>JACTTY020000054.1:0-1200000 GCA_014595695.2 Epargyreus clarus clarus
TTTTTAGCTATTGGTAGGTATATGATATTTATGATTGTTTGTAATGTTAATTCGATGTAACAAATTTATAGACTAACTTCCAAATTTTAAAGTTCGCAATCATTACCATTATCAGCCCAAAACTGTCCCATTACTGGGCACGGGACTCCTCTCAGAATGAGAAGGATTAGACCATAGTTCACCGAGCTGGCCAGATGCGTATTGGGAGACTCGACATACCTTTGATTTTTTTTTTCTCAGTTATGCAGTTTCCTCGAGATGTTTTCCTTTACCGTTTAAGCAAGTGATAATTAACATCTAATACACACATTACTTTGAAAAAGTCAGAGGTTTGATCTTAGCCTGTGATTTTAACCTCGGACCCCTCGATCAAGAGGCCGAATTTCTTAACCACCAGCTTAACTATAAAACGATTAACTGCTATAACTTCGCAATATATTTTAAAAATCAATAGTTGCTTCACCACCCTTTGCTTGCTAATAACCTTGTTCTACTCTATAATAACGTTAAAAATAGTCTCAATAATAGATTGGTCTGTAAACAGTTAGGCGTTTATTATGACAATGGCGTGAAGTGAAAAATTAACCGTATGACGGCAATCCCAAATATAGATTGGATTTCGCAAAAACTCTCTGTGCAGTGGAGCCGATTTTGATTTGTTTACCACGTAACTAGTTTCGAGGGCTTTCAGCGGAGACTTCGAGTTTTTATTTTGGAAAAGTTTACGTAATTTCAAAGCGTTGGGTGTCTATCATAATGTTATGATAACCACGGTCTAGTACAGTGGTCCTAATCTAATATATAAAATTCTCGTGTCACAGTTTTCGTTGCCATACTCCTCCGAAACGGCTTGACCGATTTTGATGAAATTTTTTGTGCTTATCCGGTATCTATGAGAATCGGCCAACATCTATTTTTCATCCCCCTAAGTGATAAGGGTTGTTCACCCTTAACATTTTTTTATTTATATGGCAACACGACGTTTGTCGGGTCAGCTAGTATTAATCTATTATGCAAATTTGCATTTTTTTACCACGCTTATATTAGGTTGGGTTGTATGTATGTATCTATGGACTATATGTGTAACGGAATTTTTGAACTCGATTTTTACCCAATTTGAACGGTCCGATTAATTTAAAATTTTGAACAATTATCAACATACGATGACAATACACGATTTTAATAATTTTATCCCATTCTTTTCATCAGGATCTTCAGGAATCAGGATTAACGATTGTCCTTGTGCAATTTTAGCGTGATTTTTAGTTTTTAAACTACGTATAATTTTTCAATTACAGTAGTAGCAAAAAAGTTCATCTGTTGGTTTATGGCTATTGCCATCCATGGATATTTATAATCAGATTAGGATACTACCCCAAGTCGGCCACAAGTTGGTTACTACTTTTAAGGTGTGGTCTGAATTAGCTCCAGCTCCACATGTACCATTACGTTAAGTTGACATTGTAAAAAACATTTCTTTAAAAGGTGTGTGTTATGGAGTTTCGCCGCTTCTTCTCCATAACGAAACACCTTGTGAAGTGGTGGTAGTTGTATTGACATTCAAAAAGTGCTCTGTAAAGAATCTATTTTGGATAAAAAAATGATTAGATATGATTTTGCCTAAAGCCTAACAAAAATGTCTCCCTTACCGCACTCTTCATATCAGAAGACAGTGCACAACAATGATATTATCAGACTATATTATTTTTGGTCTGAATATTTCTCTAGTTTCCTTTGTGTGCTTGCTACAAACCGAGAAATTCATGTTTGGCGGCTTAAGTCTGAAACAATGTAAAGAAAATAAAGTTTCCTTTGAAATAAAGCGGGTGCTGAAGCTACGAGGAATATTCCTAGGAATGTTTTAATCATTGTTATTATGAACAACTCTTTAGAGCCTTTCTCTCTAAAGGAACTTATATTAAAAGGAACCGTCTTGGTACACACAAAGAAGGTTTACTTGTATGTTGTATTTCTACTGATGCTGGTGTAGATAGTGTAGATGGTGGCGTAGCTGAGTCGTGTAGGTCCAGGGTTCGTAGACCGGACGACTTTTTTACAAGTTATGTGGGAATTGAAAAATAATTATTCCTTCATTTATAGACAAATCTATATAATTACCTGAATTCCTACTAATATTATAAATGTGATAGTAACTCAGTCTGTCTGTCTGGCCGTCTGTCTGTTTCTTCGTTGTGCCTAAACCACTGGATTTGGATGAAATTTTATTCGAATATAGTTTGAGATCCGAGAAAGGACGTGGGATAGTATTCTATAACATAAAGTCTACAGATTCAAACTTGATGCATACTTTTAGCTTTACAGTGGGACAGTATTAATGAAGATAATATTTTTCTAGTAAGCCCTATTATTCTCAAACTTTAATGTAAAGTTGCTCAAACTGTAAACAGAAGATGACTACCAAAATTCCCGTTAAACTATAGTTGGCCTTTTGAAACGCCAAAGCCCAGTGTAAAGGCAGTAAATATTTATGAGCCCTACAGGGACAGTCGTAATCCGTCAGTCCCTTTGAATGTGATAATCCAGTAAAGAGCGATCGCTCAATAACTCATTGGTCTCGCGTCTCATCGCTAGCGAGTGAGCGATATGCGATTGTTTTTTTTTGTAATATCGAAGTAGCAAACGCATGCAGTCCATCTAATAGGGAAGTAGCTATTGCCGCCCTTAGGTATATGTATTAAACCCCTTAGGATTAAAATACGCCTAATAAATAGGAGTGAAGCGAGTTTTTGCGCAAATATATATTCCATAAATGTTTATTTTTAATTATTGAGACAAATTAGATATTGAATTCGTTTATAATTTTATTTAACAATCAATAAAGCTAATTACGCCGTAATGATGTTTTGGCAAATGTTTGATTGATCTATCTAGCATATATTACTAGCTTACAAGCTTTCACTCGTTTATCGCAATACAATTACACGTGAGACGAGTACCTAAACGATTCAGGGGGTTTTCGTGATTGCTCCCTTGCAAATTAATGGGCGCTCGAAAGTCGGAAACGCCTTCTTGATTTTAAGAAAAGGGATTTCCCTTTTCACTTTAACGAATGGAGATGCAAACGAAATATTTATCATTGCAGCTGTTTTAATGTTATTGTCTTGTATTCTGTTTGTGGTTTCATATTCGACTTTTTAATTTGGTTGTTCGACGTTTACATCTCGGGTATGCAGTTTTGACTAGAAATTAAAAATGTTAGTTAGAAATGAATTACGATTTTTCCTTCTCCGTTTACACTCGATTTAAACATCGTGAAGAAAACTATAAATGCGCATGTAAATATAAATGTGATGTCTATAAATGCGCATTTGGCCAGCACGGTGGACTTAGGCCTACACCCCTCCCATTTTGAGAGGAGATCCGTGTCTAGCAGTGCGTCAGTAATGGAATGACCATTACTTTTTACGATTTATTCCTGTTTATTTTTTCTTCTATGTACGCAATTTCGTACATTTAGTAGGTATTTTTGAGGTATATTATTTTTTTCAGTACAAACTTTACTACTTAAAGTTATTCGTTACAGCGCCGCGGCAAAGATTTGTGTGATTGGTATTTGTCTGTCTCTAGCTAAGTCTAGACATCTGTATGCTATTTGAAATGGAATTACCTTGAAAATTTAAGGTATTTTCATTACAATGTCTTTGATGTCTGATAATTCTGTTTGTTGTTGATCTTTGTTAAGAAGTCTTGTTATTTCGTGTTTTATTGCGTTTGCAATTAGATTCGAACGTGCTATCTCTGTTACTAACATTTCTGATTGATTTATCTAACTTGCAGAAACTGCAGAAATTATTTTAATTATATCATTAACGTGTTTAACGTGTGTCTTGTTAACAAACGTTGGTTAAGCAAAAGGAGCTCAGGTCGCCCGACCAGATGGACCGACGACCTGAAGAAGACAGCGGGAAACCGCTGGATTCAAAGGGCACAGGACCGGTTGGAGTGGCGCCAATTAGGGGAGGCCTACGTCCAGCCGTGGACCTTAAAGGACTGATGGATGGATGAAACGTTGTTTTAATTATTTAATATCTCTATATAAAACCAAACACCCTTATGGGGTTAAATATTTACAAAGTAAAGGTAAAAATAGCCCTTCAATATTTATTTAGTTTTCTAATACGTCTAAATAATTTTAAACGAAAACAAATGTCTTAACTTCGTAGTTACATTCCAGTAATAAGTCAAAACAAGCAGATTGTGCGCATTCTCGGAAGTTTTAAATAGGAATACATGAGACAAAATACATATTTTACGCGCTACTGTTGTAAACTTTACCCAAGTTTTCCTTTCCTTTAATAATTGGTAATGACATATCGTAGAGTATAGGACAGCAGTAAAAACTAGTTATAAAAGATAATGTACGTAGTGAGTAAGAGTACTTAACCAGTCGCTATGAGTAATTTTGTATAAGTAGAACCCTCTGTGGTTCGACTCCGGCGGTACCACCAGCACACCTATTTCTGCTTAATAACAGCAGTGTTAAACGCTGCTAAGTACTGGTTTGAAGGGTGTGGTAAGGGAGACATTACTTATCTGAGGCATTACAGCTTCGAGGGACCCCTGAGGCAGCCAGTCCTCAGGGGGTACCGGCGCGGCTGTGGCCGACCTCAGGTATTTAATCCTATCTGGGGTTGGTTACAGATATCTATGGGCGGCAGTAACGACTTACCATCAGGTGGACTAAATGCTCGTCTACTCCTCCTGTATTATAAAAAAGTGGATGGTAATTATGTTCTTAAACGATACGTTACACGTGTTGTCTCGAAACCAATTTCTTAATACAAAAGTAGGATACACCGCGTGTCTCAATGCACCGGCCGGTGCGTTCAAAATAAATACGGACACGTGTCGCTCGGAGATATGGAGTAGGGATGGCAAAAAAAGTAGAGTAGTGTAAGACTTTTTACACGAATAATAAGACTTAATGTAAATTAATACAGTTATAAGACTGTTTTTCTCCGTTTGATGTAATGGATGTTTTACTTCCTATAACAGGTTGTGATAACTTCAAAAGTGTTGTCTTAGGAGGTAATACATGAGCGACTTTTCAAGCCCAGGACCATCGACTACTGTCGTCAATTCCACTGACTGTCATATTGACTATATAATCTATCACTAGTTCTTATTACTAGTTATTGGTTCACTGTCGTTCGTGTGTTGCTATCCTAACATTTGAATTCCTCTTCTATTCTAAACCCTGTCGTGTATTATGTGGACCAATAGTTTCTTCAAAATTTACGAGTATTTTTTTTCATTTGAGTGTTGTTTAAAAATAATATTAATTTTATATTTTAAAATCACAGAAAATTCATCATAAAGTCTAAATATCTTCAAAATCCATGTAACAACACTTTCTTTATGTAGTTTAATTTCCAATTATGTAATCCAAACCAAGGGTTTGGATTTTTTTATAGTGGAATTGAATCATTTCTTTTCACACTTTTTTGCTAACCGTACCGCTAAACGCGCGCGATTGTACAGCGGTCGTTGCATTAGAAGTCGGTTCCGGTCGGACGTCGATCCACAAACACAGTACTATTTCAGGCTCACGTCCAGTGGTGTACATGTAGGTGTGTACCTATATGTGTACAGTGTGTGTACAGTATGTGTACATGTTTGTATACATGTGAAGCGGAATTAATTGTTTATTAGTCGAGTGGTCGCGCATGTACAGGGTGTGTCTTAGTCTTAGTGTTGTTATCAATGATTGTTGTGATTGGATTGTGATCCGGTGTTGATTGTGAATAGGCCCTCCATTCACAAACAACACCGGATCCGTTTTTCGTTTTTGGGTTGTTTTTGAGTAGTTTGTAGACGAGGTGTTCCTCGTATTTGATTGATTATTCAAATGTTATGTTTTGTAAGTATTCCGGTGTTTGCTTCAATCCTTTATACGTGTCACTTTTGAGCAAACGTTTTTCCCAGTTTTCCCTGCATTAAATAGTGTCTTTCAGTTCATTTCACCATCGCTCCAATGTAAAATCAGGCCGCGGGAAGAACACTCGCCATGAAATTGAAAGAAAGAAAGAAAGGAACAGAAAGAAAGATTTATTCGGATAATTGCAACCCAAATGAAATGATATAATAGAGAGAGACAAAAAATAAAAATAACATAAAATAAAAGAAAAAAAAACAAAACAACAACAAAAGGACAATAAAACGTATTGTATTTCGTAGAACAGCTAGCGACTATGTTCATTTGTTCAATCACTTGCTAATAAAACTAATTGAACGCATTAGGTTAAGAAAATCTGTATTGTTTAGTTAGTATTTCGATGTAAAAATGTAAATAAATAAATAAAATGTACAATAAATTCTTACAATAATATGTGTTGCAACGACCACGAAATGGGATTCTATCTTTCACATATATCTAACCCACTAACCTTTCGTGATTCACACGTGTCGGACATTTTAAAGCGTCCATAAAATTTACTAGAAGGTTTAATCCTTTCCGATAATTTACGGTTGAATCCTCCCTCGGAGGTGCGCTTGTTTAGCCACTCATGTAAGTGCAAATCGCGCCCGCCGTTGCTTCACTTTCTAGATCAAGTACAATTTTTATAAGCCACGTGCATATGCAGCCTAGCTAAGATGACTAGTAATCATTTAACAATAACTTGTAATCTTTGATAACACATTGAGTCGCCAGGTATTTAAGTAATTTGAGTAATCTGTCCGAAGTCCGATCAATATTTTAAAAGCTTCCAAATTGTGTATTGGGTAATACATGATGTATTTTTGCTTATCATTCAATTGTTATATCTTGTGGAGTCATCCCAATAACCAGGATATTTCGAAGCGGCGCATAATTCCACAATTTGTTATTCGATGACGGATGAGGGAAACCGTAGGGTTCCGACGTGGGTTCTGGAAGGGGACGCCGGAATCAATATGTGATTTGTGCATGTACTGATATTCGTAGTGTCTGTCTGTTTAAGCAATATCGCTACATCTTTTGCTCTCAAAGAGGCAAGATCTCTTGTACCTCTTTTTTTTTTTATAAGATTGGTCTAGCAAACGGGCTTATTGTTCATGTGATGGTATGTTGCGAGTGCTCCCATGGACGTCTATGAGCAACTCCATGTAGAGCAGGTCCTGCCTAAAAGCAGACCACAGAAATGTTACCTAATATGTAAGTCATGTTTAAAAGGTAGCAGAACCCTGCTACCACCTGTTACTGCGTAATTACAGCAGTTTTAAGTACTACAGTGTTTCGCTTGCAGGGGAGATATACTATCCGAAGCGTTCCAAGCTGATCTTCAGAGGTAGCAACGCATCTGTGGCCGACTTTATGTGGAACAAAAAGAACTTGACTGCATGTGAAGGTGGTAGAACCCTTTGTGGTCCGACTCCGGCGGCACCACCGCCACACCTATTTCTACCTAATAACAGAAGTGTTAGGCGCTGCTGTGTTCCGGTTTGAAGGGTGTGGTAAGGGATACCGATTTTTCCGAGGCGTTCCAGCTTAGTCCTCAGGGGTAGCGGCGCATCTGTGGCCGATCTTAGGTAGGAATATCTAATCCTATCTGAGTTTGACTACAGATGTCCATGGGCGGCAGTAGCCACTTACCATCAGATGGACTGTATGCTCGTCTGCTGCTCCTATATTATAAGAACAAAACCATTTTCTGATTTCATACAAAGTCATCACACCAAACTAGGTTACTGTCAGGTTGAGGTTAGCCGTGAGATGAACCAGTTGACAACAGTTGAGTCACCGGGGATCCCTGTGTGAGTCAGCTGGCGCGGCGCCACGCCGGCCTCAATGCCACCCGCGCGCCCTTTGGCACCACCTCACTGTATGTACACTGGTTAATGTACGCGATGGACTAAAACTGGAACGCTGGTGACTCAGTCAGATTGGATGAGGATTTTGTCAAACTGTGATGGTTGGATGTGGTTAGTTAGACGGCGCTAAAATATTTGTTGCATGTCGTTGGTTTACGAACGTTTATAACAGTCGATTTTTTTTTTGAATAAATAAAGTTTCGCAGGCTTTTAAATTGGAATTAAGCCAAAGTCCACTACGCTGGTCACCAGTAGTTTGGCAAATGTACATATCTTAGACTCTTCCTCTCAAAAACTTTCAACAAGTATCCATGCATAGAATTTGAAACACAGACTCCAAACCTGAGAGATCGAAAATATCACTAATAAAGCTATCACTCCATTCTCGAAACCCTAAAGCCAACAAAAATGTCTTTACTTCAATGACACGCGAAACACAACAAAAATAGTATCTAAATTTGTCGGGAATATTGCACTGGTTGCTGTAGGAATTCATTCACGTGACGCGAGCTGCATAGTTGCGTCGCTCGTACGTAAACCGTACTGGAGTGAAACTAAATTATTATAAGCTATTTTAATCTTGAAATATTTGTACGTAAACTCGGTATAATATACTACAGCTAGAATTGTGGAATGTTAAATATTTTGGACTAAAACGGGTTATATAATTTTGTAAATAGCAGATTTAATTAAACTAACGTATTAAGTTAGTCCGTTAAATTAACAACGCCTTTTAAAATGGATTTACTATGGCTCTGGTTCTACGAGTATTTGGGCGTTAAGCAGTAATAAATTCCACTATGATAATAAATATTGCGCTCCAGAGAACTTGGTTCCAATTTCAGACCTACGGTTTTCGGTATTACCCAGCAATGATGCAGTAATAGTTTCATGGTAGTAGAACCCTCTGTTGTCCCTGTAGTTCCGGGACCAGAATAGGGCTACGGTATCCCCTGCCTGTCGTAAGAGGCGACTAAAAGGGGGCTTCCGGGGTTGCGGACGGTAAGAGTGGGAGCTCGAACCGCCTGGCCAGCAACCCCGGGATGGACGGCGGTATGTGTGGTCACATACCGTCGTGAACACCAGATGGTGTGGTGAGTTTTAAGCTTACCTGGGCGGAGCCCGACGGGGCAACGCGCCAAGTGGACTCCGGTTGCGTTCCGTTGGAGATCCCGGAGTCCTCTACGCAGCGCCGAGGACGGCCACCGGGGGGGTTTTAGTGCGGTAAGAATCCCACATAACCCCGTGCCGCTCCCACGGCATAGGGTACCTTTTGAAGGTTTCCCCCTCGTCAACAAAAAAAAAAAAAAGTAGAACCCTCTGTGGTATGTCTCCAGAGGCACCACCGCCACAGTTTTTCTGTCTTATAAAGGCGGTATTAAGCGATGCTGTGTTCCGCTTTGAAAGGAGACATATTTATCTGAGGTGTTCTAATGGGTTAACTAACCCAGTTAGGCCAGGTTCTCAGGGGGTAGCGTCTGTGGTCAACCTCAGATGGGAACCTAATCTTATATGAGATTGTTTAAAGATGTCTATGGGCGGCAGCCACTTACTCGTACCATCATGCTCGTTAGCTACTTCGATATTATTTTTATTATGTAAATATAATATTTTTATACTATCGGATTTATATAAGTCAAACTATACCCCACAGACTGAGATAAAATGTAGGGAAGTTGGCACAGTCTCTTCATTTTCCTCCTCGCTGCCCTTGTAAAGAAAAATAAAAGTTGTGCGCTTCCATCAATGTTATCACATCGATAGTTTTGAAAGCTGAGAGAATTGCAAAAATACTTTTCTTTTTTTTTCTTGTTATAAAGAGTCTTTTAGGTATTCTATTATGATAATAATCTAAGAAACTCGTATTTTTAAAGAATAATAAATACTTATTCTTATTTTAGCTTAATATTTGAGTTGATCATAATAATGAAGAAAAAATACATCATAATAAGTAATGTTGTTCAGAGAAAACGATGAGATCGCACGAACTGAGTTCCGGGTTCGGTCTTTGGTGTTGTTACCGGTCCATTGATCTGGGTCTGGGTGTATTTTTTATTTGTCTTAGGCACCCATGATACAGGAAATCCAACAGTGCAAAAATGTTATGAATTTTCTTATACGATTATGTTATAAAATAAACTCCAAATATTATTTTAAACCTTAAATGAAAACGTTATAATTTAGTAAATAATGATATTCGATTTGATTTGTTTATAAACAACAGAGTAGTCAATACATACTATACAACGTACGAGTAAATACAGTACAATCGTGTGTTGGCGCGCCGCCAGCGATCCCCCGAAGGGTGCGTCGGGGATGCGTGGAATTAATTGATAATATATTATACTTACTTTTACTGCATGATGGAACTCAGTTACTTCGATTTGGCGGTGGGCTGTCCACCACTAAATCATCAAGAAGTAGGGGGAAGGATCCAAGAATAGTGGCCTACTCGAGGTCGACGAGAAAAACTTCGGCGAAGGAAAATTAGTTAATCTATATTTTTTTTAAACGGCCTCGTGATTCCTTTCAACTTTTTTTATAATATAGAAATACCTAGCTGACGAGTATGCAGTCCCATCTGATGGTAAGTAGCTATTGCTGCTTATAGACATCTGTAATCAACCCCAGATAACATCACATCTCTACCTGAGGTTGGCCACAAATGCGCCGCTACCCTTGTCAACTAAGCTGAAACGCCTCGGAATAATATCTCTCCTACAGAATACAGCAGCGCTTAACAATGCTGACCTAAGACAGAAATAGGTATGGTAGTGTTGCCACCTAAATCGAATTAGAAAGGGTTCTATGACTATAAAACCTTTCAGCATTTTTCGCTAATCCTTATAGTTGTTGAATTAGCCATCGGCACACACTTGAAAAAAATCATTCTTTATATATATATGTACGTAATAACGTAATAACGTGTATCCTTACTTCCTTATCCTTACTAATATTATAAATCCGAAAGTAACTCTGTCTGTCTGTCTGGTTGTCTTTTCTTCACGCCTAAACCACTGAACCGATTTTAATGAAATTTTGTACAAAGATAGTCTGAGACCCCAGAAAGGACATAGGATAGTTTTTATCCCGGAAATCCCACGGGAACTAGGGATGGCGATCTAAGATCGATTAATCGGAGAACCGATCTTTTGGACCAAAAAATCGATTATTTTAATCGATATTAATAAGGATTAAATCGTAAACTTTGCATTTGATCAAGTGATGATTTTGGGCAAAGTTGTTGTCCATGAGCCTACGAAGGTTTCAGAGTCGGTACGACCAATTTTCGCCAGATGGCGCCACTGGTATTCCAATGAAGGTACGAATTTTTAGTTTTATGTACGTAAGTATGTCATATTATTTTCTTTTAAACGCGGGCGAAGCCGCGGGCAAAAACTAGTGTAATTATATGTATACACGATTAGTGCATATCCGCCAATGTCGGCGTGACGGCGAACGTAAATATTTTATAACATGCAACTGCGCTCTGACCCGACAGGACCGACGTTGCACAGTGAAGGGTTTTAGTACGCTTCCAGTCTAGTGATTGTTACCATACCCTCCTAGATATATGGCTGTTACTATAATTAAATATATTATTATAAGTGTCACCTTTGTTAAAGTTACTGTGATAATGGTATGAATATGCAACAAACCAGTTATCTGACAGTAAAAAATCGAAGGTCCAATTTGTGAGGTTGAAGTTCATATAACAGAATGAATACTTCCAATTTTATAGAAGGAATTAAAATATTTTACTTGAATAAATGGTAATTTTGAAAATATAAAAAATGATAGGAGTTCAATGATGTAGAGTAGGTTCACTAATGACCTGATGAAGACAGGTTGCAGTGGGGTATACTAGGAGCTGTTTTTGTTCACCATTAAACATTAAAAAGGCTAAGATAATTGTTTATTTGTTACATGCAAATTACAGCATCATTTCCATTTAAAATCCATTAAATCTTCCCGTCGAATAAAATTAGGATCAACCTTTTATTGATTGGTATAAAAAGGGGTTGTACGTACGGGGGTGGACATTGACGGTCAATTACACTTGATTAGCGAGCTGGCTGATGCGATGTGAGCGGGTAATGGTTTTGTTGCGGAGTTCGCCACCATTTTGATTGGAGAATGTTTGATGCTGATGTTTAGTGTTACATGGTATGGTATGGGTTTTTTTGTAAGGGAGACTTGGGTAGCAGTATGTGGTAGCAGAGTTAAAACAGGCATTCAGTTCATTTCTTGCCCCTGGATGACGTAGGGTGAAGGTTTCAGATGACACACCTTCTAGGGTTTTTTTTTAATAATATAAGAGTAGCTGACGAGCATGCAGTCCACCTGATGGTAAGTGGCTACTGCCGCCCATGGACATCTGTAATCAACCCCAGATAGGATTAGATATTACTACCTGAGGTCGCCACAGATTCGCCGCTACCCATTAGGACTAAGTTGGAACGCCTCTGAAAAGTTTGTCTCCCTTACCACACCCTTCCACCCGGAAAACAGCTGCGCCTAACACTGCTGTTATTAGGTAGAAATAGGTGTGGCGGTGGTGCCGCCGGAGTCGAACCAAAAAGGGTTCTACCACCTTCAATTCAAAGGCTTGCTGTCTTGAGTAACCCTTTTATATTACTATCCTAATATTAAGCTTAACGGGCTTAACCTTACTTATATTAACTAGCGTCACACACTACAGAGATCTGTGATGCCAAGATCGTACGCTTGCGATTTGCCGCAAACTTCAAAGCTGTACGAAATTTAGGCTTGGTTTTGAGAATTCTTGTCAAAAGAAGTCAAATACTCTAACCACACGTTTGAATTTGTGACTGTTTGTTAATGTTTGGCAAGCCTGTGGATAATGAATAACATTTGTCTCGTTTGCTACACAAAACTTATATTTTTCACAAATAAATTGTAATGAAAAATGTTAAAGTTAAGACGTCCAAAACCCACAAACTGGAACTGGTACACATTACAACGCTAAATCTTAGTGTCTAAGCACACTATTAATCAGAACACAGCAGCGCTTAACACTGCTGTCATAGCACAAAAATAGGTGACAAATGACGAACTATGAAAATTTCTTAGCAACAGGAAATCATAGCGACTCGCGTGGCGGAGCGGTCACCATACCGGTCTGACGCGCAGAGGGTCCCGGGTTCGATCCCCGGCCAGACAGATATCTAAATAATGAATTTAGGTTTCTGTTTCTGGGTCTGGGTGTTTGTGTATCTGTCTTTGTGTGTGTCCATGGCACCCACGACACAGGGAATCCTAGTTTGGGGCTGTGAGTGTAGAAAGCGTTATTATAGGAAGTCCTGAACATTAGGATGTTAGTGTTCATTATATGAAGATATTGATATTAGTATAGTTTCTCCCGTTAAATTATTTACAAACTCAGTTTGTTTACAATGTTTGTACGAAACGAGGAAGTTGTGTAAGCAAACAAACTTTCCAGCTCTCCGTCAACAAATAAACATCGGTTGGGCGATATTAACTCGGCCGGGAATCGAACCGGCCGTTATTTATGCGCGTTACGCGAAATTGGCTCGGACTTGCCAAATGACAGGAGGAAATCCGGGATTGTTAATGTGATCTCTATATATAAGAACTAGCTGTTACCCGCGACTTCGTACGTGCATATCAGATTGTTTTTTACGCCCGTTTTCTGTAAGCAATCTATCTTGACGACCCTAGTAGCGGAGCGGTTACCTTATCGGTCTGACGTGCAAAGAACTTCAGGTTCGATCCCCGGCCCGACAGATATCTGAATGAATTTAGGTATTTTCTCTGGGTCTGGGTGTTCGTGTATTCGTTTCTGTGTGTGTCATGACACAGGGAATCCTAGTTTGGGAGTGTAGAAAGTGTCTATCTGTTTTTTACCTACCAAAGATCGAAATTTGACAATTACTAGTATGAAGAAATGTAAAACATTGGACAGATTGTTTATTAACAACGGGTGTTAGTGGGTGCCTATTTCACGCAATGAACTTATGGTTCAGCAATTCAGCAATTTAAGCTGTATGATGATTAGTCTATGTTAGATCCTTTCGTATTTATCGATATAGAAAACTCAGCTAAAGTATGTTTGTGTCGGCAAAACTCGAAAAGTAATCGATGAATTGATTTAAAATTTTTCTACAACATTGCATTTTTATATTGGAGTGTTGGTTTATAATTTATATCCTGAAGTTTCCACAGGAATGGGAGCGGAACTGTTATTTACTTCCCTGATAACTAATATCCGTTACAGCGACACGTGGCACAGCTTCGCTAATGCTCATAGAGTTATAAGGTCGTAGTTCTTAGCTCTTAGTATAGCCCATCGCAAATGATAAGTCAGTTGAAAGAATATCGGTAGCATCGGAGACTGACTAACTTATATATGGTGATCATCTTAGTTCTCAGGAGTATCTGTGATCGGATTCAGGTGAAACCAATGTTCACTATGGACTTGGTTATAGATATCAATGGGCAGTTGTGACCACTAAACATTATATGAACTGCATGGCCATTCGCTATTGCGCATGTAATAAACAAAACTTTGTAGAAATGGTTTAAATTTTTTCAATGTTCCTGTGTGAAAGGACTGTTTCGGTCACACCCATAAACTGGCCTATAACTTCTTTCCTCTACCGCTGCGTGAATGAAGAACAAACGCATAAACATTTACGCAAAATTTATTGCTAATAATCAAGGATATATTTCGAGAATTGAAGAGGTGACCTTTGAAAAAAATAGCCCAAAAATAACACAAGAGTAAGTGGAGCATGCATTCGGAACAGCGACATTTCACGGTGTGTTGTCACAGACTTCAGGGGACTGACGGGGGAGGGTGGGGTGCGTTGGATACGTTTGAAATGAGACACGTGTAAGGTGTACCGGCTGTTCTTTTTCAGGACGATATATATATTTAGGGTGACTAAAAATGTTTTGGGACAAAAAAGTTTAACGAGCCTTCGACCCGTATAATGTCAAAAGATATCCGATTCAGCTGTTATGTTAGCTATTAAAACATGATTAAATAAGATTAGGCCAGGTTGCAGGCAAAAAATCAAAAAGCAATTTGTTTTAAAAATCATATTCAAATTCCAATTTGAAGGTGGTAGAACCCTCTGTGGTTTGAGTCCGGCTGCACCACCGCCACACCTATTTCTACCTAATAACAGCAGTGTTAGGCGCTGCTGTGTTCCGGTTTGAAGGGTGTGGTAAGGGAGACAGACTTTTCCGAGGCGTTCTAGCTTAGTCCTCAGGGGTAGCGGCGCATCTGTGGCCGACCTCAAGTAGGAATATGTAATCCTATCTGGGGTTGATTATAGACGTCCATGGGCGGCAGTAGCCACTGCATGCTCGTCTGCTACCCTTATATTATAAAAAAAAAACAAGAAAATCGAAATCGAAAAGAAATGAATAGAAAATCAAGTATAAACTTGAGAAAATAACACCATCTAGTGACAAGTTGACAGACATTTTTTATTATTAGTTTTCAAATAATCATTTGTAACATACTTTAATCAGCGTAGTATAACACTAGTAGCTTCTAACGTGTGTGAGTTGTAACGTACACATTCATTTTTAAAAGCAGCCGGATTCGGACCGAACTTTCCAAAATTCAAATTAGGCATATTAAGAACAATCCTTAGGATCTTATGTCATGGTATACACTGTTCGCCCCGATCCGACTCAACCGAACCGCGACAGAGCTTTAACAAATTTCAGTTATCTCTAAGCTCTAGAACCCCAGCAGGTTCAACATTTATCACGATAGAGCTCTTGGAATTTTGAAATTGTTATTTCTAGCTGGTTTTCAATTTTGCAATTGATTTTTTTTTATAATATACGAGTAGCAGGCGAGCATGCAGTCCACCTGATGGTAAGTGGCTACTGCCGCCCATGGACATCTGTAATCAACCCCAGATAGTAGACGGGATTAGATATTCCTACCTGAGGTCGGCCACAGATGCGCCGCTACCACTGAGGACTAAACTGGAACGCCTAGGAAAAGTCTGTCTCCCTTACCACACCCTTCAAACTGGAACACATCATCGCCTAACACTGCTGATATTAGGTAAAAATAGGTGTTGGTCATATGAAGAACATTTTAGAGGATACAGTAGTGGTGCTGGTAGGCGACCCCTATCTTTATACACAAAAAATACATTTTAACTTACAAAATTCGATTCGCGTCTATGCCGACAAGTATTTTCGGAGGAATCCCAAAACAATCTTTGGTATTATTCCAGAGAGCGTTAATTGCTGTGCGATCGTAAAACAAAACTTTTTGAACAAACGGCCCTCGAAGCGACATATTAATAGAGCCATTAAAACTCTATAAAACATTGAGCTTTTAGATGACGTGTTAACATGCCAGGGGAATGATGTGGAAGGTGAATAAAAGTTATATATTGCAATAACATCGTGTACATGGGACTGACGGTTTGTTTAAAATGTGTTCTGATATTTTAGCGTTTTTCAAGCAAGGCAAGGTACTGTTTTAAGCGTGTTTTTAATGAGTGTAGATTGATTCGGCGGTGCCATAATTGATTGACGATTCTAAATAATCTGAAGATATTTGAAAGATTGAAAAATCTTCGTGGTTTTGTATCTAAAGTTATTTCACTACTTTTTGTGGTCACCCACCCATCAACCTGGATTCCTTTTCCATCTCTGGCTGTGGATTTCAATTTGTGACAGTAATTTCCCAATTTACTTCACGTTGTTGTTTACCTACGTTCTTAATAATTACATTAAATAATGCCATGTATTTACACCTTTCTACAAGTATAACATAATGTAGAGTTAAATATATAAGTTCCGTGTCAGCGTCACGTCGTAATACCACTTCGCCGTAAGCAAGGGCCGAGATTGAGGCGTGTTCGAGGGCTCCGCGATCCCTTCCAATCCCTTCAGATTAATATCCGCCCCGTGTGCAAGATTGCTCTGATGTACGATGTGTCCGTTTTAACGTGACGTCAATGGTATGCATGGGTATTTTAGGTAGCTATAGGCACGTTGGAGGCAATTATATAGGCATCTATGTAAATATTTTTGCTGACGAAGATAGGCAAATGTTGATAGAACTTTTCATATAAAAAGAATAACTTTATTCGGAACAAATTTCACGTACAAAACTTTGTAATGCAAAACTTAAACTAAAATTAAAACTAAGTACAAGTAAATAAAGTGTTGCAACTGGTGCCTACGGTAGGTTAGGCCTGTGTTGTAGTCATCAGTACCCCACCCTTCGAAGGAATAACATACAAATAATAGCCACTGGTTGTTAGCAAGAAAATGTTATCGATATTATTGATAGTGTTGATCCGATAGAAATAGCCTAGTAATTAAATTATTCTTATTTATTTATTTCTAACGACCCGCGTGGCGGACCGGTCACCATGCCGGCTGACGCGCAGAGGGTCCTGGTTTCGATCCCCGGCCAGACAGATTTCTAAATGATCAATTTAAATTTCTGATTCTGGATCTGGGTGATTGTGTATTTGTCTCTGTGTGTGTCCATAGCACTGACAATACAGGCAATCCTAGTGAATGGCTGTGAGTGTAAAAAAAAAGCGTTATTGCTTACTAATATTAACCTGATCGATTTAACATATAGACCCGATGATTGGTTTTCTAGTTATAGAATTTTATCTTTACCGGACTTGATGTGCAATTTGTTATTTCACAAAAACTTACGTTACCTGTGCAATAAACAAACTTGAATAAATTTAAATAGGATCGTAATGAAAATGCAAATATGATTACTCTCCAAATTATTACTAAGTGATAATGCAATCGATCTTACAAAATGACACGTAATACGTGTAAAGTTAGCAAAAGTGCGCGAGTAACCGTATGAGCTATTGCTCGTGCAAACAGAGCAACAGAGCTACTGATCGAGCAAGAAGTGTGCGAATAGACGTCCGGGAGTGACTGAAGTGATATTGTGTAGCCGTGCAACATTGCCTCGATATTTCCCGTACATTGTGTAACCGTGCAACATTGTCGACGTTTAGTGATATTGCCCGTGCAAATCACAAGCCATATTGCCCGTGCATTGTGCAAACTGTGCAACAGCGCTGCGAATCGGGCTACTGCTCGAGCAAGAAGTGTACGACTAGACGTCCGCGAGTGACCGTGCAACATTGCCGACGTAGAGCGACATTGCCCGTGCAATCACAACGAGGGTGGAGCGTGGCGTGAGGCGATGGCGTTATGAGCGCCGGCGAGGAGGGCGGCGGCGTGCGGCGGCGGCGCAGCATCAGGCGGCTGCTGCGGAGTCTCACCGCGGACCGGCTGCACGCAGGTGCGCTCACGTGCAGGTGATGGACGTGCGAGTGACGGGTCGTGTGACTTCGCCCGTGATTCATTGTGGGCGATGTTGCCTTTGTTCTAAATTTAACTGTTTGTAAATAATGGTTGTGCGTAAGTTTTATACGCACATTTATTGTACTATGTTTGATATTTCAGACAATTTTATTATTAATTATAGATGAAGTTATAAACAATTTATAGATCAAAATTAACAAGATACTTGGTATAAAAACTAACTGCTACTCTGTTCTTGTTTGAGCGGTAGCTTTTGCCCGGAAGATTAAACAAGGCAAAAAGGTACTCAGTCCCCTAGGGAAGCATCATTTCTGTGGCCAACCGCAAGAATCTATCCATAAATCCGTCTTTTGCCTTTTTGGGGTCTTACTTACCCGTATTTCTGCTACTCCAACTGTCTCTTCTGAATTCAACAGCGTCTCGCTGTCTTCTTTAAGATGTCAGTCCGCCTGGTCGGGGGATGGGCCAATGCTCCTTTTGCGTTTATTGTTCGTATGCGTTTAAGGTAGAAATCTAATCCTACTTTATTTCTTCAATTTTACTTAATTATAAATCTTTAAAGGTGCCAGTGATTGCTTCCATCAGTTGGACTGCATGCTCGTGTTCCAATCTATGAATGATTGACGTAGTAGAAACATACGTAAACATGCATCAATATGGATATGGACGTCAGCGGTGTTGAAAACATACAGTGTATTAATATTGTGATTAACGCGTTTATGTTTGTTTATACAAGGCATGATGTACATATATTATGTATACCTACTGGAAATACTCTGTATACATAGCCATGAAATAATATTCCTTTTGTCGTGGGTGCGCGACTTAAAGAATCATTTCGACTGAGGTAGCAAATGAGCATGTAGTCCGCATGGGGCTCTTCAAAAAAGGTGCAAAAAGAGCTCTCATACAAAGCCGGCGATGCATTGGCGACTCCTCTGGTGTTGCAAATGTCCATAGGCGGCGTTGACTACTTTCCATCAGGTAGCACGTCTGCCTAATCGTTAGGTTATAGAATAAAAAAAAAATGTAGTCCATTTGGTGAAGATAAGTACCATGGCCGCTTAGACACCTGTAATCAACCCAGGATAAGGTTACGAGTCCTACCTGAGAACGGCCACGTATGTTTTTCTACCCTTGAAGAATAAGTTGAAACGCCCCGGCTAAGTATGTCTCCCTTACCACACTCTTCAAACCAGACTATGGCAGCGCTTAACACTGTTGTTATAAGGCAGAAATATGTATGTCGGTAGTGCCGCCAAAGTATTCCTCAATCCGGTCAGACGTAAGGTAGGAATGTAATCTTATCTGGGGATTGCTACAAATGTCCATGGGCGGCAGTAGCCACTTCCAATCATATGGTCTGCAAGATTTTTTTGTAACTTCTACACTATAATAAAATGAACGCATGAACGAACTGTAGATCGGTCAAGATGTACACAAGACCCGGGGCGTACATATAATATAAATATTGTTGACGTTACATTATCACGTTTGTTTTGAACGTGACTGACGTTCGTCCGTACTGTTTGCGTGTTTCCCGATCGTCGGGGAATATTCCCAGAGGAATTTCAATGTTATATTGTAGCGGAGAAGTTAATGTGGAATAGGGTTAATATCTCAATATCTATAACAGGTGTTATTTCAATTCACGAAGAATCATTGAAGTGTTCTATCTATTTGTGTAATATAGGTATGTAAGAGATTGATCGGTTGGTACGTTATATGATTGAAGGGTGATTCAACTGTTGGAAATGCTGATATTTAAATACACATTAATTTATAGTAAAATCAGTCGCGTCCAAATAAATTTACTTCCCAAGAATTAGCACGTAAAGATAACGTATAAATATTGTTGAGAAACGTTAAAAACTAATAATTTTAATGTGTCCCATTTGAAAATAACAGCAAATAGCTGGCATTTATTTAAGCTTTACGTATTTTAAATTGCAAAGTAAGCATGAGTTTACGAGGTGCAAAACCCAGACAAGCACCTCTGATTTTTTTTAAAGTCATGTGCGAATTAGAAATTAATTATCACTAGCTTTAACGGCGAAAGAAATTATCGTGAGAAAACCTTAGAGATCTTTAACAATTTTTTTCAAAAGTATGTAAAGTGTACTAACACGTACTTGGCTAGCGCGATGGACTATTGCCTAAACCTTCTCATGCTGAGCGGAAATCTGCGCCTAGCAGTGGGGTTGATGATAAAAGGAAATTGTAGGCATTTGTTTAAAATTTACGTATGTTATATTGCGAAAAGTAATAAATAGGCATTTGTGTAAAATATATGTATTATTGTTTATGATCGAAGTAGGGACGGACTAACTGTCCGAATGCATCGTATATGTGTCGAATGTGTCGAATGTGCCGTTAAATGTGGCTCAAGTTCATCTGTAAGAGCACGCATGGCCAGAGCTCACGGTTGTGCATGCGTCGGGTTACAGATGCATTATCGTTATTGTGAAGTAGCTACGGAAGATAAATATAAATAAAAGAAATAGTAACTTTGTCTTCATAGCCTTACTAAAGATTGGATTACATTTCTGTCCCACTGTTGGACACGGATATCCTCTAAGAGCAAAAAGAGTTCAGACCATAAACCACTTTTTACAATTCTCAGTTGGTTTCCTTGATCGTTAAAGCAAGTAATAATTAATTTCTATGTAAAACGCACATTATTACAAAAATCAGAGTTACATTTGTGGGGACGAACCCTAGTCCTTTAGCTAGAGAGGCCGAATTCCAAAGCAGGGAGTTAGTGCCAGTAATAATTTTATCACTTTTACTCAATCTTTGCCGACTAAAGGTCATCAAGGACCAATTGATTCTACCCAATAATTGTCAAATTTAGTTTTTTTGTTGGCAAAAATTAGTTACGATTGATAATTTATTACTGAAGTGCCATTGTCTAACACAACATCTGGGAGTAATCCCCGAATCAAGACGTCCGCCTGCGGTCCTCAGTTAATCCATAACGTATTGGATCCCCCTGTCGTCTGCAGTCGTGCGAGCGTCTAATTGATGTGGACGGCTCTATACAGATAGATTAGTTACTGGAGTCCCAAATGCAGGTTTAAATTGGTTAGTGATTATGATTTTTTAAAGTATTAGGAAGTAATAGGTATTCACTTGTATAACGGTGTGAAGGAAAATATCGTGAGGCAACCTACAGTAAATGTTAAGAGATGTTTAAAAAGAAATGTTCTCGAAGGTATGAAATCCACTAAAACTCATTTGGCCACCGCAGTAGATTATGGACTGAACTGCTCTCACTCTAAAGAGATCCGCGCCCAGCATAAGAGCCAAGGAGACAGGTGAATCAATTCACCACCTTTAAGAGGATTTATATGCAAAAGTAGATGATTTTACAGAATGTGATAAATTTATATACAAAATAATGTATTTGTAACTGTGTATGGAATTGTGGATCTACGATGTTACGTTGCAAGTATAAGTTATATTTATTAAAAGAGATAGATGTACTTAATTTCATGAAAGCGTGTGTAAGACACCGTTTATTTACTAATCCTGTCAGTAACAGGAACGAGCGAAACAAAACATTTTATTTGCGATCATTTCACAACAGGTCCGATTGACGTAACCCTCAATAGATCCAATAACGGCGCGAGTTGACGACGGCGCACCGCCCTGGCGCTTGTTACGTCGTTACGAGCGATGTTGCTGTTTTGTTTTACCTATGGGCCACGAACCATACGCTAAAGACTTTTCGCTTCCTTATTATTTCAAGCAGTGATTACGTAGTGATAAGCTTAAACGACCTAAACGCCTTAAATTTATTTTATAAATTTCTCAAAGATCTGTGATGTTCGCCATTCTCACTTGGCCTGCGTGGTGAGCTATATCCTTAACTCCTCCCACTCTAAGGAGATCCGTAACCAGCATAAGAGCAAAGTTTGGTGACAACAGAACTAATTTTAATGGGATATCCATTCAAAATATATACTATGATAAATTTAGTTATAAAAAATGTGTGAGTAATTTTGTACTGAATAAAGGGTGTAAGCACTTTACAATTCAAAGATAAATGCACTAAAAAGAGATTTAACTTAACAATAACATAAGTAAGACACCCTTTATTTACGAATCCTGTCAGTAACAGGAACGAGCGAAACAAAACATTTTATTGACACCCTTTATTTACGAATCCTGTCAGTAACAGGAACGAGCGAAACAAAACATTTTATTTGCGATCATTTCACAACAGGTCCGATTGACGTAACCCTCAATAGATTCAATAACGGCGCGAGTTGACGACGGCGCACCGCCGTGACGCCAGCGCTTGTTACGTCGGTACAAGCGATGTTGCTGTTTTGTTTTACCTATGCTACAGACGTATTTTTTGATTTATTAACGAAAAACTGAATTTCTTTTAATAACACTATTTTGTTAAAAAAAAAAAAGCTTTTTATGTGCTAAAAATCCTTGATGCATGATAATTTTTCTATACGACATTCTGAATCGAATGACCTACCTCTCGTTTTTCTATTTTTTACGTTTTTGAACTTGTTGAATAGATTATTCGCTTCAAATTATTTTAAGATACAAGCAGTGATTACTTAATGGTAAAAAACTATAAAGGTAAACATCGTGAGGAAACCTGCACGTCTGAAAAATCTTAAGGATGTGCATAGACTTTCTACCTATCTTCATTTGCCGGCGGAATGGACTAAACCCTTTTTCAGTCAGGGGACTCCTGCTCAGCAGTGAGACAGAAATCGGTTGTCAAAGACATTTTAAAAAACCATTCATTTCCTATGCAACAGTTTGGTATTAGAGAGTGTGCTATAATTTCGCCCTTTCGAGATTATTTTCATTTTTGCAATGGATTTTTAAATAATTTATTGAAACAATACGTCATAATTATTTATAATATTATGGGTCTATTTTAAGAGTAAATTGTTCGGATAACACCTTTCGATCGGAAATATTTAACGCAAATTTCAAGTCCATTCGTTTTCTTACTTTTGATATACGAGTATTAACAGCACAAACATACTCGTAACGTAACATTTTATTATTATAATCCCAATACACATTCTCCACCGTTTTACGATATATATTATGTGGATTTATGTAACTATCAATAAATCAGTGTACTCTATGGAGTGTCGTGACGTCAGCGCTTGCCTATGTTACGTTACAGGCGCGTTATTGCTTTGCCGTTTTAGGGTTATATGTACTACGATAGTGCTGTTTTTATGTGTGCAGTTTAGTGTTTTTATTGGGTTTATGTATGTGTTTTTATTCTGTAAAAGGGCTATGAATGAACAGTATTTTTTAAAAAGTAGACTACCTTCAATTCTTCGTGGTTCGACACGGTAGCATCACCGTCGATTTCTGCCTAAGGGCAGCATTGCGAATGCAGGTTTGGTTTTGGTTTGTAGGTTTGGTTTGGTTTTCCGGGACTAGAATAGGGCTACGGTATCCCCTGCCTGTCGTAAGAGGCGACTAAAAGGGGGTTTCCGGGGTTGCGGGCGGCAAGAGTGGGATGTCGAACCGTCCAGTAAGCGACCCCGGGAAGGACGGCGGTATGTGTGGTCTCATACCGTCGTGAACACCAGATGGTGTGGGAGGAGCGAAACCTGCTCTCCCAGAGCAGAGCCCGATCGGAGCATCGCGCTTGGAGGACTTCGGTTGCGTTCTGTCGGAGATCCCGGAGTTCTCCCACAAGCGTTGAGGACGGCCACCGGGGAGGTTTTAGTGCGGTAAAAATCCCACATAACCCAACGTCGCTCCCACTTCGTCGGGTACCTTTTGAAGGTTTCCCCATCATTAAGAAAAAAAAAGGTTTGGTTTGGTTGATATGTAGAGTGGGGTAAATGAAAGACTCTTGCTCGAAACATTCTTAGTTTTCAGGGTAGTGAGGAATCCGTGATCAACCTCACGTAGAATTGGTTAAATAGAAATATCGTACATATGTATATGCCGCTGGCAGACGGACTGCATATAACGGTATTATAACTTAAAATTATTAAAAAATATTTTTTTTTCAGTAGATAAGTAATATCCTTATTAAAATTGGAATAGTTTATTTTATTAGTAGTTTTTACCCGCGGCTTCGCCCGCGTTTAAAAGAAAATTATATAACATACTAACATACATAAAACTGAAAATTCGTACCTTCAACTTTGCTAAAGATCATCACATTATTTGGGTCCAAAAGATCGATTCTCCGATTAATCGATCTTAGATGCATCCCTAGTTCCCGTTGGATTTCCTGGATAAAAACTATCCTATGTCCTTTCTCGGGTCTCAGACTATCTTTGTACAAAATTTCATTAAAATCGGTTAAGTGGTTTGGGCGTGAAGAAGAGACAGCCAGACAGACATACAGACAGACATACAGACATTACTTTCGGATTTATAATATTATCTTAGTAGGGATTTTTCTTTATACGCCAACAGAGAGGCAGTGTAATACGGAATACCTAATATTGACAATGATTTATTCAGTTAAAATAAATAATGTCCAAGTATTGATCGAGTAAAACTTAATCATCAGTGGTTTCCAATACAAATCAACAACAAACTGTAGGTTTCAATTAAGTCTAGGCGTTCTCGCGGACGGCCTTTGTTGTGGATGCACTGACGCCCCTACCATTTGCTTCAACTCGATATGTTGTCGATTTAGAGTTTTTTTTTTATAATACACCAAATATATATGGGTTTAGACTTCTTATTTGCACAAATATTATATCTCCCACACTATGTACAACCTTCTAAATGGTAGCCTAGATTTTTTGGTATGTTAATATAATATGTATCTACTATTTAAGCATCAAATATATCGTATAGGGCTAAGCATTTGGATTTCTTTGACGTGAGACAAAATGGAAGGGTGTTTTTAGAGAAATATGTTCTCACTAAGCCTATGAATTATTCAGGTTGAAATATTACTTGTAGTTGAATACGCAGTTTTGAAGAATGTAGACTTAGTTACGGAACCCTATAAATATAAGAGTATATAAAATACTCGTATTTATCGAGTCTTTATCGAGTTTGTCACGACTTTCCGTGGTACCAGCGCCAGCATAGTATGTGATTTTTTTTCTTTATTTTCTCTTCCCTAACTGCGTTTCAATCAGGCAAAGGTTATATGGGCTCGATTGTAGAACGTAGGCACCACTGACACATCTACGTGCCGATTTAGTTTAGTTGCCCTTTGAGGATCGTTACGTGTAGTTAAACGTTCTGAAATGGCTCCGATGCGGTGCTTTCGTTTGTCCTTGCGGTATTTTTAGTTAGTGCTTGAATAGTCAGTTTTAATAAGGGAGCAAATAAATGGGCGAAAGTTCGTGTGTCCTTAATAAGTGGTGATCTAATCTGTGGTAGAAAAGCTATGAAAATCTGTGTAAAGTATTTTTTTTCGTAACTTTGAGATTGCGAAAGTTTTTATGTATTTTATCTCAAGTATGAGTTATTCGCAATTTAATTTATACCGTATTTTTATATTGCATTTACGGAAAAATACTTCATTTGAACAATATATTTAAGATAACTTCAATTTTATCAGCCATCTACTACTCGTAGTGACTTTAATGTTATATAATAAATAAGCCTAAAAGATAAATATATTTAGCGGTATGGACAACTGGTGACCGACCATAACTGTACCGGATACTGTAAGGACCAAAGTACGAGCTATGTTTAGGAGCGGTATCGTATTTTTGATAATCCATTGTGATGGCAAGTTGTGTTAATTGTGTTGTGTTGTCTTAAAATTATATTAAATAATTAAAAGAAAATACTGTGAGAATAGTCGAATATCGTTATAATTGCCCATTGGTGGGAATAAAGAGTTTAAAATAGTGTGGACCTTGTCGGTGTCCTTATGACGGTGGTGGTATGAACATTATGTAAACGAATATTATATAAAATAATAAAAAAAAGATTGAAATACAGTGAGAATAGTCGAAAATCGTTTAAATTGTCCACTAGTAGGAATAAAGAGTTTAAAATCGTGTGGACCTTGTTGGTGTATTTTTAACGGTGGTGGTATTAATTATGTCGAAATAATGTGGTTGTGAACATGAGAGTGAGGAATCGATTCCGTCGGAGGAATCTTTTCGGTATGTAATTAATTATTTAACTAGGCAGCTTAATTGTCCCAATTTTTGATGTCCCACTGATAGCAGTGATAGCCTAGTGGTCTAGGTCTAAGGTCTGTGAAGTCTACCAATACGCACTTAGCCAGCGCGGTGTGGACTATGGCCTAATCCTTCATTCTGAGAGGAGACCCGTGACCAGCAGTGGGACAGTAATGGGTTGATGATGATGGTGATGATGATGATGATGACTGGTTACAGGTATCATAGTACTAGGCTAGGTCCTGAGTAATTCCTAATGTGGTCAGAAAGTTATATGGGATTCTCATCGAAATAACTTTTTCAGGACTCTTTTTACTTCTAAACTTTTTTATGATTATTGCTTTGTGTTGTATGGTTATTTCTTATTTAAGTACGAGTTTATTCAGAACATGCATTATCTGTATTTATATGAATTTAATCCTTCGATCACTAAATTTAATCTTATTTTTTTTTATATATTTTTACTGTTTCTCTGATCGGTTGGAGATGATTTTATAATGATTTTAAATGTAATTGGGTTCATTAGTGCATTGTAGCACCCCGACTACGACTCAAATATTCGCGACAAGTGTATCATGTAATTTCGCTTTAGATCTTTTTCACGGGACATACAAGAGAATAAGAAAATTCTAATAGCTCGATAGACTTGTCAATAAGGAAGAACACAAGCCAATTTTAAGGGATTCCAAAGCCTAGTAATAGGCATAGTTATGGTATTTAAGTAAAGGAGTAAATTTAATAGTATGAACGTATATTGTAGTGTACTTTTAGTATTATTGTGACAGCCATGATATATATTTGTATTTTTTGTTTACAGGTAAGTTTTCTCGTCACTTTTGTCCTGCATCATCGTGAGAACTCCTTCACGACGAAAGAATGTAAGTAAAATTTTATTATCGTTAACAACTGCAACGCGCGCCCTCTGTACGGATTTTACGACATATATCGTCTAGCGTTTGGTAGTATTTGGTTCCGCTACTCGTTGGTAGATGGCGTTACGTATTCGCATATGTGTTGCTATAAATACTTTTTTTAATTATAATGTTGTACGTTATGTTAATTGTTTAAGGATAAATGTTTATTTATAGTAATAATGTTAATATTTTAGCATATTTCATATATATGTTAATGTCAAACAATATTATATACAGAACATGCCGTTGGCGTGTTATAAGATCAAAGAGTTTTATTATCCCATTTAATTTAATGGTTGATTAAAATTTTGCATATAAGCTATTTATGGCGATTGGTCAATTAAGCTCGTCGTGATTTGACTACAAGACTGTTAATATTATTATTACTATTTTCAATAAGCAATTTGCTACTCGTGTAAATGCATGTATCGACAACACGAGGTTATGAAATGTAAATCGTAAAAGACTTAGTTTTAGCACAATTTACTAATTTAGTAAAAAAATACGAAAATGTATAAAAATGTTGTCATCTTTTAAATAAAATACGCGTAGGAAAACCGCTCCATAAGTTTTTACTTAAAGCGACAATTTTTAACAAGAATACAATTTACTTCTGAATATTTTATTACCTTTCTTGAATACATTTTCAACGTACCTGCGTCTTAAGCTACAAGCGCGAAAATGATAAATTACTTGTATTATAAAAATAAGGAAGCCGTCGATACAAGTGTATAATGTCCATTCGCATATGAATGTTTGATCGTGGATTGATAGCGGTGAGGTAACCGCCAACTTTAGCTGCAACGGTGACGCAATGTCACGGTGTAACGCGTGCAGTGTATTGTATTACATTGGTTTTGTTAACGTTTATTACTTTTTTTGGGAAATTGAAGTAGGAGAACAATATTAGTAAATCAGATGGGATGTGTTAATGTCGGTTCTGGATTATCACTTCCGTTAGTGTAATAATCGATTTTAACCATTTTTGTGTACCAAAGTTTAAAATTTGACAAGTTTTATATGTAATAATTGTCGAATTACGGAACTCTGCAAGCAAAAATTTATGAAAATTTATATCTAATGGGTGTTAATCAGACCAAAATAGTATTGGGGTACTACCGACTCGGTCGTAACTCATTATTGCGTTGCTTGTGGACTAAGGTGTAATACTTCGTACAAATCTATTTAATTTACCACATCCTCCAAGTCAGAATACAACGGCGCTTAACGTTTAGAATTTACTTTTGGAAACTTCCGCTACTCTCCACTAGATGGCGTTGGTGATATGTTGCAATGAACGTAGCAAAAGTCTATTAAATTAGGATATAAGAACGAAATAGTATTCATTTCTGTTGGAATATAGCAAAAACTCAAGCCTCTTATAATGTATAATATTCAAGTAGGTTATATATGATAAAGCTGGCAGCTGAAAAACATATATTTTTACTTCTTCTAATTTGTCATTCTGTCAATGATTCGATATAATAAAAAGTATCTTTTTGGAGTGAATTTTATTTTATTATATTTCATAGTTTATTTTCTCGTTCTCCTGTGGCCTATTCCCAACAGGTTATGGGCCCAGGCTACGCTATCGTAAAATATTGAAAAATATAGTCATCTACTAAGTATAAAATTTATGTAATATTTTAAACATGGAGTCGCGGAAGAAAAAGACACATGAAAAATGTTTGATGGCAAACAATAATATATAAGTGTCTAAACCAATACTGTCTACGGCGAAAACAATAATGGATGACTTAAATAAAATTACGAATGGAGAATTTTTTGGCTACACAATTATTTTAACTGCGTAAGAAACAACTTAATTTGGAATTGCGACCAGATATCAAACGCTGATACAACTTATTTTAATGATTGAGTAATATGATCACTAACTTGGTGCTAAACTTGATTAAATGGATCAATGGATGAAATGGATCGACGGATTATGGATCAAAGGATGAAACGAATCGACGGAATGCATATAATTCAATGTCTCATCTTTTAGATTCAATGAATACATTCAAAATATTCAAAGTAAAATTGAGACCTGAAACAACTGAACTTCAAATATCACACGCTTGTAAAAATATAAATTTTAATATAGAAAGATGTGTAAACTACTACAAGAATACTTACTACATCATGCAGATACACAAGCTAATATGAATTTTTATCATGGAAACTGTTGGTGTAAAAATTATATTTTTTGCGATCTGAACCCGTCGCTATTACTGATGCTAACTGTCATTATATCAAGTACCTAATTGAAACAAAATGGAGACAGTAGTAGCTATATAACTGTAAATGCATTGGACACTGCAAATAAAAATAAGGACAGTTTCGCTTTTATGTCTTAAAAAATGAAATTTATTTGATTTTTGTTCCAATTCTAACCCTGACACTTGTTTTTCTTTTAGATTTGAAAACTCTGATCACTTTGAAAATACAAAGGATTAATATGTGTCAAATGACAGACTACGTTTAAAATTGGAGGAGCTAAAGATTTGGTAAAGGTCAAAAACAAAGAATTTAAAATTCTATACTGTTCACCAAAATTTCTGTGGAACTTTAGTTCTATGGAACTTAAGCTGTACCTATGCAGCTTCTTAGTAAATCGAATTGAATAATATAAGGTATGTGCCGGTTATTAAAAAATGAAGGGCATATTTATAAAAATAGTAAATGTCTAATATGTAGTATAAAGGATGATAGTATCATTATTTTTCATAAAATGATAGTTCACAGTATAAAATAAACTTAATTCAAAGTTAGAAATCGTATTAGTTATGGCACAAACGGTCATTTGAATAAACAGAAATTAAATTTGAATAGCAGTGATAGCCTAATGGTTAAGAAACTCGACCTGTCTAACGAAGGGTCCGAGGTTCAAATCCCAGGCAATCACCTCTGAATTTTTTCAAAGTTATGTGTGTATTAGAAATTAATTATTACTTGCTTAAAAGGTAAAGGAAAACATCGTGAAGAAATCTTCTACACCTGAAAGATTTATATAATAAAAAATCTGAAAGGTATGTGAGTCTACAAATACTCACTTGGCTAACGCGATGAATTATGACCTAAACCTTCTCATTCTGATAGCGAGACTCATGCCCAGCAGTGGGACAATAAATGGGTTGATGAAATTTGAATATTTTTAAAGATTTTATTATTGACCGTCATGTGACAATCTTGAATACTTATATGTAATCTGTGATCTTGAATTTCTGAAAGTCAAGACTGACCAGCTAATGGTAAAAAAAAATAAACATTTTTTTTTTATTATTCACTGTGATGTTTGCGATTCGATAACGTCGACTTCCTTTGATGACAAAAATTGTCTTTATGTTACATGTATTTTAAATGGGAAATGAGTATCATTTTAAAAGTCTAAAAGTGAAAATGTATCCTATAGTAACATTATTCATTTACATTATGATAATGATCGAGAATATATTTCTGAAATAATGAACTTAAGGAATTTTTGTTGGCAAGATAATTATGTATCATTAAAATTTACCTTATAAAACACAATAAAATGGTGAAACAGAGCAAATGAATCGTATATTAACCAAAATGGTTGTAAATGCGAAATTAAATAAAGCTTTTGGGGTGAAGCTGTTACAACAGTCATATACCTACTTATATTTATAAAAATATACATATTCCCCACTAAAGCTCTGATAATAAATAAATAAAACACCATGTAAATTGTGGCAAGGTAAAAACAAAATCGATCATATGAAAATGTTTTGGTGCTACTGCTACGTTCGTAACACAGTTAGCAAGATTAAAGATAAAATAAATATAGTTCAAAAAAAAAAAACTAAAAAACACGCTTTTATGATAAAATTAACTAAAAAGTAGAAAATCTAAATGAATCTAGGAATCAATTAAGGAACAGTAAATAGTATAATTGTGAAATAAATCTACAAAGTTTGAACGAAATCTGGCCGTTTAAAGTGGGTCAAAATCGCGCCCAAAGAAGTCGGTTACAAACATACAAACATACAGGTGAAGCTAATAAAAAGCGTGTAAATATTTTAGATCCAGCCTAGTTGGTAAAGATTTTAATGGATATACATTATTAAATATTAAAAGTAATGAAATGTCCATAGCTGCTAAGCAGATCATGTAGTTGATGAATTAAATATTGAAAATAATGACAACAAACATTAAGCATTACATATCAATATAAAATTTAGAAAGCCTGACTCTGATTCGGCGAAACTAATTGAAAGCTAACAACAACATTCCTTAAATGATAATGCGTCAACAATAACTATTAAATACTTGATCAATCCCTGAATTATTATATACGGATGCACAATCCTGATAGCTGATCTTTATTAAGTACTTTGCAATAATTACCTAAATAATTTAAAGGTATTTTAAGGTGCCTATTAAGTGGTGAAAAGCAGTACAAAGTGAAATTAAGCCACAAAGGAGCAATCAAATCTGATATTTTGTTTACAGACCTAAATATGTTAACATTATTAGTTGCAAGTGGGTATTTACCACAAATAATAATGAACTAAGTAGGTAAATCAGAAAAAAAAATAACAAAGCTCGTTTAGTTGCTCGAAGTTTCACTAAGAAATTCAGTTTTCAGTAAGAAATTTTACAGGATTAAGATGTAACGTTCGCACCAATAGCCAGATTTACTACATTTATATAGATTTAAATGTACACCATATGGACGAAAATACTACCTTTGTAAATTTCATTTGATATAATTAGAAAAATATATTATAATGGTTTTCATAAAGAGAATATTTATATGGTAGTACCAGAAGGTAAAGGTTGCTAAAGATAAAGAAGGTTGCCTAAAGATAATAAAGTAAGTAAATTAAATAAAAGCTTTAACGGCTTAAAGCAGACATCTCGGCTTTGGTTTGAACGTCTTCATGTTATACTTAAATATAGGGTTTAAAAACTCTTAAAGGTACATTCTCATGCAGATGCATGTAGATAAATGTTTAAATATACCTATATAAGATAAATTAATACGGATAAGAATATATATACGTATAGAATAAGGTATATGTATAGTCCCACACGTATGTATATGGTTTAATAATTTCAACAAAATAAGCATTATAAATTTGCAAAGACATTTTAATGCAAATAATTTATATTACAAATACAAAATAAATAACATAATTTCTTGATATAGATGTTGAAAGAATAGCAAATACAATATCACTTAATCAGTCTACTAATGTGCAAAATGTGTTAAAAATATTCTATAAGTGTAATTTATCCTAATCACTTTCCTTATAAATTATTCAGTATTAAATACTGACTTATACCATGGTGCACATTGTAGAGTTAAATTAAAGTTACTACTTTGTATAGAAATGTAAAAGTAAATGTACTTACGCATCCAGATTTTTTGTCTCAAATGTGTAAATATTTAATACATCTTTTAATGTTATATAAAAGATATAAATAGTTAAACCTAATCAATGAAAGCTGTAATTATAAGTAGTTAATTATTGCTTATGTGGACTCTGACTGAGAAACTGAGAACGCGACGAGACGCACAAACATAGTATTAGAAACTATTTGTTCAAAGTAATTAAAACTGCATAATTTCGTGAAACACACGAAAACAATGTAGACACTGTCGCAGTCTCATCAGCTAAAGCAGAGTACGAGTATAAGGTTTTGTTTGAAGTTTTCTTTGTATATTTGACTGATAAATCGATGTGGTCTGAAGTATCTTCAGCTCCACATGTGCCATGGTTAAGTTTGCCATTGTAAAAACATTTATATTTATTGTAAAAAGATGTGTGTTATGGAGTTTCTTTCGCCGCTTCTTCTCCATAACGAAACACCTAGTGAAGTGGTGGTAGATGTAATGACATTCAAGAAGTGTTCTGCAAAGAACGTATTTATAAATTGTTTTATACTTGAATTTTTGAGGGAGGCTGTTGGAATATAGCAAAAACTCAAGCCTCTTATAATGTATAATATTCAAGTAGGTTATATATGATAAAGCTGGCAGCTGAAAAACATATATTTTTACTTCTTCTAATTTGTCATTCTGTCAATGATTCGATATAATAAAAAGTATCTTTTTGGAGTGAATTTTATTTTATTATATTTCATAGTTTATTTTCTCGTTCTCCTGTGGCCTATTCCCAACAATTTCTTATTTATTTAGGTTTCTAAATATTGCATATTTGTAATTTATTATAATAATTATCGCCTTCATTAATTTTATAATCAAATCGAACTCAATCAAGGAAAAAGAAATTAATTTGCATTAAACGCTACAAGATTTTATAAACACTCGATTTAATTAAATATAATCATATTTACATTCATATTATGTTATTATTTCTCACATTACAATTCGATAATATTCGCGCTTCAAAATAAACAATTTAATTAAAATGTGAATGTGAAGTGAACTGCAACATAAATGAGCTCTTAAAAAACTTGTATAAAACGAAGTAGTCGATGATAATCAGAATCATATTAAGTTTTAACGACTTGTATTGATTATGACGTGCGCAAGTGGCGAAGGAACCGCATTTGTTCATAAAAATAATGATAAATATTAATATTACTTGTCACAATAAAGGATTTTATTTAAAATACTAGTTTTTACCCACGGCTTCGCCCGCGTTTAAAAGAATGTAATATAACATACTAACATACATAAAACTGAAAATTCGTAGCTTTAACTTTGCTAAAGACTTATTAATCACTTGATCAAATGCATAGTTTACGATTCAATCCTTACTAATATCGATTAAAATAATCGATGTTTTGGGTACAAAAGATCGATTCTCCGATTAATCGATCTTAGATCGCCAGCCCTAGTTTCCGTGGGATTTCCGGGATAAAAACTATCCTATGTCCTTTCTCGGGTCTCAGACTATCTTTGTACAAAATTTCATTAAAATCGGTTCAGTGGTTTGGGCGTGAAGAAGAGACAACCAGACAGACAGACAGAGTTACTTTCGGATTTATAATATTAGGAAGGATTATATTTGGATATTAAATTGTTATTATGTTTGTTTACAATAATTTGCTAGCGAGTAATGTCTTTATACACATAGACTCGTATGTTGAGTTTTCTCAAGACTACAAATTATTTAAAATTTACGTGTAATAAATCCAGTTCTTTACGTAAAAAAAGTATTTTTTTCCAAGACCAAGTCACTCATATGAAAATACTTAATACAGCTAGCTTATGAGTAATGTTAATGTTATATATTTTAACAATTTAGGTAAATTGTAAATATATATTTTACTTTCCTTTGTAACTGTATAAGAAAAAAATCTGAATAAAGTTCGGCAAGTTATCAAGTCTGTAATGATATGATAAACCGAGCAGGTGATTCCGCTGGAAACATACGGGAATAGACCATGTTTTTAAACGGCGCGATTTTTACCCATGTACGAATCATTCATATATTCGTAATTTATTTTGTACGCTTATTGTACTTTGCAATGCAAAGGTATACATAGTGATTTTTTCCACAAGACATGGTTAGCGAAATCCGAGAGTATTAGAAATATCTAACAATAGTCATAGGAGTCGCGGGGCTGTTTTTGACAAAATACTTGAATATAAACTAATGATTGTGTTTTTATGTGAGCTTTTAATTTAGTTGTAATCCAACAAATTAAATTTGGCAAGAATACACATATCAGTGGCGAAGCGAGCCGGGGGTAGAGAGGAGCTGTGTGTCTAAGGAGATTGGAGGTCTCTTATAATGCCACTTACAAGGATCAAACTTTGTAAAGTACATAGAAATGACTACAATTTTCGAAGTCTAAGCCTAATTATAACTCTTTCTACACGCGTCGGTGAAGTACCCAACAGACCTCCGTATGTTTTCAGTCCCTTCGCTTTAGTGCCACCTGCTACGCGACCGCCTGACGTCACGGTTAACGCCGACATGAATAACACCGCGGGAAAGTACAGACCTTTGCACGGGTCTAACACTGGAACTAGGTTTTTGTAGGTCTATACTCTATTTATGGGTCTATAACGGTAGACAAATGTAACGACCCCACCTTTATTTTAATTAATATCGTTGACTTATAAAATAGTCATATCTTAAAGAAAGGTATAGGAAAAGGTGATAGAACCAATGTGGTTTTACCTATTCCTAGCGTGAAGTAGTGGTTACGTTTATTTATTTACTCTTTATTGACCATGTTAAAAACAATGTGGTGCAAAAGGCGGACTTAATGCTAAATATAGCATTTTCTCCCAGTCAGCCTTAGGGATGTGCAGAAAAATTAAAGACGTTAAGCGTCTAACTTGCATAATATGGTGCGACTATCTTAGTTCTCAGAAGTAGCAGCCCATCTGTTATCGGTATCAAGTAAAACCCCTGTTTTAGAATACGAATGTTCATAGGCGGCAGTGACTTCTAAATATTATATTGACTACATGGTCATTTGCTATTTCAGCCTTTAAAAAAGAGGAAAAATATGTTTATCTTAATCGATGTGAGCTGAGCTGAATTTGTACCAGAATTTACCTTAATTCATCAAATATCAGAATTTGTTAACTTTATTGATATTTTAAATGGGACAGTCCCTGTTTTTATAGGTAGCAATTATGTTACCAGGAATTTTCAGAACTAACTTGGAAATACTGATCGGTATTTTAACAAGGAATCAATCATACTTACTCATACTCCTTACCTTAGTAAGGAAATCGGGTGTTTCATATTTATATGTTATTAATATGAATACCGCTTGGATTTTTAGGCGGTCTGACGTAGAGCAGAGAATAGAGATAGATTCAGGTTTCAGGTTCGATCCCCGGCAGACATCCAGAAGTGATTGATATTAATGATTCAGTTTTGTGTCTGGGTGTTTGTGTATCGTGTGTTTGTATGTGTTCGTGTTACCTACGATAAAGGGAATCTTAGCGACAGGGCTGTGAGGCTTAGAGTTTAGAAAAGTATTATTATTTTACTTTTACGTATTTACAATTTACAGGGCTTAATTTACGTTTGCGCTTTTGAAACTTGTGAAAATCCCATTAAAATCTGGTGAGTATGTTATATGATGAGTATGTATCTCATGAGTATGTTATGGATCTCAAATACCAACAGACATTTTATAATTTATGTATATACTCATATACACACAGACAGATGGATACACACAGGCAAGAAAAACAACAAAATTAAAGACAAATTTTGTTTTTGTTTTTATATTATTCAAATTTTCATTGAACTTAGCAGTCATTTTGCAGCGACAAACAAACCGACACATCTATTTATACACAGATTCAGCACACAGCAAGCTGCAAGGTGCACAAGATTTCATCTCGTATAAACAGCAACATCGTATATATTCGGCTAAGGATCACAATCGGATGGTAATCGAGACATTTGCCCGAGCGGCACACGCGGCGTTCCGGCCATCTGCCGAAACGAACGTATGTACCACCTGTCGACTGAAGTTGGTGAGGGAGGATTTAGTTTTTTGTTGTAGGTTTTATATTTATAGCTCGATATTTTCGTGTCTTAAAATTGGTTTTCAATTTCTTGTATGATATCTATAGGTAGGTGTTTGTGTACAGTCCTCGACAAACTGCTGGTCCGCTCTGAAGTTGTTGCGAACAGGTGTAGTCATACAATTTGCTACGGCGACGCGATTCATTTCTATATTCAGAGCGGACTAACAGTTTTACGCGGACTATAACTAGCAGTGGCCGCGGCCTCGCGCTCGTTTTAAAAAAAAATAAAATGACATATAACTGACAAATTGTAACTTCGTTGGAATGTCAGTGGCGGCATCTGTCGAAAGTTGGTCGTACCAACTCAGAAACCGTCTTGGGCTCATGCACAACAACTTTGCTAAAGATCATCACATGATCATTTGGTCTAAAACTATGCATTCATGCATCTATCTAAACTATGCATTTGCATAGTTTACGATTCGATGAGTTTGTATATGTATTTGTGCGTATTTTCTTCTTATATACTTATTAGAAAATTATAATTATAATTTTTTTTTTTTGGAATAAAACAGCCTTTTGAAGAAACAAGTTTAACGCCGTGGGATAACTTTTTTTAAGCCTTCCTCAGCCCTCGTTTATTCTTTTGCTCTTATGCTCCTATAGATTTAATCTGTATTGTTCCTTAGTAAGTAAGATCTTCATCTAGATGATAAATTAGTGATTTTTTCATAACACGACCCGCGTAAATTATTGTACATGCATACTGAATCATTAAAATAAATTGATCAAACTCCGTCCGTACGTATTGTGGTTGGCTGTTATCCAACTGGGTTTGTCCGGTGTTCCTTACGTTTTGTATTGTAACTACGTAGTAAGCGTGTTTTTGATATTAATGGTGCATTTTTGAAAAATGATTCGCGCATTCCCACATGTGTACACACACGCTTTTTTATGATGGAATAGCAAACGTCCTAATATCTGTCCGGTATCTGTAACAAACTGCATGAAATAAGATCCACCTGGTGCAGATCACAGATGCGTTGTCATTCCTGAAGACTTAAGATAGTTGCGTCATATGAAAGTAAGTCGGCCGGCATCCAAACGATATTCACACCACTATCCCACCATTTGTTTGTTATAAAATGACGCACATCACATTCACTACGTAGTATGCTTTATGTATACAACACCGTTAATAGTTTGTTGGTCCGTTTTTACCAATATACCCTTTATAGAATAACAGAAGAATCCCGGTCAACTAAAGATTTATGCGACACACATACGTCCAAATCAAAACATGGTCTCGACTGAACTGGGTCTTGTTTGCCGGCTTCCATCCAAATCTGGGTGTTGTTCTTATAATATAGGAGTAGCAGATGAGCATGCAAACCTGATGGTAAGTGGCTACTGCCGTGCATGGACGTCTGTAAACGTCAGGTAAGATTAGATTCCTACCTGAGGCCGACCACAGATGCGCCACTGCCCCTGAGGATTAAGCTGGAATGCCATGGAAAAGTATGCCCCCCTTACCACACCCTTCAAACCAGAACACAGCAGCGTTTACACTGCTGTTATGAAGCATAATAGGTGTGGCGGTGGTATCGCTGGAGTCGAACCACAAAGAGTTGATTGATTGATTGATTGATACCATCAGATGAACGGCACGACTTTTTGCTGTTTCAATTTAAAAAAAAAAGCGCTTTAAACACATTACCCTCCTCAATTTAAAGAAACCTTAGCAGCAGCAGACATACAAACAGATCCAAATCGTTAATATAGAATATAGATTAGGATACTAGATAGGAATCCCGGTCAACGCGAGATTTATTCGACATCCGTCCAATATATTCGCAACTGGCACGTGGGAACTGCCCGCATAGTTTGTTTCTATCAAAACACCGTTTTCATGGTATTCGTAATGGGGAAAATGTAGTGGAGATTCTGTTTGCATTCGTCCGGAAACGTCATTAGGGCAAGTATCCAAAATAGGGCAGGCCAAATGCTGATTGGTAGACTTTATATTCATTTGAATACTGTTTTTTAGAACTCTCCTAATGATTTTTCTGTCACCGTTTACTCAAGTCATAATTACTATCTAAAACGTACTTTAATTCGAAAAATCGGATATGCCATGGACACACACAAAGAGGAATATATAAATACCAAGAACAGATATCTAAATTCATCATTCCGATATCTGCCTGGTCGGGGATCAAACCCGGAATCTTTTGCGTGTCAGACCAGGATGGTGACCGCTTCTACATTCGTCTACCGACCACTATCTATTACCGCTAAGCATTAGTGAACTAAAGGGGTGGGGGTAAGGGTCCCTGGTCCCGGGCCCTTGTTTATAAATGTCTACAAGTTCCCTTGGACACATTTGTAAAAACTTAAAACTTAGATCAACTTCTTAGACTGGAGGTCTCATTCCACATTTCCGTCTCGGGGCTCTAAGGACCTTAGTCCATCACCGCTACTAACCAATAAGTTATCCAGGGTTTATTGCTGCTTTTATGCCCGATCGTCGATTGTGCTTTATACAATTGAACTTTTAAAATAATTACCTTCTTGGAACAATCGGTTTATGTTCCTCGAATCGGGTGATTAACGAGTTATGACTCGTGGAAGTTATTGTTACGGGGAGCTTATAAGGGTATATGAGTGATGGCTCAGTAGTACTTCGGATTCATGTTCTGAAGGTCCTGGGTTCCAATCACAGTGATTTACAAAATTGTAGGTATGCGTTTCACAAATTATACTTTGCTATTATGGAATTTATTACTTGACGGTATTTTTTTTTAATTTTGAAAATTATTGAGGTTTTACTTAAGGTCGATCGTTACATACATCGGTACATTTGCTGTAATGTCTTAGGATTCCGAAGGCCTTGTGTAAATGTCTGCCTTCAAACTTTAACTAACACGAATACGCAAACCCCTGAGCATTCCTACCATCTCTTACCATTTATTATTGCTTGCTTTTACAACTATTGTTTTCTATAATTATTCCGAGCAATAAGGCTGTCGGACTACACTATGGAAAATAGTCTCTCGCCTATGGATAAAGACGTCGCAAATGCATCGCGGGCATAAAAATCTGTTTTTTTTAACTCCGTTCATTATCAATTTTTACATGTTTACAGACTGCGTTTTTACACAAAATTTCCATTTTAAGTAACAACAATATAAATATTTCCCATAATTTGACCTCAGCGCCCTAATGTACCTAAAGATGGTTTAAAAATAACCCTCGACCGGTTCCGAGAACAATTGTTTTCGTTTAGTGGCTTTTGATCTCGACGACTGGGTTGTTTCTTCCAGGGATCGATGTGATTCCTGTTATTGGTGGTCGATCGTTTGTGGGTATGTATGTATGTGGGTCATGGGATGAAAGGCTTCACGTATGGAAGGGAATTTAAAGACTTATTTATATGTCAGTTACAGATTATCGAGGTGAATAGGTTACTAAAGCGATCTTAAGAAGGTGTTCAGTTTTTTTTGTCTTAACACCTTAAAGTAAGTGTCACAAAGGGTAAAATTAATGCCTAATTGCATTATTTGCCAGTCAAGTCCGGGCGATGGGAAAAAAAAATAACAGTTCGATCTTCGGGCAAGCAGACATTCTAAATGATGGATCTAAATGTATTTTAAATATCTGGGTGTTAATGTCCCTGGAATTGAAAACACACACAATCGTGGAGTGATATTATGTACATGTTTCCCATGAATTTCTATGAGGAATTTATAAATTGGTAGGATCACACATACAGAGAGATTACAGCATTATGACATTGTAGAGATAAATGATACAAAATACATTTTCTACACTCTTTATCCTAACCCAAAATTCCTATGCCATGATCGCAATGGACACGTACCGCGACATACATTACCGCGACTTACATTTTTAATTAAAATGTTTACCGAAGATCGAACTGTTTACCTAGCCGGTGATCGAACCCGGAACCTTTATCGTGTCATTGTGATGATCAGTACCATTTCTACGTCATATAGTATCGTTCACAACTCATTTCTATAGCTCGTGCCAGTGTCAGAATTTTTATATTCCCGTCGAGGCCTCTCATATCACTTTCAATGTCCTCTACAACACATATAATAAGACTAAATAAATTAATTTACACGTTGTCCGTGTGTCCATCACTCATACGTCCGGCACCTGTACAGCGTCACCTACGCTCACATATGATTAATAACGCCATTGAGAATATGTGAATGGTATGAGCTATCTTAATTGATATATGTTTTCGTGATTCATTCGTACGGTGTGATGATCTATTTTGGTGGTATGTAGAGTTGATTGATTTGGTGTTATGTTATTGGATATAGGTACGTGGAACTAGTAATGTCCCTTAAGTCTAGGATCCACAATAGAGTTAGGTGCGATTTCCTGTCGTAACAGGCGAATAAAAGAGGCTTCGGGGATTGTGGGCTTGTTCGGCATGATTCGAAGCTCGAACCGCCCAGCCACATACCCCGAGAAGGACGACGGTATGTGTGGTCGCAATCACGCAAAGGTGTGGTGAGCGTAAACGCATCTTAAATCGGCCAAAGATAAAACACTTCACATGTGTAAGTATGATAAGGAAGACATATTTATCCGACCAATTCCCACTTTGTCGTCAGCGGTAACAACTAGCAAGGCATCTGTAGCCGATGTTAGATCAGGAGTTGATTACAGATGTCCATGAGTGAGTGGCATTTACCATCATTTTTGCTGCATGATCGCTTACTTTTTTTTTATAATATAAGAGTAGCAGACGAGCATGCAGTCCACCTGATGGTAAGTGGCTACTGCCGCCCATGGACATCTGTAATCAACCCTCGATAGGATTAGATATTCCTACCTGAGGTCGGTCACAGATGCGCCGCTACCCCTGAGGACTGCTGGAACGCCTCGGAAAAGTCTGTCTCCCTTACCACACCCTTCGAAACGGAACACAGCAGCGCCTAACACTGCTGCTATGAGGCAGAAATAGGTGTGGCGGTGGTGCCGCCGGGGTCGAACCACAAAGGGTTCTACCACCTTCCAAACTACTTCAATAGATACTACTTCACTTAGATATAAAACACTCGTCGGTAAAAAAAAACTTCTCTGATATATGTATCCATACTGTTATTATTGGCTTTTTTGTAAAAAATAAAGAATAAAAATAAGCGGTGAAGTAATGCCAAATGTGACTTTGGCAAATGATGGTGATGTCACCGTTCCGAGTGGTCCAGTCTGGCGCTCGTGATCTGGTTTTGTATTCACATTTGCAAAATGATTAGATTAATGATATAATATCTGCAATTTATGTGGAGATTGTAGTTTTGTATGGTAGATTTATAAATGTTTCGAATTTAAAGAATAATTATTTTATCACATTTAGTTTTATATGTTTGAAATGGGTAAAAAAGGGCAAACGGACGAATGTCTATAATTAACCCTAAACATATAAGCAGTGGTCCGATCGTTGATCGAGGGTCCGAGGTTCAAATCTCAGGCACGCACTTCTGATTTTTTAAAAGTTATGAGCGTACTAGAAATTAATTATCACTTGCATAAATGGTGAAGGAAGACATCGTAAGGAAACCTGCATACCAGATAAATGTTAAAAAAAGACGCTCTCAAAGGTGTGTGAAGTCGTAGTGGACTATGATCTAATCTTTCACATTCTGAGAGGAGACCCGTGCCCAGCAGTGGGACAGTAATGGGTTGACGTCAATACTGCATAAACGACAATACCTCTTTACAATAACTTAATGAAAACGCATTATGTTTCTTAGTCAGAAATTATTACCCCGATTGTAAATGAAACTAAGCCACAAACGGGGTTTCCTTACCGTGACATTGGGTTCAAGATAAACCCTTGTTTGTTGTAGTGCCTTGAATTCGGATTTATATTAACACGGATTCCGCGAATTAAGTAGCTATACATGATAAACTTGGTTGGTTAAATCCATAAGCGTTTGTGAGTATGAGACTTACCTCTTGTAGGATGATCAAATCTACTTATTGACGCTTCAGAGGCAATTCTTACTAACTGACATTGAGTTAACTTTATAGGAGAGAGGTTTAAAGTTAAAATTAGTTTATAAAAAAAAGAATTATTAAAATTAGTCCACTAACGGCGGAGTAATTCGTGTACATACATAAAAAAATAAAAAATAAAAGATCAAACCACCGGCCGAACTGATCAAACCACCTCCTTTTTGAAGTCGGTTAAAACAGTAAAGTTACTTGATTGTTAGATTGAAAATATGTCTGGAGATTTTATGGATTTCATTTTTTTCTATTAACCCAACCAAACCCTAATTTATTTTGAATAATAATTATAGTAAATTCTTCTAATTAAGCTTCTTGATAATTATTAAAAAAATTAAATTAATCGGACCGTTCCGGTACATACATACATACAGGTCAAGCTAATATAAAAAGCGTGGTTAAAATGAATGTACCTTAAGTTACTCTTTATTTCAGCTTTTTTTTTGTTATCAGAATCCTATTTCTTTTCATATGCAATTAGTAAAAAGCTTTGATATTACGAACAGACGCTTTATTTTATTTACTTGTACAGGTTATATATACGGGTACATTTATACGGATAATTGGTAACGAAATGGCGTTTCAATAACAAAATCCTCGGTTCGGATGAAGTCACCGCCGGCCATTACCTCCCCACATCCGAATCTCGGTGGACAATAGCGATGATGCGGTGGCTAGCGTCATCGTAAGAGGTAAACACTCTACACAAATATTAGACACTAGCTTTTATCCACAGCTTCGCTCGTCGATTACAATAGTTGTTTTAATTTATGTATCCCTCGGGAAAAGTACTGTTTTTCGAGAAAAGAGTTACGCTATGTGCTTTTGTGGACCCCTAACAACGTGTGTATAAAATTTCATGACAATCAATTCGGTAGTTAAAGCTTGAAAGTGTAGCAAACATACAAACTTACTTTCGCATTTGCAATATTAGTTAGGATTGTAATCTGGATGATTTTATAGGTCAGGCTTAGTTAAGATGGTGTACGTGTGTTAGGTCAGTGATATGAGGTGATCCGCATGGCGTAACGGTTCGATTCGATTTCAATCAAAGATGTCAAATTTAGTCTGGATCCTATTGCACTTAAAACCTTGTGTGGAAAAGGCCTAAAAAATTGTAACCTGACTATGGTCGGTGATGATTTTTGATTAGTGCATACTTTGGCACGCCCTGTAGCCTAAACTATTAACGGATTTTAATATTTGAGGTGTAGTTATATTCGTCAAAATTGTGGGAGTGACATGGGCTATATTTTATTTTTTTTTTTAACCTATTTTAACTGTTAGTTTTTTCGTTATTAAATATCATAATCCTTCGCTACTTAAATAATTTCCTTTGCGTGACGTAAGCAGCAAACGAGATAGTATTCCATGTGATGATGGATGGTTGAATGTTATTTATTTATTCAATCTTCTTATACCTAGAATATGGTAACAAAGGCGGACTTAATGCTATAAGCATTCTCTACCAGTCAACCTTTAGGTTAAGCAGAGATCAGCGAGGACGGCACTAGCAAAGCCAAATATGTATAATACTAAAGAGTACATTCAATATACTACTAATATATGTTATATAATGTTGCTATTTCACTCAAAAACGAATCATCAGATTTGAATGAATTTTGATAAATAGATAGTTTATGATCTAGATTACCACATAGGATACTTATTAACGCGGTATACGTAATCATTATTAACTAAACTCCTTTCCAAATCAAAAACAATGGGTATGATGCAGTCCCACGTCATCCATCTGTTATAAGGCAAACATCATCCGATAGATAGAGTGTACATCGCGTTCTCTACGACGGTTTTATTATTGTATGTTTACAAATATCTAACGCCGTTTGTTGTTTGCTTTGGCTCGTGTTCTGTGTGGACTTCGTCTTTTCAGTTTTATTTGAAAACGGTTGTAAATGTGGCTGTTATTACGTTTTTGTATCGATATGGATAACTGTTTTCGTTATATCGATATCAGAAATAGTTTGTTATCGCTATTTCGTTGGTAGTTTTAGTTGTGCACGATCAACTAAAGTTCTCGTTTATTTATTTATTTATTCAATTTCATTCTCTACGTCTCTTTCTCTTTTCTTTTATGCTAGTGAATATAATATTTGCAATTTGTTTAATTCACCTTTACTTAATTATTTTTGTATATTTGTACTTTTGGTTTCGTTACACTTTTTAGCTATATCTAGCGTATCTAAACGATATGCTATATTAATAAAAACGGTTTTAAAACTATAAACTGTTTTCCCACGTTACTGTATATGAAATATGTGCCTAGTCGAACCACCGGTGGCCACCGTCTCCGTTGATAGGCTTGATATCGGATACGCCGCCCGTTCACGACGCGTCGTGGCTGTAAATCCTTTGAAGTGTACGACGTTCGTAGCGTGATTATAAATTTGATTACGCAATGTTTGGGTTGCGCTTATTAACTGATGATGGAACACAGTTGATCATTGCGGCAACAACGTCATCTGAAACTCACCGATTAAGAGATTCAGCTGCATGTTTTTATGATAGATCTAATTATTTTTCGCTACGGTTTTTGTATGTAAAATTCTTCATTAACCAAATTAAATTTGCTTCATTTCCTAATTTTTGTTTGTTTCATATTTCTTGAAAACTTGAGATAAGAGAAATCATTCCACTTGAAGTTTCATAAGTCTGATACAAGGAAGGAAACTTGCAAAATAAAATCTTGTTTTCGGCTCTGATAATTTGAATAATGTTGGGACAGATTCCATAATAAACGTGAACATAGTCGGACATGAAACTAGTTTTTACGTCTTCATTTATAAATATTGTACGAAAGATTTACATGAACTAACTGTGAACTAAGAACTGGTTAACTAATTCAAAATATTATGAGGCGTGTCGCATTCAAAGTCTACGTAGCTCCGCTTTTTATGTGAGTTGTAACATATGTATAAAGTAAAGCAATATTAGGCGGGTTTAAAGTTGGATGGGTGACCGTTGGTGGTTTACGCGCTTCTTGTTATCATTGGATGGCAATCATCAATATTTATCGAAGGCCTTACACCTAAGTGGTTTGATTTGAAAATACCCAAAACGTTAGCCTTATTTCTTTTCGACAATTGGTATTGGTAGAGTAGGTTCTAGACCACCTCCAGGCATGGAGAACCGCAGGTTCCGGACATAGTGTCCAACATTGGGACATAAAAAAAATTGCATATATTCAAATTTAATCTAATCTTAGAATTGTCGAGATTAAAATTAAAACTAATGACACTGACCTTTTAGCATCTTCTAAGAAACGCACGTTTATTATAGTTGACTACAGGAAAACAGTAGACATATACTCCCCGATTGAACAACCTTGCTTTGCTCAGGAATCTATCAGCGGCACTGACGTCAATACGTCGAAGTTGAATGTTTGACTTGGATCTGGTGTGATGAAAGCGGTACATGGTATTCGATTGTAACTACCCACGTATATATAAACAGGTATCCACTGATACGCTAGAACGCCCTGATGTTGATGTTTAGAATAACGTCGGGATGAGTGAGCTCACTCAGTTTTAATCAGTTATTGACAAAGATAAAGGGAGGGAAACGAATGGATCTATAAATTTACGTTTAAAATTTGCATTTAAAAGGTAATAGGACCTTGAAGTTTTTTTTTATAATATAGGAGTAGCAGACGAGCGTACAGTCCACCTGATGGTAACTGGCTACTGCCGTCCATGGACTTAGATATTCCCATCTGAGGTCGGCCATAGATGCACCGCTACCCCTGAGGACTAAGCTGGAACGCCTTGGAAAAGTCTGTCTCCCTTACCCCACCCTTCAAACCGGAACACGGCAGCGCCTAACACTGCTGTTACTAGGTAGAAGTGGCGGTGGTGCCACCGGAGTCGAACCACAAAGGGTTCTACCACCTTCAAACCAGTCACCAGAGGAGTTAGCAAGTGACTCTTGGTAAGACTGAAGGATTATATATCTTCTTATTGTGAGATTACTGAGTTGAATACCTACTACCAAAACATTGTTTTAATGCTTAAGTTTCCTTTAGAATTAGTAGCGGTTGCCACTCCAAATCATTTTAAAATTTTAATTCAAGGTATCACTTGGCTAAAAGGAATGTGATTTCATCTAAAGTACAGTAATTGTTTGTTACGCTTTCTTCAATTATTTCTATTACTCATTGTTAATAATAATTAACTAAATAAATCGATGAATAATTATTTCAACGTTTGCGGTAAACCAAGTTCTATAAATTAGGTAACTGACGCCATCTCTGCAATTCCGTTTGGCTGCAACCCTCTTTGTGTTATTGCTGGGAATGGGTCTCTCTCCATAAATGAAACAGGCCTATATAGAGTTTCTGATTCCCCTTAAATACTCATAATCGGGAGAATAGTGAGGAGTCGATGTGTCATTTCGAAAATTATTCATTAAACTCGCCTGATTTTCAATTACAGAATTATAGACAATGTCTAATATTGTAATTCCATGTTTTTCCTTACACTTTATTAACTGTTACTTGTTTTATCGAAAATTGCGATTCCTATCTCGGTTTGTTTTATAAATATGTCGAAACTGGCGCCTCCGTAACTTTACATCTGAACGGATATTTTACGTTTATCCAGCACTTAATTTCCTTCACCTTCAGTAGTGGGAAAAAGTTAATATAGGAATTCAATGGAAATTTTCATTCATAAACTCTAAAACTACTTAGTACGTTCAGATTAATATTGGTTACGAGCTTTTGCCCGCGGCTTCGCTCGCGTTACGAAGTTTTATTTTCATCCCCTATTTTGTCCCCTTGGGGGTAGATTTAATCAAAATCCTTTCTTAGCGGATGCCTACGTCATAACATCTACCTGCATGCCAAATTTCAGCCCGATCCGACCAGTGGTTTGGGCTGTGCGTTGATAGATCACTATGTCAGTCAGTCACCTTTGAGTTATATATATTTAGATTTTAAAAAAACTTTCGATTGGTACAAATAGGTACTTGGCTCACGCTAGAGAATCGTTTACGTTGGTTTTTGCATAATTGTTGGCGAGTAAAATGCTCCCATTCTGTATAATTACCAAAATATAAAATGTGTTTAAGTGTATATTATTTTATTTGTTTATTTCTTATGTTTTATGTTACTGTTACACGCCGATAAAATAAATAGCATAATTTTATTGGATGAGAAGGGTTGCACCTTTTTGGAAGTCCCAAATTTCAAGATGAATTTATGAATAGGGATTAAAGCGGTAGACCTTTTAATCGTATTAGAAATATAACTTTATATTACGTAAATAACTTGTAACTTATAGCAGTAACACATGAAGTGGAAAACAACACTAACCTTATTACAATAGTGTTTTTTATTAGGTTTTTATTTTATTGGGTCTTCTCGCTTCCCGTGGATATATAATCTTTACACTAGATAATTCAAAAGCTTGAACATAAGTTTAACAGAATTATTGTTAGATAAAATCGAAATTACCTCAATATTGATATCAATTGTTTATATGTAAGTCATAAATCTAAACAATTCGATGTAAAATGTGCGTCTTCATACAAATCAATCGGAGTTCGTGTGAACTGTGCGAATCTTAGTTTTCACGGGAAATATCTAGCGTGTGAAGAGATAAGTACTGAGGTGTAATGTAACATCAACATGAGATTCGAGTGATTCTATTTTGATAGAATCTAATGATTTGTATGGTTAATCCGATTTTGATATAACATGTATGTATTTGTACCATTGAATTTGTCTGAATCTAGAGAAGCTTTTGAAGCTTTGCAAAAAGGCAAATGTAGATATAGAGCAGAGTACTACGGGAGGATCATAATAAAAAAAACGAAATGTATTATATGCATAAACCTGTCTGGTTAAATAAGCTTTCAAATAACCAAAACCCCATACAAATATACATACATACATAACGATCTAATTAAATACAGAAACTCCTTTTTTTAAGTCTGTTAAAAAACAAAAGAGCACACTTAAAGAAATCTTATTTAACTTTTGATAGTATTTTATATGATATGTTTTGAAAATAATCTTCGTGATTATGAAGTACAGGTGCAAAATTCACAGGCTGGCAAGTTCAAGTGGTTCTATTTACGTTTTAATACCACGTGGTTGGAATTCATTGAGATAAGCCTCTTATTTCTGATCTTTGGTAGTTGTGAAGGTGGTATAACTAGTATGATTTGATTGGAGAGGTCCCACAACCATACTAATTTCTAGTAATTATGCTTTTCGGTTTAAACATGTAAATGCCGGCTGGCTTACATATGAGGTGGCCATAACGTAACTGTGATCAGCTTCAGGAAGAACCTGTTCTATGTTACCATCAGGTGGACTGCAATCACATTTGCTACTGCTATCATAGAAATAGTAAATCTGAAATTCTTCTAACAAGATATTAACAGTCTCTTGAGGCGTTCCAAACTTAATCAAAGTACATTGGAGCCGCCAGGAGTCCCATCTTAGTCCAAGACGTGGCAACCGATCTGCGTTCAACAGGTGTTCCACATACGTCACATGTAGTTGTTACACTATTTTCAGTTTAGTGGCAAAATAGTTTACAAGCTCCACCAAGTACTAGGAAATCATGCGCGTACAAGAGGCTCTTTGATGTTCCCACATTGATATGCAATGTTTGACGTTCGCAGTCTTGTGGTATTTTTGAGATGTTCCAATGTTGTTGTTTTTTTTTGCATTGTACTATGCCAATGCCGTGCATTCTTAATTTAAATACATGTGTGATTCATTGATTCAAATGCGTCTCAGCTGTTTTATTTTTAAATTTTGGTTTTTATTTGAATACCGCTGAATCAATTTCAGAATTCAATTTTTTTTTGTATTAAATAATGCAGTTCATTTAATTAAATTAATCTAATTGAATTAGGTATAGTTGTTTCTATTATTATTCCGTAAATTATAATATCTATTTTGTTGGTATTATTATTTTATTTTTCTCTTAAATATTTCCTTGCAATAACTAAAATTAAAATTTTGTATTCAAATTAAGTATTGTATGTAGGCAATGGGAAAACATGAGTTGGGAATTTGGTATAATTATAAATTAATTATATTTATTGATTTTTCCTGTAAAACTCTATCGATAACTTTTGTCAAACGAATTTTACTTTGAACCGTTAAAACTGTAAAGGAAAAACATTACGTAACATTATTATTCTAATTGCACACCATGATGTCACCGTTTCGAATTGTTGAAAACAAAAGGGAAAATTAACATAGTTAATTACCATCATAGTTGAAACCAATCGTCGGCCGATAAATAATCGCGAATATTATGGTACCGCCATCTCAGCCGCTATGGAATTTGGCTAACACGTACCTTTTCGCCATATGTTGACCCTGACAATAAACCTGAATTTCCACTATCAAAAAGGGTTAACAACCAAAGAAGCGCAATTAATTATGAATCGTATTTATTAACAATAAATTTTGGTTTATTTTGAGGTCTACCGGCGTTTAAGTCGTTTCGATCAACGCCGTGTATAACTCGTCGGGTATCACCGTCCCTCTCTATTGTTAGTGTTGTTTTATCGCTCGCTCGCTCCAACGATCATTCAGTATTAAGTGCACAGGTGCATGGTACACCCGTCTCGCTCGCACCGCTTGTTTATGTCGCCCGCGTCTCGCGGAGCCTCGGCCGGGTCAGTCTCCCGGTGCGTGCGACGAGCGGACGACGTCGCCGTTTTTTGAATTTCGAACTTTATTAGAAAGTGATTTTGAATTTTGAATGTTTTGTTTTTTTTTTCTTTCTGTGTTTCTCATCGCGAGTGGCATTGACTTTGTGTAGTGGTGCAATAAGTGACAAGTGTGGTGTTCAGTGGATGTGGCATGTGGCTCTTGGTGTTCATATGCTCCTAGTGTTTGGATGTATGATGCCCTTATTGTGTTCTGTGGCACACGACCGGCTGGCTAGTTCCCCGTAAATGGTATTGTTTGCAACTTTAAGTATGCATTTATGTTGTGTACTTTCCAATTGAATTTTTGCTTTTCATGGGATTGGTCGCTCGTCAAGAATTTAGGCGAAAACTCACACTGAAATCTTTTTGAGTTTATTATTTAATAGAATCAGGGTCTCATAAATATGAAGTAGTTAGACTATTATTATTTGCAACATTTGACTTGATAACAATGACAAGGTCTTTTTTAAAACTAAAAAACGAATCATAAATATTAAACTATGCTTTATTATGTTCGAATACATAACCCGTTATAGCGATTACGAATCACAATAAAGACACGTTTTAGCTATAATTAAAAGCGAATATGAAACTTATCAACATTTAAGCGTGTCCTTCAGTTTTATAATAGTGAGCGATCGTGAGACGCATGTAATATAAATGTATTAATAATAACTAATTTATGTTAAGCGTATTAAATTAAGAGTTTTATTAGCACTTGTATTAACGATGAAAGAAAACATTATGAGGAACTGCACACCAGAGTTAAAAATGTTCTTAAAAGTGCGTGAAGTCTACTAATCCACACTTGGAAGCCATGGTAGAACATAATCTGACCTAAACCCTTCCCATTATGAGTGGAGACATTGCAGTGGGACAGTAAAGAGTTGGCGATGATGATGTTCATTGTGGTCCATTTACCTTCATTTTGAGGAATGAAGGGTCTCGAAGTGTGGCCACGTTGAAAAGGAATATAGGTCATAGCAGTTGGACCGATGAAGGGAAGGCGACAACCGTGTGATTTGGAAAGCATAGGGTACGTTCCATTGACACCAATTAGGGGAAGATGACAGTGAGATGTATGATTTAAAAGGCATAGGGCAGGTAAAATTGGCACTAATTAGAGGCCTACGTCCAATCGTGGACCTCAAGAAGCTGATATATGAATTATCACTTTATCGGTACTCACGTATATACGTGATAAAACCCGCAACAATATGGTTATTATGTATAACACTATCTTATCTATAACGAATATGTAGGTATGCACACCATTCCCACGAAAGATATGACCAGCTGGGGCATTGGTCGTGGGCGTTTGTAGATAAGTACACACTTAAGCCCCTCCTTAAAAATAAGTTATTCAAGAATTACGGAATTTCCTTAGGTAATGCCCGTAAGAACTCTTACTCTTAACCTAAAGGCACTTGGTAATTACTAATTACATATATGTGTTGCTAAACCCAGCTACTGATGCTATGATGCAATCTTTCAATCTGCTATTTCAAAAAGTACATAAACGCATCCATATATAGACATATAACGTTATGAAAAAAATTAAAGTGAATCAAAATATTTTTCGAGTTATGTTGCCACAAACCTGCGGATTATGAAATTGTACATATAACTATTACAACTACATTACTAGAAATGGGTTTCTTCTCAGAATTAGAAATGTTATGCCCATAGAACCACCGCGCAATTCATAACCTTATGGACCCTAAATACAGCCAAAGAAAAGCGATGTTAAATAATTATAGTTCAAAAAACTAAAAAACACGCTTTTATGATAAAATCAACTAAAAAGTAGAAAATAATTTTCAATCTAAGAATCAATTAAGGAACAGTAAATAGTATAATTGTGGAAAAAGTGTGGGGTGCTTTTCGAACCTGATAAATGGAGCACCCCACACTTTTTCCACAATTATACTATTTACTGTTCCTTAATTGATTCTTAGATTGAAAATTATTTTCTACTTTTTAGTTGATTTTATCATAAAAGCGTGTTTTTTAGTTTTTTGAACTATAATTATTTATTAATTTTTAGTATTTCTCGTTATAGCGACCACCATTATTCATCGTTTGTAAAAAAATCAAGTGTCTATCTATTACGATTTAAGAGATAAAGCCCAACGACAGACGAACAGACCGCAGAGGGTTTCGTTTTAACCTTTGAGTACGGAATCCTAAAAATCATTCTACAAGAGGGCATTATAGATATGTTTCAGAACATTTGAGTTATAGGGAAATAACATTATTATTTTCTAAACTAAAAATCACGATATATAAATTACGCCTATTGAAACTAAATAGCAATAATTATTATTTGCAATCTAAAGTTGCGATGAACTTTGCTGAAGGTGCTTGAAAAATCTCGCCTCGAAAATCGTTAATCCTGAGGATGTTGATAAGGACAATGGTACAAAACTATTAATGTTTAAAATATTGAATTGTCATCGGTCCTTAATAAGTATGCCAAATTTCGAGTTAATCCGACGTTTTGAAGGGGGTTAAAATCATGTTCAAAGATTCCGTTACATACTAACATACCAACATACCAACATACATACGTCTGAAGCTAATAAAAGCGTGTTAAAAAGAAATCAATCACATCATGTCACTCACATCCTTCTCAGCAACATTTTTGTATTTGCTCGCACTGAAAGGAACACCACGAGAGGAAGATAATAAGAAAACACAAATCATTAAAATATATTTGCAACCTAAATTTATCAAAATATTGTAATCTATTTGCCTGAAATGTATCTATTAAAAATAATGACAAAATTAAAACGAAAACAAAAGAAAATACTGCGCTACCTATGGTTAACAATTACCAAAAAAGCATCCAAATTTGATCAGTAGTTTTTGAGAATATTGCGAACTTAAAAACTTATACATACGTACATTAAGAAAGAAAAGAAAAAAGAAAGAAATCATTTATTTCGGTAAACATCCTGTTACAATTAAGGTTACATAGTACTTAATACATAATACATAAAACAAACAGACAGATATAACATAATATATATGACATAACAAGTGAGCAAAATTATTAAGTATGAGGATGGATACCGAAAAAGGGTTACACTCAGCCTGTGTCGCGGGAAACCGCGGCTGCTGGTTTTCGGTGAAACCCCGTATTATTTTTCGCGCAGCTCGGACAAGTGGTGTGTGCTATACGTACTGGTTATAATAATTAAATGACATAGATATTTATATGTGTCGTTTACGGTCGAATACATTTACCTTTCTTGAAGTCGACTAAAAATCAAATTAAATAAAGTAATATTGAACAATTTTGTATTATTTTATCAAGTTTAAATAGAAAAGGATCAAAAGTTCAGGTATAGTCCATAAACTACAGTGTTCATTTAACTGTATCACGTTCGAAGCAACAGATTCTCTGGTCTGGTTTATATAAGATAGTGCAATGCCCAATGAGTGCATGACTCAATTACTTGGCCCAGTAAGCTCTACCCAGTGATTCCCATTGATGCATGATCTAATTATCCTAATAGGCGTTAGAAGCTACGTTAGAAATAATGGTCACGGAGTAAGTTTCTTATAATAAAACTATAATAACACGTGGATTGTGTTTATGAGCGCATACGTAGGGTTAAATTCTAAATTAATGTTATCAGAAATGGCTAATTTCGATTTACTTATCAATAATTTATTACTTATTCTGTAAGGATTTTTTATACGCAATTTGTAATGTTTGCAATTATATCATTAAACATATAAAATGTCCGTTAATGTGCGATCTTGTAGAAAATATTTTGTAAAAACTACAATAATAAGATAAGAATAGTATTTTGCATGGTGAAAGTGAAAAGTAGTGGTCATCTAAAATCAATCGGTAAATTGTCCATGGAATTTCAAAGCCAATGTCCTTATAAATTCAACTGAATCCTCTGTACTCTGAGCTATGTTCTTCTCGATAAGGAGTTCAAGTATAATGTATTCCCGGTAAGTCTCTGAGTTGAATTGATAAAGATAATAAATCAACGAGTTATTGTTGTAGTGTTTTATATATAAAACTTTTTCCAATTTGATAAGCTTGTGAGAAGTGATTGACATAAGAATGGTCGTCAGTCTTATCAGTAGGTATAATATGAGAAATATAGACGCAGTGGGTTTTTTAATTCTGTGAATGTAATTTTTACATTTTTATCTTGTGTACTAAAAATAGCTAACGAGCATTTAGTTTACCTGATCGTAAGTGGCTACTACCGATCATAGACAAGTTTAATAATCCCAGATAAGATTAGAATCTTACCTGACGTCGGTCATAAAGTTAGTAAGAATGTCTCCCATACCACACCTTTCGGATCAGAACAAAGCAGCTCTTAACACTGATATTCGTATTTTAGACAGAAATAGGTGTGCCGCTGGTGCATTTAAGGTCGAACTAACAAAGTTCTACACATTAAAATAGATTGTACGTATAATTATAATCAAGGGATCATAATGGATCTAATCAAAAGATCAAAGAATAATACCGGACAAGGCGTGGGAGGTCAAAATCCGTACCATCGGGTAATTATTCTTACGTTACTATTATTGTTGTATCACGAAATTTGATTAACGGAAATACGTAAATATATTTCCGTTATATTTTTATTCATTGTTCGTTCATTGATTAAAGTTTGATTTGAAAATAATTCATCGTTCATCAATCGAAATAATTCTCAATTATCTGTAGGATTTATTTCTAGATTCAAAATATCGTTTCATTTTTTCATTAGGTCTATGTGAATGTTTATTGATTATACACACACGAAATATCTTCAAAATTCTAGGATATGTTCTGAGATTAGTAATTATTATAACAAAATAAAACCCGACTACTTAAAAGTATAGCCTATGTCATTCTCACAACTTAGATAAATCCAACGACACACCATATGTTAAAATCCGTCATGCCGTTTGGGTTGAAGGTCGTGCCGACGAATAAGACGTACATTTTTTTAAAACATAGGAGTAGTAGATAAGCATGTAGTCCTGCTGATGGCAAGTGGCTACTGCCGCCCACAGACACCTGTAATCAACCCCAGATAGGATTGGATATTACTACCTGAGGTCGGCCACAGATGCGCCGCTACCCTTGACTAAGCAGGAGCGCTTCGGAACAGTATGTCAAACTCTTCAAACCAAAATACAGCAGCGCTTAACACTACTGTCAATAGACAGAGATATGTGTGGCGTTGGTGCCGCCGGAGTCGAACCACAAAAGTTTCTAACACCTTCAACAAAAAATCGGTGGGTTGAAGGACGTGTCAACGTCTGAGACATACATTTGAAAAACACAAAGACGTTACGTCTTATTCATATCGTCTACAAAACCCTCAAGTTCATACTAGGATATTTCTCAATGGAATTATCCTTCGCCATTGAATCATCGTCTACGATGACGTTTATTTTCGTAGCGATATTAACTAGCGGGACAACAATAACATCATCGTCGGCTAAAAAGTCTGAAACAGGCGACTGTGACGCATCCAAAACCGCAGGCAAATTCTAGTGAAGTCTAGCTAAGTCAGGCATTGTGGAAATGCAGTTGAATTGACCAGTTAATGTAGAACTCTAAGGTAACTAATAACTTAAAGTTAGCGTTTATAAGGATTTATTGTAAAAGCAATAAGTATGAGAGAATAAGTATGAGATAAAACAAATTTGAAATTGAAGTGAAACATATGGTTAGGAAGAGATACACATCCTAAATTATTCCTCATGGGTAGCAACGCATTTGGACTTGTAGCTGACTTCAGAAAGAACTTCAATTCTATTCACCATTGGCTTGACTACACGCTTGTTGGCTATTTAAATTTCTATAATGCACTATTTTTCTTTGGTGTGTGTCAAGGAGCTAAAGTTTTTTCGATTATTTTCGAAGCCATCAAATCAGTTTCTTAAACCGTCCGCAACCAACGGATTGTTCAACTCAAACAATACGCCGAACATTTCTGCCATTAAATCGTTAGAGACCACCGTACAGTGGGCCACGATTACATTACGTCGGGCACAGGCACATGATCTCATACTTTATTTATGTTTCGCCGTAAAGTTGGCGATACGGCCGTCGAATGCGGCGCACGCGGTGCGGACGTGCCGATTGTTGTGGTTTTTTTAGGATTTTTTTCCCAAACATTTACAATGTTGGCGCTAAGATTGGTCATATTCGATAACTTGATATTTGCTATAAAGGATTTGAATTTTTTTCTTAAATTTCCTTATATATCCAGTAGTGTAGAATAGTTCTTCAATAGTACTAATGATAATCTTCCCGTGGATGTCGTAGGAGACGATTATGGAGCTAATCCAGAAGATGAGCGTCTTCCTGCGAATTTATTTATCTAATGTTATCATCAACACGCGCGGTCAAAAGTACGGACCTATTTAAAACAGAGGAGTTAATGCCTGCCTAAAATATCGCGTCAAGATAAAGTAATATCTTCTTGTGACAATTTTTTATGTTTCATGTCTGTATTCAGAATCATTTGAAAATGTAATTTGTTAAAAGTATACGCTATTCTCAGTTAAAATGATTTGAAGATTTTTAACACTCAATAATAAAATTTATTTTCTGTATGCGCCCTATAATAAGTTCACTCACTCTTATCTTAACCGGTAAAAGGATGGTAATAAACGTTGTTAAAGCTTGGGGCTTGTATTATAATAACTCGCATGGTAGCCACCATCCGGGCTCATCACGAATTCGTGTCACCATCTAAAATGGAAATTAGAAACGAGAACGCACCAACAGTCCTACATATTATATCGTAGTTCAGGAATGCATCAATGGGACCCACTCGTGCCTTCCTATCGACCTACGTTTCAAGTACCGTTAGAGTTACACTTTAAACAGGATCTTATCAAAGTCCCCGCTTGATGGAACGCCGTAATTATTCTCGACAATACCTACTTGCGGGTGATCTGTCACGTCCTATCTCTTTTAAGTTATTATCGGACGCGCCTACGGTCCTAGCTATGCTCTGAGTAATACCTTCAGTTGTTGGAATTTGTCGTTCTTACGCCGTCATATTCAATATTCTTACTTTTTCGACGTCAAAATTTTTAATTGTGTTACTATTGTTTTCAAGGTGATAATTTATTGTTTTCAAGGCGATAATTTAGGTAATTGTTTTTTTGGTGTTTGTAAACACATTAAAACGCAATTCTTGTTATAAGAGTTGCCTACTGCCCAAAATTTCTTTGATCAAATCCCCGCAATATTATTCTAGACTAAAAATCTTATTAGAAAGTGTTCTGAATATAACCGTGGTGTGAATTCAGATTCATTTAAAACTTATGTGATACGTACCAGACGCACATTTTAAATAGGCCAATGAAATGCGAGATCTTATTTATTACGTGTCTACGCCGTTATTGGTGTATGTTTGTGTTTGTAACATAATTTGTAGCTAATGGATTCTTAGAAGATATTATAACAACGAAAAATATATGTTTTACGGAAAAATATGACAATCGTAATTATTTGCTATGGAATTGTGAGTTATGGATTATACCAAGAATCGATTCTTTAATTTTTAGACAAATTTATAGCTATATTTTGTTTTCGAAAATATCAAGAGCTTCTTAAAGTTTTTCTGTACTTCATCCAAGTTTATAATGTAGTACGTAAAGTTGTAACATTAGTACGTAATGTTTTCTTAATATTTACTGGGATATTTCGGACCAATATATCATTAGCATTACATTACAGATTTCCATTTTTATTGTTTTTTTTCTCTTACAAATCCATTACCTGACTTTGGTCTTCTTGACATTTATAAATACCTGATAGCTTATCTTCTGGCCCTTCTATATCAAATGTCACTGTATTAAATTTAATATTATTTTATTGAAGTACTTAATATACTTCAACCTCTCCGTGATCAATTTTAACCTTCTGTATAATATACACTGTAATTTTCCTTGTCAGTACAGGCCGAGTGGTTGTTTAGGTAACTTATTATACTCAAGTACTCTAATTTTAGGCTAATTTTAAAAAAGTATGATCTTATTGATTTTCGTGAATCTATTAAATCCGACAAATCACTTGTTCTATATGTATGTATTCATGATTCAAATCTTCTATGCAATATCTTTCCTGGTGTGTTGGTTTAATCTATTCTTATCAATGATAGAATTCTGTGTTAGAATTACATTATCATGAATATTTTTGCAAAACACTAAGAAGTTTGTTTACGCTGATTGACCTAAAAGAGTAAAATTGCGGATTTACGAGGTAAGTTTGAATCAACTTATTTACAAAATTTACATACATACAAAAATGAAAAACAAAAATATAAAAACAAAACCACTACCATAAAAAATTGTCACCATCACTGTCTTTGGGCAAGGTTCCCAAGATGCTGGCAGCATTTCCTTAGTTTGAATTAAATTTGAACTTAAACTTGTCTCGTCCAAACGATCAAGTTCACTAATTGCTCGTTTACGTCCGTTCGTCGTGCAAGAACAAACAATTCCAAATCGTCCATTCTAAACATGCAGTTCCACAAACAATTACAAGCCTTAGCTAAGGCGGTGTGTCACGGCTATCGTTCGTCGAGATGAGGTCACCCCCGCGGCGACATGTGCTCGGCGTTCGTGCTAATTCGCCACTCCGGCTATGGGAGTGCGGGATGAATTCGCTAGTTACACTATTTTTATCCTTCCAACCTCCTGTTGTATTCAAATAAAAATAATACAATCCTTTGGTATGCCTCTGATCCTGTGATGTTGCGTTATTTTTGTAGAATTCAGTGATTTGTCGACGCTCAGTCTTTTGCTTTGGGTGTTTTATTCTTGTAACTTTAAGAGGGTACGTTGCAATTTTCATTTTGATTTAAATTCTGCTCTATATTGATAAGTGTCTAAAATTGTATGCTGAACATTTTCTTTATATTCTTTTTGTCTGATTAGACATTTCTTCTTCATTATTTGACTAATTACTTATGTACTTCAGTGTTTTGATGTTCCAATACATGGTTACACTATTTGCCAGCCCGACGCAAGCCAAGATAAGTTTTTCCTGGACCGTTATAAATAGATGCATTTATCCAATTGACTCTCAATGTCAAATTGGGTGTAGGTGGCGTGACAATACAGGTAATCTGTGTTAATATTATGCATATTTCGACACAATACGCTAGAATAATGGCTGGATTCTATTTTGTGTACCAGACTTTTTCAATAATCGACCACATGATACAATTTAAAATATGTGTTACGTATTTCATACACAATGACTATAGTCAAAATACATTTATTTTTGCATACAAGCTAGTCATGGAGATGTTAATGTTAAACCGTGTCTTATTATTATCTCCTACGCCTATCCAAGCTACGGCCGGTGTAGCTCACTGGATTCGTACTCCTCACGCATTTATATTTATTAGAAATTATTATTTATTTCGACTTTGAGAGTATACATCCCTTTGGTTCTATTTTTAACATTTCAAGCCCCCAACGCCTGTTATGTAATTCTGAGAAAGCTTAATTTCGTTAAAAAACATTCGTAAAGTTGTTTTCTAAATTTAGCGTGAATTCGAGTGGGCTTCATTAAGACGTTTTGTGTATCCGGACTCCAGAGTAATTATCCTTCCTTCTCACCTTTCCTCTAATTCTAGTGTAAATAAGTTGACATCTGTTAGCGTTGCATAGTTTTCTTTTTTATTACTCTTTACTTCCATTTTGGATACAAGTATGGCACTTATAAAAATATCTGGTAGGGTGTTTTTATTTCCTGTATAGTTATCTGATGAAATACTTCCAGACGGCCTTATAATAGTTTTCTTATTTCTAAGGGTCGCTGGTATTGGCACTTAAGGTCATTTAAGTGGTCGACACCTGTATAGTTATTAGAAGTGGCTGAGTGGTTTGCTTCTTTCATTGTCAATAATGGTACCTCAAAACTTGTAAAGGCGAAACTGGAGTATTTTTTACATCATACTATTACTTTGAAAGTTACAGGTTTTTCCACCATTGCAATTGCAAAGTATTTGCATTACACACAAACTGATATAACATAAATAGTTTAAATAACGTCACGAATAAATCATGCAATGATTTGCATCTTAAAATATTTCCAATACTTAAAAGAGACATGCAATTATATCTGCATCGGCATGTTTGTTATTTGCTAAATGCGTGAGTCTGGCTGACAACAAAGAAACAACTGCTGTGTGCATTCCATTTAAAGAGTAAAGAATGGTACCGGTTCAAACCATGTAAACACTCATTTGCGTCAACGGTAACGCTTATGGCGCTAAAACATATGTTTCGCCCTTAAAGGACACTACTGAAATATGCTTCCGCGTTGTTATGGATTATTTTATTGTTTTTATGGAAATGTTTTATGAAAGTAATTTATTTGTACAGGTTTATAATGAAAAATTGATGAAGGTTTCGAAACTTTTAAGAGTTTTCAGATAGAACGGCGTGTGAACGAATTGCGGGTAATTTGACAACAGATGGTTACTTCTGCCGGCCCTGAGAATGGTTTAAAAATTGTACACATATTGTAGTCTACATTGTAACACTATTTCGAATAGATCAGAATGCAAATATTTCTGCTACAAAGCACAAGTACTAGGTTTAAAGACTATAGCAATCATGTCACAAGAAATGTTTGTAAAGTATTACATTTAACATATTGAAAACTCTCTTAGGAGACATTTGAAATTTATCTCGCAAATTATACGTATTTCAAAAGTTGGATCATGTTCGGATAAAGCAGAAGCGACATTTTAAAATAGTTATAAATTTGTCGTCTTTTTTGCATTATCATGCATTTCGATTCATGTCATTCGATGATGTGTCATTACTCCCACACCAAAGGAAGGATCAGATTATATTAAAATTCATTTTGCGTTTTGTGCTATCCTCTAAAAAGGTTATTTCCTGTTGATATTGGTTCAGTAAACTGTTAAGGATTTATTGATATTTTATTACTGTTACAGTCCTTCAAATGATCTTCAGAATACTTTCATTTTTAAGTAAAGCACGTCGCTTTTTTAAGGATGAGTTTTTAAAAAATATTAACGGTGCTAAACGGGAAAGAAAATCATCGTGAGAAAACCTGCATATCTGAGAAATAAAAAAAATTAAGGTATGTGAAGTCTACCTATAGGCACTTGGCCAGCGCGGTGGATTCTTCTCATTCAGAGAGGAGACCCGTGCCCTGCAGTGGGACAGTTAATGAGTTGACGATGATAATGATTGAAAAAACTTTTAATTTTGGTGAAAAAGTTTATTAAATCTATGTCTCTTTTCTAGAGAAACTTTCACATGAATAAATAGACAGACGAAATGATTACGAGTAAAAGCGTCTGTTGTGTCTTAATGTAAAGTTTTACGACAAGGCAGTTTTTCATAGGATAGTCGGACTTAGACATTATTTCAATGTACTGATATATAGTCTGGCCAGCAGCCAATTGGTACACCTGTTGTTAGTGGTGAAGGCAACCATTTACTATAATATCAAAGGGATCACCGCGACCCTCACGATCAATAGCATACTGGGAAAACCTAGAACGGAAGCTTGTCCCAAAATATTTAAAATTGAAATGAATACTAATACAGTGCCCATGTACTTTTTTGTATTTGCACTTAGATTTACATCTCCATGTACCATTCTATCTCGTGATCAATAAACTATTTTTAAATCCGAAATCGGCATGGGAATTGAATTTATTACGATAGCATCGTCCGTGGCGGCCTCGTTTGAATCTCGGATCAGTACGACCGGATCAATGATATTTTAAACTATAGATGGGTTACATGCCCACTAAACAACTCGAAAAAGTGAAAGAACCGCGAGCGCATTGACACACACATGCACATTTTCCATTTTATTTACATATTACTACATATATAAATATTATATAAGGGGCAGAGCTATTGGAACAATATATCATGATAAAAAAAGACGAGTGTTTGACATTGCGTTTCAAGTTTCATTCATACGTAAATATCGACGTAAATTTTGCGTCTCTGTCACTTTACTTATTGAAGGAATGCTTTGTAACTTTCTGTTCAGTTACGTAATCATGGCGAACCAAACACGAAAAATAATCAAAATATAATAACTTCTCCCCATTTACTTATAATATTTTACATATGTAATTCCATTATTTTAAGCTTATTTTTTTTTCATATTTCATACATTTACGCATTGCACAAGAAGGCATTTTGAGGCTTAGAAGACTAAAATAATGACGTTTAACGTGTGCAATGAATACGTGTCAATAATTACGCCGCGTGAAAGCGACTGGAGTCGACGTACACCAATTGGTATATTTTGCATGTTTCAAGTTTTGATCGCCATTAACCCATCTTTAGTTTAAAATATCATTGGACCGAATCGCGTTCGTGAGATGTGACCGTCTCGGCAACCTCCAAACTGATTTGTGCGGTAAATCTCGGGGAATGTGTTGTTGTATGTTTCTTTTCTCGTTTTTCATCTTCACCTTTGCGTCCGGCTCGATGATGTTTTATCATTACACGTCTGGAGGACTTTCGGTTGTAATTCGCGGTGTGGATTGGTGATTTGTATTTTAATCTTTATTGTTTTTACGTGGGGTTTTAATGTTTTACATTTAGTTTTCAATGTTCAATACATTTAAGTTTAATGTGATCATACAGGTGTTGTTTGCAGAGGCTTGTAATTAAGTTAACGGTTGAATAGTAATAGGATTTCTTGCTCTGTTTCTTTACCATAACGAAATAATTTCCGAAACTGTGGTAGCTGATTGGTGCACAAAAATATTTTTATACGTATCAATTTTGGATAAATGCAATTTGATTTTGAATTAGACTAACTTAAATTTATTTTAGTACTAACCTGTTATAATCAAAGTAAAGTTTTCTTTTCTACTAACAACCTACTAAAATAGTAATTTTTTTTTAATTGGCTAATTTGGACAGATTTGTTATTAACGAACGCAACTCTTCCCGCTGACTTAACTATTACATTTCATTAGTAGTCATTTAACCACCATTCATAGAACTCGTTTGCAGTTGTCACACTTATTACCTACCGTAATATTTAACTGCCCTTCCGCATTCATCGGGTCTCCCCCGTACACCTGTCCACCTGCTGTGTTCACTTTTCGAAATTAACTGTTCATTGTCATGTGCTATGTCCGTTTAGTAATAGTCGGTTGTTTGTACAGTATTTGTCATGTTTGGTTTGTCTGATGTGTCTGGGTTTTGGGTTTTTTCATTTTGAAAATTCATAGTGCCTTCCCCTTACTGTTGTAATATAAATCATTGTTGTCATAATCATCAGATTTTAGGTGTAAGTATTTCTGTGTATCCCTTCTTCGAAACAAGTCACTTCTATACGACTCTTGTAGTGTAAAGCGTTTATTTATTTAGCATTGTAAAGGGAAATTATACAGACTACAAAGCTGTAATGTGTGTTGTCAGTAGCATTTGACTCTGCACTGCAGGATTGCATATTCATGCAGTGAACCAAGCTGATTTCTTAAACGCGGCTAGAGACATATTGCATGCCTAAACATGGCACAACCCTATCGGAACAGCTTTAAAGTCTCCTTTCAAGCTTATGTTCGTGTCCATTCAGTTCGCTAAACGATTCATTGTCTGCCTTCTGAAATTTATTTTAATTCCGTTCAATACAGATCAGATACGAAACAATGTTAAGTCATTGTCCTGTACCAAGACCGCAGTTTTGTTGTTTTTGGAAAATACCCAGATCTCGGTGATAACGTTCTGACTGCCATAATATTAGTGTCACGTCACTAGTTGTTTTCAACAGTATTTTTCTGATCGCAGCTGATATTGAAATTTTCCTTGACCAATCCGCATTATTGTAGAGCGGTGGAACACGCCAGGCTTACCCGGGTTGCAAGAGTTGGATCGGAGCCAATCTTTCATAGGCTCATTTGAACAGTCACTGCTATTTCTTTGTTGTGCTAATACTTTTTATTCCACAAAACTATAATGTGAAAATACCAGAACCAAATACGGCACGAACTATTTTCGCAATTGTAAGCTTAGATTTTGCGATTGATTTAAAATTTTTTTTTTGATTTTCTTTGAATCTAGGATGTCAAATTTCTTGATAACAATTATAAGTCGTTTTACATGACTTTGATTAGTGATTCTTAATTAAGAGTTATGTTCAATTAAAATCGGACGTCGTGAACGTTTGTTTTGTTTGATGTCGAATGAGGTCTTTGTTTTCGTTCATCTTTTCATCTCAGTCCCATTGTTTCCGGCCTCCTGTCACCGGCCCGATTGTATTTCATTTTTGGCATCATGCTCGAGGGCCCTTTATTGCCATTGCTCGCCTTCAAAGTAACATTTAAATTATGTTGTTATAAGTGCATTGTTAAAGGAATTTAGGGGAATCGAAAAAATCTATGCATTGTCCGTAAAGTTTGTGTTTTAGGAAATTAAAAGTTCATAGCATAGAATAGCAATGGCTCCAATTCCAGTAATTAAAAATGATTTCAGACTCGACTAAATTTCACAATGACTTTTTACAATTAACAAATTAATTTGATTTTATTTAATTTTATAATTTCGACACTCAATAATAATGAACTATCACTTATATTAACGACCAGAAAGTTATCTTTCCCCATTGTTATCTCTTTTAGCGACAAATCAACGATCTAAGGAAAGACTTTCACTTATAATTAGCTTTGCGATCTTGATATCACTCCGTTACGTATAGTTATTGCATTGTCCGTTAAATTGGAGGCCTTCAACAGACCGGTGCTAAATTCAAAAGATTTTTATCTTGATTTAGTACCAAGATGACATTGATCACGCTCATATTATTCAAACGTTTGTGTATCATTGTTGATAGATTCTAGACTGGTAATAATAAATTTACTTTGTGCTGAAGACTTTAATTACAGCTGCCGTCGTATCACGCCCACAGAGCAATGGCTATTGTTAGTCGTTTCAAGAGGACGTTCTGCGTCTTTAAGATTATAAATTTAAGATTGAAAATTGATCGAGTCTAGTATCGTAAGTATTATAAATGTCCGCATTGTGATATTGTGAGTCGAGGTGACAAGCCGTCAGTCAAGATGCGCTCTGCCGTGATCGATGCCAAATATATCGCTCGAGACGGTCCGGACACTGGGCATCAATAATGATCAAAGGCGTTTCATTGTCTAGATAAGTTAAAAAATAAAACCGGGTCAGTGATGAACTTAATTTAAAGGACATTTAGAACAAATTGCGACCAAGCCCATGTTGAATCAAGTATATTAAGGAGCAGTTATTCCTGAAATAGCTTGCTAAAATTGTGTACAAATGTAAAAAAATGGTAGTGTTTTTGTTTATAACTAAATACTGCATCTTGCTATTCGGCTACGGCACGATAAAAAGTTTTAAATATCGTATCAAAATATTGGAATATATGTATTTTAAGAATATTTTCTTCTAAAATTTCCAAATCTAAATGGCAGATTTACTCGTTCGTTTTCTTAGATTATTAGATAGGTCTTAATCTAAGTTGTTTCCATTCTGTTCGAGTGTCGGTTACCATCTCGCAGGTAACTTTCCTCGGTTGCGATATCAAGTGGTCCCGGCAAGGTCGCGTTACGAGCTCCCACCCCGGCCATCTGGTCTTTGTACGTTGTTGCCGCGGCGCCATTAGCTTCGTGTTACGCTAGATCGTGTTGTGTTTCGGTTGCTAGTGATACGGGCGTGTGGGTTATTTTTAGTTTTTTTTATTGTTGCTTTGTCCCTTACCTTTGACCCTCACTAAGCTATTTTTATAGCACAAGAATTTTTATAGTTAAGAAGCATCAAAAGATCAAAATAGACCTCAGATCCTAAATATAATTCTAAATTCACATCATCAAAGTTCGCACAGGCGGAAATCAAACCTACCCTTTTTATGCCAGATCCGTATGGGGACAGCTGGATTACGCGGGTCTTCCATTTCGCTTATGATTGTATTATAAAGTTTACAACCCTCATAATCAATATCTTTGCATATTTTTTTTCTATTTTCAAGCGATATCTACTTTACAATTACTGTATAATCACTTCTCCATGTTCTGATACTGCTTTCAATAATTTTAAGTAACATTCCTGGACTTCCTCCCGCTGAACGTAGCACTGTTTATTTATCAGAACGAAATTATACACGAAAATGTGATTCTTGAAACCATGAAGTCATTACGTAGCCATTGTGATCGTTTGCGCTGCAAACGTAATGTAAACGTGCCTCGGAGCCAGATTTACAAACGTCAGTAACGTACTAGGTTCCAATATAATACGTAGTACAGGCATTCCTGTGTTTGCCGTTTCCGGTCGCCCACCGGTTGGTAAATGTTTGGGTTTGTGTGTTTCGAGAAGGACGATTTTGGGAGTCGTGGGTGGGGGATGGATCCCAGCCTGGTCTTTGAGGTTAACTGCGGAGGTGCCACCGTCATTACTATTTCTGTGCAGTTGTTCAGTAAAGCGTCCTAAATAAGAATTGCAACGCATCGTCAAGGATCGGGTATCTTAATGTCTGTGTCTGCTTCATTTCTAAATAGACTTACTTAAAATATTACAAGTGGAAGACGTATCCAGAACCGAGTTCTAGTCATCCACCCATCAAACTGTCTAGGCCTACAGCTAGACTGTCAGCGAAAGTCAAATATAATAATATATAAATATAAAAGCCTTTTATTCCAAAACAATTCGCTTTGTATGTCATCACAATCACGACTTTGCTTGAGGGAAAGTATTTGGTTAAGAAATTCCATAAGAAAATAATATGTTTAACCATTATCATTCTTTCTTTCTTTCTATTTAAATGCTGCAAACCGTTCAGTGGCAGCACCAAGTCCATTATTACACTAGTTGAGCGTAATGGGCACTTAAAACAAATTACTATTATCGTGTTACATCCACCGGTCTCGTTTCATACGTGAGCGCGTCTAAAACCGCTTCATCCATTATGATTTCAATAGTTTCGATGTATAATAGAGCAATATTATTACCACTCACTGGCGCCCCCGTTTGATTTATCGTCTCTGTATCGTTAAATGTTTTTATATCTGGCTTCTTTATTCCACGTTTGTTGGTTGTGTATGTGCCCGCATCTTCCGTGTATTAATTTATTGGCATTTGCGTTGGTTTCTATTTTTTTCTGTTCAAGTTTGCTTGTATTCCATAGTATTGATGTTTATATTCAAGGACTGAACGTGTTCTTTGGAGCTTTGTGTATACTGTTGTACGCATTTCCATAAAAAAACTATGGTATTGTTGAATCGTTTATTTTACATCTCTGGAAACCTTGTAATAAATGTCGACAGATTTTTTGCTCCTTAACTTTTTGTATATAGACCGTCAGTAGGTTTGATTTCCATCCGTCGACTTTAGTAAGACCATATTCGCGAACGCATAGATGAATAACTTCTCGGGAAGAAGCTGCTGCACATTTTCTGGATTTACTTAGCCTTAGCCGCCTCCTATAAACATAACACCTAAGAGACTAATGTTACTCGAGGGGTACTATTAGAGGCCGGAATCCAATTGCAAAAAAGTAAAATTACTTTCACAATCAAACGAAGCCACGCATGATAAGCTTATGTACGAGACAAATCTAACCTCACTTTATTACCAAACCTCGAGTAATAATTCAAAATTACAATGTATCATCTTCAAACGAACCAATAACAACCCTGAGTAATAAATATTCAGAAATCATCGTAAATTAAATCGAAACCAATCGCCCGTAAGCCAAATTGAGAGGGCTATTTCAGTCACCCCCACCCTCGAGGGATGCATTTGTACGCGGGAGGGTGGGGGAGGGGGAGAGGGAACAGGATGTGCTTCCGTAGCCAATTTTGTATTGTAGCGGGCGAGCGCGGTCTGCTGCGTGTCGATCGTCGCTAGCTATCGTGATGATCGTCGAGATAACGCTTTTCGCAAACTGAGCTGTTTATGATCTTGGATCAGTAAATAAACTATCCTTCGTTTGTTGAAACAGTTTGTGTTTTTATTTGGTTTTCGCTATACGTTGAACGTCACGTTGTTGAACGAACGTATTGGACCTCATAAAACAAAACTCATTTTATTTTCTCATAATTTAATTAATTTAATTTTACTTATTATTAGACAATGCATTTGTGTTACTCGTTACTTGTTTTATATACATATAAGCTTTGCGGGATTTACAATTTAATAAAAAAAAAATAGTATAAAAACATATTTGCATAATACGAGGTGAAAAACCTCGTACATCAGAGTGACGGTGTGAATTAGTCGTTTTTAACTAACATAAATATGGTAATTTATTAGTGAGTTTTTGATTGATCTGTAGCGGTATAACTCATAATAAAAATATAACATAGTACTTAGAGGTAGCAAGCTATGTGTCCCAGAAAGGACATTAATTTTATTTGATGTTAACTAAATATGTTTTGCAGGCAGCGTTGGCCACTTTTCATGAAGAGGAGTGCGTTGTCATTTGCTACTTTCATAATATAAAAAAAACCTTGAGTCCCCTTATCCATGAAGATCATAAAATTTGACTACACCACATTTTTATAGATGTCACTACCAGCTCAAATAATAGTGTGCGTTCCATCTAAATGTGTTCATATTTTAAACACATTTAATGCGAATTTAAATTATTCACAAATTGCACAAAATCCATTATATTTATCACGTTCACATGTTCCAGCCGGATGCTGTTGGCGCTGTGACTAATTGTGTTTGTATCAATGTCATTGTCATGTCTAAGCGGTTTTTGTGATGCCGTTTATACGCATAACTATTGAGTAACGGTGACTAATCTATGTATAACAATTATACGCCCTGTTTGTTGTCTTCTATCTGGCAACTTTGTCGGTGCTATGAAACGACTTATCCGTATTTTGCTACTTCCTATATATTTTGGTTAATTGTACTGTCAGACGTATTCATTAAGTGACATCAAAAAAGGAGGAGTTCAGACGATTTCTTGTTCATTGCAATAAACATGATTACGTTAATTACTAAGCTAGTGATTATTATAAAAAAATGATTGCTTTAAAATTATTTACTGAAAAGAGAAGTACTGAAGCCTATGTCAATTTCGAAATTTAGACGAATCCAACGACACTTTATATTAGGTACATATTTTAAAATCCGTCAAGCCGTTATATATCCCCTAGTATTTTATATTTCGCTGTTTTCATAAAAACATTTGTAGCGTCTTTCTGTCTGCTTAGGCAATACAAAGAATCTGTCATCCTTAAATGGGTGACCAGTGTGGTGGTAAATTTTAATTAGTATTGTATGTATGCATGTCATATCATGCGTTCTATGTCATATGTTTCCTGTTGATTGAACAAATATCATCTCTTATTGAATTCCTTGGAACTTTTAAAAAACGACTAAACGTCTATTATCGTCACTTTTGCCATTAGAAGAACCTTAAATTCAAATTCAATGCTTTCTAAAATTAAAAGGTTTTTTTTTTATAATGTTCTCATTTTATTTACCAAATGCAGATGTAAAAACGACTCACTCGTTTAATTTTATACATGACAAAAAATGTGGAGGTAATGTGTGAAAAATCCTTGTTAAATAATGACTATTCTAGCTAAAATGACTTCATCTTACACACGGCGGTGCTAATTGAGATTTAATGTACAAGGAAATGTTAAAAATCGTTGTTAGTGCCTTCAATTTATGTATTATGCTGTTCATTTTATGGATGGTCATGTTTCTTTAAATTCAGGGTCGAAATTGAAACTTTTTTATTTGTAGCACTTGAGTATACTTGTTTTTCATATACCGTAAATTTAAACATAAGCATTAAAATCATTATAAAAATAACTTTTACTTTCAAACACGGGAAAATGTTATCCTTACATCTTTAGGTCCATGGTTTCCTCATCAATTTACAATGTTATCATTTCCTATGTTTCCATGAAATGACGTACATAATATTTTGTAGTACGATAACGTTATTATTTAATATAGTGCGTTAACTATTTCGTTTTCCTTAACTTTAGAACTATTCCGGTCTGTTGCTATGGGTTGTATAATCTTTTTGTAATCAAGTTTGTCTATTTTATTGTACCTATAATTTAGATTTGAAATAGCGATAAATATTTGTAGAATTGATCGTGGTTCCATAGCGGAGTTAAAGGGATCATTGGGTCATTGACTAAGTGATTAGGGTTTTCGTTTACTAACCGGAGCATTTTAACTTACTCCTCAAGGTTAGCAAGACCTATTTCTATTTCAGTTGATGACTGATGGGACATGTGATAGGACGTAGGTATGATCTTATCTCACTCTATATATAAAAGCGAAAGGATACCTACCTTACTGACTAATCATCGCAGATCCTAAACTACTTATACTAGAACCGTAAAATTTATATATTAGTTAATTTTATGACGTAGTCACCCACTTAGAAAGGATTATGGTGAGGCTTAAATTTCCATTAAGTTCATTTGCTGTTAAAGAAAAAGGTCCTTAATTTTTTATCGCAAGTCTTTTTATAAACCAACAAAAGAAGTTGATGAGGAAAATTAACGCGTCAAGTCCACGATCCGTTATTTTTTCTGAGAAATTTAAAGAAAAGAGCTTGGGACCTTCCTCAAGTACAGAACGAAAATAAAGATCAGAATCTTATGATGTTCATCATTTATTTCTGTATTATATTAAAAAAATAACATGACATACATATAACTGAAAACTTGTACCTTTATTGAAATGACAGTGGCACTATCTGTCGAAAATTGGTCGTACCAACTCTGAAACCTTCGTGGGCTCATGCACAACAACTTTGCCAAAGATCATTACATGATCAAATGCATAGTTTACGATTCTATAAAGGATATACAGACAAACATTATTTTTTTATAGATATAGATAACTTGTAATTTTATGAAAGTTATTCTGTAGTTGTATACGGATGGTATTTTTTGTAATAACAACTACAAATAATAAAACCGAAGTCTGTGATAAGTAATTTTAATGAAATAAATATCTTTAAGTTCAGATATAGATGAATTCATTCATAATTAAACATATTTTCCCAGTTCTCCCAAACCCAACAGAGGTTACCCAACAGACCCAACAGGAACAAAACCCAGAAGAGGAAAATATTAAGTGAAATTATTTATCGTTCGCGAGAATTTCGAAAATATTCACCGTTGCCGCGTCGATATATACCTATACACACGTGTTTATACTTTATCGTGTTATTTTTTAGCCACCCTCCAACCCCGACCCTCCCGTCTGGGGGTAAATGCACTTTGCGTGTTTTTTTTTAACAGTCTACGGCCTGAAGGGCTTTTGGAGGGATGGAATTTCATTACGAGCTTTGCTAAGCTCATGCAAAACGAGTGTTTCTCGAGTGTTCTACAACTATGTGTGTGTTTAGGGTAGTTTAGAAAAGTTTTGTTAAATAGGGGTTGATTTGTGGAGCTTTTGATAGTAATTCGTTTAATTAATTCAAATGTATGAATAATTTATGAACGAAATAAGTCCTTGTTGAAACATTTATTAAATTAGGAAGAAGTTAAAGCTTGTTAATAAAGTTATAACAGACGAGTTTCAGTCATCAATGAAAAAACGCTTACTTCTCAAATTTAGCACAGTAAAAAATTACTGAATAGTGTAAAAAATTCTGCCGTCTCTCTTTACAAGCAAATCAATTTGCCATATTATTTGGTATTTTAATTGTAACGGTGTTCATGCCCAAAATCAAAGTCCAAGAAATAATTCTAAAATTGTTCACTTTTAAAAGTGACAAATTTCTATGTTCCAAGTCTAGAAATGGTAGATGAAAATGACATTTTTTGCACACAAGAAAGTCTGAAATTAGGTATGCTCAGTGCAATGGGACGTACAACCGTTGTTGATAATCTTCCATCTTCACGTATCAAATGTTTTGCCTTCATAAATCGATATTTGACGGTTTCTGCATATTAGAGTAGAATACGTCAAATTTCGATTTTTGGTTAAACAAAATTTTATATTTAAAGTAGGCAATTGGGCAATAATAATGAGCGTTGGATGTGAAAAGTTACAACGGTGTGAAGGTCTAAATAGATTTTATTTCTGAACTTGGCCGTCACACTGCCGTGTCCCCATCACGTTTAAACCTTGAAGTGTAACATCTTTAAAGTGTAAAACAAGTTTGGAGGTTCGTCTTGCAATAAATCACGAGTGATCAATAGATAATATAATAGATAGATAGGTTGGTGGATTGTGTGGAGTTGCGGACGTGGCTCTGATGAGGTCGAGTATTGTTAGGTCATTCGTCTGATTAATAGCTTAAATTGTATAGGTAATTGGGCAGTGATACGGCACTGATGTATGTATGTAAGTATGTATGTACGTACATATATTGCTTCTGCGCTAGAGGCCTCGGTTTGTTTTTTTGTTAGAAGTTCTTACAAGCTTTTCTTTAACTAGTTAATTCGCATGTATGTGAGGGTCATATCTTGTAGCTACATTTTAAACGCCAATCGATTGATTAGATATTTTGCTTACACGTTTCCTTTAAATTGAAAGTTTACATACATATTTGATTTAGATAATAATCCGTGATTACCGTTTATCTTAGTGACGTCATTCTTAATCCGAAATGGCGGATTCCCCAAAATGGTGGAGCAATTATTTTTGTTCATCCCCATGTTGCGGTTAACAAATGAAAGAGTTTCCTTAGAAGTATACGAAAAACGAAATTACATTACCTAAAATTTATTTTAATAATAATTTTAAAATTAATTTCGAGCGATAATTGAAATAATCCACCAAAACTAACATAATCTAGTAGCATTTAGTATTTTTACAAGATAACTAAACTGGAACGCGTTTAGAGTTGCGCGTACGCACCGCAATCGGTCTCAATCGGCACGGAAACGCGTGCCGAGGCCGACACCCGAGCGGCTTCCGCTCGCCCGCGCACGTCCTGCGTGCCCGCTGCTCCCCGCTTGTAAACGCGCGCTGTTGGACGTGTCTTTATTATGATATATCGTTTAAAAATGAACAGTAATTATATGTTGTGCTGTTTTTGGTTGCTATATCATGAAAATGTAACCTAATGTAAATTAATGCTGCTACCTCGAGTATTTTGAATGTGGTAGAACCCTATGTGGTTCGACTCCGGCGGCACCACCGCCACACCTATTTCTGCCTAATAACAGCAGTGTTAGGCGCTGCTGTGTTTCGTTTTGGGAGACATACTTTTACGAGGCGTTCCAGCTTTGTCATCAGGGGTAGCGGCGCATCAGTGGCCGACCTCAGGTAGGAATATCTAATCCTATCTGGGGTTGATTACAGATGTCAATGGGCGGTAGTATCCATTTACCATCAGGTGGACTGCATGCTCGTCTGCTACTTTTATATTATAAAAAAAAAAGTTGCAACGCCCTCTAAGCTCTCTAAGAAAATATAAGCAATATGTGATACACATATTGCTTATGTATTCTTGTAAGCTGTGTGTTTATTTTGCAATAAATAAATATAGAAGTTGCAAGTAGCATGCAGTCTACCTACCTAAAGTCGGTCATAGGCGCATTGCTGTCCCTAAGGACTAAGTTAGAACGGCTTGGGTATTTTTTTATAACATTAGAGTAGCAGACCTCCTTGCAGTCCACCTAATGGTAATGATAAGTGGCTAGAGTCTCCCATGGTTATCTGTAATCAACATCAGAAAAGAGAAGAATTCTACCTGAGGTTGGCCACAAAAGCGCCGCTATTTCTAAGAACTAAGTTGGTACGCCCTAGATAAATACGTCTCCCCTACCACACCCCTCAAACTAGAACACAGCAGCGCTTAACACTTCTGTTATGCGGTTGTGCATCGGAGTCGAACCACAAAGAATTCTACCACTTTTGTTCCCACGACGCTGTTCCATATGGTCGTAAAAGACGTGTAGGTACGTGCCAAAAATGATCACTAGGAGTCTAAACATTTACTTCGTCTGCGACGAAAACAACAACGACGGAAGTTTCTGTTTAGGATACAACAGAACCGAAATAAAGGCCGATCCCGTCAACAACAGTTGCGAATGTTTCAAACAACAATATGAATCAACGTGTCGCTCGCGACGGAACTAAACAAACAATGCTATAAATAAAGTATGCAGGTGTGATTCGATTCAATATGGAGTGTAATCGAATTTGATAAAAGCTGTAAGAGTGTGTTTGAAGGTGGTAGAACTCTATATGGTTCTATTTCGAAGGCATCACCGCTATAGTTATTTCTGGCTTATAACAACAGTGTTAAGTGATGTTGTGGTCTGGTTTGAAGGGAGTTGTAAGCGAGATATCACGAGGCGATTCAATTTAGTCCTCAGGGTAGTAAGACTTGTGAGGCCAACTTCAGGTAGGACTCTAATCCTATCCGGGATTGATTATACATGTTTTCACTTATCATCAGTTGGACTACATGCTCCTTTGCTATTTCTAGAATACAATATCGCAGTTTTTTATTTTATAGCTTGGTAAAGTCGCCAATAGCTTGATACGCAAATGGTCCCAGGTTCAGCCCTCGGTCGAGCACACTAAATTACGAATTTAAATTTGTGTTCTTTGGCTTCGCTCACATATTAAAGAGAACAAGCGAGATGCCAGTAAAGCTAATTCCGATTATATTTTTACTAAAACAAGTGACATTACGTATACTATATACCAGGGGTTCCCAAAGTGTGCGCCGCGGCGCCCTGGTGCGCCGTAGAAAGTAAAGAGGGGCGCCGTGAGCCGATCTTCTAATTATTGGACACCACAGATATTGGCGTTTTGGTTATTGATTCAAAATGAATATCCAAATTTAACATCCAAAGCATTAAAAATTTTCATTCCGTATGCAACATCATATCTATGTGAAGCTGGGTTTTCAGATGTAGCTGTGATAAAGAACAAATATCGGATCAATGTGGAGCAAGAAATGAGAATAGCAGTGTCAAGTGATATTCCCCGCTTTGAAAAACTGCGCGGAGATCACTTAGCTCACCCTTCACATTGATTTGACTGAATAAATATCGTATTTTATTTTTGTTATCCTCAAGTCTTTCTTGTTGTTTTCCGTTTAAATTATTTTATAATAACGTATTGTACAATTTCATATTGTGGTGTTTTAAATTTCGTTTCGATCAACCTAAGGTAACTACTATTATTGTAGTTACCTATTTCTTTCGACTGTCTTCTTCAAATAGTTAGCTAGGACAGGGCACAGGGCGCCGTGGAAGAATATTAAACTTGTAACTGCGCCGCGGGTTACAAAAGATTGGGAACCCCTGCTATATACAATACATCGGTCGGTCCGTACGTACGAGTACGTGTAACGTATAATTAGAACGGTGGCACACGCGCGACAAATGTGTAGTGTAAATATAATGCACTATTTTTATATTGTAACGCGTAACTTGTACACGTCATGCTGTAATGTTTGTCGTGTCTTGACGGTTGTCATTTTGTTTGATACTTGTCAAAAAAATTAAAAATTAAAAATATATAGTCATTGGAACAAATAGGGCACTAAATTTATTAGTAAAACTGAAAAGTAATGAAAATTTTGGTTTTCGGTGAATGAATTATTTCCTAAATAAAACCTAAATGCTAATCAATAAAATAACCCCTTTTTTGTTCGACTTGGCGGGGGCAGTCCCCAGATTTCTATTATTTTCTAAGAGTTATACACTACGCTACTACTAACAAGTTATAAAATACGAAAGAGAGAGACACAGAAATGCTTAAACCGGCGATGCATTGGCGACTCCTCTGGTGCTGCATATCTCCATAAGCGACGTTGACTACTTTCCATCAGCACGTCTGATTTATCGTTAAGCTCTAGTATTAAAAATTGTGCTACTTTTAATTACAATCTTTAATAAAACGAATTATAATTATATATGATCCGCGTTAAACTGCTAGTCCGCTCTGAATATAGAAATGAATTGCGTCGCCATAGCAAATTGTATGACTACACCTGTTCGCAACAACTTCAGAGCGGTCTAGCAGATTGGCGTGGACTATACCTTTATAGCATTCGCATACATTAGTATTTAAAGGACGATTTTTAGGAGTAATTAGTTGTTAATGAGTTTCAATGACGAAAATATTCAGCGGCATTAATCTTAGTATTTCAATATGTATGAGTGTGTCCGCTACTGACTCACTGTGTGAGCATTTGTTACGGTAATTAAAAGTATATAGCTTGAACATTGTTCCATGTTTCTTAGCAATGGCCTTCATGGGTTTAATCAACATATTTGCTTTAAATCTTATAGCACATATATATGTTAAATAAATAATGCAAACAGAACTTCATATAAAAATCTTGCAGCGTTTTATATATTTTAAGCGGAAATACTATTTAAAAAAATCCGAAAAAAAAATGTTTTGAATTTGTATAAGTAATACAAAGAATGTCATGTGACATTTTTCTTTGCCTATGGTGACTGGAAAGAAAGCAAGTGCATCGTCGACACTGTAATAGGTTTGAAATTTCACCATGACATCCTACTTATATCTATTAGAACTGTGCATATTTTTCTGTCATACTACAATATTTATATTACGGTTGCACAATAATTCCATTAATTTCCCTAAATATACGTCTATTTGATTCTAAAAGGTGCGTAAATTGAGCCAGATTCGTGACTTGCGACAATCCCATTTCACAGCTAACGAGGTAATAATTTCAGTCTCATTAATGAATTAATTCCCACCAAATGGTTCATATCCAAAATAATTGTAAATACAAATGTCTCATACTATCCACTAGGATCCAATGAATGCCAAGAGCGTCGTCTAATATTAATTAATTTTCAGAAGTGTGCGGAAGTGTATGCCAAGAAATATAAAACGGTAACAACTTAAGGATAAAAAGTGAAAATAGTTCAACCGTAAAGTGTAAAGTGAAAACTGTTCAGGTTCAAGAAACAAAGTGTGGAGTGAAGTAGTGTTCGACGGATAAATCAAAGATTCAAAGTGTAAAGTGTTAAAAACAACGTTGAATCTTGGATTTAACGATATCGTCGAAGTGGATTCATAGTTTGAAGTACGAATGATTCGTATGATTCGACTGATGAGGGTTGATACTACGATTCGTATGATTAACATCGTACAAACAAACATATGATCTGTGGATTCAAAACTTGATTCTATGGTCGGTATGATGTGGTTCAAACGGGATCCGAAGCCGGTCCCCGACAAGGAGAACGGGGTGGTCAGTAAGCTGAGGAGGAAGAAGGCGGTCCTCCTGAAGCCGACCAGGGAGTCGAGCGAGAGGGAAACATCCACAGAGAGTGATAAAGAGAGACGGCGATACTCTGATATACTTGACATGAAGGTGTCGCAAGGTATGTTTATTTAATTGGTTTATAGGATTAAGTTGTTTAAATTATTAATAAGATCATTTTTGATGTTAGTAAACTTTTAAGATTTTAATCTTATTTGAAGCCATAGAAATAATTGAATATTGAGTTGCCCCAAGGTTTTTTGTTTTAGTGAATCTTTGATTTACAAAGAATTTTCAAAAGTCTATGATAGACTTTTTGACCAAACTGAATCATAATCATAACAAATGTAATGTTAGTTAAAAAACATATTTTTTCGAAAATTAATATAGTTGTATGCAATTCATTAATTGCAGAAGCAGTCGCGATTCAGAACGGAAGGATTACAATTGTTGAACGTTGAATCATAATATTAACAAGATAACATCGGAAACTAAAAAAATAAAATATCAGTTTGCACTTTGCGTTTCAATACAAGTCGAGCAAACATTCTGTTCCAACAATTAAATATTATAATTCTATTGTAATTACATCGATTATTATGACAATAGATGTCATTACACTTATAATTGATTTAGTTATTTACACTGATGTCATGTTTTATTGCTTAGTTAGTAGGTTCATGTGAGAGTTGATTTCGTTATTCCTATGATCATCTGTAAGATCAAATTTATGTTTTTTATTGAACATGATTTATATAAAAACGTTCTTCTTTTTCTTTATTTCTGTGGCTTCAAGTATTTTTTATTGTGTTGTTACATTATTCATTTGTGTACTATTGCTACATATGAATCTAGTCGGTTAGGTCCGTTCTTCCTTCCTTATTTTTTTTCATTAATGTATCTAATGTGTTTTAATCAAATGTCAAATTCGTATAGTGTATACAGAGAACGTGTTCGTACTTTATGCTCAGTGTACTCATGAGATTAATGTGACAGCACCCTTATTAAAGTTTTTAAGAAACTCGTAAGACCAAACCGCACTTCTTGATATTGAACGTTTTGTATCGATTTTGGTTATATCGTTAAGTAATCTATACCTAATACTAATACCTAATATTCTTGTATTGGTTGCAAGTTTTTATATCCCACTGCTGGGCAAGGGGCTGTTCCCACAGTTGGGGATTATACTCCTCCACATCTCTTCAATACAGTTTGACGGAGGAAGGATAGTTTAGGGGCTATACTGTAACAGTTTTCAAACCAAATAAGGCCCACAACAAGATTGACAACTACTTCGATAACAACCGGCACACGACACCCGAACGTGCCAAGTCAGTTACGAAATTACTGATGAATAATATTCAAGTATACATGAATAATATTCATGTCATAATCATAACTAACGCGTGTCACATAATAGAAACTTAATTACACTTGCCATCATAATTTGATTTGTATGCGTGCGTATTTGCATATGTCCCTTTGTAAGGCCTTGATTGATGTTTGTCGTGGTGTAAGGACGTTGGGGTCAGGTGTGTACGTGCGTGAATGTGATGTTTTCACTGTGTTTCCACATACCCTATTGGTTATGTTAAATTCGTTGAAGTATAAAGGTAATTGAGTTATTAAGAGTCAAATGTAGCTGTAAATGGTTGGTGTAATATTACACGCTGAGCTGTGTCGTCGGTTCTTTTTTTTTACAACTTGGCTGACACACTGCCGGGTGTCTAGATGTCAGCTATGTGTATGAATGCACTGTTTTCACTGTGTTCCCATGTACCCCATTCGTTACATTAAATTCGTATACGAATAATCGATTTCTTATTAGGTATATACTAAAAATCCAGAAATTAATGTGTTCTTCATTATTGAGTTGATAAATCGTTTGTAAGATAATTTCGTTTTGCTAGCGAATTCGTGTGCGTAGAACTTAAGATTACGCTTGATTGTAACTTTTATGTGAATACTACAAATCAACCATTTTAATTGATCTCCCATATGTATGATAGCACGTAATAAAGAGAGGTCAAGCTGTATCTCATCCGATATTAATAAAGATAGTAATTCCAGTTAGATTATATGCGTTTAAAGCAATTAACACTCATCCGATATTAATAAAGATAGTAATTCCAGTTAGATTATATGCGTTTAAAGCAATTAACACTCACTGAAGTTGTGGCTAACCACAGGTGATTAAACCTCCTGTTTACGCTTAAATCTATTAACCGATCTTACGAGCAATTTACAAAGGGCTTTTAAGCTTTCATATTGTATTAAGTGAGGAAACTCGATAGTACAAACTTCCTTCCAGTTACGCAACTTAGTTAACTTAGTTACTTAACTAGAGTAAGTTCTCTACGTGTTAAGTCGCAATCAATAACGTAGGATAGGATGTTAACAACGAAGTACGGTTTGGTCTTATCGATATGTTTTAGATCTAAGATTAGTATTAAGATAATTACGAGTTTTCTTGCCATTTTATATATTGTTACTAGATAAACCGGCAAACGTTGTGTTGCCATATAAATAAAAAAATGTTAAGGGTGAACAACCCTTATTACTTATGGATATGAAAAATAGATAGTAGCCGATTCTCAGACCTACTGAATATGCATATAAAATTTGGTGAAAATCGGTAAAACTGTTTCTGAGGAGTACGGTTACTAACATTGTAACACGAGAATTTTATATATAAGATTTATTTTGGTTATTTCTTAAGAATTTGAGAAACATGCAATACGAAACATGATGAAATACTGTAAATGATATATTTTAGTATAATCGTCTATATTTTTTAATTTTCTTCAATCGTTCAGGCTGGATGCGCCTCAAAGAAGGGGCATAGGCAGTCTTCTTACAAAGTTTTCGGTTTCTTTATGGTCACTGACATAACTTCTTAACTCCGACTCTACCACAAATGTACGTAAGCATAACCTAACAAGGGTTTTACTGGAGGTTGTTAAATTTTTAGATCTTAGGATAGTACAGTTTAAAAGATATTGAATTGATACTCAATCAAAAAGGGATGCTCAATTCCCATCAAAATAATATTTTGGTATTTCGGATCTAGTCAGTCAGTTTTTGAAGGTGATAGAACCCTTTGTGGTTAGACTCCGGCGGCACCACCGCCACACCTATTTCTACCTAATAACAGCAGTGTTAGGCGCTGCTGTGTTCCGGTTTGAAGGGTGTGGTAAGGGAGACAGACTTTTCCGAGGCGTTCCAGCTTAGTCCTCAAGGGTAGCGGCGCATCTGTGGCCGACCTCAGGTAGGAATATCTAATCCTATCTGGGGTTGATTACAGATGTCCATGGGCGGCAGTAGCCACTTACCATCAGGTGGACTGCATGCTCGTCTGCTACTCTTATATTATAAAAAAAAAGTCAGTTATTGTTTGTCATTGTATTTGTATTTTCACGTATATAATATAATAATTAGGTAAACACATCGTTACTAAAGCACCAAAATGGTTATATATGTACATATATATTCTACATTTGAACATATTGTCGACCGCAATTTTCCTTTACATTGAAAAGGTTATCAAATTTCGTTATATCATTACTATATATAGAATTATATTTTATATTATAATTTAAAGTTAGTTTTTAATCAAACAAGTCGCGTGACTCATGTGCCGTGACCTAAAGATTGGTTTTTTGTAGTCATTTGAAAAGCTTGTTTTTATTATATTTTATTTATATCTTAGTAGTGGTTTTGCCGTAATATCGTGGATTTTTATAGACGTCGTTATGTTATAAGGTTATAATAAATATACGATTAATTAAAGGACGAAAGGAGCATATAGTCCATCTAGTGGTACATGGCCTCTGCCGCCCATAGACATCTGTAACCAAATCCATAATAATATAGGCTTACCTGAAGTCCACAAATACGTCGCTTTTCTTAAGGAATGAGTTGGAAGCTCGTGTAAGAGTCTCCATTATCACACCAAACTTTAATCCAAAGTGTGTAAGAAGTAGTTCTTGCGTTTTAGTGGAAGATTAAATATCAGGTGACTTACATATTAGGTGATTTATTACCAATAGCATAGATTAGTAAAGATTACTCACTCCTAACAAGAAAATGTAACAAGTTTTGACAATTGAAATTGTCACTGTCATCTATTTTTGTGTTTGAAAAATATTGCAAAATGTAGTTTTTAGATCATTTACGAATGAAACGATATATCTCCGCACTTTTTCTTCGTTTTCGTGTTTTTGCACAACTTAACTGCGCATGTCGGCATTGTTTACTCCGGCGTATACTCCTCAACTTGCATCTAAACGTAGAAAATTCGCAATCTGTAGCGCACAAAACAAAAAAATCTAAATTTAGGCATATGCAATTTACTTCCCAATCTAGCCATCTTTATAACTCTCTGAATAGCAGACTCAACGTTTATCCACTGACACGTATAAAATTAAGACAATATATAACAAAATATCTACTAAGTTTAAATTACAGTGAAACTGAAAATCGAATTTATTAACAATATATAATTATACAAACTAATCACTATCTACTAATAAGAAACGGCAACAAATTAGTTAACGTTAGGTACACAATCTTACACACACACACACACACCCATACACACAAAACACATCACTCAAACAAACATACGTACACACACCACACACACACTCACACACGCACATTTAAAAATCATAAAGGCACGGTGGATATATCAAACTTTGTTATTGTTTTCTACATATATTATAAGTTGATTCAATTGTATTCTAGGAGGTTTGAGCGGGGTACCCAGTAATACGAGTTGTACTCAGTACAGGGGCCCTGTCAACGTTATGTAATGTACTTGTGAATCAATAAATCAATTTTTCATATTTTTTTTCATTTTTTCATTTCACGTAAATTACACTATGTAAGCCTTTTAATGGCTTTCTTTACAAGGCGGTGAGATATCTATACTTATCTATGCTCAATAGTGGCAAAATAGAACTCCAGGTCCATATGCACTTGTGACAGACAGACCACTTACATCCAATGGTGAGCTAACTCGTTCGATACTTCAGTCTTTAAAAAACACCTTTTTTCCTACTAGAAGTCTGTTTCCTTTGTTTATATATCCAGGTGTTAATAAAAAAGCAGAATAAAAGTCTTCGAATAATATATTCCACCTGCAATACACCATTAACAAGGTCACCGCTACCGTACCGTCTGGAGCTTAAAAAAGCTTTCAAATAATTAAAGATATTGTATAGTGTCTAGGCATTGTTTAGTAAAGCTGTTTGATTTGTTTGGAAAGCAATTTTCTTTTTTTTTTTTTGTAAGTGGGTTGTTAATCGAGGTGTAGGAGTGTTTTTGTATTTCTAAGGTAAATAGAAAGAGAATTGAATTCGTTAAGTAAAGATAAATTTATTTCTTTTTGTTTTAAAAAATGAAAGGGTTTTTGAATTTTTTTTTTTTGTAATAAAGCAAAGGGAAATTGTACTTCTTGTGCGAGTAATTATTTTAAAGCCAGTTATACTTACAAATGAATCTTACTAGAAACGAGCTTTTGCCCGCGGCTTCGCTCGCGTTACGAAGTAATATTTTCATCCCCTATTTTATCCCCTTGGGGGTAGAATTGATCAAAATCCTATCTTAGCGGATGCCTACGTCATAACATCTACCTGCCTGCCAAATTTCAGCCCGATCCGTGCAGTGGTTTGGGCTGTGCGTTGATGTCACAATGTCAGTCAGTCACCTTTGAGTTATATATATTTAAGATTGTAAAATTTTAGTAGTAAATTTTGCAAAGACAAACATTTTGAAAAGTATTAACTGTGCAAAGGCATAAGACTAAGTCAAGTAAGAAACTTGCCAAAAAAATAAAAATAATTCTTTCATTATACATTTTAATTCTCAGTTCATATCACTACGAGTGGCATTGTTTTTTCAATCGATTACACTACTCAACTACTCCTAGGAGGAGTTAGGAGGCAAATATTATGTGTAGTGTGTAGTAGGCTACACATTACACATAATATTTGCCTTTTTTTATAATATATAAGAGTAGCAGACGAGCATACAGTCCACCTGATGGTAAGTGGCTACTGGCGCCCATGGACATCTGTAATCAACCCCAGATAGGATTAGATATTCCCACCCAAGGTCGGCCACAGATGCGCCGCTACCCCTGAGGACTAAGCTGGAACGCCTCGGAAAAGTTTGTTTCCCTTACCACACCCTTCAAACCGGAACACAGCAGCGCCTAACACTGCTGTTATTAGGTAGAAATAGGTGTGGCGGTGGTGCCGCCGGAGTCGAACCATAAAGGGTTCTACCACCTTCAAAATTCCAAGCTTCAAGATTTTAATAGTAGCTAACCAAATATTCACTTAAAAAGATTAACGGTTATCTCGAGATGAAGCTCACGCCGTGGATTAAAGGATAAAAGATAAGATATCACTTATATGGCGTTACGCAATGTTATTGTTGTTATCTTTATGGTCTTGATAACGTCGGCTACTTGGGATATCATAATGTGGACTAGAGGCAGTGATAGCCTAGTGGTTAGAGGCAGTGATAGCCTAGTGGTTAAGAAACTCGTCCTCTCGATCGAGGGGTCCGAGGTTCAAATCCCAGGCACGCACCTCTGATTTTTCTAAGTTATGTGCGTATTAGAAATTATTTATCACTTGCTAAACGGTGAAGAAAAATATCGTGAGGAAACCTGCATACCTAAGAGATTTATAAAAAAAATCTCAAAGGTACGTGAAGTCTACCAATACGCACTTGGCCAGCGCGGTGGACTATGGCCTAATCCTTCTCATTATGAGAGGAGACCCGTGCCCAGCAGTGGGACAGTAATGGGTTGATGATGATGATGATGATGAATGTGGACTAAGCCAGGAGTGTAAGGACTTTGTTTTGATTGAAAAGGAAGTAGCGCTCCCACGCCCATTTTTGTTAAATATGATGTTACTGTGGTCTATTATTGGTGAATTCTATTTTACTCTTTAGTAGCAACGCATCTGGAGTCAGCTACAGATGTCCATGTGTTGCAGTGTTCACTGAACAAAAATAGGTGGACCCTATTCGCAGTTTCATACAAGAACAAATATAAGAAAGGTATGACTGGTTAACTTTTGAAAATGTCATATTAGCTACAGTCGTGTCATCCGTCATGTCGGAAACTTAAGTATTATAGGACCTTAACACAAACCTTTACATTTTTATAGCATAAAAACTACTATCTATATCCAATAAATTTCTTTAATTCCTAACGATGTCTATAAAACACCTAATCCTCGTCATAAGATCTGATCCACTTCCTATCTGATTTATCAATAAATCCTTGTTAGTAATGAATTTATAGAAGTCAATCAATTAACTAATTATGTATTTGCTATTATTAAAATTATTCTATAGCATGTCTCACCAAAGTGACCTAGATATTCGACCCCATAGAGACCTAGTTAACCTAATTATGACCCACCTTCCATGACACGGAAACGTCGGGAATATGGCGAATAAATAAAATTATTCCGTGTCCATTATATTCATTTGCCTAGTTTGAATTGTAGATTGATAGCCAAGTGCTAATTATGGGTATTTTATTGGTTATTTTGAAAGCTATGGTCAAATTAGTGCGAATTTGCAGGCCTGACTAATAAATTATCTTTTGACTAGAGAGGTGGACTATAACGTTTTTTTTATTATTTATTTTATAACCTAACCTAACCTAACCTAACTTATACCCTTCTCATATGTATCCGTTCTTAGCAAAGAAAATGCAATTTATGAAAGAGAATGTGCAATTTATACACTATTATTTACAATGTCCGTAGCAATCGCGTGAAGAGTACACATTTTTTATTTATGATAGTACTACTTAAAAATGTTAAATGGTCAAAATATTGTATTTAAAAGTTTACAAACTTCCGTTCGTCGAAAATACAACAATAGCAGAGTGAGAGTCTGAAACACTTTCGATTTCATTCGGAATGCGCCATGTCCCCTACATTAGGTAATTACATAGATGAAGTAACAGAATAGACTCCCAACATTGTCTAATGTCATATCTAAGAGCAAAATAAAATATTATATTATATCATGTCTTATTGTATTATTAAGTAACCAAATATAGTAACTTATTACAATGTCCTAATATTACGTTTCCATCATGTCAAATGGAGCAATATTTGCCTTGCAACCCAGGATGGGTTGGATAAGTTCAAGCGAGTTCACAGCCCTACTCAAGTGTTAATTATTAGGACTATATTTCTTTACTTCGTCTTAGAGTAATTAAATCTATATTATGTCCAAGGCTTTCTTTGTGTTAAAGATATTTTATGACGTAACGCGTCACACGGATGTTATGAATTAATTGTGTAGATTTAATCATGAACATCATCAAGAAACGTAATAGAGCCTATTAAAAAGATCTCTTATAAACATTACAATTACGGCAAAATAACTTAATGACTCATTTTAATGCATTTCGTTAAGTTAGTAACATAATAAAAAAAAGTTTTCAAAGGTATGTGAAGTCTACCAATACGGACTTGGCCAGCGCGGTGGACTATGGCCATTGATCTATAAATATAAAGATCCGCCACAAGCGGGCAAAACTTGAAACATACAAAATACGGCAAGTGGTGTAAAACGACTCCAGCCAAGTCCAGTCGCTCTCGCGCGGCGTAGTAATACACACGAATGTCACGGAACACGTTGAACGTCATTATTTTGAATTTAAAGCCTCAAAATGCCTTCTTGTGCAATGCGTAAATGCAAAAATTATGCTCGAAAAAGAAACAAACTTCATGGAATCATCTATCACACGTAAATGAAGAGAAATTATTAAATTTCGTTTATTTTTCGTGTTCGATCCGCCATGATTACGTGAGTAACCAGAAAGAGACAAAGTATGTTTTTGTCAATGAAAGTGATAAAGACGCAAAATGCATGGTCATAGATCAACAGAACAGAAGTGACATTTTATTGAATCTGACGATGTTCATATGTCGTATGTTATAGTTTAAGATCCCACTGCTTAATTTTTATATTAGTGTGTTTTTAGTCAAAATATAACATTTTATGGTTTATTTTAATAAAATAAAATCGATATATGGGAAATTCTGTATCCTAATCTTTAAATTTCCTTCGATACCTGTGGTAAATTATAAAAATATTACCATAAAATTTATATAGGATAGTATACGGTATTTTAAAATTTCTTTAATTGAATAAATATTTCAATCATTAAGGTCGTATTTCTTCCTTAACCTAAACATAATTTAATAAATAATCTTTGTATAGCCAGAAATTAATCCTCAAAAAGACCACGGTAAAATTAGAATCTTATATATAAAATTCTCATGTCACAATGTTAGTTACTGTACCTACTCCTGCGAAACGGCTTTACTGATTTTCACCAAAATTTATATGCATATTCAGTAAGTCTGAGAATTAGCTACTATCTATTTTTCATATCTCTTAAGTGATAAGGGTTGTTCACCCTTAACATTTTTTTTATTTATATGGCAACACAATGTTTGCTGGGTCAGCTAGTACATTTATAAAATTTACACAACTTTGCAATTAATGGTCGTGTGTAAAATAAAACTGATAATAATAAACATAGATTAGTAAAGATACTTCGCCGCCTTGAAATTGAAATAAGCCATAAACGGCTTAATAGTAAGTTCTTTTTTTGAATTCTTGACAAATAAAAACATTTTTAGAGAAAATATACGAATAAATAACTAATACTGCGTAATTTACATAATAAATAAATAATTATTTCAAATATTTTAGAGACATTTTAGCACGGAGACGTGGCAAAACTTTTTTACAGAACTATTTCAATTCTCAAAACTGGGTACATTTTCTTGTTAGGAGTGAGTAATATTTACTAATCTATGATAATAAATATAAACTATTTTTAAATCATATATTTTAAACCAGTTGATACATCTGTATAGATACATTCTTTCAAATTATATTTTTATTTAATAATTATTTATTTAGTTAAACTGTACTATAACATTTCTACGTAAACGACGTACTAAAACTATTATCGACAGTTTTGGACATTTTTTACCTTCTGTTCCATTATTTCATTGTCTTTGACAAGCATGCGGATCAATGGGATAGCCACCATACGTCCCGTTTTTAACGGGACAGTCCCTTTTTCCGATGCTTCGTGCCGTTGTCTCCGAAATGAACCGTTGCCATTGTCAATTAAGTAACAGTATATAGTATAATTATGAAAAAAACATGGGGTGCTCCATTTACCAGTTTTGTAAAAAGCGCCCCACATTTTTTCCACAATTATACTATTTACTGTTCCTTAAATGATTCATAGATTGAAAATTATTTTCTACTTTTTAGTTAATTTTATCATAAAAGCGTGTTTTTTAGTATTTAACTATATTTTTTCAAGTAAAAAGTATTTGACTTAAAAAAATCGATGTCCCGTTTTGACTGAAGTAATCATTGGTCACTATATTCCATGGTCAATATTTACGTTTGCGTAGACTTGAAACGCAAGGTCAAACACTAGTTGTCTTTTTTTATCACATTGTTCTAATAGCTCTGTCCCTTATAGAACATTTGTCTATGTAGTAAAGGTAAGTAAAATAAAAAACGTGCATGTGTGCTATCAAAGCAGTTTCGCTCAAGTTTTCTCTTAAGTTAGCGGGCGTATAACGTGTCTAGTATAAAATGTCATTGACTATGGCATCATCCTTCTCATTCTGAGAGGAGACCCGTGCCCAGCAGTGGAACAGTAATGGGTTGATGATGAGTAACATAATCGTTTAATAAAAAATATAAATTAGAGATTGAACGACAGACAAATTTCTGGATTTTATATGTAATTAATTCTTATCGATTAAGGTACATATGAGGTGACTCTCTTAGTCCTCGGGAATTGCAACGCATATGTGATCGGCTTCGAGTACAACACGTTTTGTTGTATATGGTGTTGATTATAAACGTTCATGGATGGTGGTGACCACTCACCATCAGGTAGACTGTAAGCTCATTTGCTCCTCAAAATTTATTTTAAAAATGTTAGCGTAGAAACTCTTCTCCATTTAAAAAAAAAGTCCAATAATGAAGCTTTTACTTGAATAGTAAAAAGAATATTGAAAATTCTTCAAATTTCTCCCGGAATTAAGAAAACGAGTTTACTCTTTAAAAGGCGAAAAAATCGTGACCCCCATTTTGAATTTTCATTTTAAGTGAACATTAAAATTAATTATGCCTCAGAACCTACGGTAGTGGTAGTGCTTACCGAGTACCCACTTGACCCCAACTGACTTGCGCGAACTTGACTGTATATAATACTTAGTACTGTATATCGTTTAAGGCACCGTCCAATATACAGCGAAACGAATGTGCCGCAATAGCGAATTGAGTCGAGACGTGACATGACTAAAAATTCCTTACCCTCAAATATAGCGGGTGAGGAAAAATTATGGTGAGGTCGATGAGTAAAGGGAGAACACACCCTCCGATGAAATATATCTTCTTAATAAATTATCATCCACATTCGTTCTCATCATAAATTTATACGATGTCAACTATCTTCTTTTATAATAATGAAGAAGCAAACGAGCATGAAGTCTACATAGTGGCAAGTGACAACTACCTCCCATAGACATCTGAAATGTAAATAAACCAAAAAAACATATTTAGGGTGGACTACATATGCGTTGTGTTGGAAAACTAAGTGACAATACTTCGTATGAGACACGTTGCTTAACACATCACCCAATCGTTGAGAGTTTAATCGTGGCGTTTCGTTTTAGCATTACCATGTGACACGATCCAAGCGACAGCGTTTCGTCACACGTTCAACTCGCTGTTCCTTCGACGGAGACCTTAGTGCGTCTATTGTTGACACTAGAAAGTGGTCGAGATACGGGCGCTAAACGTTATTGTATGGTAATTGTTATCGGGTTAGGGTGCCACCACGTTACCGCAGACCTTACGGTGTGGTGAACGCTAAAATAAAGTAGTTTGTTACATAATAACAGTTAACAGTAGTCTTGGTAGATTTCTATTTAAAGTACTTAAAAGTTAGTGGAGTTTTTTGATGCTGTAATCCGATAGTAAGTCAAGGCTAGATTAAATTTCTAAATTACGAAATATAGCTAAGTTGATGTCTTAGTTAAATATGGATTGGTTGATTAACGAGTTTCCTCATGATTCCTCTCATAAAAAGATATTATTACGAGTATAATATTGAAAGAGTTTTCATATCATTTATTGATGAAGATTTATAAATGATATAATTTAAACTCATACAAAATAGATGTTCTTATATCTATCTTAGGAGATCGTTAAACTCTCAACACTGTTTGAACGATCACTATTAAACTTAGAATAACTTCGAGGATTTTTATGTTCAATATATTATACTTTAATTTACCATATTACGACCACTTACATAATTTACAGTTTAAAGTCCACCGAACGAAGTCGCGGATACTTAACAGTATTTTTAACAAACACTAAACATTAAAAAAACTAATTCCTCTGAAAGTAATGTGAATTTGCCATACAGATTTCTTCACGTAGCATTCGCTGTAACAATCGTCATGATTCGGTTCATAAATATAATCATCTTCATTGTCCCGATATGATTGCAATTGGAACAATGTGATATGTTTTTGCTCTTATTATCATTGTACTATTTCTTTTGATTTACTCAATCATCTGTTAATCCTCTTCGAACTGTATTTTTGTCATGTTTCGTATGTGAATCAGCTTAAATACGGTGCAGTTTGGTCTTTATATACAATTTTGAACTGTAGACCGAAAAATTACAGAATGTTTTGGCGAATAACCGATTATTGATCCGAGACACGTCTCGGCAATTCTGCGAATTGGAGCATGTCAGATCTATCAAGTAGCTTTGGACTGTTTTGAATGCATGAGGTCCAATCTGATATTGCATCAGTTGGCACGATGTAACATGAGCTGGTATTAAATTTATCTTTGAAATTCTCCGTTTCAATGTTTTACGTAAGATGGGTAAATATAGGAATATTTATATATAAATGGCAAGAAAACTCGTAGATTTAAGCGTAGATGTATCCTAAATTGTTTTGAATAATCCCACAGAGAGAAGAGATGAAAGCGACGAATCATTGTACGAGTCGGCGGATTGTCACAGTGATGCCATCTCTGCGAGCGACGACGCCTTGCCTCGTCTGGGCAAAACACCAACAATAAGCAAAGAATCTCTCAAACTAGCTGTTACTGATGAAGAAACTGATCTTCTCAGAAGTAAAAAGGGTCACAGGAAAACCATGTCGCTGTCCAATCCACTGGAAATGGTCAAAAGCTTAGGCGACGACTGGTTTGACTCAAAGAAAGATCTAGAAAAGCACAGCGATAAAAAGAAGTCCAGGGAGAGCCTCTGGAGTGAAGAGGATAGAGATTCGATACATGGTTCTACAATGAAACTAGATCAGATTAGAAAGAATAGTAAAAAAGATGAAAAACTTCTTTCTGATAGCAGGAAGAGTAGCACCGCTGATGCTCCGAAAAGAAAGAGTAGTAAAGGCTCGTCTGTCAGTGCCTTGAACTTTTTAAGGCGAAAGAAAACCCCTACATCAATGAAAGCAGTGGAAGCCGTGGTTGAGGTCGTTGACAGGCTCATCAGCGCGGACGAGATTTTGAAACACACTAAGTTCTTTCTAGAGGAGGAGAAGCGTCACGCGGCGATCTGTAACAAACCACCAGCTGAGACGGATTCTGAAGAAGATGTTCCCAATCCTAAACTAATCGGAGAACACAGACGAAGGTTGAGTCGACAGACTTCCAGAAGCAAGAGCAAGGTTCGAGGGAAGAGTCAGACGGTGAAAGTGAACACGTTGCGGAAGTCTCACAGCGGGACCCTGAAGAAGGCTAAGAAGAAGGGAACGAAGACGCCGTTAGCGGGGAGAAGCAGACAGGCGAGCATCGTGGAGCCCAGCCCGATGGTCAAGAAGAAGAACTCGGACGTGTCCAAGCAGAACTCTTGGCTCTTCAGCAGTTCGAGGGGTGAGATTAACTTATTTATATTATTTAATTTACTACAATCAGTGGTGATGACGAATTGAAATGTCTACTACTACTGTCTACAACTATCTACGAATTAAGAAGTGATAGTGATGATGGTAAGTGCTTGAGATGTTTTCAATTATAATTATAGTTGAATGTTTGGATCAAGTAAGTAACAGGTGCAGAGAGAAGACGAAACGACCAATCTTGATTATCTTCTTGAAATCGTAAACTGGTAAAATTGAACTTATGCCAAAATGTACTAACATACTATCTGAGACTAGGTACTCTACCTTAAATTACTTTTAACATATAATGAGTTCTACTACCTGGCAAATACATGAAGGGTAGGGTATACTATATACTTATAGTAGGCACTTGCAGAAGAGATATATCTTGAATCACAGCAGACATATAGTCGTTAGAGGAAAATCCGTCCCAACATAAAGCATGATAATGACTTCCGTAAGACACATTCTGCCCTTCGGCATGAGATCATTTCACGTGGAACTTAGTCGTGCACGTTCTTGGAGTAAAATACTATTTATTTACTTGTCGTCTAATGTCAAGCTATTGAAATACTTGCGTTGAAATTATTTGACAGACTAAAATTATGTTTTTAAAGTAATTTCGGAGGATCTATATTTAAAGTTTACATTTAAAACTTTTACAAGTTTTCTTTAATTTTCGTCAAGTTGTATGACAGAGGAAAATCAAAACGCAAAGGTGTTATTTTGTTTTGAAGGCCTAGAGGAAGAACTTATATCCTCAATTATATCTGTCAATTGAATGCTTAGGGGCAATAACATATCTGTGATTGGCTTCAGTTAGAAGTCTTGTTTTATTTAAACTCGTTTACAAAATTGTGTCTGTACTGTACAGCGATGCATTGGTGACTCTAGTGTTGCAAATTTTCATAGGCGACGATGATTGTTTTTCATCAGGTTGCCCGTCTGCCTTAAACAAATCTAACAAAAATGTCACTTGTATTGCATAAAAAACAAATTGTCCAAAGGCTAATGTCGACAAAGATGACGTACCCCACACAGAATGCCGATTCGACGTGTGTGTTCCGAACAAGGCCGGCTGGTCACACTCTGAGGTCGCACTTTGATAGATATGAGACCATTCAATACTTGTTGTTAATAATGTGCAGCCAGATACATAGATGTAGATACTCGCCGCGAATGATTTCATTGCAAGACCTAAATGATGAAGGAAAATATCGTGAGAATATCTTGAATAGTTACATTGTCTGAGAGATTCCATCATGGGCAGTAATTAATGGTAATGTTAAAGCCTTTGAAAAAACTAGTCTCATCAACAGATTAAACTCCCATTGCTGGGTGCCTCTCGGATATATGGATAAAGATATAATGTATGGATAAAAATGGAAATTACACAATTAGAAATTATGAAATCGATCTCTGGTAGTTAAAATAAAATATTATCAATCTACCGAATTGATAATATTCCTATATTCATATGGGGCGTAAGAAAATAAGGGTTAAAGCACAGATCTGTATTTGTTTTGGGTTCAGGCGATAGTTAGTTGCCACGTGGGGGCTAAAGCTAATGCCTTTGAGAACATTAAGGAAAACTCTCAAGCATTATGGGTTCCTTTGCGATGTTTTCCTTCATCCTTAATGCAAGTTTATGTCTGAACTCGACATACAAACAATGTAAGATTTTAGTTGGAAACGTTTTGTTTCCGCATTTCTAGTATCTACCACTATTAGATACATTATTTCTACGGGGACTACAATTTCACAGAAGTATTCGTGTTTTAAAGTTTACGTTTACGCGTAACTTGCTTGTTAGCGCGAAGTGTTCCAGTTTATATCGAAACGTGTTCAAGATAAATACATTTCTACGAATCAAAGCATCATTAAAGTTCGTAGAAGTTTACAGAAGTATCTGTTTTGTCTCATAAGTTGTTCGAGACAAAGATTTATCTGTACAGGAAATCGTACTAATGAATCCACTAGATACTGTATTGGCCAACTCTTCAATTTATCTTGTAACGACGCATAAGCCTTGAATTGTCAAGAGACTTGATCGATCGTTGCGTACGTAACCGTTGTTAATTATTGTCGGTTTTAACATTGTCGTAGTGGCAGCGGATAGCCGATAGAAAATGGTACGAAAGTTTAGATGAAGGAAGATAATTTAATTGTGTGGTCTGATTTAGTTCTAGCTCCACATGCTTTATTAGCGTAACTGATATTATACTATATATTTTTCATTAAAAGAAGGTGTGTGTTCTTTCGCCGTTTCTTCTCCATAACGAACCACCTTTCGAAGCAGTGATAGATTATTGACATAATGAATTCTATAAGTATCTACTTTTTAGAATTAGTTGGTTTTTTAACATTCCCCAGAGACTGAGTAACAGTGCGGTGATAACTAAAGTTAGTCGTTGGAGCTTTCGATTATAATAAACCAAATTTATTTCCAATGAACACTTCAGGTTCCTATAAACTTTATCAGATTAGATAGATACTTTGCCACTTGACGGTAGTAGTACCATTATTACTGGTTAAGGCCGATTGACAATATTGTTTGACTTCAATATAAGTAAGAGCAAAGCAAACACTTCCTCCACGATAGGTGGTAGTGGTGTTGCAGTCGTTACATCATTCAATAATGCATTGCAATTGTAGTGTCCATCTGTATACATCTACTAATGTCCACTGACTAGGTCAGACTTAGATCTTCCCTAATTGGCTTAATTTCGGCATATCTTTTGTTATTTGAAAAAAGCAATTTATCGCTGTCTTCTTCAGATTCATTTTTGTTTTTTCATTCTTCTGTATCCTCTTTCAAATGCAGATTATTTTCATTATTTCAAAGTTCTTTTGGAATTCGCTTGCCATCACTCGTCGACGGTCAGACAAGTAATATGTTCGTCCGATTATTATTGGGCGTGTGTCTCGCTCGCGTAACGGTCACATCGCATAGTTGTTTTTGTGAAGCGACAATTTTATTGTTATATGCCTTTGTTTTGTGGTCATCTTGGCAACTTTCGCGAGCTTTTCCTTTTCTTCGTATATAAGATAAAATGGTTAAACGATAAGGTCTACAGCCAATACTTCTAATTATTTACTAGTAATAAAATGTTTTTCAATTATGACTTACAATTGATTGACTGAATCTATTTGAATATTGAATATCATTATAATGTGATATAACTGTTCGTGATTCGATTGCTTTACCTGCTGTTGGTACATTCTTATATTTGCCTTTAATAGAAACAGTTTTATTTCCTGCTGTGTTCTAATTTTATAAGTGTAGTGTAAATTATACTTATTTTAGGTGTTCTATCTTCACATTTAGCAGTATCATTATATGCGATGCAATTTTTCATCCACTTCAAGTTAGACTTCTTTCCTTTTGAGTTGAGAACTGATATTTACTCCTGCAACTTGTATTACATAAAGTTTTTTACGTTTATGATTTGTATGGTCGATGAAATAAAAACTAAGCCTTAACGATTTTTACAACGTTAACGAACGCGTGTCACGGAATGGGCCACGTTAAATCGTAACTGCGTTTAACGCACGTTTGTTACACGTTAACGTCCATTATAACGTGACAGCGCGGCCGTTAAGATAAAGGTACGGTCATCATATTACCATAATGGATCGATTGTTGGATAAAAAGAGATAAAAAATGTAACTGACAATTTTTAAATTTGTAAAGATGATTAAGCAGAGTCAGTACATCAAATCAAATCAAATCTGTTATTTGCTAGAAACATTACTATTATTAGTATTATACATTAGTATTACAAGGATCTTAAATATTGTATAATGAACACATTATATAGAAGATAATAAAATACAAAACATCAACCCCAACTTGCAACGCAAGATGAGCTTTTTGAAAAATGAGAATTTTCTGTGCTTTGAGAGTCGTGTAGAAAAGGACGGGGTTTTAAATGGTATTAATATAACCGAAATAGTTGCCTATGGGTACAAGTGTTGTGCTTAAAACAAGAAAAACATCAGTAATTTGTTAATAACTGTTCTATTCGTTGATTAGTTTGAGCAGCTTACAATAATACGATAAAGCACAGATGGAAGCTTTCCGGTCGATCACGCATACACGACTGCCCTCTGACTTTGTCCGTATTATTAGATAACGAAGCTCGCTGAATTATTGTCGGGATATGATAGATATCGTTTGGAACTTGTGCAATAATAATATGCATGTATGCATTCATTGGATTGTTATAAGTTCGTTATTCTATTCTAACCAATGTTACTACAAAAGATTGACATTTGATCATTTCTGCTTTCTAAACATTGTCAACTTTTCATCTTTGGCGTAAGATTTTGATCATTGGCGTAAGATGGTATATTTTATAACGCTCAGAGCCACGCACTACGGTTTTTTGTGTTGTGGGTGCTACACACACATACACAAAGGCGAAAACGCAAGCACCCATACCCAGAACAGAAAATTAAAATCATCATTCACAAAAAGGTTTGATCGGGAATCGAACCCGGAACCCACTGCTCATCAGACCGGTACCGTGACAGCTCTGTCACGCAGGTCGTCATATGTCTGTGCGGATAGTACACTTGACCTACTGATCTGGTTTAAATTAGAATTGAACTAGCTAATGAGCATGAAGCCCAGCTAAGTACTCATTGTCACCTATCGATTTGTATTTAAGATAAATAAAAAGTTCTACCTACACTTCATACTTGTCCGAGGCATCCCAGCTTACAGGGGTAGCGGCGCATCTGTAGAACCCCTTACCTTAGGTTAGGATAGGTTAGGTAGGTAGCGACCTTAGCTAGAAATGTAATGTTATCTGAGGTTGATAACAGATGTACCTATATGGGCGGAAAAGTATATCTCGCTTACCTCAACCTTCAAACCAGCACACAGCAGCGTTTAACACTCCTGTTATGAGGCAGAAATAGGTGTGGCGGTGGTGTCGCCGGAGTCGAACCACAGAGGATTCTACCACCTTTGCAAATAGAGTACCCGTTAAAATACTTACGTCACTTGAAGGACCCCATTCGCAAATCCGCCCGCATGTCACAGAGACGAGTTTGTTTAGTGCGATGATTAATACTTTACCCTCCCCCCACCACCCCGCACCCCCTAATCCTCGCGATCGCATTGATATGCGCGCGCGCAGGCCAACGGGAAGTTCACTACATAGATGTAGTGGTCGTGTTGCGGTCTAGTCGTCATTTGTGATGTTTTGTGAAGTGTCTGACTGTGTGATGTTGTAGTATATTATAATTTAAGGTCTGTAGTTCTGTTTAAAGTATCTTGTTTGGGTTGAAAAGTTGTGTGTTATGAATGAACGATATTATTAATTTTGACAGTTTATCCCGCCTCTGTCTGTCTGTTTAGTTGGACTGCATTATACATTACAACTATTAGGTACATAAATGTTTAATTAGACAGGCTCTAGAATATTGGACTGTAAATTAATTATTTGAAAGTGGAAAACCCTTTTTGGTTCGATCCGGCGGCACCACCGCCTCATCTATATCTGCCGTGTTAAGCGCTGCTGTGTTCGGATTTGAAGGGTGTGGTGAAAATACAGACTTATCTAAGGCGTTCCCAATTAGTCCTTAGGAATAGCAACGTATCTGTGACCGACCTCAAGGGACTCTTATCTTATCTGGGATGGGATTTAGCTGTCCATGGGCGGCAGGAGCCTTTTCTCATCAGAAGGACTGTATGATTATTTGGTACTTCTAGGTTATGAAAAGAAAACGTTCGTAAAACAAAACTCGTGGGCATAATAATAAATGCCTCTTTCAACGTACAGACAGTAACGGTTATAAAAAACATTCGTGAAACAAAACTCGTGGGCATAATAATAAATGCCTCTTTCAACGTACAGACGGTAACATACATATAAATAGCGGGCGTATCCTCGTTGGCTGAGTCACCGCGACAGAAACGGCGCGGCATTGTCTCCGTTCGGTTCCCGGTCGGGCCAGCTAAATTTGGATCGTAACACATTCTTCGTTATTGGCGGTCGATTGTTATTTGTTGATTGATTTCTTGATTAATTATGTTTTTTATAATTGAGTACTATGAAAATATATGTTGGTTTTGTATAGATGCATTATAAGGAATCTTATAAACTTTTTGGCCTTTCATACAAATAGTTTTTAGGACTTTATTTAATCAAAGATCTTGTAATATTTCTTAATAAACTATTATAAAATATTAATAATTTTCCGTTACGTTATATTGAGATTTTGTGATCTTTACAATTGGGAGATTTTCATGCAAATAGACAAATGTGATACAGTGCAGCTGACATGGCCGTTGTAGCCTACAGTTTAGAAGGATATGTTTAGAAGGATTGTTGCTATGCCAATGGACTAAATTGGAACGCTTCAAGCATACGTGTTTAATCATACCCACCCTTATTATTACTACTAGTATATAGCGTTATATATATAGTAGTACTGTAATGCGGTCGCCGTAGATTTCTTCAAACTGTAATGTTTAGTTAATGTATGTTATGTATTACACTCCTATTGATACAGATAGACATATATCCTACTTTATCCGTGCATATGCAAAAGACACATTCACATTTGCATATGCATGCTACGTTCCAACCGTAACGAATCACGCACTCCACGCAAAGCCTCAGAGCTTAAAGCCTCGAAAAGCTCGGACGTCGCGAATCGCAACGCCGCGACGGGGGTGAACGACCGCGTGACGTCACGCGGGGTCCGCCGAATCTCGGGGTGCGGTGGTAGTGGTGATTCATGGTCAAGTGACGGTCGACCTGCTTGCGAAGATGTCGGGTTTCCCTAAGCCGTTTAAACATATGTATTTCCTTATAATTTTAAGTTGCTTAGCTAGTGTAGTTTTTTGTATAATATTGGAGTTAAAAAGAGCATGCAGTCCACTTAATGATAATTGGGTATTGCCATGGACATCTGTAATCAACCCCAGATAAAGTTAGTGGCCTATCTGAAGTTGGCAAATGCGTTGTTACCTCTGAGGACTAAGTTGGAACGTTTCGGATAAGTACGTCTTACTAAACACATTTTCAAAGCGGGAAACAGAAGCGTTTAACACTGCTGTTACTAAGCAGAAATAGGTGTGGTTGAGGTGCCGCCGGAGTCGAGGTACAGAGGGATCTACCACCTTCAAAACACATTATTTTTTAGATTACAGATATCCATGGTCGGCAGTGATCACTTACCATCAGATGGACTGCATACTCTTTTGGCATTTAAATGAAAAATATGTGTCTTATATATTTAATGAGTTGAAATATCTATAACTAGCTGACCCGGCAAATTTTGTACTGCCTAAAAATCTATTTATCAAATAAATTTCATATAAAATGTATCCTATTTTACTCGTGGATAATGTAGCTTTCGAATAGTGAAAAAAAATTTTCAGGTCCAGTAGTTTTTGAGCCTATTCATTACAAACAAACATAGAAACTAAGTTTTTCTCTTTATAACATTAGTGTAGATATACCAGTAACTAGAAGCTTTATAATTAATTGCTTTTAAATAAATACAGTTTTCCGAGTAACCACAACCGACCATATGTTCAACATTAATGGCACATAAATTATACTCTGTTTAAGACTTATATCTGGGTCATATTGATCTAGCCCCACATACCAGAGCGACGGTCTAGATCGGTATGGGATAAATTTAATACGAGTTTTTTTGAAGTTATGTTTGTTTTAGCATTAAAAAGGTGACAGTGTATTTTGTGTGATCTTGTATAAGACCGACTGATAAAATTGACAACATGAAGTTGGTCAGTAAATATTCAATATATGCGATTTTTTTTTTGTTTTTGATACCTAATATGATACAATATATTACGTATCGTGTGTACATTTTTTATTAAATACATACGCCATTACGTAAATATGCCGAACTGATGCGAGGGATCAAGGTTCGATCCTAGTGAAGACAATGTCCAACATTTTATGTTGATGTTAATCTTAATGATGAATTTAGACTTCAGTACCTTTAGTATGAGTTTTTATGTTTTTACAAAAATGACAGTGTTTGTAAATGTTTACACGTATTTCCAATACATTTCCAATCAGTTCTGATACAGTCCGCCAGGGGCGCTGATTTGAATTGTATGGGCAAATACGTAAACAAATACAAAAGCAGACATTTTTGTAAAAACGTAAAAACTCATACTAAGGGTATTGGTCTATATTTGGGTGCTTATGTACTGGTTGTACATGTATGTGAAGCCTACAATACGGTTGTGTATGTATACAAAAATCCTCGTTTACTATTATATTTCATTTTAAAAATACCATCTATCATCATCGTCATCTTAATTGTGAATCAATGAATAAAACAAACGAGCAACAATGGCGTTTTTCACACGAAACGCAAACATCGCCTCACACGCACAAACACGACGATGTTTGTACACGCGAGCGGTGTATGTGTGTGTGTTTAGTACAAAATTATAATGCACATATTAAGCGATGATCTCACGTTATACCTACTTAGTGAGGTTAAGTCATTTATATGTCGCAAGCGAATTGAGATATTACCGCCGTATTGTAATACTTAAAATTATTTCCTTTATAAATTATGTATAGCTAAATGTTTGGTTTGTTAATAAATCCTAATGTTTTATATACTATTATCTGTCTGGTGAAATATGCGTTCAAGTAACCAAAACTCTATCCAAATTGGATCAGTAGTTTTTGAGAAAAACGCGAACATAAAAACTTACATACATAAATACATAGCGACCTCCTTTTTTGAACTCGGTTAAAAAGACAGTTTCACATTAAACATTATCATGAACTAAAACTAATTTAGTTATTTGCTAGTTATAAATCGAATTTTATGCATTTACTTTTGTTATTAATAATATCTATCTAATGTTTTGCCTACCAAAGATCGCCTATTGATAATTTCTTTATACTAGACGTAATTTAATTTCGATTTTTAGGCAAATAATGGATAGATTGGTTATTAATAACGGACCTTATTGAAATCATGTTGCTGCTATTGTTTGCCGACTTTTAATCATATGTCTAGGCAATTGATTAAATGCCGTATTTTGCTATTTCTTTACGGCGGTACATCCACTGATAAATGTGTAGTTATCATAAATGTTAAAATATTACGGTGTTTAAAATTTAGATTTTATAAGATAACGTTACATAAAATAACTAAGTCTAAAATAACTAATTTGGAACGCCCTCGTGCAAGTGTCTCTTCTTTACTTAATATGAAACTTAAAGTTAAAACTTAACACTGTTGTTAATAGGCAGAAAAAAATTGCGATAAAATTGCTTCCGAAGTTAAAACAAGCACTACATTTGACAGTTTGGACAGTAAAAATGTTAATGACTATGCTTATTTCACATAATAATATTATAATTAAAATAAACTCTTTTATTTATTTCATGTGGAAAGTGACTTTAAGAGATATTAAGATGTATAAAATTCGAAATACTCCGTATTTTGTACGTACGAGTAGCGGAACCAAATCAAAGTTTACGAGAACTGTATCAACGGTATAATAGGTATGTTCTTTTTAATATTTCTCTCGCAATGGACTCCAGTGCACAGGTAAGTAAAAATTGCTTTTTAATTATTTATTACATTAAATAACGAATACGTGATATGTAACGCCATCTAGTGTCGAATAGACTGAACGAAGTAATTTTTTTTAGTTTGACTCTTTCGTTTGTTCTTCCTAAACTATTTTCTTTTTAAACAATAAATTGAGGTAAGTGCAGTATAAAGTTTTTTTCAACGTTCAGTTAAATTTTTATTTCGATGATTTTAGTAAATTTTGTTATGTGTCTGTTTTTCAATAAAAGTAAATTCTTATTCTTTGCAAATATCAATTTAAAAAAAGTTATTTTCTTTGCGACTTTTCTAAATTGAAAATATTTTCGCCTCGAAACTTTTGAAATCGTATTTTAATCGATTGTTTTTTTTTTCTCCCCAGCAGAGTCGAGGCGGGAAGGGTCCACGGAGGAGCCCTCTGCGCCGGACTTGGACCTCGACACGAGTGACACCACGACCAAGGAGCTACCTGAGAAGGAACACAAGTGAGTTGAAATTTATTTAGTTGGTTTTGGGAGCAGCGCCATCTAGTAGTGTTGTGTAGTAAGTAGCTGAGAGGTGTGATTAGTTTTGCTATTGAACGGTAGATGGCGGTGTTTACACTAGGAGGATATTGCAATTAGTGCCATCCCGTAGAGTTTTGAGGATTATATTAGTAGTTACTCTTTTAGGGTATTGAGACTCGATAGAGAAGGAATCTTTTCTTTTTAATATATTGGTTATTTTGTTAAAATAAAAATAAAAATTAAGACCACGTCCACAGTGCTTAAATACTTCATAATTATTGAATTCAATAAAGTAAAATTCAATTTTGTTGCTGAACACCGATTTCCTCATAAAGTAAAGGGGTACAGGCTATAGTCGTCTACACTGGCGCATCTACTATCTGGGGTTGATTACAGATGTCCATGGGCGGCGGTAGCCACTTACCATCAGGTGGACTGCATGCTCATCTGCTACTCCTACATTATATAAAAAAGTCCTAATTGGTCATACACCCTTGAGATTTTTTTTGTAAGAACTCCGATATATGTAGGGTTCCCTATGTTATTTTCCTACATCATTAGCAAGCGATATATTTTCATAATATAGGATAAGAGGACGAACATGCTAACGATCTGATGGTAAGTGGCTACTGCCACCCATGGACAACTGTCATCAAGTCTAGATAAGATTCAATTCTTACCTGAAGTCGGTCACAGATGCGCTACCCCGAGGACTAAGCTGGAACACCTTGGAAAAGTATGTTTTCGTTACCACACCCTTAAAACCAGAACACAGCAACGCTTAACACTAATGTTATGAGGTAGAAATAGGTGTGGCGGTGGTGCCGCCGGAGCCGAACCTCAAAGGGTTCTACCACCTTTAACCCAGTGTTGGGAGACCCCCAGGATCGGAGGCCCGGTGCGGACACTTAAGCCGCTAGAGGTTTTATTCTACCACCTTCATAATACGTTATGTAACTCACAATTTTAGGGTGTATCAAGAACAATAACCAAACAAACAAAATGTTTTCGATCGTTCAGTTGGCGCGGCGCGGTGAGCGCCCGCGGCGTGAACCGTGCGGAGAGCTGCCGCGAGCGGGACGCTCCGCGACGCGGCAAACACCGCAACGCTTCGGATCCGAACCGGCTCACCGCGCACCATAACCAGTGAGTACCTACCTTATTTTTTTTAAAGAGGGGGAAACCTTCAAAAGGTAGTACCTACCTTATTTTTTTTAAAGAGGGGGAAACCTTCAAAAGGTACCCGACGTACCCGTGGGAGTGACGCCGGGTTATGTGGGATTTTTACCGCCCCCGGTGGCCGTCCTCAACGCTTGTTGGAGAACTCCCGGATCTCCGGCGGAATGCAACCGGAGTCCTCCAAGTGCGATGCCCAGATCATATTCAGCCCAGATTCATAGAATATAAAATTGTATTAAAATGATCATGAATAAATGCAAACTTCTCAAAGAGTACAAACTATATAAAAATGTATAAAATTCTCGTGTCACAATGTTAATTACCGTACTCCTCCGAAACGGTTTTACCAATTTTCACCAAACTTCATCTGGTGTAGTAGGTCTGATCGGCTACTATCTATTTTTCATACCCCTAAGTGATAAGGGTTGTTCACCCTTAACATTTTTTTATTTATATGGCAACACAACGTTTGCCGGGTCAGCTAGTAAAGGTAAAACTCAGCGTGTCACACCGTAACCGTGGAACTACTTATATACCTATATCTATATAGTTGAGATTCCGTCGCCGAGAATAGCCTCATTAGGTATGTAGACGGTCGGTACGGGGTTTTCTCTTATTTCCCAACTATCACTAAACTTAATTCAGCAACACCTACCTAGACATCGTAATGTTACAAGTGCAACACAAACTTCACACGAAAATCGCCTTTATTTTGTTCTACAATATAGGTGAAAACCGCTTGAATTAGTCAAACGTAAGCTTTAGGAAATGATCAAAAAATATCCATCTGATATTCAACTTTATACACAAGGAGACAAAGTGTTTTATTATATGCAGTTTTCTATGTAAATATTCTTCGTTTTTCAATCTGAACTGAACCATATTGTTTTTGTATTAAAAGCTCATTTTATATTGAATTAACCAACTAACGTACGTTGATCCGTACTCAGTACTAAATATTATAGTATCGGGAGGTCGTACAGTGACTAGTATAATTTGAGCTCCCGTAGAGCATAAATCGTTACGTGACACAGCTCTCGACAGTTGGTCGATGTGATTTAGTAAAACCAGTATACTATGAACCGTGCTCGATAGAAGATGCTATATTATTGGGAGGTCTTACTGATAGCCATTTTAATAAGAGCTCCGGTTTCCCATAAATCGTTTTGTGCCAGAGGTCTGGATGTCTGGTTCTTGTGCTGTAGGAATGTTTATGAACGTTTCAGTTTTCAGTGCCGGTTGAGACACGCTCGCGGACGCACTGCGGGCGTTTTCAAAATAATATACAAAAAAAAGAAAACAAAAGTATTGCCAGTGTTATTAATTAATGCTTTCGTTGCGCGAGTGTTGCCATAGTTTCAGTGATTTATTTTCGGATTTTTAAATATGTTTGTGTTTTGACTTTGGTCTGGTGACATTTTAATATTATTCAGTATTATTTTGATTTTTAAGGAATCTCCAAAAGTACATTGATTTCTTTTATTATTATTTTCCTGTTATAATTATAAAGTAAGCGTGATGTGAAAAAAGTTTCCATTAAGAAAAATCCTATTTTCCAATTAACCCATAATTCTTAGGTATATTAGGAAAAAATAGTTGGTAAAATGAAAATGTTGAGTTTAATATTTTTACAACTAAATGCCTATAAGGATTCTTTTGCCACTACTCAAAACAATTCGGCTCTTTCTAGGTTTAGGATCCATTCATTCGCCGTTGCTTAAAAGCCCTAAAAAACCCTAAAGTAAAGCTTCAAAAGCCGACTTCAAAAAGCTATCTGTCTATTTTAAATTTCTATATAATCATTACATGGGCCGTCTCGGGGAACGCCTGGGCCCTCGGCCAATAGGAAGTAGATAATAAATACAGATAGGTAATTAACAATAAGTACAACCAATTTCTATAAGTTCTATATCACTATAAAGCAAAAAAAAATATTGTTTTTACTTTTTTTGTGTAAACAAATGTTTTAGCCTATTCGGGCCCTTGGCACAGATCCTTTGTGCCATTTTGTTCAAGATACTAGATACTGACCATTATTTATATGTATGTATCTAGGTATATATTCATTAATATTATTTATTTCGGTCGATGCACGCATCGCGTGGGAGACACTCTGTCAATGAACTGATTTGCAATACGGATATCATGTTGGTGTCGGATGTGGCGAAATGTGGATATGTCTACCTACACGGTCTTATATCACTGTACTTAATGCACTACTGTAATTATACTAGAAATTAATATATCAATGGGCGGTGATGGCTTGGTGGTCTCAGCTTCTCAAGCTGAGAGTCCGAGGTTCGAATTTCAGGCGTGCACCTATCCTTATCATCATCAACCCATTACTATTCAACTGCTGGGCACGGGTCTCCTCTCAGGATGAGAAGGATTAGGCCATAGTCCACCTCACCGGCCAAGTACGTATTGGTAGACTTCACATACCTTTGAGATTTTTTTATTATTATTATTAAATAAATATATATTTATTTTTAAATTGATCTATGATCGATTTTAGGTAGAACTTCTGCCCTATATAGATATACGAGCTTTTGACCGCGGCTTCGCTCGCGTTACGAAGTAATATTTTCATCCCCTATTTTATCCCCTTGGGGGTAGAATCAGAATCCTTTCTTAGCGGATGCCTACGTCATAACGTCTACCTGCCTGCCAAATTTCAGCCCGATCCGTCCAGTGGTTTGGGCTGTGCGTTGATAGATGACTATGTCAGTCAGTCGCCTTTGAGTTATGTATATTTAAGATATAGAAGTTTTGAAAATGTAATCTGTCTTTGTTACCTATAAATAAATAAATAGAGATTCCTTACAGATGTCCATGGGTGACAGTAGACACTGATGCTTCTTAAATCTTATACGAGTAAAAAGCCACTCCAGAAAATTCCAAGAATTTCATACGATATCGTCGTCAGAGAGATATGAATTATGCGCCGGCGCATCACTAAATATATCTCAAAGTAGCACTAATTTGTATACATTATTACTGACTACTAATCATTACACTTCATGAAAATTATTCACGTGTTTATTTGTATATTATTGTAATAATTGTATAGTTTGGTCTAATAAAGATTGGAATCCAAAATGGCCGCTATTATATATGGTTTTTCATTAATAGAGCGTGAGGTTTCTTTTGCAATATAGGAGTAGCAAACGAACATGCAGTCCATCTGATGGTAAGCGGCTACAGCCATATGGATATCTGTAATCAATCCCAGATAGGATTGTAGTCCTAACCACAGTAAAGTATTGTACTGTGTCCTAACTAAGGTTCGCCACAGATGCGTAGCTACCCCTGAGGACTAACATGGAACACCCTTATAAATAAGTCTTCCTTACCACACCCTTTTATTGGAATGCCTCGAAAAAATTGTGTCTCTTACCACACCCTTCAAAGTGGAACACAGCAGCGCCTAACACTGCTGTTATAACAGAAATAGGTGTTGCGGTGGTGGCGTCGGAGTCGAACCACAAAGGGTTCTACCACCTTCGTACTATTCTGCATTAAATTAAAATAGTAATATCAAATGGGCATGAAGCCTGCCTTTTTTAAATGGTGTTGGCGCTCATGTATTACGAAGACATCATTATTAAGTTTGCCCTTTTGTACATTCACTTTGTGTTAGTATTACAAAAAATAAATAAATGAACGTATTAAATATGTTATACCACTGGTGGGCAAGGGTCTGGGAGGTCTACCACCCTTACATATGCATATATTCTCGTATGAACGAACTAACTAGTACTTTACCTACAATTGGTTGCATACAGCAGCTAATGACATAGTGTTCGCAGTCGAGCTGTACGCGTGTGCCGGTTAGTGATGTAATATGGAGATTTGTCGATAGTTTACTAACGATACACAGATAGGTACGGAATACGGCACAAGTGAGGATACCCGGTTAAATTTGGGTTTCTTCTCCCACTTCAAATACTTTTTTACTGGCTCGAAATCTGTCATAATACAAGAAATCTATGACGTTTTGGAGAGTAAGTTGGAACGCCTCGTCTCTGTGCTTTACCACAGAAAACCTCAGCCCATATATTGCTTCTATTGGGTAGAAATTGGTATAGCGATAACCTAGAACTCACATTTAAAGATTTCACTATTCAGATGGGTATCTCCCAGGAGATCATACTTGGAATCTTATGCTGGAAGTGGTACATGCAGATCTGCATCTTGGAGTGACCTCGTAATTTTATTCATATTGTGACCACCATTTTGCTAATTGTTACTGTAACCTTGCTCATGTCTTTTCCTACAACGCGGAGAAGACGGAAGTAGTTCATTCATACTGCTCCAATGCAGCCTACATATTATAAACATTTTTGGTCTCGAAGTTTTTTTTTTTTTATAATATAAGAGTAGCAGACGAGCATGCAGTCCACCTGATGTTAAGTGGCTACTGCCGCCCATGGACATCTGTAATCAACCCCAGATAGGATAAGATATTCTTACCTGAGGTCGGCCACAGATGCGCCGCTACCCCTGCTGAGGACTAAGCTGGAATGCCTCGGAAAGGTCTGTCTCCCTTACCACACCCTTCAAACCGGAACACAGCAGCGCCTAACACTGCTGTTATTAGGTAGAAATAGGTGTGGCGGTGGTGCCGCCGGAGTCGAACCACAAAGGGTTCTACCACCTTCAAAAGTATATCGATGTTTTATGACAGTATCGATACATCGACGGTACCTACCCATCCCTACGTCAGTATACACTGCCAGACAATACGACCGCTTACAATAGACAATCGTGTCGTCCAACATTTCTATAGGTGGTGCGCAACGAAAACTTTACACCGCGCACCGTACGATGCTCGTATTGCTAATTGTATTCACTTGATACATATATGTAATATGTATGTATGTATGTATGTATGATTGTTAATGATGAACTGTCGCTTTGCTCGTAAATATTAAATAAACGCTTTCTACACTCACAGCCCCACACTAGGATTCCCTGTGTCGTGGCTGCCATGGACACACACATAGACAAATACACAAACCCAGACCCAGAAACAGAAATCTAAATTCATCATTTAGATATCTGTCTGGCCGGGGATCAAACCCGGGACCCTTTGCGCGTCAGACCGGCATGGTGACCGCTCCGCCACGCGGGTCGTCAATATTTATGTCCCGCTAGTTTCAAGGTGGTAAAACCTTGTGCCATCGCCACACCTATTTCTATTACAATTGCAATGTTAAGCGCTGCTGTGCTCTGGTTTGAAGGGGGTGGCAAGAGAGACATAATTTTCGGAGTTGTATTAGTTTAGTCCTAAGGCGTAGCGGCACGTCTGTGGCCGACTTTAGGTAGGAATATCTAATCCTATCAAGGGTTGATTACATGTGAATCAGTAGCCACTTATAGTCAGGTGGAGTGCATGCTCCTCTGCCACTCCTATATTATAAACAAGTACGAACTTCATTCAGTAGTAGACAAAAGGCAAGGAAAAATAAACACTCAAAACTTTTCAAGTGGGACTTGAGAACCAAGTCATTATGATTAATTGATAACTATTTATAAAACAATTATTATAAGCTAGTGTGTGCATAAATAAAAAAAAAAACATTAAGCATTAACCATTAATAAAATATTTAAATTCTTCAACTAGTATTGGGGCATTGTGAACAAGTATGCCCTACACCTCTCCCACTTATGAAGAGATATATCGAGACAATCATAATGGGATATAGTGGGCTTCCATGATACACACAAAACAAAACCTAGTTAACAACTAGAAATGCGATATCAACCGTCGTACATTTCCGGATCGGACGCCCGGCTCTCCGATACCGGAAACGCGGAGAGCTTCCGATATCGGAACACTGTGAGAGGGGGCAGAGGGAGGTAGGGGAGGTGTCTAGCCGCATTGCAGCTGTGTCTGTTAACCTGGGTGCTATTGTGTTAATTTATGAATGTTACTATTTAATGTAACGAATGAGCATGCAACTTTGTAAGCACTAGTAAATAAGAGAAGAGTTCTGCCTAAGGTTGGTTACAGATGCACTGCTGTCTAAGGACTAGGTCGGAACGCTAAGAGCCTCGAATTAAAATTTGACCACCTCGTTAAAACCAAAACGAAGCAGTTGCATAAATAGCAATTGTGATTTTTTTTACCGTCTTTAAATTTCGTATGGCTTACGGATCTCTTCTCATAACCGTGGGAGATTTGGAGGGATCTTCACCAATGCGAATTGGTGAATAGTTAGTGGTCAAACATTATCGAAAGTTTAAAAGCTCCCGAAAGGTAATTCCTGAACCTAACTGAGAGATTTAACAAGAAGTTTTCAAAACAATGCGAAGTTTACCAATTTTACGTGGGTAGGGCAGGAGACCTGTGCTCAGTTGTAGGACAGTAAAGAGTCATGATGATGATGGTTCAACAGTCATGCTGATTGTTGATGATGATTATATAATTAATTGAGCCGAGTGCTTTGAGAACTGCACAAGCCACGGGATGTTTAAACGTACTATAATTTTCTTGTTAAAAACGCATCAAAAATAGTATTCGCACTAAAACTGAAAGCGTATACGATTTTCGGAATTCCGCCCGGGAGCGGCTGTAAACATAACAATATAAGCCCCTACACGAAAGTGGTGTATGTTCGCAATAAATATCCTACCGGTGTGGTGCGAGTTGGGAGATGAAGCGGAAAGCGCTACTTAGCTAAAGTAGAGCCACTAGCGGTCAAAATGTGTAAAAATATTACTAAAAATAGGACAAACTAATTAATCCCTTCGGTATATTGTATTCTACATTATAATTTAGCGGAAATAGACAACTTAAAAACCTGCCTTACTAGACAATTATCATCTAATAAATTACATGTAAATTCGGGTAGGATAGAGTTTACCAAGAGTTTCTAACGAACCTTATCTTTTGCTTTTTGATGACCCATGTGACTATGCAGTCACCTTTTCGATTAAACTCGGAGCTTCGTGTTTAATTAAATTTCTATCTAAAAATTAAGCTTTACTCTTTTTGGTTTTTCTTCATGTGTATCCATGGCATGTACATAAGATTGTCGTAGTCTTAGTGAATCCAAATGTATAGAGAGCAGTCGCTATCTCGAAGCGAATATCTTACCCGCTCCCGCTTCAGCCCGTGCCTCAAAACGCATCGATCTGGCCGTCGGCCAGCCGCGTCTCGGCGTCCTAGCGGGTGCACTGACTGTTACAGGCGTTTCGTGGTGCAATTACGGTTTTTCACGTTCCTCCACTATAGTGTGTTTTGTTTTATTTTATAATGTGCCACTGCGCTCGGTTACACTCGTGTGCACTGGCGATCGTAGGTTTTGAATACTGACGTAGAATTTTCGCTATTTTCGGGTTATTGTCTTTATTATTAATTGAAATTTCCGCCTATTAAGTCCTGAAAATTACCAAGGAAAATGAAAAAATTGTGTCGATTTATCCAATTTGATGTTCACCGATTAAATATAAGCTATAAGTGATATGTACAAGTACATGTGGTTTGAAGCGTCAGGTAGAATTGCTAACATAATGTGTTTCGAGTTGGTCCTCAGAGGTAGCAATACTCTTGTAGTCGACCGCGGATAGGAATCTATCCTTATTTGGTGATGATTTTTATTTTTGTCCAACAGCCATCAACAGTGAATACTTAAATCAATTGATACGTGATTTACGTCACTCCCTTTTTCAGATAACGAAATTCGTAATCTTTTAATTGTAAAATAAAAGGAAAAGTAGCTATTCTGCCGAAACAGATTCCTTAACCTTAACGTTTCATTGTGGCTAAAGTTTCGCAATTCCATTGAATACTCCCGTTAATCTGAGTGGTTACGCAATGCTTCCGTATGTACCCTACGTATGTGTCGGTTCATTGATAATAAGGGAATCGATATAAAAACCACGATCGAAATAAACTTTCAACGTGCACGGGCGCGCAACGTGAGCTTATCAATAGGGTTGCCTATCATCAAACTGTACTGTGCCTCTGCTGGGCACATTTAGGACATAGTCCACCGCGCTGGACAAGTGTGGATTGGTAGACTTCATACAATCTAAGGAACTTTTTTTAGAATTTTAAATGTTTTGTTAATTAATTTTAAATGATTTCTCACGGTTTTCCTTCACCGTTGAAGTGATAATGATTTTTACCTTCTAATGAAGATTGCCTTCCGTTTTATTATATACTAGCCATGTTTTATGGTTTCACTCGGGTTTACGAAGTTTCGTACCGGAACATACGTGGAAGTCAAAGTTTACATCTTCATAAGATTTCGTCCATTTTAATAGACCCTTTTGCAGGAGACTCGCGCCTTAAGACTCAGTCAAGCCAGATCTTCGTGTTAAGATTACCGATTTTTATAAAATTTAGCTTAAAAAGTTAAAACATTCTTAAGTACGAGGTCTGTTAAAAGAGTAAAGTTTTTTTTACTTTAATAAAAAAATACGATTGAAAGTATCGTTTTCTTAAAAAAAATCTTTAAAAAAAAGTAATATATTTTGATCCTGTTCCTGTTTTTTAATATTTTGAAGCGTATTATCGGTTTAATCATTGATAAACAATGTTAACAACCCTACACATATCAAAACAACTCTATTTGTTTACAATAGATTTTTCACGCGGGGTCACACACATCGTTTGGGAATATTACTGGGGAATTTTCTGCTGGAAAATTCTAATAGAATAGATATTAATTGTGATCAAATTCTTTGTTGCGCTTCCTAGTCTACTAAATCAAAATTTGACTGACTGTGTCTGCACAGCTATAACCGGCACTGAATGCTGTATCGTAGGGTTCTTATACACATGACATGGCCCGCGCCGGCGACCGGCGCCGACTGTTAACTGTAGTTAGCGACTGCTAACGACAGGCGGCAATCGTCGGTGATGATCGTCAGCGTGGACTGTCGCTTATTGACGCCTCATGAGTTACTGTATCCTCGCGTAAGCGACTGTAGTTAGTCGCACGTCGCTATTGACAGTCGACAAGGACAGGCGGTAACAGTCGACTTGAAGTGTTGCTCGTATATTAACTCGCTTCTTGGTAAATCGCTTACGACCTCGATATACAAGGCTTAAGGTGTTGCGCGTATTTTTATATATGCCATGTACTGTTATTGTGTGATACTGTCATATCACAGTGATCAGCACGCACGTCACCAAGGCTTAGTAACGCGTTCAATTATCCCACGCGACTCCGAGCTTATCCGTGATAAGAGATAGCAGCTTGATTGAGTGGCCACCTTGATGCACTCCCGGACAGGATAACAGCCTTGATATATAGCTACCTAGTCGGTTTACTCCCGTACGTCATGTTTAAATTTATAGACAAGGGCTTAAAAACCATTAAACTCATTGTAGACTAACTTTATAGGAGATCATTTGGACGTAGTTATGCAAAATGGATCCAACCCACAAAAACCGTTTTTTAGTTACTATCACAAATGGCATCTCCACATCAACTTTCATATATGCAAAAAATATTTAAGCTGCATGGTATTTTTTTTTTTGAAATATACAATATAATTTTACTAAAAGACCTATTTTCTCTATAGCTAGTTTTTGTGGTTGGATCTATTTTGCGTAACTTGCATAAGCGGTGTGTTTTGGTTTGAAGGAAGACGTACTTAGCCGAAGCTTTCCAGCTTAGTTCTTTAGCGACGCATCTGTTACCAAACTTAGGTAGGAGTATAATCTTATCTGGGGTTGATTACAGATGCCCATGGGCGGTAGTAGCCACTTACCATCATGACTGCAAGCTCGTTTGCAAAGATCGTTGAGTTTGTATTTTTTGCAAAGAAATACTGGACATTTTGATTTTATAAATGTAGTCTCAATTTGATTTATCGTCGAGACATTCGTATCAGAACAGACTGCGTAGTCGACGAATATAATGACGACATTTGGAAATATAACAATGGAAGAAAACTCCAAGTTTTCCAAAGATTCCAGACTAACAATGGGGAGTTGAAACATTTGTAAGCGCTTTGGAAGTTTCCAAAAACGACCAAGTTTCGATGTCTGCTCCGAATTATTGTTATTGTGTTTCGTATTTTGTTAGTTTCTTTTTGCGTAGCTAGTCTAGCCACGGTGGAGGATCTCAAGTGTACACCACAAATGTAGCGTTTTTTTTTTAAATGTCCCTAAATCTTATTTGTATGGCGATTTTCCTATGACAGAACCCAGTTTGCTTGCATGAATAGAAGAATATGGACATCGGCTACATATAAAGTTTCGTTATGCCAAATCTTTTGTTATTTTTTTAAATATATTGCTTTGAGGTAATAGACTTTTAATACTAGAGATATGTTTTTGGTTTTTCATGACTAATACTTCTCTTTTTAAAACTCAAAGTTCTGTCGTATTTCGCTATATAAATCCGTAGTAATATCGATTAGAAGTCTATTCAATACTTTGTCTATGGCTTTATGAACTTTGTGGGACAAGGCTTGTTCAAAAAAAAATTCTCTTCAAATTGTGTTTGGTATTTATTACATTTATATCAACACGTTTAGTCATTACATAATTAAATCAGGATTACGTACCAATCGTACTCAATCCCGCGTTGATCCGGCTCGGAGGACCAAAGTTAAATTTAGTCAAAGGCATTTCAAGTGTATTACGTGCGCATCAAGTGATTTATTTCAGTGTTATAGCCAGTCTGCTTTACGATAATAAACATACAATATATTAGGAGTCTATTTCGAATTCTGTCTTTTCGTTTTCGAAGGTATAATTTTAGATTTTTGAAAATTTCCTTTTACGAACGATCCTTACAAATGATTGCTTATAATAAATTAATTTTCACTTATTATAACGACGAAAGTAAACATTCCGAGGAAACTTAAACCCCTGGGTGTTCATAAAAACTTGTATAAGCTGTATTAAATCTAACAATTCACACCTGATGTAGTGAACTATGACCTAAACCTCTTTCACTCTGTGACACCCATGCCTACCAGTTGGACAGTATTGGGTTGACGACATGTTTTATTAATTAGTTTTATAATTGCGACGGGATTAAGTTTCTTTGTTGTCCAATCCCGCGTTGATCCGGCTCGGAGGACCAAAGCTAAATTTAGCCAAAGGCATTTCAAGTGTGTTACGGGCGCATCGCGTGATTTATTTCAGTGTTATAGCCGCCAGCTTGCTTTACGATATTTACATCATACCAATAACAGTTTGAAATTATACTAACATTGTGTGTTTGGAATGTACTTTATCTGTCATATTCCTTAGATTTATCGATGTAAATTGTAAAAAGCTGTATAACTTATGGTGCTATTGCGTTTTATTGAATTATAATCAGTTCTAATATTGGAAGTGTTTTTAGGGTTGGGGATAGGATCTTAAAGTCCGATGTAAAAATACTTTTTTGAAATGCAGGGATTTATTTTCACTTTCACTTTATTTTATATGATAGGGTAGACGGCTACGCAAGTTGTAGCACCGTTAACACTACTAACATTGTGTAGAAGTAGATTGTTGAAAAAAAATATGGTTTACATAAAGGATACCTTAGGAATTAGTGGAAGCTTATTCAATGTCACAATCTGAATAATATTTTAGTAATATTAAAATTTGAGATAACTTTATATCTGACAACGGCTAATGAAAATTTGGAGACGACAAATACTTTCTGGTGACGAACCCGATACCGAACGTTTTTAAACCGTTGATAAAGCCTCTGACCAGTTTTAAAGACAGCTACCTATTCAATGATAACAATCGGAACTGACGTTTCAACGAGCCCTTCGAAGTCACTTACGATCACCCATCCAACTCCCGACAGCGATCGACAATGCTCAAATTCGCAGATCAGTTACAATCGACAAACATCTTCACTGAACCGAAATACACGGTCGCGAAAACTCAAAATAATCCCACTGTCGCATACATCATGTTTGTCAGTGAGGAATGGTTCTGGTCGCTGCGTGCCGGTGCATATTTCATCATCGGCCGCACTCAACTCTCCGAAATAGTTAGTGGGTCACGGGCGGCTTGGTAGCGAGGAGATCCCGCCTGACTCACCATCGGTGGACGATGTGTCTTCCGGGATTTGGATTGGAACTTTAACTTTAAGATTGGCCATTGTAACCGTCTATATTTTATACGTATTTTACTCAACTCTTTTTCTCATTCTTTGGCACGCCTTAAAGCCCAAACGGCTGAATGGATTATACCGCATGATGTGTCGTTCGATTCCTCAATTGTGTGAGTTATATAAGCTACGTTACTTCTCTTTTCAGTTCTTTTTAAGCAGTCTGGTGTTTTTGTTTCTATAATAATTACCAATGTCTTTGTCTCTTCTTGTGCTTTTCATGGTATCCTGATGACTCAGAAAGTTTTGCACAAATTAATTTTATCAGTAAGGAATGGTTCTGGTCGCTGCGTGCCGGTGCATATTTCATCATCGGCCGCACTCCACTCTCCGAAATAGTTAGTGGGTCACGGGCGGCTTGGTTGCGAGGAGATCCCGCCTGACTCACCATCGGTGGACGATGCGTCTTCCGGGATTGGGATTACAACTTTATCTTTAAGATTTACTCTTGTAACCTATATTTTACCCAACTCTTTCTCTCTTTCTTTGAAATGCCTTGCAGCCCAAACCGCTTGACTGATTATACCTTATGAGGTATCTATGGATTTGTCAATTGTGGCAGTAACATTGGCTATGTTATTTCCCTTTTTAGTTCTTTTTAAGCAGGAGGGGTTTTTTGTTTTTATAATATTTGTCTCTTCTTGTCCTTTTCATGGTCTTCTGGAATACTCTGAAAGTTTTCAATTTTCATAAGATGATGCTGGTGTCTTTGAACCTTTTTTACGTTTATTTTTTTAATCTTGAAGTAATATACGAGCATGCGGTCCACTTGAGGTTTGCTATAGATGAGTTTTTTTTTTTTTTTTTTTTTTTCTTTATTGGTTCACTAAACTGGACATAACACATTACAACAAACATAAGTATATGCTACTTTACAAAAACTGACTTTTTAGTGGTAAGTCCTTCTAGACACACATGCATTAGAAAGTTTTTGATTACACTTCAGAAATACAAAATAAATTCTTTAAAATTTTTTTTTTTTAACAAAGCTTAAAAGCTACTTAAAAACAATATTAATAAAGACAAACATAACTTAATATATCTACTTAACAGCTATTATTTGATTTTGGTGAAATAAAGTAATTTTTAATTGACATTATTGATGCACCAAAAATATCGAGGTCGCTGCAAATTTTGTTATATCCTGAGCACATTCGATAAAAGGCAGAGTGTTGTCCATAATTTGTGCGACAGATTGGTAGTTTGAATGTTGTTCTATTATGAAGACGGCTACTAGGGCGTGGGACAGCTAGGTTAATTTTTTTAATTTTGTTAATGAGTTGTTAGTTGTTACTCCTGAGGCCTAAATTGGAACGCCTTGGATAAATGTGTCTCCCTTTCCGCATTCCAAACCAAACCAGAACCAGAACGCAGCAGCGCTTAACACTGTTGTTATAAGACAGAAACAGGTGTGGCGGTGACGCCAGCGGATTGGAGCCACAAAAGGTTCTAACTTTAAAATTCAACATTTTTCAATATGATTTGTTTGTTTCATTATATCCTAAGCATAGTATATCCTACAGTTTTTCTTACATTAAATTCAGTAATTTCATTCATTTGGTAAGGGAGACAGACTTTTCCGAGGCGTTCCAGCTTAGTCCTCAGGGGTAGCGGCGTATCTGTGACCGACCTCAGGTAGGAATATCTAATCCTATCTGGGGTTGATTACAGATGTTCATGGGCGGCAGTAGCCACTTACCATCAGGTGGACTGTATGCTCGTCTGCTACTCCTATAATATAAAAAAACAATGTGAGCCGTCACGGGACGCCTGGCAGATGTGAAACATCGACATTATTTTGTAAAAGTAATATGCAGAAAAGAACATATTGTGATATGAACTAAATATGTCATAATGATAAAATAAAATATTACGATTTTTGGGCATGGCGACGCGTCGCCACACCGTACACACTACTGCATATAGACTGTATGTATATACCATCGTATAGCGTCACGGCATGCGTCGCCACGCCAGAAATCGGTTTTACGTGCGGCTATAGATGTTTCACATCAAAAAGTCAATAACATCGGGTCCATTTCTCGGTTATTTGGCGCTACAACAAAGACTCGCTCGAGACATATGTGTATTATTGAAGCGTCCGCATTTTTCCGCCACGTCATTCCCAGACGTTAAAGATCCGTTGACAGATCGCTTTGCCGCCAATCGATTGAGCTGTCATCGGATGCCACAGATAATTTACACTTTTGTTTTTTTTTTTTGTAAAAAAAGACTACAGATTTTTATTATATGCAGCCGAATTCTTTTATTTAGACTATCGCAGTCGTAAATTGTATTTTTATTTGTGTTCTTTAGTTATGGTGTAATTTATGGTTAGATTGCGGTGGCATCGTTGTCACCCCTATTTCTACCTTTTAACAGAGTTAAGTATACATTGTTGCAGATTGAAGGATGTGGTATGAAAAACCTAGGAATACATTTGTGGCTAAATCAAATATGGGTCTAATCGTATTTGTAGATAATTACAGGTGTCCATGGGAGGAAATCGAAACTTACCACTATGTGCTAATCATTTCTTAAGCTAAATGAAAACTTAATATACGAAATATACTACTGTGTTTTTCCGGTAGAAGTATACAAGGCCAATATTCGTAGCACTCATCTATCACACCTCAATTTAATAACGCGATAAATTTCAAAGGAATATTATTATTATAACGTTAATCATTGGTATATTTATTTACGGCTTTAATATTACCTTGATGCGTTTATATTAAGTTTCCATTCGTATTTTCGGCCGTACGGCCGGATGTTGGTAGATTTATTGGATCGCCGGCGCCAATCCGAAATTAATTCACGTGTAGAATGTTTGTCCCTTTCTTATAATATATTGCTGAAGTGGCAATGGTGGTACTGGTGGGCTGACTGCTGATGGAGAAGGAAGGTTGTTGAGTGGTGACCACGCTTAGGCAAAAGGAGAACAGGCCAGTACCCTTAGTATGAGTTTTTACGTTTTGACAAAAATGACTGGTTTTGTTTTTGTTTACGTATCTCCCGTATATTTCCAATCAGTTCTGATATAATCCGCTAGGGACGAGGAAATGTATGGGCAAATACGTAAACAGATACCAAAACAGTAATTTTTGTAAAAACGTAAAAAGTCATACTAAGGTTACAGGTCGATTTTTTCTGTAAAAAACATCGGGAAACCGTTTGATTCAGGAGGCACAGGACCGCTAATTTGGGAGTCCTATGTCTTACAGTGGACCTTAAAAGACTGATCGATGGCTAATCTACTGGGGAGAGTGCAGTTAATAGTTATAAACTTTATATTGTGAGAAATGTTTAGGTCAATTATGTAAGTCAGTAAGTTGATCAAGGGCGAATTCGTTGACATCTTTAAGAACTCATTTTTAAACATGGCACGAGTCTGTCATTAACTTAACTAATTGTTGCCTGCGAAAGTTCGAAACTTGACATTATTGCCTAGAAAAGCTGTCTAATTTCAATGGCAAAAGTTGGTTAAGATCGATTATTGCTTATGAGCGCTCGTGGATTGTTTACGATCTTCCCAAGACGCGGAATACCACGCGCTTCCGCGATATAAAAATACATATTTACTCGATCGATAAAATTCGATTTCATCAAACGACCGCGAAATTATGTGGCGGCTTTTATGCACGTCACGTTAAAAAAATGTTTTGATTTGTGAAGTAAAAAGTGGCAATGAACTTGGTTGAGATCGAAGTTGATGCTCTGATGGAAGATCCCAAAAGAGTAGAAATACCATTTCGAATAGTGTTTTTACGATGTGTTTGTGAATTTGAATTTCACTCTGTTGATGATGATACGTGTGGCGGAAGTAAGTTCCATGCATGCAAGCCGGATGCATGCAAAGGGTTTAAGTTCGATTATCGAATAGGCAACGTTGTAAATAACGAATTTATCCAACCCGAAACCGTCTGCTCTTTTTCTATGCATTTCGTGTCGTTGTTCAAAATATATAGGTATTGTAATGAGTAAGGGGTAAGGGGTAAGATAACCCTCCATTCATAAATTATATTAAATTTTAACTCTCCACATAATAAAATGCGATGTGACTGTAACATCTCTTTGATTTATTTCATTCCCGACTCCCGAAAAAGCGAAAATTTTCGAAATTTCCACCGACAGACAGATCGTATGTAAATTGGTAAAGTTTCGGTGGGATGGGTGGCACGGTGTTATGTAAATTTTATCCAACCCGCTTAAATGGTCCCTCGGTGGCTACTGATTGCGTGAAAATTATGGTTATTTTCCGTTTTACACTTATTTACATATGGAATAAAATAAGTATTTATTTTTGTTGTTAATGTTTATGTCTGTCAGTCTGTCTGATAGTTCTTATAGTTCATCTTACATTAGGATTTTTTGTTAAGTTTTCAAGGAAAAATTATTTACGATACTCTTTCAAATTCGCTAAATATTATATATAAAATTCTCGTGTCACAATGTTAGTTACCGTACTCCTCCGAAACGACATTTTCACCAAATTTTATATGCATATTCGGTAGGTCTGAGAATCGGCTACTATCTATTTTTCATGCCCCTAAGTGATAAGGGTTGTTCACCCTTAACATTTTTTTATTTGTATGGCAACACAACGTTTGCCGGGTCAGCTAGTATTTCTATAATATGCCTACTTGCACCCAAAACTAGTAGAAATATTTTATAGCCATTTTCAAAAATGAATATGTATTTTGTGGCGACCTCCCGCTACTCGACAAGAGATGGCGCCACGAGTATTCTGAATCACGCTATCGAAGTTTTCTAAATATCCTGCATATATACAAGCTCCGAACTGAGACTGTCGGAGCACGGCCGCTCAAACATTGTACATTTTATTTTATTATAACACACGTTTAGAAAGCTTGTGTTTTTCATAAAAATATAAATTTTCATAAAAAAAAAACCTTAATAGTTTTATGAAAAATTCTGTAGTATATTATTTCTATCGGATACCATTTAAAACCATATAAAGTAGGTACTTTATTAGTTTTTTTTTTATAATATAAGGGTAGCAGACGAGCATGCAATCCACCTGATGGTAAGTGGCTACTGCCGCCCATGGACATCTGTAATCAACCCCAGATAGGATTAGATATTCCTACCTGAGGTCCGCCACAGATGCGCCGGTACCCCTGAGGACTAAGCTGGAACGCCTCGGAAAAGTCTGTCTCCCTTACCACACCCTTCAAACCGGAACACAGCAGCACCTAACACTGCTGTTATAAGGTAGAAATAGGTGTGGCGGTGGTGCCGCCGGAGTCGAACCACAAAGGGTTCTATTAATACTGCTGTAGTATATTATTTTTCTATTAAGTACCTTTAAACCCATATAAAGTGGGTCACAAGAAAACGCCTAGTAAGCTCCTAGGCTAGACGTACGAGTAATAGGTAATTAGGTGACGGGTTACGAGGTAAGGCTGACACACAAAAGCTTAGGTCTAAGAGAAACCCTACGGTGCAACGGTGTACTGTTTCAGAGCCCTATTTAACCTACGACCCAGAAGGGCTAATATTCTGCTATTTCTCGAATATTTATAATTGAAGGTGGTAAAGCCCTTTGTATTATATTCTAAAGTGGTAGAACCCTTTGTGGTTTGTCTCCGGTGACACCACCGCCATTCCTATTTCTGCCTAATAACAGCAGTGTTAAGTGCTGCTGTGTTCTGGTTTGAAGGGTGTAGGAGAATGTCTCTCCTTTTCCGATGCATACCGACATAGTCGTCAGGGGTAGTATCGCATCTGTGGACGATCTCAGGTAGGAATCTAATCTTATCTGGGGTTGATTATAGATGTCTATGGGCGAAAGTAGCCACTTACCATCAGGTGGAGTGCATGCTCCAGCTACGCCAACTACTTTCAGGTGACCAACCAAAGACTCAAATTAAAACTGACCATTCCTTAAAAATACGTATTAAATTTTCCACATTACTCCACCCAGTTCAGAAACCGCCACGATCGTATGGTGTCGTAGAATGTGTAGGAAAGTTTTCATTAGCTGCCCGTGCGTTGGACGAAGGCGGGGTCGCCGTGTCGTGACACGGACGGTGTAAACGAATAGACTGCTAATAATAAATAACGCAACCTACGCTCAAAGTGTCATAATAAGACCGTTCCCAATAAATTATTGATCCCATGTCAGAAAAGAGCACAAATGGACATAGAAAGTCAGACAAACCTAAAACAGTCAAACTTACCGGGAATCGAATGGAGGACCTCTGTGACAGGTGAATGGAAAATATTTTTTAATTTGGTAGAATCTGTGAATTCAAAGCTGAGCGTAAGCCGAAGACTTCCAAAGTCATATTGGCACTAAATATAGCATTTTATAATGTTATAATTTCTTTGTGGTACTATTTAAACAGGGCTTTTACTTTATATGATATTTGTAATGTCAGAAAGCGACGTCGCATTAGGAGTCCGTTTAGTTCGTACGTCCTTGCCTCGCGCAAACACCATACATGTCGCTGTTCAAACACCTGCCTGCGACGGGCTTCATAACTTAGCTGTCGATGGAAATGTACCATTGTCTTATTCTTGACTCGAATATAACATGGTATAGGTACCTACTCAGAAACTGTTATAACTTTTATAATAAAGGTTAGTAAATGACTCCGGACGGGAAGCACCAACACCGCAATTATTTCCGTCGTATAAAAGTTTAGCTTAAAGTTAAGCCAAGCCCGTTATTAATACGCAATCTATCCAAATATTGCCAACCAACGATCGAAATTGTCAAATGTCGATCTGTTGTATCCGATATAGCAACGCATTTGTTGCCGACTTCAGATAGGACAATGTCAGATCTGAGGTTGAAAACATACTCCATAGGCGGTGTTCTCTCTCCGTCGGCCATCGTCGGAGCGATGGTTCAGCGCAGCGAAGCCTGGGACGGCATGATCACCTTCTGCGACATGGTCATGTGTGCGAAGGAAGACGCCGAGCGAGCAAGGGAGCGCGCTGAACCCGCTCGGAGGAGAAATCGCCGCGGCCGTACTTAGCGGTCCCCGGCGAGGTATCCCTGTAGTTCCGGGACAAGAATAGGGCTACGGTATCCCCTGCCTGTCGTAAGAGGCGATTAAAAGGGGGCTTCTGGGGTCGTGGGTGGCAAGAGTGGGAGCTCGAACCACCCAGCCAACGGCCCCGGGAAGGACGGCGGTATGTGTGGTCGCATACCGTCGTATGCACCAGACGGTGCGGTGAGCGATAAGCTCACCTGGGCGGAGCCCGACGGGGCAATGCGCTAAGAGGACTCCGGTTGCGTTCCTTTGGAGATCCCGGAGTCCTCTACGCAGCGCTGAGGACGGCCACCGGGGGGGTTTTTTTTTTAGGCGGTGTTTACCACTTTTTCACCTTTTCATAGTCAAGTAAAATAGTCTGCCTCCTAATTCGCCTCTGCCATTATATGAAAAACACCCTTCGAAGGTATCAAGCAGAAATAACCTTACATAACACAAGATATGACAAGCAATAAAGGGAATGTCGTTCCAACGTCAGCCGTGCCTACACGCGTGGTCACCGTGGATGACGTCACGTCGTAATAGTGCGCCCGTGTCGTAACGGGACACGTGAGCTTGTGGTGCGGTCTGACCGGGGGTGGGAAGATATATTTTTGTCTGCAAAGAAAGTTATCTGTTAAAAAATCTGTTGGCTGCAATGGAAAAACTATTCTGTTCATGACTTCTGGTGTAGTGTAAGACACAATATATATTAAGGTGTTGTATTAGAATAAAGACAGTATCTCTCCAACCTTCAGTCGTTTTACTTCACATCTAACATTACATGGCGACCCTGCCAGGATTCGAACCTGGAATCTTCTAACATTACACTGGTTGGTTTGCACGACGTATAAGTCTTCGTGGTTTAAGGATTCCTACTTCAGCTCTTGCCTTCCACATCTTATTGCGTCTGTGCATCAGTGTGTAGAGCTTCAGTATTCCATTTTAAAGAGCATAGCAATGAAGATATTATGGTTCCAACGTCTAATTAATCCTCGGTGAAAGGAAGCACCTGGGATTATCGAGAATTTGTTGAAGTATTTGATTAGAAATGTTCTTGTCCACAATAGTGACTAATTTGATTGATCCAAGATTGGTACCGCCCGAAAATCTTATACGTAATAATGGTAGAAAGGTAGAAAGCCATAATAATGGTAGAATCATTCTTGATGAGCCAATTTTAGAATAAGAACTAACGGTGTGTTTTGTGGTGCCAGACGTTGCGAAAATAAATCATGACAACGATACTGTATTTTACCTGCCTGAAACATAGATTAGTAAAGATTACTCACTCCCAACTAGAAAATGTACCTAGTTTTGAGAATTGAAATACTTGCGTAAAAAAGTTTTGCCACGTCTCCGTGCTAAAATATCCCTAAATTATTTGAAATAATTATTTATTTATTATGTAAATTCATGTAAATTACGCAGTATTAGTTATTTATTCGTAAATTTTCTCTAAAAATGTTTTTATTTGTCAAGAATTCAAAAAAACAACTTACGATAATAAGCCATTTGTGGCTTCATTCAATTTCACGGCGGCGAAGTATCTTTACTAATCTATGGCCTGAAAGTAAGTAACGCTACGCTACGCGAGTTGTGGGGGCAGAAAAACGCTCAGTAAACTCTAAGCCTTAGCAGAGGCGTTCACTTATCCCCCAGAAAGCCTTGTAAAAGAAGTATCTTATCAAAAATTCCCGTAGTTTCCATCCGACGATCAAACTGTGACCTTAAAGCCCGGTAAGGTTAACGCAGCACACATACGGGGCTGATATGGGGTTTGTTTACGCCCTGACGAGTTATGGTGGGCGGGCGGGGCGACTCGGCGATGTTGATAGGATTTTACGGGGTATGTTTTGCAGACTAAGAATTAAGGGTGTGTCACTGCGGTGTTACTTATGTATGATATGTTTTTTATGCGTCGGAAAATCTAGGTGTTTTCCAAGGTCAGTTTTTGTTGTGAAATTTAAATAGCAAAGGAGCTTTTAGTCCACTTTATGGTAAGTGGACACTCCCGCGCCCATGGACATCGGTAACAAGCCCCAGATATGATTAGAGATTCTATCTGAAATCGGCCTTAGATGCGTTCCTACTCCTGAAGACTAAGTTAGAATACCTTCTGTAGTGTATGTAACTATGAAATAGATATGTATGTGCATAGTCTCACGTATGCCAGTAGAGAGGGTAGCTGTCAAAGTCAGTCTGGTGACGTACGAGATATGCACGGTAGTGGCTCACCATCAAGTAGACATACTTTTCCGAGGCATTCCAGCTTAGTCCTCAGGGGTAGCGGCGCACCTGTGGCCGACTCCAGGTAGGCATATCTAATCCTATCTGGGGTTGATTACAGATGTCCACGGGCGGCAGTAGCCACTTACCATCAGGTGGACTGCATGCTCATCTGCTACTCCCATATTATAAAAAAGACGTTTGTTTGTTTTATCTATATTATCTAAAAAATACGTTACGAAAAATCAGCAATTTCAAAATTGCGGCCACACGTCACTAATTTAATTTTTCTACACATATTTTATGGAATCGTCAACCTACGTTCCTATGATCGGAACCGTCTCATCTTTGCCTGAATTTCATCGATATTTATAACTTTTCAGTGTTTCACTAGCGCACATATGATCCGTCAGGAATGCAGACAGGAAAATGGGACGAGATACCGTATGGAGATATATTTCGGGAACGGTTCATATATTAGATCGTAAAACAGTTATAGATTTTGAAGTTGTCCGTCGGGGTTCAAATTCCAGGCAGGTCGCAATTTTTGGAAACCTTGCCTTAGAAAGTACCTACTTATCACCTAATTTAGTTGCAACGGTGAACGATGCTAGAAAACGTATATTTTTTTTATGCATGCAGTCCACCTGATGGTAAGTGGCTCCTGCCGCCCATGGACATCTGTAATCAACCCCAGATAGGATTAGATATTCCTACCTGAGGTCGGCCAAAGATGCGCCGCTACCCCTGAAGACTAAGCTGGAACGCCTCGGAAAAGTCTGTCTCCCTTGCCACACCCTTCAAACCGGAACACAGCAGCGCCTAACACTGCTGTTATTAGGTAGAAATAGGTGTGGCGGTGGTGCCGCCGGAGTCGGACCACAAAGAGTTCTACCACCTCGGGGTATATGGATGTGAGTTCTCTAAAATATCCTTAATAGGTAATGCATCAATTTTTTACACGAATTTAGCCGACATGGTGGGCGATTATCTGAATCAACAATTGAACAGTGAGGAGGTGACGCTTAAAAATATTTTCATTGAGAAAATGTACGAAAAATGCTATGTGTTTATTCTGTTCACATTTAGCGTCATATCGCAGGAAACATGGGATTAGAGTTTGAAAATCCCCTACATAACCTAAGTCACAGGTGAAATATATATGACAATCCACATGGCCCATTGACCCATATTAGTCGGTCGTATTGGGTTCGATTTTTATATTTAGCATAAAACTAGAAATCCTTCTTCTAGCATTTACTTATTTAAATATTTACTTACACAATAATCTTTTTACGAATCCTTGCAAACACGAAACTCATTTAAAAAGTGCGTGCTTTCTACCCCTTTTCATGAATATTATCTTTTGGACTTTGCGCTACGATACCGTGGCATGGTATAGGTTTAAAGCTGCGTTCAAATAAAAGCGATATCGCCACAAGCGCAGCGGAAAATTTCTAAGTACATTGAGCTGAATATCGGAATCAGTGTTGCCTTTGGTGAGGTCTAAGCCCAAGAATATCTGAACTGAAAAAAAGTTCATACAATAACAAATATTTGCACGTAACAAAAACACATCGCATAGAATTAATTGGATTGCAAAGTTTCAAATGATTAAATCAAAATGACATGTTGTTAGCAACAAGTAAATTTCATAATCAATTTCTTAATGGTATTTAAAGTAGGTATCTAATTAATAAAACCACTAAAACATATTTGACTAATTACTTTAATTAAAATATTTCAAGTATTATCTCGTTACAACCTTTTGTTATGGTTTAAGACGATTATTGTTCGGCCTAAATGAGAAACAAAATATTCTGTAGCATCAAACATTCATTCATATTAATGTTTTTTTTATTTGCTGGAATAAGGTACAACAGGCTTTAAAATTATATCCAATTCTTTTATCCTGCTTTGCTACGGTAACCAATTACAGCCCATACCAAATATATTTTTTACGCCATAAGTCTGTCGCGTATCTATCCGCTACCCGCGCGTAAAAAGCGTCGCATTACACGCGGCGTTTACGCTGAAGCTACGGCGGTACGCTTTCGCCGTTCAGTCGCAGTAGATCCCAAGACTTGGTTAGTCGACTTTGCTCACTTCGCGGGTTACTCTACACACTGTTCTGTAGTAACATTAAAACTTAATTGTTTAACGACGTTATTATACGGTTGACGGTGGTAGGCGGTGCTGTAGAGTCGAAGTGATAAGTCTTTGGTTGACTGCGCGGTGGGTGTCTATTGTGTTATACGGCGGCGGTAGTACACGGATTTTCTGATTGTTCGGTACGTAGGTAAGAGATAGGTGTTGGGTTCGGTTCCGTCGAGTGTAATTTTACGGGTGTGCGGGTAACTAATTTTTGATAACACAGCTTTTGTTAAAAATATTTTTGTATCGACAGGTGATTTTTGACGCGAATCTGTAATTCATCATACTCTAACTAAAATAAAAATTAATGTCGAATATTTGATTTCAAATAAATTAACTTGTATAAAAATTGAAATAGATATTTCTGTCGCTTTTCATGGAGCCTTTTATCCACGGGTCTCATCGATTGTTTCATTTCTGGTGTAAATTTAAAATTGTGACGTCTGTTTTTTTTTATTCAATATCTATTCCTACATGTCACACATGCCCTTTATCACGACGCTTTTTAACTTATCAATGACTAATTTATAGGTAGGACCAATTCTAATAAGTCACTTAAGTAAACAATAGTATGAAAAATATTTGCACTAAGTAGTTACGTTTATATTTGTTACAAATCACCTTAAATACACACAATACAATGGGTCTATTTTTACCCTAAAAGCCAATTTTTTGCGGCAGACAGATTGTCAGAGCAAATCTAGGCTGTGTTCCAACTTCCTTAAAGGTAACGTTGCATCTATGATCGATTTCGATTCGACGTCTCATAGGGATGGTAGTAAAAATTACGTTTGAAAAATAGGTCTTCGTCAACCCTACACCAACCCACTGCTGTGCACGGATCTAACATCAAAGTGGAAGTTTAGGGTATAGTCGACCGCGCTGGTCAAGTGCAAATTAGTGGACTTCAAACATCTTTGAGATTTCATTTTTAAAGAACTCTTGTTTGTAGGTTTCTTAACGATATTTGCTTTCACCGTTAAAGCATGTGTTAATTAATTTCTAATATGCGCATTTTAACTTTTAAAAGTCAGGATTTGAACTTCGTACACCTCGATTGATAGGCTGCCTTTTAACTACTAAACTGTTACAGATTTTAATGAAAAATAGGTATTCTATTTAAATTCTACAAGACCTGATTACTTGACTGATTGCCGCTGATTTAATTTAAATCAACATACAGACCTTCGTATTGTGATGTTAGCAACATCTGTTAGTTACCATTCGATTAGTATAGAATACGACATAAAAACTGGTAATATATCATGATCATCAATAATTACCACTGGATATGGGTAAAAAAAATAATGAGCAATCCATAAATTGGTCGTACCTTATACTAGGGCATTCAATTCAATTAACTCTTATATGTGTATACGACCATATACAGGCGAACAGTTGGTCTCTCCAAGATATATGTTAGCGCCTAAAAGGGATGATAATGACCTAAGGAACTAGGTTTCCTACGTTTAAGACCTTACTTGCTAAGGTGAGGCGGCGCTTGATAGATATTTGAGATTGGTAAGGTCCGTTTATATAGATGCTGATTTTTAGGTCCTATTATCACTGGTACAAAATGCTGTTACGTTTTAGGATGACCCGATAACTCCATTTTTAAAGTGCAATTTTAATTTACTTAATTATAATTTAATAAAGTAATATGTTCATTTGGGGGCGAATTTAGATACCTAGGATATAGGATTATCAAAAATGATAAATTGTAAATAGAAATATATGAATTACCTAGTCAATTGAGTAGGAGACGAGCGTTCAGTCTACCTTACCTCTTACCAAGAGGCTACTGCCGCCCATTGCCCTCTATAACCAACCCTCGATAAGATTAGACGCCTTGAGACGATTCGGCCACAGATGCGCCGATACCACAGAGGACTAAGCTGGAGTGGTTTGGAAAAGTGTCTCTCCCTTATCACACCATTCAAACCAGAACACTCTTATTATTAGGCAGAAATTAACGATGATTTTCTAATTAGCCGAGTTTCAGAGTGACTGCCATTCCTCCAAAGATTTGCGAGGTAGCTAAGTTATAGGTATGTCCTAAATCCACCAAAAATATTGCTTCATTTTAATTCAATGAAATTTTCTTCCTCGCACATCTCTAGTGGAACAGCACCCTAAAGCTTTTCAACCAATATGAAGTCATCAATAGTTGTCATATTGCTAAGTGCCAAACTGTGTCTTCAAAACTGTAACAAAATCTCCTACATTGGTACAATCAAAGGCATTCAATATAAACTTTATGTATTGAATCGGTTTGGGTATAATGTAGAGTCGTAGGATATGTTATAATTACTGCAAAATCTTCTTAGTAACACATGTCCCCCACCATTCGTATAAAAGTATAGTTTAGGTCTATCAACATTGGAAACAATATATTTTGAGCATCTATAAAAATCTCCAGCGCCCATTATCAATAACCAATCTATCCAATGTTTTGCCTACTAAAGATTGACATCTGACAATTACTTAATACGAGAAACTGTCAAATTTCGATCTTTGGTTCAAAAATTGGATAGGTTAAGTATTAGTAACGGGCCTACAACAATTGCCATAGATCAAGCTGAATATAAACGTAGACTGAATATCAGTAACAAAAACAAGTGACGACAACCAAGTGAACTATGTGAAAAGTGCGTCAACAAGTGTAACGGTATTGACATCGAGTGTAGACTAGAAGTGTGTGAAGTGTGAAGTGAGGATGGCGACTCCGGCGCCACCGAGGGTGTCGAGGAACATCTCGCTGCCGGCGGGGCGGCAGCCGCCGAGCGTGGGGATGTTGGCCAGGAGGACCATGTCGGAGAGGTAGTTGATGTTGTGGTTAAGATGTGTGATGATTGTGGCTCTCTTGATTACTGTTTTAGGATAATTTGTGATGAAGCGTTAGGTGCTTAGTGGCTGCGACTCCCGAAGCGGTGGGAGATGATAGATCTACAAAAACGTCATGTCAATTTTGAATTGAATGATTCTTTTGGTAGATCAAATGATACATCATAGACTAATAAAATTGTAGATAAAGAATTATCACACACATATAATTCTTCATTGGCAGATTTCTCGATATTACTCCTTCTACATTATTCTAGTCTGACTAGAACTAGTAATAGGACTAGACTAGACTATATGTTACATATATAATTGTGGTTATTATTTACGTTTTTCTGGGTTTTATACAGATATCAGAATCTCGTCATGATTATTTATCAATATAACTGCTACAGCGGTCTGTGTTAATCACATAGGAAACGCTTATGTGAAATACCGAAGGGACTTACCCGGGCATTATCTAAGCCCTGTCCTTTTTGTTTAAATATGATGACAATCAGTCACCACAGTGACAACAAAACTTTTATAAGAGAATTAAAACAAAACCTCCAGACCGAAAAGGAGCCAGAAGCACGGAAATCATTACATTTATAATTTAATAACGTAGACACTAAAAATACTTGTAAATTATTTTCGGCTTCATGTCTTTCGACTCTTTGTTGTGTAAAATTAAAACGTTCAGTCACGCTTGCAAAAATCTGTTCCGCTGCAATTAAATCACTCGTAAACGAAAAGACTGCGATGACGTGTTTACCCGAATCTATCACGTTAGCCTGCGTTAGATCAGCTTTAGCAACGCAGTAATGAACTATATTGAGTGTGGTCTAGAAATGAATAGAGCTGGCTATAGCTTCAATGTCAGCTATTTGCATACAAGTATGTTATGCGCTCAACGCAATATTTTACTTGGTCAGTTCTGACGGTTTGGATTGTGTGGTTATTTTCTCCGCAAATTCACAATATGTCTGAAGGCAGTAGAATCCTTCGTGGTTCTGCTGTGGTTGCTTCCGTTCACTCTACCTTTTAGCAGTGTTAAGAGCTGTTGTGCTCTGGTTGTTGTACGGGTATGGTAAAGCTATACCATTTACAACGAGATGTTTCATTTTAGTCTCCAGAAATAGCTGATGAGAGAGATGATGAGATACCTCTTCAGATGTAACTCCAAGCAAAATTTGATTACGGATATTCAGGTTCATTGCATGCTCATTTGCTGCTTCCGTTTGCTAGAAGATCCTAAAATGATTTTTATAGGAAATTTATACCGATAATAAAATTTATCTCTAATAGTTTTTGGTGTAACACCTCGTCATAAACATTTTTCTAGACTCCAGGCGAATGCAGTAGTTTCAGAAGTTCAGAAGCAAATTTATTGCCGTATTAAAAAAACAAATTCAATCGTAAAAATCAGTCAAACGAATGACTAAGTTCCGTAACTGTTCGATTTATATTACGTTGTATCTGTTTATGAGTTGTTACGACAGAGTTACAGGCATTATCGTGTATTTGTGCTGTCTATTCGTCTAATTTATCTTTTGTTTTTCAAAGTTCTATCATTGTTGAACGGTCGAGGTCGTAAATATCAAAATTAGTTCGTTGAAAATCTTGAATGTTAATTTTCACTTCATTTTCCATTTCATCTTCGAGCTAATTTTTTGAATGACTGACTATAGTTAATTGAAATTTAAGTAATTCTGTAAATGCTTCGTTGGTTTTGAGTCCCTTATCAATATTGTTGTGTTAAACGACAACACTTTTAATAGTTTCGCTGATAATGTCTACCAGTTTCCAGTTTTCGTATCTTACTATATTTTAAACCCATTCGTTGGTGGCGGAAACTAAAAAACCGCAGATAATACATAAAATATTATCATAATTGCCTGTTGCGTTACGCTATGCAGCCGTCGATAACGTAACGTTTAACGTCTGGCCGAATTCGTGGACGATAGTAATGGGCTCGGAGTGATTGTAAACTATAGAAAGAGAATACTTGGATACGAACTAAAGTACACGTGAGAACACCATCACTATTTGTGGTATAGGCCCCATAGTCGTAATTCAAGTTCAATTGGCACACTCACCCCTAACTTATTTAGTTATTTGCAACTCAATTAATTTATTATCTGATAATTTTGTTTATTTTAATAGTAAATATGATAATTTTGGTGAAATGTTCTGTAGAAGCTAGTAGTTTCCTTAGTTCGTTGTCGTCTCATCTGCCTAGGATTCGTACTAAGGTGTTAACGAAGTACGCACTCTATGTTAATCGTTACTCTGAGGCAATGGGCTAAGCCGACACAAATACAGACGAGCAGATGTCTTGTTTATCAATTCTTTTCGTACTATTGTTGACATGAGAGTTGAAAATGAGAATCTTCTCGTACAAACTGTCTGGATCTTCTCGATCTGTGATCTCATGTGTTGTAATTGAAAATTTACGTCATCGGCAAATACTGCCCTGCCCTAGCGTTGTTTTTCAGTTTAGCGTATTAGATCATATCGTTTATTATAAATTTGTCTTTTTATTTACCGTGTTATACATTTGTAATAGTAATTTTAGTTTTGTTTGTCTAATTATCCCATTTATCTTTTTCTTGACCTGACTTCGGAGTATTATGTTTTTCGAACCTACATATTTATGATGTATATACTATATACATATAAAAACAAAAAAATAAACACAGAAAAATAAAACATATGCAATTATACATGTTTTATTTTTCTTTGATTTCGTCTAGATTTTACAAATGATATTATAGGCCATATTTTTTTTTAGATTTGGTCTTTTTAATAAACATTAAATTAAAATAAATTTGTGTATTTAATCATAAAGTAGCCTTCTATTTAGAGAAACAAATTAAATTAACCTTACACAATATTTTCATTTAATTTCAATGTAAGACTTCGCAGAACCTACTGATTCGTAACGTATTTAATCCACAATATATCGCCTATAAATATCTGTTTATCATTGCGCTGATGTTTCTAACGAAAACGATTACCATATTATGCAAATAGATTCTAAAATAGCAACATCTGGTATGGTTCCTTTTACCTGACTTGGCATTCATCCATTAGACAAGTGGAATCCACCGTAGCCATGAAATTTACCAAGAATCCATTAGCTTCAGTCGAGGAAAATACTCCTTCGGGGGTTAATATGATTAATTGAAACGTGACACAATATGACCTATAGTTTAATGTACGATGTCCCTTTCAGGGTTGTACTTTAGCACCGCTGTTGTTTTACCTTATCTAACAGTATCGAATGCTTCCCTTGAGTTGATTAAAAACTTTAAGTACTATTTTAATGAAATACCTACCTAGCAGGGTTTTGTTGATTTAAAAATATGGAACAGTACAGGTTGGGGATTGGAATTTTGTGTTTGGTTTTTTATGTCAGAAATTAAAAAATAGACAAAATAAATGAATCGGCAAATTAAAAAAAAAATAACCATTGACACCTTTTTGGCGGGTTTGACTGGAGTTAAGAATGATCGTGGTGACGACATGAATACTCAAAAACTTGTCATTTAATCGGTCAAGCCGTTTAGGAGAAGTATAATAATGAACACACGCAAATCGCTTTTTTATACATAGACGACAAATCTGACCCAATGATCTAATTAGTTTTCGGTTGGGTGTATAATAAAATAACAAACGCAACAAAATGTGCGAGCGTAATAAAATATGTCTCGAGATTTGAAATTGAATCGTAACAGTGTCGAATGCCTTCTAGAAATCTACAGGAAATATTAAAATGTTACGCGTTAGCATAATACTGCAACAAGATTCCAAATGATTGTTTATATTCAGTTATTTAATATTTTAGGTAGGTTTCACATTGTAAGCTTCTTTGTAAGCTCGGGATCGTTGCGTGGGCCGCAATCTAAATTTCAATTACTGTGGCCTTTACCTTACTTTACGCAGGCTCTAAATTTGGATATATTACGTGCCTCGTCCCTCGAGTATTATGTTAATGTAAAAACATCATTATGACTAAACAGTACGATATAAATTCATATCTGATGATCAAGTTGCTAATCTTTGCTATTGATTCTTCTCTATGAAAATGAGATATTAATATTTTGAAGCTTGTCTAAAATTACGTGATATATTATTATAATCTTTATACTAAGTTTTTATATATTTCAGGATAAGTCTGATTAAATTGCCTAAAACTCATTATTTCATTTTCTTAACTAGATAAGTCTCTCTTATTTGATCTTATAATCCGCTACTTATCTTTAATATTTTCCTTATTAAATTTAATATCAACATTTCTTATATACTGTTCTCTACTAATATCTCGTACTTTAATCAACGAAATTGAAATTATTTCATTATTTTTCTCTTTTCTAAATAATCCATACTTCCAATGATTTGATCTCTTTATTCAAACATTGACATTTACGTACTATTCACCATCAACGAGTACTTCATGAAACGTAACCCTTTCATAGTACAATCTGTACATACATGACGTTCGTATGGAATTAGCCAATTTTACAACTTCCCTATAATGTTTGGACTGGCGTTTCCTTCGCCGCTATCGACCTTTGATTCGATCGCTTTTATTACATCTAACTTGTATTGTATATCTTGATTTGTTTATAATTCGAGTTCTAGCTATTTGTACAGCGTTATGAAATTTATATCAGTTATTGAATAAAATTTCATAATTTAAAGTTTCATTTGGCAATTTATTTATGTTACGGACATTCCATGATGGTTCACAAATATTCAATTATTTATATTGTGAACTTCACCCTGAAGTATTTCAGAAACACTAAGATTTGGGGCTCATCAAAAAAGGTCCAAAAAGAACATTCCTTCAAAACTGACGATGCATTGACAATTTATCTGGTGTTAAAAATGTCCATAATTACTTTCCATTAGTTAACAATTCAGCCTGCCTTTTTTGCTATAAAAATATTGAATTAAATATGTTTATCAAGTGATATAACATAATATTGAGTAACATCTCTCACCTATATTATCACTATCTTAATTATAGTTGTTGTTACTACGATGTATACAGGTGATTACGCTACATAAGACGCCGATGGTGACTAATTACTTAAAAATGCATATCGTATGTTAATCACCAGACCAGTTAATAATTAATTTAATATTTAAACAGTGTTGTGGATCTCAAGGCTGCATTCTACCGTTTTCGTGGTTCAATTCGTTGTGCAATCTCTTAATTTTTACAGATTCCGATTGGGATTAGAAATATTTCAACGATTCACTAAATCTGGTGAATCGATTTGTTTTGCTTTGCTCTTACCGGTATCTAGTGCTTTTTCTTTATTACGTCTCGGTTTGACAAGTTTAGTTTTAGTTGTCGAGGTGTCAGCAAAGTGTTCGTTTTCAAGATTTTTACTATTGCTGGTTTTTCTTCATTTGGTAGGTATTTGTTAAAAATGTTAATGAAAAATATTTTATATGTTGCTGTTAGAGCAGTACTCAAATAAGAAATCCGATTATTATTCTAATAAGATATTTAGTTTGGTAAACATTCACACGCCCATGAGAATAGTTTAGAGGCTTGTAGATTTCTCTATGATATTTGCTCTCATGTTAAATTCAGAACAGTACTTCCGTGCGTCCTTCGAAAAATCTACAATTTTAACTCTAAAATACTTTCAAACGCTTACATACTTTCTGTGTACTTTACTTTTGCATTTAAATCTCATAAGAAGACCTTACTCATGACTCTAGACTCATAAAAAAAGAAAATCAGGAAATTATTGTCAAACTTCTGTCGTGCAACTCCATATTGAAGTTCCTCCATCTATTGACAGTGATCTAACAAATTCCTCTTCTCTCTTCCATAAGTGACTTGGAACCTGGCGCGGCGACCGCCCCGTCCGGCAGCTCGAGCAGCTCCAGCCTCTCGTCCAGGAGCAACGAGAGCAACACCGTCGCCGCTGAACAGCAAGGTGAGATTACCACAGAAGTACCTTTTACGTTGGTCGTAATAGCACCAGCAAAAGAATGGTGTGGAACTCTAGCGGACTAAGGTGGGGAGGGAGGGGCGGTCCTCCCCGGACCTTCGATCTTGGGGGCCTTCCAAATAAGTTGCTAAAAAAGGTCGTCAAAACCAAACAATCTGTAAAATGTGTAAATCAACTTTTCAACTTTCCGCCCTGGGCCTCCGAGGACCTTAGTCCGCCATTGGTGTTGAATTGGTGCGATTTTTTTAGCTTGTTCAATTTCTTTCTACGTTTTAGACATATTGAACGGATCGTGCGTTCTATTTCCGTTAATTTTTTTTCTTCTTTCTTACTTATTAGAACTAGCACTTGCACTTACACTTACACTGCTAGAAAATTCTTAAAAGGCACTCTGAACCATTCTTACATATATTTTTCTAATTTTTCTTCTTGAACCAAAATTATAAAAAAAAACATATTTTTTTGATATTCCAGCCTCCCAATCAGACTGGTCGGAGGAGGAGGAGCCGCTCGCCGCGCAGTGGGCGGACAGCCTGCCGCCGCAGGTGCTCGACTCTCTTCTGCTCTCGGCCAGGATACGGAAACGACAGGAGTTTATACATGGTATGTGCCATCTTGGACCTTGGAAATGTTAGAACCCATTGTGGTTCGACGCTGAAGACTCATACTAACCAGTCTTATAACATCAGTATTAAGCAATAGTAGACAAGAGTTTCATTAGTAGTAAAATATCTATACTTGAAGACAAACGTAAAAAGTTACACTTCTTTGGTGTTTTCAATAAAAAAAAGTGCAAAAATTTTTACAAAGTATTTGGGAAAAATTATACTAAACTTAAGTATCGTATCGTCTCATATATGAAGTATATGAAGCTAAAAATATTTTTTCTACAAATCTTGCAATATCATAGTGTCGATTTTTATCTGTCGCTTTGGTAGAAAATTAACCTCATATTTTTTCCCAAACGGTATAACTTAAAATAAATGCCAATGCCGATGTTATGGTGTCGACTTTTATCTTGCACTTTCTTAAAAAAACTCATAATTTTACCCAAACGCCCCAAAAGTAGCGTAACTTCAGCACTTTGGACGTTATGTGTTACAGAGCTGATAGTGTCCGAGGGTTCGCACGTCCGTTGGCTGAAGGTGCTCGGCAGCGTGTTCCTCCGCCCCCTCGAAGCGGCTCCAGCGCTACTGCCGGCAGACGAACTGCGGGCGCTGTTCCCGAACCTGCCGGGAGTTAGGGAGCGCCACGCGAGGCTCTACGCTGACCTGAGAGCCGCGAGAGCTGCGGCCTCTGCGAGCGGACATCTTGTACGAGTGCGGCCTGTTGCCGACGCCATGCTCAACACGGTCAGTGTCATAATGATTATATGAATGGCATGCTTAACACGATCGATATCGTCTGTCATAATGTACGCTGAGCTGAGAGCCGCTGGGGTTGCGGTGATTTCTAGTAGTCATTTCGTGAGAGTGCGACTAGTTGTCAACGCTATGCTCAACACGGTCAGTATGCCATGTTCAACACGGTCAGTACGACATGATCAACACGGTCAGTGTCGTAGGTCTTTCACAATGTATATCAAGGTGAGAGCGGCGTCTATGAGCGGACATCTTTTACGAGTGCGATTTCATGCGCTTCAGTGTCAGTATGACATGCTCAACACGGTCAGTATCATAAGTCTGTCGTAATGTGCGTTTATATTATACAAAAAATTATCGACATGCTCATGACGGTCAGTGTCGTAATAATATTCTGAATGTTTCTCAATTGTTTTCTTTTATTTATCTCTTATCTTTATCTTTATTTCTCCCCTAGTTGGGCGAGGCCGGTTACGCGGCGTGCCTGTCACGTTTCTGTCGCGGTCAGCGCATGGCGCTCGACGCGTTACGGGAGCGTAGACGGAAGAACAAGGAACTACATCAGTTCCTAGCTGGAAGGGAGCAACTGCCCTTGTGCGGGAGGCTACAGCTGAGGGATCTGTTGGCGTGCGTTTGGCAGAGGTGAGTTATGATGAGTGATGGCGATATTGTCTTTTTATCTCCGTTTTCATCACGTTTGTTTATTTCGCCATCATTAACGGTTTCGTTTTAGTTGCCTTCGCTATTATCGTTTTTATCACGTTTGTCAACTTCGTCATAATTTACATTAGCGGCTTCGATTTTGTAAACTTTGTTATATTTCTTTTCATTAAGTTTATAGATATTATAATAATTCATTATATAATTTTCTTCATATCCGTCGTAGTAATTATTTTTATCTTTACGAATTAAAATTTAAATGCCGAAGTCTTTAAATCAAACTAATAATCATAATTTATATAATACTCCTCAAGGTCATCATGATCATTCATCTATTTATCAGCATCTTCATTATTACAATTTCTGTTGCAGTTTACATTACGATCAATATTATCATCAATAATTATTATTGTTCTACGATCTAATAATGTCTTGCATTTAAAAATAATTATATTAATTTATTTAAATTTTTGATAAATTTGTACTATCTGAACATTGATTTATCATATTTTATTAAATAATGAACTATCCGTATTTTTAATGTCACTACAAGTATATACCTAATTATGTTTCCAGGCTAACAAAATACCAGTTGCTCCTCGAGGGCATCCTGAAGACTGTATGCCCGGAGGGTGGCGTGGAGGGCGGCGCGGCGGAGGGCGAGCCCGACAGCGCGGAGGACGTGGCGCAGTTGAGGAGGGCGTGGTCCACCGCCAAGGACGTGTTGCACAGTGTCGACACCGCCATCCGCACCGCTGAGAACGAGCACAGGTTGGTACTTGACTGTGTACGTCATCAAGTCATCACTAGTGACGTCATCACGCTGAGAGCGAGCGCAGGTTGGTGCGAGGCCGTAGGGGTTGTAGGCGGCATATGAGTAGGTAGTGACGTCATCGCGCTGAGGGTGAGCGCAGGTTGGTATAAACCGCGCCAAATTTCTAGTTCGCTCTGAAGTTGTTGCGCGCAGATTTAGATAGCATATACTCCGTAACGTAAGGACACACGAACACAACTATGTGCCCGAAAGGTCCTGGGGAACCACGCTGTCTTCATCCCGCTAATATCTACAATTTTCTATTGCGATGCGATTCGTTTCTATATTCGGAGCGGACTAGCAATTTGGTGCGGCGTCTACACGGCCAACAATGACAATTTATCATCAGATACACATTCACGCAATACTATAACATATGTTAATCTGTATTTATATTTCTACCTGATTAATTTCCAGATTGAAGGCGATCCAGAGCAAGCTGGAGGTTCGCGTGGGCAGTTCTTCGGGCGCCGAGTGGGAGGAGTTACGGCGGTTGGACCTCTCGTCACACTCGTTACGACATGAGGGGGAATTGGCTGTACGAAGTGACGGGAACAAGAGGACCGCTGTGCTGGTGGGTATTTATTATCCTATAATAATTAGTTGTCTTTGAATATTAAAGATTTTTGATGTGAAACATCTATAGCCGCACGTAAAACCGATTTCGCGACGCGTCGCCACGCTATACGATGGTATATATATATACAGTCTATATTCAGTAGTGTGTACGGTGTGGCGACGCGTCGCCATGCGCAATCGACTGTGCGAATTAAGTAGTCACGATTTGAAATAAATTCGTAAATTTTTGTATTTAATGAAAATAAATGTTTATTTAATAAATAGTCATCGTTATCTGGAAAAAAATCGTAATATTTTATTTTATCATTATGACATATTTAGTTCCTATCACAATATGTTCTTTTCTGCATATTACTTTTACAAAATAATGTCGATGTTTCACATCTGACAGGCGTCCCGTGACGGTTCACAATTTTTTTTTAATTGCAAAAGCTTTATTGCATAAAAAGTGTGTGTGTTGTATAAGTAAGAATATGAAGTTGTATTTCTTTAACATTATAAGTTATAATGAATCTGTTGTATTTACTTTTATTAGGTTTGAATTCATGTATCAATACAGATAAATTAATTTATAAGTCGCTCAGTAGTCAATAAATGTTATTACACATACATAATTATAATTTAAAATACATATTCGTGATGATCATAGATACTCCATCTCTTAACATGTGAAAATTATGTCAGTTAGCTCGCTGATAAACTTTATCCTATTATATATTAAAATCTATCACTTCTAACGCCATATGTTATAACTAAAAGCTCGCGGCTAAGTTAATTCTATGTTACTAATACACACGTAGCTTTTTTTCATAGGGAAAGAAACACTCATCTGATTTTCAAAACGCTTCAAAATAAATATAAGCACGATAAATAGAAACTAACATAGTGTTCAGTATGAGGAGGCTTCAGGTTTATCTACTCAATAAAAACGAATTCGACCTTTCTGTCGTGTGCGAAGAACAATTTATTTTTTAAAGTGACAACGGCATCCGATTCGGCTTCTTTCAATATGTAGGCAGACGCTCACTAGATGGCGCTACCGGTACCGTTTCTGAACACATAGTTATAATTGTCTTTTCCAGGCGCTGATGCTGGAAGAGGCGTTAGTTCTACTACAGCGCGAAGGCGACAAGTTCGTACTGAGGCCCATGGGCCCCGGACAGCCGGGTCAGCTGTCACCGCTCATCAAATGGTTAGTATATATTTATATAATTACTATAGGACTATTTCATTTATAACGTATAAGTATAGCATGTTGACATAAATTATTAATAATCATAGTTTACTTAATCCTTACTGGCAAATTTCTGAAAAAGTTCTTCAAATAACGTAAATAATCATTTATTACGGAGACATTTTGAATGTAGTAGAAACCTCTGTGGTTCGAATCCGGCGGCACCACCACCACACCTATTTCTGTTATAACAGTAGTGTTAAGTGCGCCGTGTTTTGGTTTAAAGTGTGTGGTTAGAGAGACATACTTGTCTAACTACAACTGCGTTGGAGACTCCAACTTAGTCCTCAAAAGTCACAGATAGGTTGCTAACAGATTTGTCCTGAACTCAAGTAATAATCCTATCCTATCTGAAGTTGATTACAGATGTGCACAGGTGGCAGTTACCAAGAAAGCATAAGATACTTATTAATTTGAGAAATAGTGCCTTTGATATTCAAATAACTGTCATTTTGTTCATATGAACTAGTTGAAATCATGAAAATTTTGAATAATTACAGATTTATGGTTCATATAATCAATTTATTCAATGTTTTGCCTTCCAAAATTGAAATATGGCAACTTCTGTTTGCAAAATATTGACAAATTTCTGTTTTTAGTATATTCATATTCATAATCTTTATTTAGTAAATTTTTGGGTTACAATATTAAGGTTGTACGCATAGTAAAAAAAGCACAAAAAATTTAATATGCCGATTAAGGCGTTCTAAATGTAGACAAAACATTGAATAGTTTTAGTATTGATAACGGGCCTCAATGTAGCCATACCTACAACAATTCTTACTTTATTCCAGGGGCATTTTGATATTGATAATGGATGATAATGTCTTTACCCCTACAATAATTACCTCATTCGTTTCGCAGGGACAAGGTCCTGTTCCGTCCCAACGCGGCGGTGAAGAACACGTTCTTCCTGATGAACATCAACGGCGTACAGATGCACGAACTCTCCGCCAATACCTCCGCCGAGTACTCCACGTTAGTATTACACTGGATTTTTTTCATCAGAATCTTAATCTTAATGTAATTTTGTAATGTAATCTTAATGTAATGTTTGTGAAGGTAGAACCCTTTGTAGTTCGACTCCGGCGGCACCACCGCCACACCTATTTCTACCTAAGAACAGCAGTGTTAGGCGCTGCTGTTCCGGTTTGAAGGGTGTGGTAAGGGAGACAGAGTTTTCCGAGGCGTTCCAGCTTAGTCCTCAGGGACAGCGGCGCATCTGTGGCCGACCTCAGGTAGGAATATCTAATCCTATCTGGGGTTGATTGCAATTGTCCATGGGTGGCAGTAGCCACTTACTGCATCAGATGGACTGCATGCTCGTCTACTACTCCTATATTATTATTATTATTTTTTTTGTATTTTTAATCTGTTGTACTAACATAGATCATAAGAATATAATGACGTTTAATGGACTTTGACTGAAATTAAGTAAATAATCACACTTTTAGTAATTTATTATTGCTACTCGCCTATCGGAGCGGTATTTAAAATATTAATTTTAGATTATTTAAAAATCACTTTTGTAAAAATTAGGTTTAGTTTTGTTTAGATATATTTAAATACAATAATTTGTTTTTGACATCGAGTATTATATTCACAGATGACATTTGATTATTATTACAATTGTTGTACACGTGAATAATAATGTTGCATGAATGTGAATAATATTTCTTCCTTTATATGTTACACATATAAATTTTATCTTTGTACATTCCTACAACTTGTATGCCAAGTCTTATTTCGTGCACACTATGTACTCGAAAATAGGTACAAATATTTCTCTTCACATATATGGAGTTGCTAAATTTTACTTTAAAAATGTTTATTTATCGTATTAATATGGTTACTAAGTTTAAAAATGTAATTTCAGTTGGGTGAAACACCTCCAGGAGGCGCCGCTAGCGAAGCTAACGGAGTTGAAGCCCAGTCTGACGCCGTCGCACCAACACACGCGATCCACCGATGATTCTGGTTAGTACATAGTAATTAATATGGCGTAATTATTAGGGCATTGGTACTCAAAGTTGTCTATATCAACCCCCTAGATGACGATTTGCAAGGGGTGTGTGTGAGTGGAATTATCTATACTGACCCCCTAGGGGACTATGATTCTTTGCTTGATTAGGGGTTTATGAGTGAGAAAAAATTGGGGTTCGGTGAGATGGGAGGGGGTCTACGATAGTCAATCTCGTTTTGGCAGGATGTAACTATAATGCAAAAGGGAATTTTAGTGTAGTATTAATCACTTCCTGGTAGCACTTTCCCCTCGTCTCTGTCACCAAAAACTTACCTTGTATCTATCCGAAAGACAAAATTTAGTGATTTTTCTTTTACTCTGTATTCTGTCAATTACCAAAAATTTCTTATTTACGTTTTAATTCACATATTTTTAACAAGTAACAAGTCATCGTCAGCACACCATTATGCCAATAAAAAGTGCTTGAAAAATCAAAGAACATACAATTTTGACCACCCACACCACCACACCACAATACTTTGGTCGAAATTAAATACTATGAATAGCTGAATGAAAAATGACAAAGTGAAAAGTTCATTAACGGATTTCATATTTCATTAAAAATTGTATCTTCACGTTCAACGTTATTATATTACGTTTCCAAAATTTTACGTCAAAATCATAGATTAGTAAAGATTACTCACTCCTAACAAGAAAATGTACCCAGTTTTGAGAATTGAAATAGTTGTGTTCAAAAGTTTTGCCACGTCTCCGTGCTAAAATGTCCCTAAACTATTTGAAATAATTATTTAGTTAATATGTAAATTACGCAGTATTAGTTATTTATTCGTAAATTTTCTCTAAAAATGTTTTTATTTGTCAAGAATTCAAAAAAAGAACTTACTAATAAGCCGTTTGTGGCTTCATTCAATTTCAAGGCGGCGAAGTTTCTTTACTAATCTATGGTCAAAATGAGCAAGTTCTTCACGTTACCATTTCATCGTTCGTAAACTAGATGGCGCTGTACGGTTTCTGAATCGCGCTAACGATGTTATCGCGTAGCTTGTATAAGTACCGAGGGGGACTTTGTTCGAATCGCAACGCATCTGTGATTAACTTCAAATTATTTTTGAATACGCACAAGGTATCTATGACCTTTGTGCTAAGATACGATATATTGCTTTTAGAGATGAGTCGTACTCGTTAAAACACGTACTAAGTCTTACGAGTACGAGTACGTGTAAATACTGGTTCCTAAGACTAGCTCCACGAGTATTTATAAGTATAAGTCCATTGTCACCAAATACAAATAGAATCTTGTTAGCGTGGGTCCTGGGTCCTAACGCGTTTTCATTAGAATTATCAATATTTAGGTACATGTAATTATTTAATAGTAAAGTGTTTAGGTAATATGTTTAGATCGAAATTAGTAGTAGATATTTTAAAGAGAAATATATTTCTGTCACCAAAATTTATATTTGTCATCAAGTAACAAGTTGTATCTCCTAATTAATAGATCTATCGCCACGTAATATTTCGTTCTCTAATAAACAAAAAATGTTCCCAGGTATAAATTATCAAATTAAAGTTAATATATGTGTAAAATAAGAGATGGATTACCAATAAAATTGTAGTGCATTACATGAATATAAACTTCGTTCTTATAGTTTTATTACTTAAATAAATAGCTTTGTGCCCAGAATGGTAGATCTGTCACCAAATAAGTCGATTATCGATCCCTGACTGCGACTACTACTTTGATTTAATTTTGTTATTTTGTCACCAGTACATTAGGTACATTTCATTTCGTTCAGTTATTAAAATAATAGTATTCGTTACAACTTAATACATCAATTTATAATTTTAATGAAAATATGTCCAAAGAGGTGGAGACAAACTTGGCGATTATTATTTTTAACAATAAATATAGATTATTTTAATTTTAATTAAGTGTTTTATTTACTACTAGCTGACTTAATCCAAAATAAGAATAATAATATGTTAATTGAATTCCATATTAATAGCCGCAACAATTATTTGATTCAATATGGCGACACATAATGATATTATAAAACTTTATTATATCATTGGCGACACAGTAAACTATTGAATCAAATTATAATTATTATTCAAAAGATATACAAGTGTGACATTGTTTTTAATATAAATATTTTTATTAAATTTCAATTATAATAATTTGGAACCGAAAGTCATAGATTGATAAACTTGCAAACTTTTATAATCTACAAAATCTGTCACTAGATAGCGCTACTACATCTGCGCCCATATAATACGTATATTGGTAAAAAGTTTATTCAACGTCCCACCAGATGGCGCTATATCTATATCCTATAATATAATATAAAGTACTCTGTGCGAACAATGAAAGACATTAATATCAACCAAACTTAATAGACAATCTATTTTATAGACAAGTATATTATAACTATTGTACTTTTGGCTAAGTACATTTCTTAAGAAATTGCTTAAAATCCTACCAAATGAAAAAGAGCATACATTTCAACAATTGTCTGTTATAAAGACATTTTCATTTTCTCCATATAATAAAAACTTCAAATGACATTGTCAGCCAGACTCAATTTTAAATTGATTTATTATTTACCTTACTAACAAAATAATTTTATTTTTGTTGAATTTCAATATTTTTGTTCAATATAAATCGAGAAATTGAACGTAAAAAGTATTATGGCTTGGTTAAGAATTCTAAGTTTGACAATTCTTTTTCATATGACCGATTTCATAAGACGTCCCGCGTGGTGGAGCGGTCACCATGCCGGTCTGGACGCGTTAGGGTCCCGGGTTCGATCCCCGGCCAGACATGAAATCTGAATGATGAATTTAGATTTCTGTTTTTGGGTCTGGGTGTTTGTGTATTTGTCTTGTGTGTGTCCAAGGCGGCCCTATCCTAGCGCCAGGGAATCCTAGTGTGGGGCTGTGAGTGTAGAAAATCGTTATTATTTAAGCGTTATTTATATTTTCTCGACTATAGAATAAAAACCTTTACTTAAGTACAAACTATTGCTTAAGTCCATTACTTTGTCTTGTTTATTAATACGGACGTTATTAGAGTTGCATACAAATTTCAACTCGGAAAAAAAATGGCAAGAGTTTGCTATAATACAGTATTTATTACTATAATATACATACAGAAATACAAAATATGGCTTATGCCCCAAAAGCATTTAAATGAAAAGCCAACCTTATCGTTGTATGTTAAAGTTTAGTTTCGAATAGCCCGTAATGGATATAAGACTTATACTTCGCGATATTATGGACGCTTCGTAAAATTTTATGACCGTACGCGTAGTGAGCACTGGAAAAATTCAACTATATTGCTATGACTTTAACGCTTAAAAGATTGTAGTACTCACCTTACTTAGGCCCTTTTTTAATATACGTGGTTTAGCGAATCGAACATAGAACTTATGGAGTTGTTTTGCTGACAAAAGTTTACAAATATTATACATTTAAATAAAAAACTATTACGTATAAAACATTTCATCAAGAAATAATAATAAAAAAATTAAAACAAATAAAAAAGAAGACATAAATTTTGTACAGTTTTTTTTATAAAACCGTACAAAAATTTATGTCGCATCAATCAAGTTTAAAGTCAGAGTAGATCGTAGAACTTAACGTTGTTTCGAGCAATGTCGTTTCAATACAAATAGAAAAGGAATCTCGGTAAGTAATTACAAAAAATAAAAATAAATAATAATATTTTATTGATATAAACACAGTCACATTTACAATTCGCAAGAGCCCTGTACTAGGTTTTAGACGTGTTACAGGTACCCCGCTCATCCACCGAGACTGACGCCCGTATTTATAAACCAGACAAAGTAATGACTTAAGCAATTATCAGTACTTAAGTAAAGGTTTTTATTCTATAGTTGAGAAAATGTGAAAAGTAAGAATTGTCAAACTTAGAATTCTTAACCAAGCCTTAGTCGCCATTTCGTTTACTTAGCAAAGGCTAAGCAAGATTTTGCCGTTTAGATCACGTTTGGATCATTCAAATTATAATTAAAATTATAGTTTTGAAAATGAATGAAGTAGAAAGTTTGTTTTTAAGAATAGATAATATTGACGATTTATTATTTTTTGCATTAAATCTAAAAACAAATCATTTTCTAAGCAAGAGAATACTTTTTTACGTTTAATTACTCGATTCATATTGAACAAAATTATTGAGACTCAACAAAAATAAAACTGTTTCGGTAGTAGGTAAATAATAATCAATTTAAAATTGCGTCTGGTTGACAATGCCATTTGAAGTTTTTATTATATTGAGAAAATGAAAATGTCTTTATAACATGACAATTGTTGAAATGTATGTTCTTTTTCATTTGGTAGGATTTTAAGCAATTTCTTAAGAAATATACTAAGCCAAGTAATAGTCCATACTTGTCTATAAAATAGATTTCAAATTTTAAGATTTCTAGCTCTGAGAAATTACTTGACATAGCAATTACTTAAGAACTAGAATTGGCTTCACTATAAATGCGGGGGTTAGACAGTGTTAGTCAACAAAATGAAAAAAAATGACTTATTTCTATTTTTAAATAAATTTTCTTGAAAATATATTAAGTATTAAGTAGTGCGTACGTATGGTTTGTGTGTGTGTGTGTATGTGTGTGCGTGTTTGTGTGTGTGTGTGTGTGTGTGTGTGTGCGTGTTTGTGTGCGTGAGTGTGTGTTTGTGCGGTTTTCTTATTATTGGGATTTGCTATGTTGGAGTACATTTCTTTTAATTTAAAAATGCAATAAAAATTAAAACATTACTACTCCATGCATTCCTTATTCTATATGGGTTATGGTTGGGCGATATTAAATCGAAATAAGACCACAATCTCATTTGTGCTCTTATTTCTCTTGCCGTTTTTGGTGCCGTAACTTTTAATCTTGTACATATTTGATCGAAGGTTAAAACTATTGAAAACTTCCCTTCATACTTTTACAGGCTTAGGACTGTCAGCTTTTATATAGGTAATGTTAAAATGACCATATTATTTTAGATGATAGTGACGAATCATGTAAACAGTTTTTGATCCAAATAATAATAAATTCAACTACACGAGAGCTGGCGTATTTCGAAGTTTTCAATTCATTCTATATACATGATCATTATTAATTCTTGGGCATATTTACAAAGCATATCAACATTATTTACACAATCATGACTACTACTATGTAGTATGTACAATATTTATAATTATGTACAATATTCATAATATATACAATGTATAGTATGTACATATTTGTTATTTTTTTAAATTCTGCTGTAAAAATAGCAACTGTTGGACTTTTCGGATTCCAAGTCGCGTTCTTCGTTCGCATATAATGTTGCCAGCAACAGAAAACAATCTTTCACAAGGCACACTTGTCGCTAGACAGTTTAATTTTTTTCGGGCAAGAATAGCTAAATGTGGGTAAGAATTTCTATTTTCCTTCCACCATTCTAAAGGAGATTGATTTTTCTGCAATACGGTGTCGTCAATGTACCGTTGAACTTCAACCACAGCTCTCGAATATGCAGTACCAGCGGGCCTGATGTTTTGCATTTTCTTATAATAATGGTCCCAAATTGATTCGGTTGCTGCCTTTGGTGTGGTCTCTGTGGTAAGAGTATCTGTCTTTTCCTCATTAATTAATGCTGTCACTAAGCCAATGACATATTTTTTTGTTGAGTCTGCCGTATTTTCGTTTTCAAAATACAATTTATATCGCGGATCCAGAAACATGCACGTTGTGAAAGTGCGACTGTTCTCCAGTTGCGAAAATCTTAACTGCAGTCCGCTTAGAAGATCTTGCCTAATCATATCAATTTCATCTGGCAATTTTTCTGTTCCATCCAACCCGATCGCCGTTAACGCCGATTTAAGAGCGATCGTTATCGGGATGACGGAGCTGCCAGTCACATATCTTTCGCCGCTAATTTCTTTTGTGACTTCTTCACAGGGCTTCAGCACAAGAATAAGTTTGGCGATAAGATGCCAATCGTTTGGCGACAGGATTGGGATATTGGCGTTAAGATTTGAAATAGCACTGTTTAGCTCTTCTTTCAGCAATATTAGGCGCTCCAACATATAGAAAGTAGAGTTCCATCGAGTGGGAACTTCTTGAAGAGGCCTCATAATTGGTTTGCCCGCTTGTTCTAGGTACCTTTTTAACTTTTCCCATGCGACTGTGCTTTTTTTGAAGTGCGATACGATGCTCTTGGCTTTTAAAATTATACTAGAAATATTAGTGCTATTTTCTAAAGCTTTGCTTACCACCAAATTCAGGCAATGTGCGTAGCAATTAAAATGTTTCCATCCTAAGCATTTTTCAATAGCACACTTAATATTAGAACCATTGTCTGACACAGCAAGCACTATTTTATTTTCGATGTGCCATTCTCGAACAACGCGCGATAATTCATCGGCTAGAGACGTGGCAGTATGTGACGTTCCAGTCAACGCACAACATTCTAATAAAACCGATCGCATTTCCATATTATTGTTAATCAAATGTCCAGTAACACCTAGAAACCAATCTCCATTTCGCGACGTCCACATGTCTGTTGATAAACATATCGATATCATTTCATTATTCAGCATCTCCTTAATTTCAGCCTTTGTGATTTCGTAAAGAGCTGGCAACATATTATTTGCGAAATATTTCCGTGTTGGAATGGTGTAATTCGGAAATGCAAATAATATCAATTCACGAAAACCTCTGTCCTCCACTATGGAAAAGGGTTGAAGGTCGTATATGAAAAGATTCATAATATGTCGATCTATGTCTTTTTTTATTTTTGAGCAGTCTCTACGTAAGTACGATGCCATAGTATTCTTTATTGGAGGTACGGATATTTGAGCCTGCGTAGACGTACTGGGCATATTGACTTGGGGCAGCGATACTGCAGCAGCAACAGAAACTACCGCCTGTGTAGAAACTTCCATCGCCTGCCCAGTAGTGGTTAAAGGTTCTGCTTTCCTGGGCACTAATTGTATCACGCCATGTTTTCTATTGATATGTTTGGATAAATTAGATACCGAGGTTTTGTAAGAAATGTCTATTTTACAGTATTTACATTGGGCTTTATCATTGCCCTTATCATTAAAATGGTCCCAAACTAAACTTCTTTTGGGTGCCATATTCAATTAAAATAGAAATGGCTAGGTACAGGTACCTAATCCAATTATTTTCACTTTTTAGATTTGTTTATTATTATATTAAAAGTTTAAAAAGTTCCACCACCAAAAAACGACTAACTTAAGCAAAAGTTTAGTTTATACCTATTATACACTTATACCTACACACGTTCAATAATATTTAAAATGTCTAATAAAATTGTTTATTATTTACACTCCATCACCATTCATCCAAATAGTTATAATTACAGGTAAACTGTTCACAACTATTACCACCACCGTTCGAATTATTTAAAATGTCTAATAAAATTGTTTATTATTTACACTCCATCACCATTCATCCAAATAGTTATAATTACACGTAAACTGTTCACAATTATTACCACCAACGTTCGATAAAGTCAAGTAACATAAGAATATTTTAAATTTAACACTCGCGACTAGTAAAGTTGCAATTAACATTAAACAAACAAAACTATTCGCGCGCTTGTTAAACTTGGTCAAACAATTTTTAATTTCCTAACCATATATAAAACTTATTTTGGTCTTTCGAAAGTCTAACTATCCTGTTTTAATCAATACAAATTTATGTCTATCTATCTCGTTCTAACAGATAATATCCTAATAATTATAAGTATTCGTTTTTCCCAATCGTCAAAGGTAAACATATCTTTTAGTGTTTTATTATCGAAAAATAATATACAAATAGTTATTATATAAATGTAATTAATAAATGTGTTTTAATACGCGAATATGTTTTATAAGAATTATCTAACTTTATAATTTATTAAAAATAATAAAGTGTTAAAAGACACTAAAAGTTTTTTTACAATTTTTTGAGAAAAATAAAATGTACACTCATAGTAATAAGGTCTATTGTCACTTGACATTGAATATCGCAAAGCGCACTAGCTCTGGCGCCTGGAGCGTTCAACGGACATTTGAATTATATGATTTCACTCACACATGTGTATATCGAATGAGTCTTGTAAGGTTAGGAGTTTTTCGAAAACAGTGCATGGAAAAAGGGTGTTAGTGTACAGAACATAAGGTCGATTTTCATTTGGCATATGTAAGCACAGTAAGGAGCAGGTATACGTCGAACGCGTATGCATCGCGATCGCTTTTGTGACTGTGAGTGTGGTACTCCTAAATACTCGAAACGCGTTCGTACATGGATGCCATACTGGCTCCTCATACGTCTTTGAGGAAACCTAGTTTCAAAACCTGTTCCAGTATATACGCCTCATCACTAATTGCTTTTAGAGATAAGTTTTCTAGAACATGATGGTGGGAATTGGGAAATCTAAATCTTGAATTTAAATTGAATCATATCAAATAATTTAATGAATGATATAGTGACCGGCATGAGTCGTGAGCACAACTGACAGCTGCGCAGTAGTTAATGTTTCGGTCTCTTTGGCGGAATGAAGAAGCCATGGGGGCGGGGCGGGGTGCCGAGCTGCACGCGATTGGTTCCTCAGTCAATGCACATCGTCTATTGGAGGCTCGCGTGTCATTCGGTTCATGTTCATTCGTGCCAAAAGTGTACATGCGCGAGCTTACCCCCACTACTGCCCACCTGTGCTCACGACTCGTGCCGGGTATTATATCACATTTCATTGAAATCAAAACAATTCAAATTAATTTAATGATCATTTAAATTTAATGATCTGTTAGAAATATAACAGGAAATTATTTAAAAACTAATTTTATGAACCGAGAACATTTTACTTTATTATAATTATTATTAAAGTTTCGGTTTTTAAAGTTAAAGGACCGGTTTTTCAATTCTCAAATAATTCCCCAAATTAAAAATATTATTATCTGTGAAATTAATTTTATTCGATAGATACATTCCACTAACTGAGGATTGAAAAATCGGCCCTGAGTTACGAAATAACAAATAAGCATACAATTTAGAGATTCGACAACAAAAGTGGCAGAGTAACGTTCCTTACAATAATCGGAAAATAACTACCCAGAAGGCGATCTACAGTGCCCTATTTACGCCCATTTTTAGTTAATACTTTCATTAGACACTTAACGTTGCGTTGCCTAAAAATAAAAAAATGTTAAGGATAAACAACCGTTGTCACTTAGGTGTATGAAAAATAGATAGTAACCGATTCTCAGACCTAATGAATATGAATATAAAATTTGGTGAAATCGGTAAAGCCGTTTCTAAGGAGTACGGTAACTAACATTGTGACACGAGAATTGTATATATTAGTACAAGATATTAAAATAATCAAAGATAAAATAAAAAACAAAAATACATCGTTGTAAGAACGCTTTCAATGCATATTTCAGAACAAGCGTGGGAGTTGCTGTAATTATTTTAATTTTAATTTATTATGTATTTTTGATAAGCACAGGGTACGTTGTGACCTATTGTGCTTAGAAGGAAGGAAATGGTATTTCAAATAATACATTTCTATAAGTCTAGGCTGGATTAATGATCTTCGACCGTTAAGCCCGCTCCATATTCTCAGTTCTCACGAGAATCTCGCGAGAACGCAAGAAAAGCACGAGAATGTAGAGCCTATACGAAACGGGATTTTCTCGCGTCCTCGCGAGATTCGTGCGACATTGTCGTGAGAATGTGGAGCGGGCTTTATTGGCTATTGCCGAATTATCACAATCTACTGGATTATGGAATAAGGGATCGTGGTATGTGGGCATGTGGGGATTGGCAATGGTCAATGATGGTCAAACATACAGCGGTGGGCCAAAGACACCCCCATGAACTGACGTTGCATATAAATTCTAAAATTATATTGATTAACTTAATTATAATTATTTACTACACCGGCCCGTATAGCAAAAAGCTTATTTTACATTATTAAAACAAAGCAATAATATAGTTTTACAATACAAATAGTTTACACAACAAAAAGTTACAAATTTTGTATTTTACGTTGTTCACAATGGAATATCCCTAATAACTTCTAAACCCTATTGATTACCCTAATTACACAATTCCTCTTGCCCTATCCGTTTTAGATCTAAACCTACCAAATGACGTTAAAGACAACACAATATCTACCTATACAAACAAAAATCATGTTTTCCACTAACGTGATATGGTGGCGTGAATTTACCTTACAAAAATTTAGTTAGGTTCGTTTATACTGATTGAAAATTGGACACTGTTGTATAAATCGAGCTTAGATAACCACTTTAAAACATATTCTTGCCATGATCACCAAATATATCAACTCCTAGTGGCTCGGTTCAACAGCAAATACCGACTTACCTCTAAAAAATTGGTAGCTCAAGAAAACTGAAATTCACAGTTTAATGTTGAATTTAAACAACCGTGCACTGGACAATTTCGGTAACTTTTTTTGTCGCTTCATTTCTTGCACAAAACAATTCCAAACGCGTGTCAGAAGTTGACGGACAGTCGCCCGAGTCCCCCCGAGATAACGTGTCGGTGAGCGGTGTCTATGTGTGCGTTGCTCGAGCCCGTTTTGTATAGATATTGACTGTTAGTTTTTATTTTGTGCCCGTGCCCAGTAGTGGACTGTAACGCGTTGATCATGATGATGATGATGATTTATTTATATATTATTAATCATTTACAGGTATAAACGTATCGAGAAATCCATCCGACGCGTCGTCTACGTCATCATCGGGCGCGCAACACTACGAGCCCGAGCGAGAGCGAGAGAGGGAGAGGGAACGACTCGGCCACCCGGTAGAGCGGGATGGCGATACTGTTCCTGCCGATGCGGAAGTCGAAGGGGACGCTGAGCAAGAGCGAGAGAGGGAGAGGGAGCAGGAGCGCGAGCGGGAGCGGGACAGCGATAGAGACAAGGATGTTGATAGCGATCTTGACTCGAGGTGAGTTGGTTGAAGTTTAAGCCCGCTCCATATTCTAGCCAGATTCTCGCGAGAACGTGAGAAAGGTACGAGAAACGAGAATGTGAAGCCGATAATCGAGATTTTTATGTTGAATGATAACGCTCTGGCACGCCCTTAGAGTGGGACGGGGATATTGAATATGAGTGGGAGAGGGAGCGGGGCAGCGATAGAGATAAGGATGTTGATAGCGATGTTGACTCAAGGTTAGTAGCCTTAGGGTATTGTAGTTGAATGGCAATATTGTATTCGCTGATGCTGAGGTCGAGGGAGATACTGAGCAGGAGCGCGAGCGGGAGCAGGACAACGAACGAGACAAAGATGTTGATAATGACTTCGCTTCGAGGTGAATGTTAGTAAAAGATGATTAAATATTGATCGTTATGGAGTAATAAATTGTATTTTTGGAACCTCTTCAAAGCGATTTATCAATTGTATTTTTTCATATGCTTTTGTCTTAACGTGTAATAATGACGAAGATATATGTTCTCTTACAGGCAGAGGCGTGCAACCGTGGGTCGCATATCAACCCACAGTACGGAGGGCGCCCCTGCCTTAGAGCCCGCTACCGCCCTGCGAGTGATGGAGCCCGCCGCACACACCGCACACAGGGCCTACTCGCATCAAGGTACAGGGTTCGATTCTGTTGGTTTCGTTGAAAAATGCTAAGTTAATATAGAATTTGGTGGGAATGGAGCCATTAATTTTTTTGTTGTTAATGGATAGTATTAAAAAGATATTAAAGACTTTTTAAAATTTTACAAATATGATTTATAAATACTAAATTATTTATGTAATTTTAATGTCATTTCAATATTAGTAAAGCAATTAAAAAATAACAAACTTAATATTATGTTTTTTAAACAAAACAACACTCTTTAATCAATATGTACGATGTACATACATGTCACAATTTCTACATCACTTACCATAAATGTATAAGATTTTGCTAAAAATATACGTTTTACTTACAACTTGTATTTCCTGATTCCTAATTTTTCATATATAATTAAAAGTGTTCAATATAAGCTTTTTTATAAATAAAATTATTTCAATGCATTGAAATAAATAATTAGAAAAGAGCATATTTATTTTTATATACATAATATTGTAATATTATTATAGCAATAAAAGGCTATTATTTTATTTTTATTGATGATGATGATGATGATGATAATGATGATGATTGTATCCTCCCAACAGAGCGTCTCCGTCGCCTCGACGAAGCGATAAGTCGTGCCCTACGAGCTAAGAGCACAGTCGTGGCGGAGCTGCTCGGTGTTCCGGCACACTGTTATGCACAGGTGGCTGAGCTAGCTGTGGCTGAGACCTTAGGACATGGTGAGTGGCCACTATTACTGCCAGTATCTCGCGAAAATACGATACAAAGTCACGATAAACTGCAATGGATAGTCCGCGCCAAACTTCTAGTCCGCTCTGAATATAGTGAAGGTGGTAGAACCCTTTGTGGTTCGACTCCGGCGGCACCACCGCCACACCTATTTCTGTTATAACAGCAGTGTTAAACGCTGCTGTGTTCCGGTTTGAAGGGTGTGGTAAGGGAGACAGACTTTTCCGAGGCGTTCCAGCTTAGTCCTCATAGGTAGCGGTGCATCTGTGGCCGACCTCAGGTAGGAATATCTAATCTTATCTGGGGTTGATTACAGATGTCCATGGGCGGCAGTAGCCACTTACCATCAGGTGGACTGCATGCTCGTCTACTACTCCTATATTATACAAAAAAATCTTCCACCTATTAATACTACCACTACTTACCCACTGCTTAGCATCAATCCACTCTCAAAGCGAGGAGTCTAGGCCATAGGCCATCATTCTAGCCAAATGCTAGTGAAGTCTACCAATTCGGTAAACTAAAGTAATATTATTTTTAACTTATACCTTTTAAGAAAAATATACTTGTTTATTAATATATATACATAAATGTGATTTAAAAATAATTTACATTATTTTCGTAACTTTAAGTATTATTTAATTTTCCATACTTACAAAGAAAAAAGTATTCTTTTGGATAACACAATAATCAAAAATATCTATTTAAAATTGCATTTTATTTGTGTGTCAGACGTGAGCGGAGATAGAGCGCGGCCGGAGAGTGAAACTGCTCCCGATATCCACCAGCTGTTGTTAGCGGCGCAGGCGCAAGGTGAGCGTCTTGTATTCTAGATTGAATGACGATGAGGACATGTGGCCATTATAGACATAGAACTACTCTAATTGGCGCTACGTTAATTGGGCAATCACGCATAAATGCTTTTTACAGAAAGCACTACTAGTCACTGTAATGGTAATTTGAGACTCGAATTTTAATATTTTGATTTATTTTGTTACCTTAGAAAAAATACGTGAAATCGTGAAAAATAAGTAGTTGTTACAAAATATTTAAATTTTAAATCCTTTTATATATATTTTTGGGAAATGGTTGAAAAAAATGAAGCTTGGGTTTTGGGATTTGTATTGGATTTCAGGCTATAATGTTCAGTTGAACATACATATGTCTGTTTTCATGCGATTGAAAACTATTCAAGATTTTTTTATAATCCTATAACTAGGCCTAGGTGCTTTGTGTAATCTAAAAACCGAAATAAACAATGACCCAGGTTGTATTACAGAATTCTAATTTTTGAAAATATTTTTTATTGTAAAGTATGATTTTGATAATTGTATATTTGTGTACAGCGAGTCAGTTGACGGCGGCCCTCAGCGGAGCCCTATCTGTCAGCGAGGCGGCGGCGGTAGCGGCCCGAGCGGGGAGATGTGGCACTTGCAGTCGACCTAGGAGGGATCACTCGGGTAAGTCATCATCATTACTGTATCTACTCTTACTGTACTACTATCAGCCCGCTGTCCCACTGGACACGGGTCTCCTCTCAGAATGAGAAGGATTAGGCCATAGTCCAAGTGCGTATTGGTAGACTTCACATACCCTACGTATTTATCTCTCAGATATACAGGTTTCCTTACGACGTTTTCCTTCGCCGTTTAAGCAAACGATAATTAATTTCTAATACACAGAAATGATTTGGAAGTCATGTAATATTCCTCGGGTAAAACTTATGAAACACCTGGGCAGCGGCGGATTAAGCCCGTCAGGGGCCCAAAGAGGATAGTTGAATGAAGCCTAATCGATCGATCGTCGATTTTGTCCAAAAAATAGTCAAAATAAATTATTTTATTTCTATGAATCTCAAAATATTAATTTAATTTGTTGCCTCTATAACCAATATAATACTTTTGCTTAATAATTATAATATAATAGTTTTTTTTTTCATGGATGTCAAAATTAAAATTTAGTCTTCTACCTTCATAACCAATACAATATTTTTGCTCAATAATTTGAGTATAGTATTTTATTCACGTAAATTAAAGTATTTATTTTTTTACTCATTTTACTTCTAACACTATTGAAACACCTGCCATGCATCAATTGTTATCTATCGATTTTTCTTATAATTATTTTGTGTTTTTTTTGTATCACAACTATTTTAACATTATGTTCATCCACCAGAAACACCGGAACCGCCCTCGGAGCCAGCTCCCCTAGTCCCAGAGCTGGGCAAAGTGGACACCGCGGTTGCCCACGTAGCCCACGTGGCCCACGTGGCGCAGGCGGCGGAGTGGGCGGGCGAAGGCTCGCTGGACATGCTGGAGTCCTACGACATGTTGCCGGACTTTGCGCATAATGAAACGGCGATGGAACCGCCCTTTGGTGAGCATGGTTTTTGTATTTTCACTTTAGTACGGAACCCTAATTTTTTTTTGCTACGGTCCTATTTTGACAAAGGAAATTTACCGCTAGGCTAATAATCATGCCTGGGTAGAGTATGTTTTCTGTATGTCGCAACTTTTTGGTTAAACGTTAGTGCCCCATTGATTCTTGCAATTTCTAGTCATACCCTATTAATTCTTATGGCTTCCTGTTTTAATTTGTCGCTGCTTATACTTTGTGCTTTTCCGAAACTTTCGTTACTTTACGCAACTTTTTGTATCTCCTATAACATAGGTCAACAATTTTTTAATTTTTTTTTGTGCATGAGTTTTACTTAATATATTCTGATTATATAAGCAAATATATATAAAAAAATGAAATTACAAATCGATAATATTTGCTTTTATAGAAATTAGAGCAATTTAACATTTTTTTATTTTCGAGTCCAATAAAGTCGGTCTTGGCACACTAACGTTGTCAAAAGAGTGGCAAGGGGGCGGAGTGTAGTGTTTCTTGCATCGCTCCTTGTGTACGAAAGTAAGTGATTGCTTATTTCAGTGGAATAACGTAATTCATTTTTTTTTTCGTTGTATCAGTCTGTACAAAATGACTTCGAGATGTTGTAAACGAGACGCCGACATATTTTATTATATTTGCGGCGAATTTATGACAATATGAGAGAAAAAGGACGATTTATGTACAAATTTAAAGATTTCCGAGGCATACCAACTTACTTCCATCTGTATACTGTATACCTGTTAAAAATCAAGATAAAAAATGGGCCTCACATATTGTGTCAGGTAACACTTGCAGAAATATTCTGGACGGTGAGTTTATATTCATTTTTTTAATTTAATAGCTATTTTATAATAACTTTAATTAGGTTATAATATGGTACGTTTTATTGTAGGTTGGTACCGAGGTGAAAAAAGAGCAATGAAGTTTGCAGTGCCAAGATTTTGGAGGATACTCAGTAATCATCGCATAGATTGTTATTTTTGTATTGTGAATCCACACAAAGATAATAAAATCAAAGAAAACATATTATCCGGATCTACCAACGACTGTTTAGTGTTGATTAATAAGTACTTGCATTCTATTTTAAAATTTCTGTTATAAGAATGTATCATTAATTGATGTTTGTGTATCTTTTAATAAATCAACTGTGTCCATTTTTCATGTATTATTGAGCGTTTCCTATCTTTAAAATTATATAAAACAAATTGTGTGTGATATATTATCGATCTTTTTTATTCGTTTGAAGGACTTATTGCTGCCATTATGTGTAGAATATAACATCGTTCAAATGTCCGCACGGCTTTTATGGTTATGGTCTGCAAAAGGCAGAGTTCTTATGGGCGACGGGAAATCGACTGTCTCAGATTCTAGTGCACACTCTCACGGACAGCGGCGATGTTTTCGGCAGATCTTCCGTTTCGTTGATATACGAATGTTAGTCAATTATTTAATGACCCAGTAGACTTTAATTTATCCACAGGACAGATTGCGAATAGTCCTCTCAGTAGGACGATTATGGCGACCACGCGGTAGCGGACGATTGTAGCACGCGTTGCCCGAACAGAATAGCTTTTTGATACAATAATTTTATTATTTGTTCATGTTGTTGAATGCTATAAACGTCCATGGTAATTTGGCAAAACAAACTGAATAAATTAAAACTAATTTGACAGATGTTGCTTCAGTAAGATGACCGTTATCAACTTTCAAAGTTCGGAAGTCCTTGTTAGAAGACCCTATATTTTCATTGATTTGAATTTTCCAATTTGTACACATAAAAGTAAATTCAGAACTATTTTCTGTTCTTTTTCTTATTTCTAGGTATAAAAGGAATAAAAATAACGTATGTATAACCCATGCTCAAAAATTCTGTAGACCGGTGTAATCAGTTCGTTCTCGCTGCTTTCTACAAACCCCTCAAACGCTCCTCGCAACCCGCCGTTTCTCTCCGCGACTCTCTATTTTTCTCTGCTAATCTCGTTTTTCTCTCCGATTTTCTTTCTTCCCCTTACATCGTTCTTATGGCTGTCCTACTTGCAGTGGTGGACTTAGATCGTCGGTGGCCCGGGGCGGAAACTTGCATAGAGACCTACAAAAGTGTAAAAAGTTGATTTCATTTTACAAAATGACAAATGGGTCATAAAATTGAACTGGTGACTTTTTTTTCGCTGACTAATACACATTTCATAGATTGTTTGGTTCTGACGACCTTTTTTAGCTACTGTGCTTAGAAGCCCCCAGGATCTGACGCCCGGGGCGGACCGCTACTTTTCCGCTAGAGCCTACTTGCACTGTATTTATGCTCATGTGTACAGTCATACATCACTTATTTATTATTAGACATAACTGATCTAGTTCGTGTATTGGTTACAGATACGGAGTGGTCAGGCTCAGCGGCTCGTTTCGCGGGTAGCTTGCTATCCGTGGCAGGCGGACTGCAGAGCTCCCTGGGACAGTTAGCGGGGGCCGTACCCGCCATAGTGGCGGAGAGGCACGCGCTTAAGGCGGAGGTTGTGGCGCTGAGGGAGAGGCTCGATCGCGCTAACAGACACGGTAACTGTTTAAAAAAAACTTGTTTGTCAGGGTATAAAAGAACTCCTTTAACGAGATTAAAATAGACACGTTGAGAAGTGAAACTTCTTTATCGAAGTATAAGAGAAATCTTTTACCAAGGTTGTAAAGACGCCATTTAAAAAAAATCGTCACACTGCGACACCATCCTTACTAATATTATAAATCCGAAAGTAACTCTGTCTGTCTGTCTGTCTGTCTGTCTGGTTGTCTCTTCTTCACGCCTAAACCACTGGACCGATTTTAGTGAAATTTTGTACAAAGATAGTCTGTGACCCAAGAAAGGACATAAGATAGTTTATATCCCGGAAATCCCACGGGAACTAGGGATAGCGATCTAAGATCGATTAATCGGAGAATCGATCTTTTGGACATAAAACATCGAAACATATTTTAATAGATATTAGTAAGGATTGAATCGTAAACTATACATTTGATCAAGTGATGATCTTTAGCAAATATGAAGGTACGAATTTACAGTTTTATGTATGTTAGTATGTTATATTATTTTTTTTAAACGCGTGCGAAGCCGCGGGCAAACACTAGTCTTGAATAAAATTGTGACACTCCAATGCCATTTTGATAAAAAATCGTCACACTCTCCGATGCCATTTTGATAAAAAATCGTCACACTCTCCGATGCCATTTTGATAAAAAAATCGTCACACTCTCCGATGCCATTTTGATAAAAAATCGTCACACTCTCCGATGCCATTTTGAAAAAAAATCGTCACACTTAACCATCTTAAAAAAATTGTGACACTTCCACGCCATCTTGTAAAAAATCGTTACTTTGGACCGTCACGACGCTATACCTGTTTTCTTAAATTGAGGAGTGAATATTTTAATGACGACCCGCGTGGCGGAGGGGTCACCATACCGATCCGACGCGCAGTGGGTTCCGGGTTCGATGCCCGGCCAAACAGATATCTAAATGATAAATTTAGGTGTCTGTTTCTGGATGTTTGTGTATTTGTCTATGTGTGTATCCATGGCACCCACGATACAGGGAATCCTAGTGTGGGGCTGTGAGTGTAGAAAGCGTTTATTATTATAGCGTTTATTATTAATGATAACATAACAAGAATGATATAATAAATGGCCTTTAAATAAATCGTGAAAGTGAGAGATTATTAACAGACAGAAATAGGTCTGTCGGCTGCCGCTGGAGTCGAACCACAAAGAGTTCTATACCTAGAAGGGTTGGAGGATGTGCTTGTTATGATCAAAGTGTTAATTATACCGAATCGGATAGTACAGGTCCGAACCGACCCAGTCTGATCGGACTAAATGTATAATTATATAAAAAGTAATTAAGTAATGATTAATTAGTTTAATTTAATTTCAGATTACCAAATGACGGAGGAACTCTCGTTCCCAAAAGGAAATGTCGACCAATCTGTGCAGGTAAAGTTATATAAAATTATAAATTTTAACACACACACGACTCAGCGTAACACATAGTGTAACACACAGTATAAACTTAACAAAAGCATTGCTGTATTTTAAAATAGTCTGTTCTTTTGGTTTCTTTATTCATATATTTTTAATGAATTACGAAAAAGTAGACCTTTTGATTTTTCATTTATTTAGTTTCTTTTTAATAATTTAAAAAAAAATATTGTTTTTGTTTCAGGACCAACCGAGCAACGGGGGTTGATCGCCGAGCACCGGAGCGCATAATCGAACCCGCACTCACGTATCACCGTCCCCGACAACCACTACTCCGGCGGGGACACGGCTGGCCCAAAAAAACGTTATATCATATCTAAATATATAACAGCGCCTTTTTGAATTCATGAAGTTTCCTTTCTTAACGCGCAACGCCATCTAGCGATAAAAATGGGAATCTTTCAAAAACTAAAATCGAGATTTAAATAAATTTTGTTTAAAAAAAAATAAGTAGTATTTTTGTATCGGGATTCGAACTGCGACTAAAAATAATAAAATCACTGTATATTTTGTAGTAATTTTTGTTTGTTTTTTTTTTTATTATTGTCTCGTTACCTTTTACGCCTCTTGTAAGTAATAAAATAAAAATAATAATAGAAATATTATATTCCATACGTACGTAACGTTATATTTAATTTTAATGAAAAAAAAAAATATTTTTTTGTGATTTATAATGTTAGTGCAAATATAATATTTTATACTATTATGGATCAGTACTAAAAACAAATCATGTATTTCTCTAATTTATAAATTCGCTTGTAAATATATATATTATGTAAGTGTTTTGGATCTTGTGTAGTGCCCGAATCGTGTAATCGAAAATATATTGTTAGCTTCAAAAATATTTGAAATTTAATTTATGACCATATTTTCAAAAAAAAAAAAAAACAAAAGTAAACTAAATTTTTTTTGGATTTTAATTTCCGATGTCTATCCGATTATTTTTATTTTCATAAATGATAATTTGTGAAAATAAAACAGATTTTTGATTTCAAAAAAAGGTGTCAGTCAAAAGTATTAGTATGACAATATGGTGTTTAAAGTTTATATAAAAAAATATATCTAAATAAATTTGATGGACAGACGTGCATACATCAATATTGTATGATAGTACATAGATATAAGATTTAGATGGTTTTTTGTCGTTGAATTGTAGAAAAGGGAATCTTGTATGTATATTATAAATAATATTAAATAATAATTATAATAATAATAATTAAAAAATACACAACAAGTGCCCTAGGAACACAGTACCTTGTACTTTGCCATATTTAAAACGAGTGTAAAAATAAATAATAATTAATCCCATTTTTTTATGTTACGTGTATGAACTGTTGTATGTGTGTACGGTGATGACGTAGTTGTCGCACTCGTGTGGGTGTGAGGAGTTTCGGAAACTCGTCACCAGATGGCGTCACTTGTATTCTGAATCGCGCTATCGATGTTTTTTAAACATCTTGCATAAGTATATGTATTAGCGTTAAAGGATTATTGTAGATTAGTTTCGTGTAGTATTCAATTAGAAGAAATGTTAATAAAATTATTAATTATTGTAGTTGCAACACAGTAAAGTTATTACTAGTAAAAAAATATTATTTCATACTAGATTTTCGTAAGTATTTTTGTGCACAAAAATCATAATAAAATCAACGCAGACAACGCACATCACACATTTAAATGTGGCTCTAGAACACAGGTTCCCAAAGTTTGTGTCTCGGAAGCCATTTACTATATTTTTCGATTTCTTTCCAAAAGTTAAAAACACAACCTGCTAATATTAGATCTAGTATATCTACTATACACCGTTCTCATCTCACCGACTCCCTAGGGGTCCTTGGGGGGTCGATATGGACCAGTTTGATGAAGCATGGTATTTTCATTCAGTTCCTTATATAATATTAATCCTATAGATGTGTATAAAATAAAAAATTGTTTTAAAAATCCATTAAAAAATTCTTTCTCGAAGTCTTTTTTCTCAAAATACGTAGACTTTTATTCACACGACACACGATATATGCAGTTTATACATGTAATATTTGTATATTTAATGTACCGTGTTATACCAACGTAATGTATATTGTTAGTTAATGCTAGGGTCGTGGCGTCGGCAAATAAAATTGACAAATTCGAAAATGTTTTCATTTTTAGACCTTTTAATAATTTTGGTTTCGACACTTAACACAATAGAAAATATGTACTTTAAATTCAATAATTTCAAGAATTTTATGAAGTTTTAATAACCTTGTTGGATTTTAAGATGTCATAAATTGCAAATAATGTAACTAATACATTTTACAATTTTACAAGATCACAATTTTACATTTACAAAGTGTTACACATTTGTAAATATTGTTTGCCGCGACGCTTCGATTACCGGTGTGGTGTAAGTTTGTATTGAAAATCTTTTGAAAATCTCTCGATGTTTTTTTTATCGAGTTGTGAACTATTGTTGTCTTGTTGATATGGTCGTTTTGAATTGTTTTCGATACAAATTTATGACACAGCGACGCGAAATACATCTGGGGTTGTTCGTAGATTACGTCAGAGGGGGGGAGATACGTGACGTCATTTATTTCAACGATTGAATGACTATCCTTACTAAACTACATGGATTTCATTTTACAGGAGAGTAATTAAAATTTAAATATTTACAAAAACTAATCTAATTGTTGGATTGAAATAATTTTAAATAGAAATATTTTTAACCCAACAATTACGGAAGGTTTTTTTTTTTAAATAATTAAATTTATTTAAATCCTGTAAAGTTAAGTCAATGTTGCTTAGTAACGATTGCCTTTAAAGCGTCGATGTAATCATTGTAATATAACTGTATTAGCTGTATGACGTCACAACAATGTAGGGGGTGGGGGTAAGAGGGGGGTGACGTAATTTAAGAATCATCCCTTAGCTCTATACGTACAAGAGTATCTATATATTTTGTATGTTAGTCTAGGCTTAGACCAAATGATAAAGAAAAAAAAACCATCCACTTTTTTGACTTTTCACCTACAATTGTATATTCGTAACACACGAGAGCTTTCTTTTTTTATAATAAATTATTGTTAATTGTTAATATTTCGTACGTTTAAACTACTCGAAATAATAAAAATCGTGTATATTGACTCGAATTAATCGATTATTTAAAGTACCATTGGAATGTACCGCCGAATAAGTATATGCACTTTGAGTGTTTGTGTAAATGTGCAGGGGATCTCAAACTTTACGATTATTTTATATATTTTTGTTTACAACTGAAATTATTCACCGCTTCATTATTTGTGTTTAAGTAAAACCAATATTTTCGCCTCAAAAAAGCAATTTAGTTTTTCAGTATTTAGTTTCATCGTGTTTCGGTAAGACCTATATTTTTTGTTTTATAAAAGCAGTCTAATTTTTCAATATTTACTTTGGTGTACAAAATTTATTGAAAAATAAGCACTTATTGTTAATTTTTATATTTAATTAAAATATATTAATATTTTTATTTAATTCCGTCTGTTTTAAATTTTGACTGACTTGAAAACGCATAATTTGAAGCATTGTTTTTATTTTTGTATATCGTACTTTTTTCAAAATTGCATATTTATAATGTTAGAAAGTTTGAGGTCCCCTGCGTCCCGTAGTCGGTGTCCCGCTTCACGCTTCACGCGACATGTAACTGATAGCTAGTGGTATCGTAAATAAATACCGTTACACAGAATGATTTGTTTTATTTACTCATTATTTACAATTAGGGCCACCTGGTCATTAAGTGGGGCCCCTAGGCACGCAAGATTTGAAGATAGAACTTAGTGTGTTTCGAATCCGACGGCACCACCAGTTTGTGGCTTACACTAAGCTAAAATTGACAGATCATTTGAAATTCATTATTTTTTACTAATCTGATAGGCAGCCCTATACGAACGCCCCTATATGGAAAGTTCATATATGGTGAAGGTACTGCCCCATATGTTAATTTGCCGCGCTGGAGTTACTCCCGCAATATCCTCTTGGGCTCCCATATTATATAGTCCACCGCGCTGACCAATTGAATCGGTAGGCTTCACATTCTTCTGAGACCTATTTTTAGGGTTCCGTACCCAAAGGATAAAAACGCAAAATCTATTACTAAGCCTCCGCTGTCTGTCTGTCCGTCTGTCACAGGCCTCTATCTCCTGAACCGTAATAGATAGACACTTGATCTTTTACAAAGTATGTATAATGGTGGCCGCTATGACAACAAATACTAAACATTACAACAAATACATGTCGGGGGCAGGTCTAGGCGTTAAAAGCGGATGACGTAATACCAGATGCTGGCGGCACCTGCACCGGACGACATTCCTTATCGCCTTATGACCCATCTACCTGATTACTTTACCTGCTCTTCCTATAAAAAGGGTTGAAACACTTGATCAGCACGCATTTGGTTTGGATGCGTCTCGGTGCACGGATCGCTGTCTGTTTCAATAGACTGTCCTAGCCCTCGCTATGGTTATTTTGCTATATAGTAGACTTACTGACTATGATAACTAATTTTATTAAATTATGCGATGCGATGCCATATACTTGACCGACTGACTATGATAACTAATTTTATTATTACTGAATTACTGTTCCCCTTAATGTCCTAATCATCTTTTCCCTACATCAGAAGTGGGATGGACCTACGTGCCCACATGGTCATTGTGGCGACCAATGGTGACGTTTATTAGTTCGGGGCAATGGCGCGCACATGCGTTTGGTCATTTTCTTGGGGAACCTTAGGAAGCCACGCCATCGGTAAAGCCTTTGATAGCCTTTGGATGCGTTGATTATGGCGGGACTGAACGCATGGAGCAGTGCAATTTAGGGTGGACCCTAGTGTAGTATGACAGTTTATTTCATACGGGCGACACGTTGCCATTTTGATACTTATAATCACTTTGGGTGGTCTATTGTTTCAATTTATTTCTATCTTGTAATTTCATAATGTTCACCTAATTTTTGAGTGTTCACAGGATAAGAAACTACTATAGCTGCTTGTTGGTGGTATTGTAACGACACTGGACTTGTGTTGACCGCGAACGTACCGGAAGGTGGCCAAATAAGGCAGGATACTTTTTGACTCTGGTAAAACCAAGGCGGTGAGTTAGTAAGTGCCTTTTCGGTAAGTGACTTTATTATTTAAATGTAATTGAAGTACTTGACGGTTTTTAAGAATTTGACCACCAGAAAGAATTTACTTAGTCTCTAAACGAATTTGAGGGTACATTCATTATTTCTTGTGAAAAAATTCTGAAGTTTGTCGCATTGATGCAATTTTAATGGTCTGCACGTTGCTCAATGGAGACACTGGGGTGTAAAGGCTCAATAGATGTGTTTGTGATATGGGTTCGCGAAGATACAATACCGTAGCGTTCAGTGGCGCTCGCGTTTGAATTTAACGGTGTGTTGTATTGAGCAAGGTGAAGGTGGTTTAAGTTGGAACATTAAAAATTTGGGTTTTAATGTCCTTGATGAGCTTCCAGAGATCTCTTTTTTTTTTCTATATACAAATAAGGGGTGATTGGAGCTAAGCTGACTAAATTCATTTAAAGTGATTACAATAATGACTTGAGAACTTGAGTAAACATGTTGATCGAATCTTACCAAAGGTTGTCGTGTAGCCGTAGTATGCTGTGGGCAGGCAGCTATGGCGGAGGTCTAGTTTCAGTGGAAACTATATCTGTATTCATGTGAGTGGCTTTGCGTCAACGAAAAGTAACAGGAGGTTACTGGGCTATGCGTATCCATCGATCACATGTAGTGCTTAAGTGTCTCGAATGAATGAATTTGGTTTAAGGAATTATGTAGAAGGTATTAGTCAGCTAAGCTCTTGAGTTTATAAAAAAAAAAAATCGTTGGAATTTATTTTACGCGTTTGAATTTAATATTAAAGGACTAATTCTTTTGTTTAAATGGTGTTGTAGAAAATGTGGAATCCTATAAAGATAAGGCGACCGATCGATTTTGTGTAAAATTTTGTGTAATAAGAAAAGTAGTAGTAATGTAAAAGAGGTCGAATTTGAGTACGGTTGTATTGTGCGTTGAGAGACTATGTGATTTGAAATAAACTATTCATCATTAGACTTTTAGTTTTAACGTCGCGAATAACCTTAATACGAGTTAATCAGGATTGGCCGAGCGGAAATTTTAATATTCGCTTGGTTTTTCTGCCTTACAGGAACAGCACACGAGGTCGTTTGATTTGTCACGATGGCCATATCGCAGATGGCCAATAGGGAGTTGGTTGTAGTACGCTAAGAGATGGCACTAGCTGGAGACATCAAAAGTGGTTTGTCGGTGATAACGTTTGAGTATAAGTCTGCTCGACCCTCTAGCGAAGGTGGACGTTATAGGAAACTAGCAACGATGACTAAAACTACTTTCCTTTCAGCTCAGTCTTTTTCACACATTTCGAAAAAAAAAGTGATCTGTTTTTAGCTTTTTCCTTATTCTGCTCCGAAGCTGACTAATTTTGGTGTCCAGTGAACTTTTGCGTTTCTCCAAATAGGGTTCATAGTGAATATTTAACAATTATTGACCGTGTTCTAACATTTTAATTAAATATGTTTACAGATACCTACTGCAAGTGAGTGGTCGAAGAGCACGTGGTCCTTATGTGCCCTACAACGCCACAATTTGGACCACCGTACCTTCATTTCTATTTTTTTCCAACAAATTATTTTCTTTTTTAAAAAAGATGCGAATCAATTTTGAATAAATAAGATTTGAATTTGAAGGTTTGATAAAAGTAAAGCTAAAATAAACTAGTTTTGATTAAAAATGAAGAAAGAAATCTGACTAATTTTCAAGTACAAGGGTCCGTTTAAAGTCATAGTTACTTGATGGTGATCATTGTGTGTTGAAGTCCTTGACTTGGTAATGATAAGATTAGTTATCAGTAATAATAACCCTCCCCTTTCTTTTTCCAACAAACATAGTACCAATTTTTGTTAAAAAGCATCCAAATTCTCCGGCAGCGTCACATGTTCCTTAATATAATTTCATCCTGATAAAGAGGATTTATCCGTATTGGATGATATTCCGAAAATTAACTTGCCTAGTAATGATGTCTCCAACGTTAATATACCTAGTTTAGCTAGAAATTCAGATACATTATCTCGGAGAAGCTTAAAATTGACTTTGTAAGCTAGTTCTCAGACATTGAATAGTAACAATTCAAATAGGTAGATGAAACCCTATTTCTTGGTTCTCGAACGCTGTCTAATGACTCTGAAGAAACGTTATCTGTCGATTTGTCGTAATATGATGAAAGGGTAAGAATCTCATTTGCTTTTGCGAGGGACGATCTAGACCAGCATTGGATGAGCTGTAGGGGTCTCATTTGCTGTTGTGAATGACGATCTAGACCAGCATTGGTTGAGCTGTAGGGGTCTCCTTTGCTGTTGTGAAGGACGATCTAGACCAGCATTGTGTAGCTGTAGGGGTCTCCTTTGCTGTTGTGAAGGACGATCTAGACCAGCATTGTGTAGCTGTAGGGGTCTCCTTTGCTGTTGTGAAGGACGATCTAGACCAGCATTGTGTAGCTGTAGGGGTCTCCTTTGCTGTTGTGAAGGACGATCTAGACCAGCATTGTGTGGCTGTAGGGGTCTCCTTAGCTTTTGCAAATGACGATATAGACCAGTATTATTAAGTTGTAAGTATCTCATCTATGCTAGAAGAGACTACCTAGTATGGTTTAATTTACTAGTGTTATACAGTGGATTATGATGAGCTATTGAAATGGGTTTCTTTTTTTTCATGTACCGTATTTGCTCTTGCAGACATATAAAGATTGTACCTACGCACGAGGACGTGCGATTGTCAGAATGGCCGTGTCGGGGGCAGGTCTAGGCGTTAAAAGCGGATGACGTAATACCAGATGCTGGCGGCACCTGCACCGGACGACATTCCTTATCGCCTTATGACCCATCTACCTGATTACTTTACCTGCTCTTCCTATAAAAAGGGTTGAAACACTTGATCAGCACGCATTTGGTTTGGATGCGTCTCGGTGCACGGATCGCTGTCTGTTTCAATAGACTGTCCTAGCCCTCGCTATGGTTATTTTGCTATATAGTAGACTTACTGACTATGATAACTAATTTTATTAAATTATGCGATGCGATGCCATATACTTGACCGACTGACTATGATAACTAATTTTATTATTACTGAATTACTGTTCCCCTTAATGTCCTAATCATCTTTTCCCTACATACAAATAATAAAAAAAGTTGAAAATAAATGGAGGACGCCATACAAGAACTGCTATTTTTCGAAGTTTTTCGCTATTCAACTATAATAGATAGACAGTTAAAATCTATTATAATTTTTGTTTCTTATTATATATATTTTAGGAAAACAAACAAATTCTGAAGATCACTTTATTTAAAAACACTTGTACAAAAATCTTAAGTCTAACTTATTTGTACATAATACTCGATAGGTACTTTGAACTCTAGTTTCGATCATTTATTAGCGGAGAAACAGTAGTTACAAGTACATACCAAAAAATAAGAACAATATATAAAATAACATGCTTTGACACAAAAGATAAAATGAAGACGAATTAACCATATTGATAATCCCAGAAGGAGTAAGAACAAAAATAAAAATAATTAAATGAAATTAGTGAATAAAGTGAAACGAAAAAAATGGAATTTTATAGAATCTTTCAAATTACCTGACTAAGAAAATAATGACGTTCTAACTTCGATACAATATTTTATTTTTATCTGTAGTATTATTTCCTTAATACGCTTATTTCCTTAATACGCTAACAGATGGCGCTGTATGCTACGAAATTAATATTATTTAGAATTTATTCAATTTCAGTTGATATTGAATAGTTTCTATAGTAGTAGTATAGTAGTGTTCGTAATAAAAATAAAAAGATTGGTAACATTTAAATGATATCCTAATTGACATTATTTCTCCACTAATAATTACAATTTCATCAAACTATCCATCAGTGGTAGCCGGGCGGTCCGTATGCGGTGGATGGTGAGTGACCACCACTGTTGCCATGGAAACCTGTCAACGAACCGCTGTACTCTGGTGTGTTGTAATTGTAACCACCTGGAATAATATTAAAACATAAATATTACTGAAGTAAATATTCATAATATGCATAATTTTGAAGGTGGTAGAAGTCTTTGTGGTTCGACTCGGGCGGCACCAACGCCACACCTATTTCTGTTATAACAGCAGAGGTTAAGCGCTGCTGTGTTCTGGTCTGAAGGGTGTGGTAAGGGAGACATAGTTAACTGATGTTCCAACTTATTCCTCAAGGGTAGCGGCGCATCTGTGGCCGAGCTTACATAGGAATCTAATTTATCTAATGCTCTCTGGGGTTAATTACAGATGTCCATAAGCAGCAGTTGCCACTTACCATTAGATCATCTGCATACCTACTGGTCTGCTATTCCTGTTTTATAAAAAATAACTTATTCGAGGCATTTCAACTTTTCTCAGGATTAGAAAGTTGTTGTCAACATCAGCCCCTTACCATCAGATGGACACCAAGTTCGTCTGTTATCTCAATATACTTAATAAAAAGAAACTGTCATTACAGAAATAAGAGAGTTGATGGTTTTACTATCTTTCAATTCAACTTATAAAAACTTATATCCTTGAATTTGGTGGACGCACAGCCGTTTCTAGATTTTAACTTATAAAGAATAAAATGTTGTGCGAGGTATTGGGTACTACCTTGTGTATGTGTTGGTTCGGGGTAGCGCGCCTCGCCCTCGTACCTCACGTCAGCGTGGAAGCCGGTCTGCCAGTCAGCGTGGTATGTCACTGAAAGGTAAAAAATAAAGGTATAAATATATATTAATGCTAGCACGTAAGTAATAATTGGCCAAGTTGAGTCGAACTCGCAAATGAAGGGTTCCGTACCACCAAATTTTCACTTGTTATTTTTATTTTTATTATTTGTTTTTATACCAAATTCAAATTCTTTATTTGCCAGAAAAGATATTATACAGATATTATGCCGTTGAAGTACATGGCATTGTGAATATTGTCTATATATTACGGTTTAACAGATAAAGCTAAAAACTTCGAAATTGGGCTGTTTCTTGTATGGCGACCTCCATTTTTTTTTTCAAGATTTTATTATTTTTAGTATTTTTTGTTTTAACAGCCACTTTTATTCATAATCAAGTGTTTATCTATTACGGTTCATGAGATAGAGCCCTGTGACAGTCGGACAGACAGCAAGGCATAGTAAAAACGGAAGCCGTTTTTAAGCTTTGAGTACGGGATCCTAAAAATATAGCTATTATGAATCCTTACCGATCTGAGTGCGTCCATCCGGTAACTGAACCCGGTACTCTCCGCGCACCACGTTACCATCGGAGCTCTCCCGCCTGTCGTAATCATTTCCGGACTTCGCGTCCTTCACTGAGTATCCGAATTCGTAAGACTTGGGCTGGAAACAAAATAATTATCTAGTTAATCAGGCGTTATTTTGCAAAATTCCATCCAAATACTAATAATAAGGTAGGATTAAAACTACTTCGATACAATCCGCTACCAACTTTACGTGACTTAACGATGACTGATTTAAATAATTCTTAAGCGATGTTCCATCACCGTTAAATAAACTCTTGCTTTACTGGGCATGGTACCGTTAGAAGTCCTGCCCAACAGTGGGACAGTAATCAGTTAATAGCCTCAAAAAATCAGAACTGCTTTCTGGGGTCTGACCTTTGAAAACAGAAACTGCAACATACGCTTACGCTCTACACTCACAAACCCACACTAGGATTCACTGAGTCGTGGGTGCTTGTCACGCAAAGACGAATACATAAACCCAGTCCGAGAACAGAAATCTAAATTCATCACTAACATCTGTTTGGCCGGGGATCAAACCCAGAACCCTCTGTGCGTCAGACTGCTCTGCCACGCCGTTCGTCATTACTCCGAAAAGTATACCTCTTGCATATTTTTTCATAAAAACTCGTGATAGTGAATTTGGAAATAACTAATTAATTTCTATAATATCGTTCTTCAATTAAGTTAATTTGATTTAAATAGGTTTTAAATATCGCGAGGTTATGGGCAATCCAGTCGTTATAACTTGCCGATAACCTAACGGAGGTTAAGTTGGGTTATAGGCGAACTATCCGTTTCGAACAAGTAATGTAATGGAGAGGAATTCTAATAGGAATTCTAGGTGGAATCCTAGGTGCGTACTTTTACCTGTATTTTCCCAAGTTACGTTTGAGAAATTAATTGTCACTTGCTTACACGTTCAAGGAAAACATCATGTTTTTTTTTCTCGAGGGGGAAACCTTCAAAAGGTACCCGACGACGTGGGAGCGTCCCCCCCGGTGGCCGTCCTCAACGCTTGTTGGAGAACTCCGGGATCTCCAACGGAACACAACCGGAGCCCTCCAAGCGCGATGCCCAACGGGCTCTACCGTGGGGGAGCAGTTTTCGCTCCTCCCACACCATGTAGTGTTTACGACGGTATGCGACCACACATACCTTCGTCCTTCCCGGGGTCGCTTGCTGGACGGTTCGAGCTCCCACTCTTGCCGTCCGCAACCCCGGAAGCCCCCTTTTAGTCGCCTCCTACGACAGGCAGGGGATACCGTAGCCCTATTCTAGTCCCGGAACTACAGGGACAATCATGAGGAAACCTGCATACACGTTTCCTCATGATTTGCCTTCGAGAGGAAAACGTCGTGAGGAAAACCTGAGAAATCTTAAAAAAATAAAGTGTTCAAAGATATGTGAAATCTATCTCTCAAGTGTGTGCGTATTTTTTTAAGTTTTTGCCGACTTTGTATTCGTCTATAACCTAAGCTAAGCTAACCAATGCTATAATTTCATATAGGGTTGTTGTTAGACTAAGAAAATGTAAAGCTAGGCTGTTTATTTATTGGCTTATTAAGTTAGTTAGCTGCTACATAGTTACTATAAAGCAGGTTTTAATGCTTATAAATCATCTATTTTCCTTTATTCTTGTAATGTCTCCGGTAGTGATCACATCAGACCAACAAGTAATCGTTAAGTATGCCAATATTATTTTATTTCTAAATCTATTCTGACTCTATCGATGTCGTTGTTCTCACTAAGTGTACAAATTATCTTCTGAAGCTTCTCTATATTATTTAGTAAGTGGCTGTTTTAATAAACGGTACGTTTTGCTGTATTTAATTAATTCTTTTTTACTTAATTGATTGATTCGATTATAGACTGAATTTAATTGATTGAGTTTGTCAAGGCTGAGATGGCAGTCTTTGCGGTTCGCCTTATGGCTAAGGCGGTGATGGTGGCCCATCGCCTATTTCTATCTAAACCAGCGTCGATCTGCTGTGTTCTGGTTTGAAGGGTAAAGGTTTTACTCATCCGAATGGTTTCAACTTTTTATATAATATAGGAGTAGCAGAGGAGCGTGCAGTCCACCTGATGGTAAGTGGCTATTGCCGCCCATGGACATCTTTAATCAACTCCAGATCTACCTGAGGTCGGCCACAGATGCGCCGCCACCCTATGGACTAAGCTGGAACGACTCGGAAAAGTATGTTTCCCTTACTACTTCAAAACAGAACACAGCAGCGCTTAACACTGCTGTTATGAGGCAGAATTAGGAGTGGAGGTGGTGCCGCCAGAGTCGAAGCACAAAGGGTTCTACCCCATACAGAAGTCAGGCAGGAATGTAATCTTATCTGGGATTGATTACAGAAGTCTATGAGCGACGGTAGCCTCTAACCATCAGATACTCCTATATTTTAAAAAAGCGTATCAAGTCATAGCAAAAGGAAAAAACATTACTAATGATTGATTTTACCTGTTACATCATTTGCTAACATTTTTCTTCTTTTTTACGTATGAATAGGTACTAGATATTATATACATATACTTATCTGGATAAAAAATAACCCATCACACTTACATAATTATACATTATTTACATTAAAAGTTTCAAAATAAAATTTTGAACAGTGACATTTTTTTCTTGCTATAGATTTTCCTTAAACCCTTTGAAAACAACGAATTATACTCAGTCCAAAACATTTTGTAAGTCATTTAACACAGCAGACATAATGAAAGAATTCCATCATCATCAACCCATTACTGTCCCACTGCTAGTCACGGGTCTCCTCTCAGCATAAGAAGGATTAGGCCATAGTCTACCGCGCTGGCCAAGTTTTAAAAACTTTTTTTTACAATATCCTTAATCAATGTTACAATTTCAGATGATGCAGCTTCTTGTGATCCTGTCAAGCGTCTTGATAATCCAGGCAAGAATGGTCCTGGAGAAAACGACTTGTGACGGAGTCATTATTGACAATCAAATATACGACTTGGAGGTGCTAAAGCAAGACCTGGACAGACCCTTCCTTCTAGCAACAGACTATAGCAGAAACACAGTATACTTTAGCTATAGTCTTAATCTCCAGGATGACAGCTTTAAAAGCGCTTACATAAATCTAAACACGAAAGAATTTGGAAATATTGACGTTGAAAACGGATTCGCTCAATCGGTGGATCAAAAAACACACGACGTTTATATAGGAGGCGGCGATGGCATCTATAAATACGATGAAAAGTCAAAGAAATCTCAATTCTTTGGAGCAAAAAATGACAGTATTTGGGCAGTTTACTACAAAGATGTTGTTTATTTCTCAGATTTTCCTCAACAATTCCTATATTCCATTATCGATGGTGAAACTGTAAGAGTGAAAGACTTCGAAGACACTAAAGTAGAACATTTCATTATTGATAACGATTATGTGTTCTTTTACACCAATTATACTGGGTTGTACAGTCAAAAGAAAGGGACAAAAGATGCTGTTTTGTATAAAGAGTTCCCACAAGGGGGAGTGAGAGGCATAACTATGGATATGAATGGTAAAGTTTATGTCTGCCAGCAAGATGGGATATACAGTGTTGAAAAGGACTCAGTTACTTTGAAAAAGCTCGTGGATTTGGACGACGGGTTCGGTGTAGCCTTTGACAACGAAAATAATATTATATATTCAGATGCGACGAACGTAAATCGCTTGAAACCGAATAAACAAAAATCCTGCAGTTTAAATTAAGTATTTAAATTTGTGACGTTTTACAAGTTGATAAGAGATGGTGCCACGTGATTATAATCTATGGAAGTTATAAAAACATTGTTGGGTTTAAACAGGCTCCGAATGAGACAAATGGACCAGTCATGAAAAATTGGATAAAAAAATAGTTATTAAGAGTTTTGTAAAATAATATAAAATTACATAGTTATTTTAAATTGGTTTTTGTTTTACCTGAAGAAGACGGCGGGAAACCGCTGGATTTAAGTACGGGACCGGGTGGAGTGGCGCCAATTAGCGGAGGCCTATGTCCAGCAGACGACATCAAAAGGCTGACGGATGGTTTTTGTTTCAAACCAACTTTCCTATATTTTTTTGAATTTGGGTCTAATTTAATTTAGTGTCAAATATTATTATATTATGCCACCGCTTATGTTGACATGAGTGAAAATCATTTCAGTTTACTTATTTGAAATCATTTAATTAATATTATTTGGATATTAAGTAATTTATTTTAAATTTGTCAACAGAGGTATAACTTTACAAATCCTTGGAATCTATGAAATGAACTAATCTAGACGAGACAATAAAGAGACAAAGAATGTACAACAGACTACAGGATGTATTAAACATCTTGTTAAACTGACAATACTAATGTCTTGTAAGTGGTAAGTAGAAGGAAAAGGTCAATTTCGCATCATTTTACTTCAATGCGTAAATTATATGACTAATATAATTACATTTTTACAAAAATGGAGTAGTCAAGAAACTTGCAGTCCATCTGATAGTAAGTGGGTGCCCGCCCATCAACATCTGTAATAACTTCAGATAGAATTGCAGTCCCATCTGCTCTGTGAACTAAGTTAGAATACTTAGTATAGGTTTCTCTACCTTTAAATAAGTCATTAATTATTGCGCCATTTAAATAAGGGATTCTACCATGATGAAATTTTAATGACATAACAAGTGAAAGATCCTAACGTTACGGCCGAACCAACGCTGAGCACCGATACTAAAATAATTTTATAAATTCCCAGATATGTACTTAAATACATAAGGGACGTTTCTTTCTTTCACAAAATTATCTAATATTTCGAAAAAATTGGGCTTACCTTCAATTACAAAATCAAACGGATCTCTAGTTTAGGGGGCTGAAATTAAATGTATTTGTGACCTTGATCATTATCCAAATAATTGTTGGATTATTTTATCTCAGTCTATTCAGATCGTCCGTATGACCTCCAATTAGCTTATTTCTGTTGTAGCAGTGACTATTGAATATCATAAACCCCGACTTAACTCTTAACACTAGGACATACGGACCAAAATACTGGTCAGTTAATTCATACATTAACTCAGTTGAATGAGATATAATCGTGCAGTTTATAATGTTTCGCTGTGACAAACGCGCGTCGAAAATGTACATCGCACTCACAATTTTGATTATAACTCTCAGTGAGGCGAAAATGAATGTTTATGTGACTGACGACTCGCCGATAGAACGCATTGGGAACAGACTGTACAAGAAGGAGTTGTTAACAGATGAATTCGCTGACCCTAAAGAGCTAGCCTACGACTCAGCAAGCAGAAACCTCTATTTCATGTACATGGACGACGATATACAAAACTCCGGACGCGCTTTCATCAACGTTGTAACGAAAAATGCTGTAAAAATCAAAGGAATCGAGAGAAACAAGGCCACTGCTGTCGATTCTGAAACAGGCGATGTTTACTTCGGTTCTGATGATGGCCTCTACAAATACAATGCCCTAGACAATATCGCAGTCAACATCGGATTATATAACGTCAATATTTACAAATTGGTGATTCGAAACAACGAAATATATGTTATAGACGCTAATAATCATATGATTTATAAGATTAATGATTTGTTGAAAGCTGTTAAACTCGGCGATATGAAAACTGTGATGGAATTCGATGTGGATAACCAAAAGAATTTACATTTTGTGACTATGTGCGGTGTTTTTTGTTATACCGGAGACGATATTGTGAAGAATACTGATTTGAAAGTTGTGTATCATTTCATCATTGATGGGGACAAAGTTTTAGGCGTAACAGACGACGGAATGTATGAGATTAACTGTGCGAATGGTACCGCGAGTAATATTGCCAAATTGGACTTCTTTCCGCGAAGTATAATCTTTGGCGATTATGGTGATATCTTCTATTCGATAGATAACTACATCTATAGGTTAAGGCCGATCAATTCTTATCTTGTTTACAATATTTATATGAAAAACAAACCGTTTCGTTGAATTATGTCATGGAAGATGTGATTTTTGTGCTAAATTGTAAGTTATGTGTAATTTTGTGAAGCTCAGTTGCGTCCGCGGGTCCGTCCGTGTATAATAAAATTACTTATAGGTATTTTTCTAATTAAATATACATTGTAAGATTAAGTAATAAAATGTGTTTTATGTAAACATTGATTATATTGAAATTTAAATTATATTGATTTGCGAAAATTATGTGCGTGTGCTTCTCGATAAATCAGTTAATAATAAATAATTAAAATATCAAAAATAATAATATATTTTTACTCCTTAAAGGTATTCTTAAAAAACAATTATCCAGGAAGATAGAGCCTTTTTTTTTGGGACGGCTGTGGCCAGGGGTCGTTCAAGTATTACGTAACGCAATTTGGGGGGGAGGGGGGGTCTTGTAAAACGTTACGATGCGTTACAGGGGCGGGAGGGGGTCTTCCGTAATACACGTTACGTAACATTTTTTTTAATAAAAAAATAGGGAATTAAAACTCCTAAATTGGCAACCCTTTTCATTTACGTTTTACGGGAAATCCCTTGAATGAGTGGGTTCAGCCGACTTAGTTCGGCTTTTTCGGAGTTGATGTTTTATTAGTTTTTACTCTTATTCGGATTAAAAATCTCTTGTTTTATTTCTTAGTGTTATAAAGTAAATATGTAAGTAAAAGTATCCCAAGGATAAAAACTATAACATAACTTTTTAGCGAGTTTAGGGTAAAAATTGACACTTGAGTGTTACGTAACGTTAGGGGGGGGGGGGTATAGAAAAACGTTACGGTGCGTTACAAGGGGGGGAGGGGGGTCAAAAATCTTCAAAAATTGCGTTACGTAATACTTGAACGGCCCCCCAGCAGTGGGACACCAAATCATATTGCAAATTAATATGCCTATAGAATCTACCTGCCTGAAGTGGTAATTCCATTACTACATAGGTACAAGAAATATAATTTCTACCTTTATTTTGATATCTTATACTATAAAAATATAGTTTAAAAAACTAAAAAACACGCTATAACAGAACTAAAAAGCAATATTTGTTGCAATCTACTAACTGTGCGATGAACTTTCTCTAAGGCGCTCTAACAATCTCGCCTCGAAAATCGTTAATCCTGAGGATGTTGATAAGGACATTGATACAAAATTATTCAAATCGTGTATTGTCATCGGTTTTTGATAATTCTTCATAATTTTGAATTAAACTGAACGTTCAAAGTGGATAGAAATCGGGTTCAAAGATTCCGTTACTTAGTTACATACATGCAACCCAAGCTAATAAAAGCGTGTTAAAAAGATGGTGCCTTACCACTTCATTTTCATGACCGTGACCGTGGCTGCCGTGGCTACCATCGTAGTTGCTGCCTTGGTAGTTGCCGGTGGTGGGTGGTAGGTAGGTGTTTGATGGTGGGGTGTAACCTGCAAATTGATATAGTAAATAGGTTTTCGATATCTTTTTCAGTATATGTGTGTGGATTCTTTTTGAGCAGAATGCATAGCAATAAGCTAAAACTATTCTACCCTAATATTATAGTAATTAATAGTAGAATATATTAGGTATTGTGTGTAATTTAGTTTTGTAATTAATATTTAAAAAAATCTCATATATGCCGGTTTCCTCACTATGTTTTCCTTTTCCGTTAAGCAAGTAATAATTAATTTTTAATACGCACATAACTTCGAAAAACCAGAAGAGATTTGAACCTCGGACCCCTCGATCGAGAAAACGAGTTTTAACCACTAGGCTATCAGTGCTCTTACTACATATAGCCGAAAGTATTATTATTATTGTATATTAAAATTATATCATACCAGTCCTTGGTGGTAGGTAGCTGTTCTGTGAATTGAGACCATTTGCGTGGTAGTTGTATGGTACCGGCGGTTCACACTTGACCAGCGCGGCGAGGAGAGTCAGGCTGATAATCTGTAAACCATAGCGAAACCATTTTTCATTTTTGGAATTACCCCGTTGGAATTACGCTTCCTTTTAAGCTCATTTTGGAAAAAAAAAATGAAGAAGACAATAATATAAGTCTTATTACGCTAAGCTTTCTACACTCACAGGCCTACACTAGGATTCCCTGTATCGTGGGTGCTATGGACACACACAGAGACAAATACACAAACACCCAGACCCAGAAATAGAAACCTAAATTCAGCATTTTAGATTTCTGTCTGGCCGGGGATCGAACCCGGGACCCTCTGCGCGTCAGACCGGTATGGCGACCGCTCCGCCACGCGGGTATAAAATACTTTTAATATGAAGAAGGCGAAGAAAGAATTTTAATAGATGGTAGAATCTCTTGTGGTTCGACTCCGACGTCACCACCGCCACACCTATTTCTGCCTCATAACACACTGTTTGTTCTGTTCTGGTTTGAAGGTGTGGTAAAGGAGACATACTTTTCCGACGCGTTCCAGCTTATTCCTCAGGGGTAGCGGCGCGTCTGTGGCCGAACTCAGGTAGGAATATCTAATCCCATCTGGGGTTGATTACAGATGTCCATGGGCGGCAGTAGCTTACTATCAGGTGGACTGCATGCTCGTCTGCTACTCCTATACTTATTATAAAAAATATAATTTATATATATTTTACCAACCCAGATACCTACTTATATTCATACAATTAAACTAGCTGACCCGACAAACGTTGTGTTGCCATATAAATAAAAAAATGTTAAGGGTGAACAACCCTTATCACTTAAGGGTATGAAAAATAGATAGTAGCCGATTCTCAGACCTACTGAATATGCATATAAAATTTGGTGAAAATCGTTAAAGCCGTTTCGGAGGAGTACGGTAACTAACATTGTGACACGAGAATTTTATATATAAGATATATGTTAATAAACATCATTACATAATAGTATTTATTAAACATAAAACAGTCGGAAATACGAGTTAATATGAAATCATTACCATTAAGGTTTTGTTACAAAATTCGTCTCGTTCCGATCTGTTTGTATCAAATTAACATTAGCTTTCTCCTCATTATTTTGACAAATGCATGTATATACATGTGTGTACGCTATAAATTATACGTATCTTCTTTGTTTTAGGTTATTTTTAGAGAATATTACACTTAAACAAGTATGTTTGTTATGTAATAGATTATATTATTTTGCATGTCTTAAATAAGACGTCATATTCTTTATTACACCTAATTTACTGTACCTTATTTTAAATAATAAAGATTCATTATTATTTATTATTATATTATTTATAGAAGAGTTTTTTTATAATAAATAAGAGTAATAGACGAGCATGCAGCCCACCTGATGGTAAGTGGCTACTGTCGCCCATGGCCATATGTAAACAGCCCACATTATAAAAATTGAAATAACTCTTTTGAAGCTGAAATAACTCATTAATTTTGTATTTCTCTCCTAAAACCAATAAGTGTATTTCAAATGACGATTATTTCTGCCTTTACCCTAATGCTTTATTCGCACGGAAAACCATAAATATATACTGACGTCCTCTACATAACACTGACAGTTACATATTACGCATAGGAACGGATCATAGATCTACAATCAACTAGAACTGACGTATGTCGTAGCATACATGCGCATTGTTTGCGCAATTACACCGATATTTCATGTTATCCCGTATATTTAAGGCTATTGGTAAGAAATCTCGAAGAGTTGAAATAAATAGCAAGCAGGCCCACTAGCTGTTTATTTCAAATCAATCAAAAAGATCGCAGTTTTGTGTGATTACTTAGCAAAGGCGCAAATTCAGCGAAATACGATTGGAAGTTGGACGTAAAACCATCGATAAGTTGCCCACTGTTACAGCGAAAAACGCAGCGTTAATAAATAGCGTTGTACAAATGGCTATAGTAATTTAACTACACTACTACCCATTTATTTACTACACGAGTTGGGGTTTTTGCGTGTACCGAAGAGGTGGAAGAAAAACTCTCCGTGACTTCTTACTCTATGGCTGACTGCCTTATAATGGAAAATACATCATACCAGCTATATTTTAACGGAAATTATCCTAACCTAATGATGTAATAATGATATTGTTAAATAAAATGACATCAAATGATATGTACTTGTTTATATATATATATGCATTTTCGTAATATTTTAATAAGCGTATTTAATTTTGGTTTTAATACATTTCCTGTGATTTTTCATAAAGATTGTACCGCGGTTTCATATCTATACTAATATTATAAAGAGGAAAACTTTGTTTGTTTCTTTGATTGTAATGAATAGGCTCAAAAGCTACTGGACCGATTTTAAAAATTCTTTCACCATTCGAAAGCTACATTATCCACGAGTAACATAGGCTATATTTTATATGTAACATATTTGATAAATAGATTTTGCGGCGGTACAAAGTTTGCCGGGTCAGCTAGTTTCAAATAAGTTGCTACCATTGTTGTTTGGTACATGTTTATGGTAACGGGATTCCTAGAAATATTTAGTAACAAGGCTACTACGATTGAAGGGAATTCATTTCTATGTAACAGTTGGTCTATGGGCGGTCGGACAATGGCTTTCATAGCGGCGTCGCTCAATTGTTTGTAATCCCGAGCTTACATGGATATGTCGGTTAAGAGTTTCATATTTAAATTATAACACTAAAAACTAAGCTAAAAAGCTTTTGCCTCAAATTAGATTAATCCATCGACATACAATACATTTAAATTATAAAAATACCTGAGACAGTTTAAGAATATAGCCTTTATCACAATTAAGGCTATTCACGACACCTCATATTTAAACTGTTGTCAAGCCTTTGGGCCTGAGAGGTGTGGGAATGAGACATGTTTACATAGACACATATGCAAAATCCAAAACATCCTCCAAAGTCGCGTAAAAAAATCTTCATACGTTCAACTATCCGCACTTTTGATTATGCAGATTCCGAAAGCTTTACATGAACAAGCCAGTGGTTATATGCGTGTTACAAACTAATTATCAATTGCTTTAACGGTGAAGGAAAACATCGTGAGGAAACCTGAATACCTGAGAGATCTTAAAAAAAGTTCTCAAAGGTATGTGAAGTCTTCTAATACGCACTTGACCAGCGCGGTGGACTATGGCCTAATCCTTCTTATGCTGAGACCCGAGGGACCCGTGCCCAGCAGTGGGACAGTAATGAGTTGATGACTTGACTTACGACAACAATTAGTCAGGTTAATCAAGTTTATTGACATTATAATTATTTGACATATACCTCTATTTCCACATTTTGTGCAACAGATTATCTTTTTAGGCGCATGTAACCCGTCCCTTAAAACGTTTTGATGCATTCAACGTTGCATCAAGATTTATGAATGCGGCTGCATGCATATTACCATGCGTTTGACATACTTGCTAACCACCAATCATGCATCTATTTCTCATAGGCCTTTTGCATACCGCTTTATATTTAGCCGAATTCTCACGAAAGAAACAAATGTTAGGTTTAAGTCATTGACCAATTTGTGCACTTTTGGATAGTGACGAAAAATCCACAGTACTTAAGAGTGCTTGTCCCTAGACAGAATAGGGCTACGGTATTCCCTACCTGTCGTACGAGGCGACTAAAAGGGGGCTTCTGCGTTGGCTAAAAGGTTGCGGGTGGCAAGAGTGGGAACCCCGGGAAGGACGGCGGTATGTGTGGTCGCATAACCTCGTGTACACCAGACGGTGTGGCAAGCGTCATGCTCACCTGGGCGAAGCCCGACTGGGCAACGCGCTAATAGGACTCTGGTTGCGTTCCTTTGAAGATCCCGGAGTCCTTTATGCAGAACCAAGGCCACCAGGGGGGGTTTATTGCGGCAAGAATCCCACATAACCCTGTATAGCCAGGTGCCTTTTAAGTACTTTTTTGTTAACGAGGGATCATTAACAAAAAAGTACTTAAGGGTGCTACAAAAAGTCCTTGGACGGTTATTATTTGCTATAACTATGGATAAAAATAAATAAAGACGTTGCGTGCGATATACCTAATTATGAAATTATTAGTGTTTGTTATCACAGCCATAGAAGTAAATGAATCGTGAAAATTTCAAATATATACCTGTTACGATTCGATAATAAAGTGAAAAAGTCGAAAAATAGCGGTTGCTTGTGTATGGCGACGACCATTCATTTTCAAAATATTTTTATTTTTTGTATTTGTTGTTACAGCGGCCACCGTTACACATACTCTGTAAAAATTAGACGTATCTATCTATTACGGTTCACGAGATAGTGCCCTGTAACGTACAGACAGCGGCTTAATAATAGGGTTCCGTTTTCACCCTTTAAGTACAGAAATCTAAAAATAAACGTGTATTTTTATAGCATAGGAGTAGCAGACGAGAATGCAGTCCACCTGATAGTAAGTGACTATTGCCGCCCATGGATGTCTATAATCAACACCAGATAAATTATTATTACACCAGATTGGGTATTCCTACGTGAGGACGGTCACAGATGCGCCGCTACCCTGAGGACTAAGCTGAAACGCCTCGGAAAAGTATGTCTTCCTTACCACACCCTTCAAACCAGAACACAGCAGCGCTTAAAACTGCTGTTGTGAGGCAGAAATAGGTGTGGCGGTGGTACCGCTGGAGTCGAACCACAAAGGGTTCTACTACCATCAAAATTTTACTTTTCCTGTCAACGCACTGCGTACGCAAGTCGAATTCTTGGATTTCCCAAAACTAAGTATACTACTTAACAGTTTATTTTTGTAATTATATTGATATGGTCAGTCGCGCGCGGGCGCTGGATTTTGTATTCAATTTAAAATTGATTATTCAGAATTCAGAAACATTGAAATAAAAAAATAACAACACAATATGTCCGATTCTACAATTGGATAACTACATATTGGTAAATAAAATGACATCAATTTGTATACTGTACGTAGATATATAGGGCATTTTCGTAATATTGTAATAAGCGTACTTAATTTTGGTTATAATGCGTTTCCTGTGGTTTTTTCATACAGATTTGTAACGTGGTTTCGTATTTCAAATGAGTTTATATTTTGCGTTTTTTAGAATGGAGTTCTCTGTTTTAATGTTTTTTTTTTATTTGAAGGCCTTGGATTCTTTACTTTTAGCCTGTATTGCCATGAATAGCTAATAATTTGTAACCATAGATTATTAAACTTTATTACTTCATCTTATAATTTTCATACGAATAATCTTGAGCGTATTGCGGATAGGAAGTATTTATATTCGCTTTAGTTTTACGATGTTTTGTGAGAGTAAGAAACATATTTTTGAGATAACATATTACGTATTACGTAACTAAGAGAATACAAAAATAATAGTGTTACTTAAACCAAGTTGTTTAAAAATTCACTAACCAAAAGTAAAATACGGTAAGTATATATTTCAAGATATCTAATTATTGATTACATGTGAAACTACTTAATGTAAAATAAACAAATAATTATTAATTAAAGAATATCAAACTTACCTTATAATGCATTGTAGATATTTTCTGTGGTATCTGAAACAATAAATAAAATTATAACTTTCCATTTACTGTTACTTCTCACAACAAATTCTGAAGTAATTTAAAATTATAGATGAGGAAGATGGACGCTAGTTTCTACGCTAGCGACGCTACTGTAGACGATAGACGAATGAACAAACAGACTTTCAATAGGTATCGTGTATAAGCATAGATTAGTAAAGATTACTCACTCCTAACAAGAAAATGTACCCAGTTTTGAGAATTGAAACAGTTGCGTAAAAAAAATTTGCCACGTTTCCGTGCTAAAATGTCCCTAAAATATTTGAAATTATTATTATAAATTATTTAATTATCATGAAAATTACGCAGTATTAGTTATTTATTCGTAAATTTTCTCTAAAAATGTTTTTATTTGTCAAGAATTCAAAAAAAGAACTTACTATAATAAGCCATTTGCGGCTTCATTCAATTTCAAGGCGGCGAAGTATCTTTACTAATCTATGTATATAAGTCAGACTTTTAGGTTTTATTTATGTCTAGTGCTGAATGTTGACGTGATCTTGCCTTTAACTTTTCATGTTTTATGTACATTGTTTCATGTACATATAATCTTAATACACAATGGGATAACTTTATTATAAAGTTCCTTAAGAAATAACAAAGTTTATAGTAAAATGGTAGCTATATGTTGCTAGAATCTTCAAAAAATAATTATGCTTTAAAAACTTTACTTTCTGATGTAATTCAATAATCAAATTACTTAAATTAGAATAAGTTTTCAATAATTATTTAAACATGAATAATCCGTACCATCACTTCACAAAATGTTTTCTATTTCTTCTACTAACTCACATCTTTGAATAAATAGTTCACAAACAAAAAACACGCTTTTATGATAAAATCAACTAAAAAGTAGAAAATTATTCATACATGCAGGGTAAAATAAGGATGTATGTTGATCTCTTTCTACTGAAAAACGGAGTTACTCACTGACAAGTGAGGCTAATATAAAGCGTGTAAAATAAATTAAGTTTAGTCTTCAATAACAAACATAAGTTATTCAATCTACAAACTAGTTAATTTTTAAAAACTTAAATTCTTGTTCATTTTTATTAGACATTCAATTAAGCTCTATTCAAAATGCCATTTCTACAGAAACTCCGTCTATGGAACAGCAGTTCCCACGGGGAAAGTGAGATAGTCATCTTTAATTTAGATTACACAACTACTAAGAAAATACTGGTAATCTAGCTTGTACTTATGAAACCATGGTCATTACTCTATTAAGATGGATTAATTATTTCTTCTAAGCATTGTGCCTTAATAGATAATATGGACTTAAGTAATCTCCATAGTTCTACCATAGTAAAGTTTACTATGGTCCTACTTAAGACTTGAGGCAATGAAAAGTTTTTTACTATAAAGGCATTATTATTGGCATATTTTCTGAACAGTAAAAACATGTATTTTATAGTATTTTGTTACTGATATCTATTGGAATTTATAAACAATTCGAATAGTTCTTTTTACCGGAAACCGATTTCAAATTAAGAAGAAAATATTTTTAATGATTTCTTTTTACGAAACTATTTCAATTAAAAACGGGGTTTCTACGTTTTGGTATGCTGACATGCAAAGATAGCGTTAAATACCAATATTTTTTAATCACAGATAACACTTATATTTTTATTATATTACTTCTTCTGCACATATCTATAAGTCAACACTTTCAAGTTTATTCAGATGTAATTAAATGATTTAAAACACTAGTAATATGATCAACATTCCACAATGCGTAGTCGTTTTAGAAAAAAATTGTAAGTATCTAAAAGATTTAAAAAAGTTAATCACGGACTAAAAACCAACCTTTAATAAAAAAATAACACAACACAGATTAAAAACGCGCGAATTTATAACGTTTTGGCGCGAACTCGCATGCGTTCGGAAACTGCTGCGTGCTCTAGTTTTAGAACGCACTGTGCTACGATTTGGCGAAATGATGTTTTTATAGAGCAGAGTGTGGAGGGCGCATCTTTCATTCAGCCTATTATAATGATGTATTAATTTTATGTAGCGGAATGATTAGCGTGAAATTATAAGTCTTACGGTTGTAATTTGTAATGTTTCTTCGTACAGCTTTAGGGGTAATTTAAATCTAAGCTGATAACAGTAATAAAAGTCTTGATTATTTTGAGTTACTCTAGTAAACTTAATATGTCAGTTCTAAAATTGACTAATAAAATATAGGTCAAAATGTATGTACTTAAGTATTTATTATTCACTGTGTAATTTTATACAGCGTTTGTGAGGGACAAATTTTAAAATGTAATTAAAATTTTGTTTTTATAATATGAAGATAACAAATGAGCATGCAGCCGCCCATGGGATACCTGTAATTAACCCCATATGAAAATAGATGTGGCGGTTGCATAGATTTGTAAAGATTAAGTAGTAAGTACTCGCTCCTAACAAGAAAATGTAACCTTTTGACAATTGTCACTGTCATCTATTTTCGTGTTTGAAAAATATTAAGAAAATGTAGTTTTTAGATCATACGATCATTTACGATTTATAAACGATAGTTCTTCGCACTTCTTCGATTTCGCGTCTTAACTGCGCATGTCGGCATTGTTCCGTGTAAATTACACCATGACAGTCATTAAACGGCTGACAGAATTGTCAGCCGTTTAAGTTTATTAATGTCTTCTTTCAATTACAAGGCGGTGAGATATCTATACTTATCTATGGGCGATTGTGCCTCTGTGCGTCTGTTCCAACTAACGTAATTATAACAATATCCCTAAACAAGCAGTAAACAATATAGAAAAGAAAAAACCTAAATTATAGAGGTCACTCGCATCATCAGGTCGCACGCATCTGCAATTGGATAAAACAAAATTCAATCAAATTAAATTCTCTGTAGACAGTGCGGCGCCACTATCGCGTAAATAATAAGATATAACAACACACAAAACAAATCGGAAAATAAGATTATAATCAGCGGGATTTTGACAACGTGACCTTAAACTTTATTCGCGAAACAATTACATTTATTGTGAGACTTCTCATAACACGTATGACAATGAAAACTGTCGCACTCAAGCCATTATCGTTACATCGTAAGTTCAATGAACTTTATTATTATGAATAACCGACATATCCGGGCCGCGATCGTGCAATTTTTTGTTTCTTTTCGAAATAATAATATGTTTTGTATATATATTGATATAATCATAGATTAGTAAAGATACTTCGCCGCCTTGAAATTGAATGAAGCCACAAACGGCTTATTAGTAAGTTCTTGTTTTGAATTCTTGTAAAATAAAAACATTTATAGAGAAAATTTACGAATAAATAACTAATACTGCGTAATTTACATAATAAATAAATAATTATTTCAAATATTTTAGGGACATTTTAGCACGGAGACGTGGCAAAACTTTTTTACGCAACTATTTCAATTCTCAAAACTGGGTACATTTTCTTGTTAGGAGTGAGTAATCTTCACTAATCTATGGATATAATATAGAAGTAGTGAACTAGCAAGCAGAACATCTGATGACACGTGCCTACGGCCGCCATGGACATCTGTAATCAACTCCAAATAGGATTAGATTCCTACCTGCAGTCGGCCACAAGTGCGCCGCTACCCCTGAGGACTAAGTTGGAATGCCCCGGACAAGTATGTCTCTCCTACCGCACCAGAACACGATTAACTTAAAACTGCTGTTATTGGGCCGAAATAGGTGTGACAGTGGTGCCACCAGAGATGAACCTCAGGGTTCTACCTTTAAATAAAACAGGCTACGTAGTAATTACTATTATACACAGGCGTTTCGGATAATTTAAGATGAATTCCCACTCACAACTTGGATATTTAGAACCACTTACATGGGGTCGTCTTGACATTTTTTGAGGAGATTTTGCATAGATTCCTCAGATTCTTTTGGAAATAATTGGACAACGCACCCTTTGATTTTTTACGAATATTTGAATACTTGCTTGCTCTGGTATTTTTGAGGAAATACAGCTATTATTTTAATGTATACAAAAATTATAAAAACATTATTTGTATGTAATAGGTAAATTGTAAAGTTAAGGATTTCTCAATTTACCGCATACATTACGAAATTTTATACACTGCAATTTTTATTAAATTTATTTAATTGAGTAATATTTTTTAATTAATTTAAATTGGGTACTTAAAAATTAATGTGTTATTGGTGTTGCCTTTAATGGTGTAAATTACAGTTAAAATATGGACAAGTTACCGATTATTTTTCATTATATTACATACCGGTCACCTGTATAATAATTTCTACTAATATACCTACCACTAACCGTTTTTGCTTAAAAAAAAAATATAGGTCAAAAATTAATTATCACTTGCTAATTAATTATTACTTGCTTAAAACGGTGAAGGAAAACATCGTAAGGAAACCTGCATACCTGAGAGATTTATAAAAAAAATCTTAAAGGTATGTGAGGTCTACCAATACGCACTTGGCCAGCGCGGTGGACTATGGCCTAATCCTTCTCATTCTGAGGGGAGACCCGTGCCCAGCAGTGGGACAGTAATGGGTTGATGATGATGATGATATTCCAATTTAAGCCGAGTTGCTTCTATATCATAATTATAGAATACCAGTGGTGCCCGCGGCTTCGCCCGCATTTTAAAGAAACAATATGACATACATAAAACAGAAAATTACGTACCTTCATTGGAATGACAGTGGAGCCATCTGGCGAAAATTGGTCGTAACAACTCTGAAACCTTCGTGGGCTTATGGGCAACAACTTTGCTAAAGATCATCACTTGATCAAATACATAGTTTACGATTTAATCCTTACTAATATCGATTTTTTGGTCCAAAAGATCGATTCTCCGATTATTCGATCTTAGATCGCCATCCCTAGTTCCCGTGGGATTTCCGGTATAAAAACTATCCTATGTTCTTTCTCGGTTCTGAGACTATCTTTGTACAAAATTTCATTAAAATCGGTTCAGTGGTTTAGACGTGAAGAAGAGACAACCAGACAGACAGGGAGACAGAGTTACTTTCGGATTTATAATATTAGTAAGGATAAGGATTTTGCGAAGAAATAAGTATAAATCAGTGCTAAATTGGCATCCCAAAAACGGCACAACATTTTACAACACCATCCATTCATTTATACATTCCCAAACCCGATAAGGTCCGAAAAGAAAATCCTCTTTCAGTAAAGGAATTAAATAAGTTATTTCCGGCAACATATTCCGGTTAACTTAAACCGATTAACTTTGATGTAACTTGAGAATGTCATTAAAAAGCTTACATTAGTAAAATACATAGATTGATCACTCCTAACAAGAAAGTGACCAGTTTTGAGAATTAAAACTGTTGCGTAAATAAGGTTGGCACGTCTCTGTTTTACAATGTCCCTAAAATGTTTGAAATACTTATTTATCTATTACGTAAATTACGTACTATTACTTATTAATACATAATTTTTCCCTAAAAAATGTTTATTTGTCAAGAATTCAAGAAATAAATGATAAAATGATCCGTTTGTAGCTTCATTCAATTTTCAAGGCGGTAAAGTATCTTTCTATTTCACTCATCAAAGTTAAAAAGGAAAACTATGTAGTTGTCAATCTTTAACAGCTTAGTTAGACGCTGCTACCCGCCTGTAGAACCAAACCTGTATAGGGCGTCTGTAGAAATATATATATAAATGTGTTGGAATGTCTGTCTGTATATAAAAAAATGTCCATGGGCGGCAGTAGCCACTTACCGTCAGGTGGACTGCATGCTCGTCTGCTACTCCTATATTAAAAAAAAATGCGCCGCTACCCCTGAGGACTAAGCTGGAACGCCTCAGAAAAGTCTGTCTCCCTTACCACACCCTTCAAACCGGTACACAGCAGCGCCTAACACTGCTGTTATTAGGTAAAAATAAGTGTGGCGGTGGTGCCGCCGGAGTCGAACCGCAAAGGGTTCTACCACCTTTCTGTGGCCACCTTTCTGTGGTTACCATCTATGGCCGACCTCAGGTAGGAATATCTAATTCTATCTGGGGTTCTAGATGTCCATGGGCGGCAGTAGTCACTTACCATTAGGTGGACTGCATGCTCGTTTGCTACTCCTAAATTATATAAAAAATCAACCCTAAACAAAATAAGAGCCTGAAGTCAGCCACAGATGCGTTGCTACTCCTGAGTATTAAGTTATGACGCCTGGGATAAATATGTACCTATGTTTCTTTTACCGTGGCCTTCAAACCGGAACACAGCAGCGGTTAACGCTGCTGTTATCAGTTAGAAATAGGTGTGGCAGCGCCGGCGAAGTCGAACAACAGAGGGTTTTACTTCTACCACCTTTAAATTGTATTTACTAGAGATGTGCCGAGTCAGGTCGACTCGAGTCAGTACTCGAGTACTTACATAAACTTGCATACTCGAGTACCAGTAATACTCGAATACTGACGTTACTCGTACACTACAACTACTACTCGTACAAGTAAAAACTTGATTAATTTTGTGTAGTGAGTGGCGTTTTTTTTTTTGCTCTTCCATGCTATTGGACTGTATGTTGTGCAAAGTACTCGAGTACTTTGTGAATACTTTGGACTCGAGTACTGACTCTTTTTTATATGAGTACTAAAGTACTCGAATACCAAAAATGGCCGACTCGGCACATCATTAGTATTTACTACCTCACTTATCTTTTGTTTCTCTGTCCGCTTTAAAATCAATCTTTTATTGGCCCTTTATATTTATTAAAACCATTTAAAATAATGCAAAATATTAAAATGCAAACAAAGCCGCGTATAAATATAGTCTTATACTTTCCAAGCCACTGTAGAAGTCAAAGGCACTGAATCCGGCTTAACGTGTCGTTCACTTGTAAATTATAATATGACAATATAATATTATATCATACATCATACTAACAACTATAGGGTACTGTTGTCACACGTGTGTTTATATTTTATACTATAAACTTTGTACCGCCTCAAAAACTATTTATCAAATATATTCATATAAAATATAGCCTATGTTACTCGTGGATAATGTAGCTTTCGAATGGTGAAAGAATTTTTAAAATCAGTCCAGTAGTTTTTGAGCCGATTCATTACAATCAAACAAACAAACAAAGTTTTCCTCTTTATAATATTAGTATAGATAAATAGCCAGGGACGGATTTAATGGTCGAGAGGCCCTGGGGCAAATAAAAATAGGAGGCCTTTATTATTTAAGGAATAAAGATAACATATTTTTCGTCAAGCTTTTAATAAACTTGTAACCAACATAATAAAGTTATTTCAACAAAAAAATGAGTAATTAGTAAAGTGGAAGTGGAGGTAAACAGCGGTAAAATGTGTAAAAGTAAAAGTTGCTGACTTGCTGTATTAGCTCCATCTGCCTTGCCTAATCTGGCCCTGTTAATAGCTATAAACTTGTTTTATCAAAAAATACATACTTAGGTACTACATTTAATTTGGTAGAAAAGTCTTACGTTAGCAGGATTTTTTAAATTTTTGAACGAATACTAAGTAAATAAATATAGTTCAAAAAACTAAAAAACACGCTTTTATGATAAAATCAACTAAAAAGTAGAAAATAAGTTTTCAATCTAGCAATCAATTAAGAAACAGTAAATGTATAATTGTGAAAAAAGCGTGGGGTGCTCCATTTATCAGTTTTCGAAAAGCGCAAGCGTTTGTTGGGGTTCACAGATTCCGCTACTTAGTTACATACATACCTACGTACATACATATATACATACATACATACATACAACCCAAGCTAATAAAAGCATGTTAAAATAAACTTAATCCCTAACAAAATACTGACTAAACCAAATTCTAGCTAGCCAATGCCATAAATAATAAATATTACTAATGTACGTACACAAGAATTATGCACCCATACAATGCAAATCATGTCGATTGTGTTCAGTAAAACAAATGTCGGAAAAGTCATTACGTTGTTTTTCGAGATCAAACTTGGGAAAAAATGCCTACGTTTGTTAATAAATGGGCAAATGTATGCAACATTACCTTTATAAGGTCAGTGACAGGTTTGTGATTAAAACATGGTTTGCAAACGGGAGACCTTCAATTCTTCAACCCTGATAATGCAGAAGTGCCTCCTGCCTCAACCATACAAGTTAGGCATTTGGAGCTTACGAATATGTGATAAGATACTTGAGTAGAGAATTTCACCTTCAACTCTTCAACCCTGATAATGTAGAGGTGCCTCCTGCCTCAACCATACAAGATAGGCATTTGGAGCTTACGAATATGTGATAAGGTACTTGAGTAGAGAATTTCACCTTCAACTCTTCAACCCTGATAATGCAGAGGTGCCTCCTGCCTCAACCATACAAGATAGGCATTTGGAGCTTACGAATATGTGATAAGGTACTTGAGTAGAGAATTTCACCTTCAACTCTTCAACCCTGATGATGCAGAGGTGCCTCCCTCCTAAAGTATAGAAGTTAGATATTTGTTGCTCATGTGTATGAAGTTGCTAGACAGAGACATATGATGAAAAGTTTGACCTTCAACTCCTTAGATCTAATGATGCAGAGGTGACTCCCGCCTAAACCATATGAGTAAGCCATTAAGTGCTTTCACATATTTTAAAGTTCCTAAGGACATACATGTAATGAAAAACTTGACCTTCAACTCTTTCACTCTGATGATGCTGAAGTGGTTCCAACCGAAACCATAGGAGAAAGCCATTTTGCAAACGGGAGATCTCTCTGTGAGCGATCAGGCCCGGGAGCGGCCGTACTCTGACAGTCTCTGTTTGGAGAAATATGATGGTGAGAAAAACTCAATAGCGTGATTCAGAAACACATCATCATCTCTTGATGACTCGTGGATGTTGCCGCAACGGCTTTGAACCTCTCAATTTGAAGACTTAGCCGTCGAGAAACAGCGCAGAGACTTACATCAGTTAGGAGGAATCGACTAATTCGAAAAAAGGTTTTCAGCGAATATCAAAGGATTTCGGTTCTGTCATCATACACAACGTTTACATACTCGTCATTGTTCAGCGAGTTACTCGGATGACTTATAATCTCGCATTATAAGTATCCGCTTGACATATTTTAGCGTTACAAAGCTATTCAACCTACTTAAGTACAAGTATCTAATCCGTTATGTCACGTACTAAGCTCCCACGGACGTAAAGAGATCACTCCTGATTAACTATAAAGCGAAACCTTTAGAGAATCACTTGGCTAGTGTGGACTATTGTCTAAAGATACACTCTGAGATACTCCTGAAACTTTTCGTATACTTTAGAATAGCAAGGCATCTGTGGCCGACATGAGATAGGACTCCAGGTTTCCCCTCGTCAACAAAAAAAAAAAGGTCACGTGGTCCGGCAAAAATGTGTTTCCTTTAATTTTTAGCCATAGATTAGTAAAGATACTTCGCCGCCTTGAAATCGAATGAAGCCACAAACGGCTTATTAGTAAGTTCTTTTTTTTGAATTCTTGACAAATAAAAACATTTTTAGAGAAAATTTACGAATAAATAACTAATACTGCGTAATTTACAATTACAATGTACAGTTTACATAATAAATAAATAATTATTTCAAATATTTTAGGGACATTTTAGCACGGAGACGTGGCAAAACTTTTTAACGCAACTATTTCAATTCTCAAAACTGGGTACATTTTCTTGTTAGGAGTGAGTAATCTTTACTAATCTATGTTTTTAGCTGATAAATTTTAGAGACTAAATAGTTTCTCATATAAAGTGAGAAAATATAGAGCGTAGGTGATTTTTTTGCCTACTATGACGATACCACTGTTGTTGGCTCTTTAGAAATTATTGTAGCCATGCTAATTAACTGTTTAATAAGGTCATAAAGATCTATGGGCGATGTTTTTATTTTATTTACCTATCCCTAAAATGTAATCAGAAAAAAAACAACGGTTGAAAAATTGGTAGCACTTTTATTTATATATTGTCGTAAAATAGAATTAGCTAAAAACAGTTATATTACGCTTAAAACATTAATACAATTAACAAATGCAATATCTAAATACCAGTACAAACATTCGTAACGTGAGAGCAACCTTGGCACTTTCGATTTATATTTTTTCTATACAATATCATTTGCATGCGTTTAGCAACTTAGCGGTTTTTCTACGCGCCTGACGTGGGAAAGTCAAAAGAATGGCTTATTTTTCCCTTTAACATGCTAATAATTTCGTATAATTGTGATTCTTATCTTTATTTAGCTTATTTTTGTACTTAAGGGCTTTGTACGATTTTGTTAATTAAAAGTAAAACCTTAGTATAAGTGTAAAAAAAATAACTAAAATGTTATATTAGTTAAAATATATAATAAAAAAATATATAACCACGTAACAGATTAAAAATATTTTGTTACGTTGTTAAATGTTAGCACAGAATGTAAAATATATAGGTACAGCCATAATTAGTATCTTTTCCATTTTTGAAGTATACACAAATAAACGTAAATTTGTACCGGAAAATGACTATTTTAATACTCACACAAAATTTAATTTGTAAAAAAAATGTAATAAATAGGGTACATACAAAACAACAAAAATTTAAACAATGTTTTTTTGACCTGTCATTGTCCATGTTTAACTACAAGCGATCGAAACTGAGCGATGAGATATCTTGATATTTAATTTTTCAAATTAAAATAAGATCTTGACAAGCAGGCTGAAGTCTATGACCTTTTTCGTAATACGCGGGAGGCGCATATGTACATTATGTACCCCTTGCAACCTATCGTTTCATATAATTTTCCTATCTTATGTGCCTTGCAAGTAAGTTGGGACGACATTCGAGAGAGTATCATGCGTGCAGGCAAGGCACCTATAGTCTGATTCCTAATTAGGTATCCAAAATGTAAACAAAGGTTTTGACCTATCAAGTAAATACGTTTTAAATGGTAGTTTTGCACGACTCATGATGCGAAGCATCAGAGAGTGCTTTACGATCGAAAAATTTTTTTCGCTTCATTTTGGCGGCTATTTTTATTATTATAGCCTTGATAGTTCACGGAATCAAGATATTTTGCATACTATTGTCGAGATAATTTAATGGAGATTAATTCCATACTTTTTAAAAATTGATTTACTGCAATAGAATTGGAAAAAAACTCCAAAATAGGTCAAAAAATGTTCCTGTCCGTCATGTGTGAAACCTGAAAACACTGTAACTTGTGAAAAAATCGATCATTTGAGTTAAATTTTTTTTTTTTTTAATTCTAATCGACGATTGTAGGTCACTGAATGCGAATGATTAATTAATTCAGTGTCGTTTAATTGCAATTAATAAAAACCGAAAACTACAAGACTGTATATATCTATAGGTATTATGTACATTTATTCCACCAGGGGCGCTTGTGCAGTACCTTCTTCCTACTACAGCTGTTTTTTCGGCAATTAATTTTGAACGACTTAAGTTTTTTTTTTTATATTTCATAATTAAATGAGCATTATGAGTCGTGCACTTTTGGATTTTCCAAACTTTCTTATTTTTGACAATATGAAATAATTACAACTATAATAAAATAATAATCTAAATAAAATGTAATCAATTCAAATTTTCCAATATGTATATTAACTCAATTTCATTTCATACAGTAATAATTAAAAAAAACAAGATTTATGTTAGAAAATTGAGTTGTGATAATGGTAACATAATCGGGATCCAAAACATTTTTTGTGCCGCCATTTTTAAATTTCGTAGTTGATGTTATTCATTTTTATGATCGTGGTCGAACTCGAATGTTTTCTAGTTTTAATATTGCGTTTTTTTTAATTATGTACAGTTATAAAGTTTTTGTTTTTTGTTAAGTTTGTGAAGGTTTTTGTTTCTTATTAATTTGTTAGGGTTTGCAATACCTGTAATCGTATTTTGACAATGACATTTCTTTGTTTACATTTTGGACACCCAATTATGAATCAGACTATATATTAAATCTAACTTTACCTACCTCTATCGCATAAAGTTAAAACAGTTTTAATTAGCACATAAAATTAAGCAGTTAAAACATCAAATAGTAATTGAATATCAAAACCTTTTACTAATGTCCATTATTAATAAACAATCTATCCATTTTTCACCTACCAAAAATCGAAATATGAAGAAAAAAGCCTGTAAGAAAAAAATGCCAAATATTTGGTAGGCAAACCATTACATAGATGAGATTTTTTTTTATAATGTAACAGTAGCAGACGAGCATGCAGTCCACGTGATGGTAAGTGGCTACTGCCGCCCATGGACATCTGTAATCAACCCCAGATAGGCTTAGATATTCCTATAAAATCGGCCACAGATGCGCCGCTACCCCTGAGGACTAAGCTGGAACGCCTCGGAAAAGTCTGTCTCCCTTACCACACCCTTCAAACCGGAACACAGCAGCTCCTAACACTGTTGTTATTAGGTAGAAATAGGTGTGGCGGTGGTGCCGCCGAAGTCGAACCACAAAGGGTTCTACCACCTTCAACATAACGAGATAACAGACGTCAATAAATTTGTGTTCATTTACCATACAAGCTATAATCTTATCGCTTCTCGCTGTAAGTACAACAATACCTGATAGAGGTATTTTGATTGCGGTAGACGCGTGCCATTATACTATTTAACACATGTTACGTTTTAAAACCGAATTAAATTGGCCAAAAATGATCTCTTTCGTCAGCTAGAGATAAGCGTTTAATTTGATGTTGCTCTCTTAACCAATTAAGTATTAACTTATAGAACAGTTTTACATATATGTAGTACCTAGTTCTACATTACATTCATTATGTATTTATTTTTTTATTGAAAGCATAGATTGGTAAAGATACTTCGCCGCCTTGAAATTGTATGAAGCCGCAAACGGCTTATTAGTAAGTTCTTTTTTTGAATTCTTGACAAAGAAAAACATTTTTAGAGAAAATTTACGAATAAATAACTAATACTGCGTAACTTACATAATAAATAAATAATTATTTCAAATATTTTAGGGACATTTTAGCACGGAGACGTGGCAAAACTTTTTTACGCAACTACTTAAATTCTCTTATCTGGGTACATTTTCTTGTTAGGAGTGAGTAATCTTTACTAATCTATGATTTAAAGAAAGAGTATTTGTATCGTTATTGCATTTTTGATTCACAAACTCTGCTGTACAATACATGCATCGTTACATTTTTTTACAGTGGCAATGATAAAAATAAGTAGGTACTTAATAAGTACTACTTATACTCGATCAAATTATTTCGTCACGCCTAAGTGCACGGTCAATCGTGATGTTCTTATGAGTTATGGCTAACGCATGCTAAAACTAATCTTCTATCATTATCAAAAATATTTCAATCAGGCATTACAAATTATTAATTCATTACGTTCATCTTATATGGCTTTGTGTTATTACTCTGTGCAACCATTTTAAAAAGATCTTTAGAGATATATTTTTAGTCTGTACGCACAATAAAAATGGCCACGCGAAAGGTCTGTCGAAATTGGCGCTAAAATCGCTTTATGATCTCGCGCCATACTTGGTAATGCGCTTGGAGTAACTAGATTAGTTAAGACGCATTCACAATAATAAATTTAAAACGGTATTTTAGCAAGCTCTGAAAATTAAATTACCTACTTATCAAACTTCGTGCTATTTTCCAAATAATGTGCCATTTAAGTGCAAATAAAGTGCACATTGAAATCCCATCAAAGTCAAAAGATTATCCTGTTCAAAAATCCATAAGATGCAAAATAAAATCTTCATATTATTTAATGTAAGACCATAGATAAGTATAGATATTTCACCGCCTTGTAATTGAAGGAAGCCATTAAATTACTTAAACGGCTGACGGTTCTGTCAGCCGTTTAATGGCTGTAAGGGTGTAATTTACGCGGAATAATGCCGACATGCGCAGTTAAGAAACGAAATCGAAGAAAAAGTACGGAGTAATATTGTTGCATTCGTAAATGATCTAAAAACTACATTTCTTTAATATTTTTCAAACACGCAAATAATTGACAGTGACAATTGTCAAAAGGTTATATTTTTTTGTTAGGAGCGAGTAATCTTTACTAATCTATGTGTGAGACATTCAATATTTAAGCGAGTGTAATTTTTAATTTAGGGATTGACAACTAGGTATTTTGTTTTCCTTTTATCTTACATACAGGATTCGTAAATTGCGTAAGTGTGTATCTGCCTTAACCCGCCACATCTTTCTCTCAAGGTCGAAAGCGCCACGAGTATCGAACAATGCGGGCATTACGAAACTTGAGTAATGATCTTGTTTTATGCACCATAAATTGGTGGTCTATGGCCGCAATTAAAAATTGCCAATCGTTTTATGGTCAGTGATTTTAAACTTTGTACATTACTTGAAGTTTTTTGACGCTTGGCATGGCGGTCACCGTACCGATAACCGATTATTTTATTCCGGCTTTATTCCTCGAATGGTTAATATCAAAATTAAGGTCATGAGTGCCCCTGGCGCCTTCTTATAGTTAGGTACCTACCGAATAAATCAAATTTGAAACTTAGATACAACATCTTTTTTCGTACAATGTATCATTTTCGCCGATTCAATATAAATAATACATACAATTAAATAGTTACATTCTATTTCTTTCATATGTGCTTTACATGTGTGTACCCATAGTCAAAATCAAAGTTAAAAATATTTAATTCAAAGTAGATTCTGTACAGAACTCTTTTTGAACTTCAATATACCCATCTACCGCCACTTCGCAGGATGTTTCGTCATGTGGAGAAGAAGCGGCGAAAAAACTCCATAACAAGGTTCTTTAAAAAATAATAGTGTTGTCTACAATGATAAATTTAGCTTAAGGGAACATGTGGAGCTGGAGGCACTTCAAACCACATCGTTTTATCTGTCAAAAATGGCGCATCCTAATATGAATCAAAAAGAATACCACCATATTTTTTTGTCTTTGTATTCGCAATTTTTGCATTGTCCCAAAAACATAACCAAACAAGCAGAAGACATTTTAATTCCTAAAAAGTGCATATGAACTTCGCAATTGAGGAATTATTCCGCAATTGGCAAGAACAAGGCATATATGACTTGTAATTCGTTACAAATTGTAACGTAACGAACAGTATTTTGTTAGAGTCGCCATATTGTAATAAATTTGCGGATGTTTCATAAAGATACACTTTAAAAAAAGAAAATAGCTTTGAAAAAGGAAAGACATTAAAATGTTTATTTTCCGTTACGAGGTGTTTTTTCTAAACTAAGTATTACATAAAATAATTTAAAACATTGTACATGATAGAAATAACAGAGTTGGGAAGACTTGCTTTACCATCGTAAGCACACCACAAAGCTAAGACTTCTAAAAAAGTTTTCAACGATGTGTGAACTGTAATAATATGCACTTAGCCAGTATTGTATGGCCTAAACCCCTTTCATTTTAAGATGAAACCCGTTCTACGAAGTGAGACCTATCAGTGTAAAATAATTCGTTGAAGGCCCATTTGACTCAGAATCCCCGCGTGAGTGCCATAAAACTGCAGTGATGCTCTAGTGGTTGAAAGTGTGCCTCTCGGCCAAGGGGTCCGAGGTTCAAATCCCAGGCACGCAACTCTAATTTTTCGAACTTTGTGCGTATTAGAAATTAATTATCACTTGCTTTGACGGTCAAGGAAAACATCATGAGGAAACCTGCATACCTGCGAATTCTTAAAAAAAAAAGTTTTCAATGGTATATGAAGTCGTGAAGCTATCAATTCGCACTTGGCCAGCGCGGTGGACTATAGCCTAATCCTTCTCATTCAGAGATGAGACCCGTGTAAAGCAATGGGACAGTAATGGGTTGACGAAGTAATTGTTGCCCTATTTTTTTCAACAGTCTGTATGGTCACCGTACAACCACATAAGGCTAACCCATTAGATTAGAAGTGATGCCGACAACAGATAATTATTGCCAAAAAGAGATGTACTTGCAACACAACATTACAATACAAATAAGCTGGCAACACTGGACCAAACCATAACAATGAAACAATGATTCATTGGAATATGTTGATGCTATCATCTGTCGTTGTTTGATTCAAAGTAGGTGTTATATTTATTAACATTGAGAAGCATAACGCAGTGTATGCGTGGCGGAGCGCAAGGTTCCGGGTTTGATCCTCGGTTGGACACAACTCCGGAGCACGACTTTTTACTTTTTACTCCTTATAACAGCTTTGTTAAACCTTGTTTTATTTTACTTTGAAGGATGTGATAAGTTGACAACAGTGATGGTGGTCGCCATATTGTAGTTTGTACCTACTCCGGCGGCAACACCGTCACACCTATTTCTGTTTAATAGCAGTGTTAAGCGCTGTAAGAGTGTAAGAGAGACATTATTTTAGGGATTCCAGCTTAGTCCTCAGGGGTAGCGGCGCATCTATGACCGGCGTCAGATAGGAATCTAATTTTATCTGGGATTGATTACAGATATCCATGGACGGCAGTAGCCATTTACCAGATGGCCTGTATGCTCGTCTGTTATCTATGTATTCTAAATTATAAAAAAAAACATACAATTTTAGAGGGTTTAGCTTATCTTTTAGTTTTAAAAGGGTTAGCCCCCAATCAGTGTTACCAACTTTTACAACAGGCAAGATACAAACCAAACTCGAAAGCAAGCCTTGCCACAACCTCGCCCATACAATTGTCTAATAAAAACATTCGAACTTGTATCGACAAACTGTCCTTGCTTTCCTTCGTCTCGTCAAGGAATACAAAAACAATAAACAAAACCTTTATTGCATATAGTATTTATGGAGTAAGGCATAAGAAATCGCGATTTCTTTCAGCTTACTTACCATTAAACTTAAACACAAATAATACAACGACGAGTGTCCGATCTCAGAAGGAAATAATTAATAATGTATTATTTTTAATATTATAACTTTCTCCGTTATTTCGTTATGCGTAAAAGTCAACACGCTTATTTTTTCTATTTTCTTCAATCTACATTTGGTCTAAAGCCTAGTTCTTCGTGATTCACTCCGGCGGTACCACTGCCACACCTATTTCTGCTTAATGAAAAAAGTGATAAGAGCTGCTGCGTTCTGGTTTGAAGAGTAAGGTAAGGAATCTTCCCTAGCATACTTTTCAAAAGTATCTACTTATATGAGACATTTTAACTTACTTCTCTGATAACTTTGCTGACGCAATGCATCTGTGGCCCACCCCATTTACAGCCATCCTATTTGAAGTAGCTACTTATGTGCATGGGCGGCAGTATCCACTTACCATAAGGAGGGTTGCAACATCATTTCCTTCATTAAAACACAGTTGTTATTCTTGGCCCGTGTGGCAGAGTAGTCACCATACCGGGCTGACGCGCAGAGGATCCCGGGTTCGATCCCCCGCCAGACAGACATCTAAATGACGAATCTAGATTTCTGTTTCTGGGTCTGGGTGTTAGTGTATTTGTCTTTGTATGTCTCCATGGCACCCACGACACAGGGAATCCTAGTGTGGGCTGTGAGTGTAGAAAGCATTATTTTTAGCGTTACTTTTTATTATAATCGCTACTTCCTATAGATTGAACCATTTCTAAAGATGGCCGGACAATCACCTAATAATTATGGCGGCCTTGCTCTACATCCCATCATAATAAGACAACCAGACAAGTATATTTATGTTTTTTATATAGATAAAAACGATAAAACTTATCTAACATCCGTATAATGACATGAGAAAAGAAAGAAAAAAGTTCTTAAGGGTGTGTGAAGTCTACCAATTCGTACTTGGCCAGCGCAGTAAACTATTCCCTTTTTTTGTTTACGAGGGGGGAACTTTCAAAGATATCCTATGCCGTGGGAGCGATACGGGGTTATGTGGGATTCTTACCGCACTAAATCCCCCCCGTGGCCGTCCTCGGCACTGCGTTGAGGACTCTGGGATCTCCAAGTAACGCAACCGGAGTCCTCTAAGTGTGTTGCCCCGTCGGGTTCAGCCCAAGCGAGCATAAGCTCGCCACACTATCTGGTGAGTACTCCAGCATGCGGTGACACATGCCGCCGTCTTTCCTGGGATTCCGCCCGCTACCCCGGAAGCCTCCTTTTAGTCGCCTCTTACGACAGGCAGGGCATACCGTAGTCTTATTCTGGTCCTAGAAGTACAGGGACAGGTGAGCTATGGCCTAAAACCCTTCTTATTCTGAGAGGAGACCCGTGCCCAGCAGTAGCGCAGTAATGGATAAGCGACGAAATAATTTGCACGTAAAGAATAAATACAAATGGCTTTCCATATTTGGTATTGTGCATGTATTTAGCAATTACATATTTCGCTATCACAGACCTACTTAAGTCCTCATTTTTATTTGTATAGTATAGATTTTAGTGTGGCAACGAGAATTAAGTTCAAATGTAGTAACCGCGGAAGCCCATTTAATATATGGTCATCATAAGGTGTGATGGCATCATTAACTCTTGCTATGAAACGATGATTACTTTAATGTATATTTTTAACGTATTTTGAAGGCATATTTTCAAATATTTTTTATATATTCCATTATTTCAGACACACTTTAAAGACCATCCTTTATAGGTATAGCTGAATAATTATATAGACTAATATATTTTTTCATTTGAATAAATATGTTTCCGCGGTTTGTTATGTAGGACAGTTCAGTAAATAACTGCACCGTGTAGGTTAACAATTGATTTGAAAATCATATTAAAACTCATTAGAATTACATTGCCTCCATCTTCAATCAATAATACCAAGTCTATAAACGCTTTCTACACTCACAGCCCCACACTAGGATTCCCTGTATCGTGGCTGCCATGGACACACACAGAGACAAATACACAAACACCCATATACCAGAAATCTAAATTCATCATTTAGGTATCTGTCTGGCCGGGGATCGAACCCGGGACCCTTTGCGCGTCAGACCGGTATGGTGGCCGCTCCGCCACGCGGGTCGTCTAAAGTCTCCATTCATGATGCCTGTGTCTTCCATGGTACTTACCATACCATAGACTTTACCAAAGACTAGGATGATTAGAAGTCTATTATTACTTCGCTTGTGGGTGCTAAAACAGTTTCTCTAGCACCTCTGCTAAACAATGCAACGTAACATTACATGTAAATGAAGTTTATGTAACGCTGACCACTTTATCTTTGTTACAAATTGTAACCAGCGAAGCGTAGGAGTGACATTTAAATAACAATTAAGTACTAACGTTGACAGCGTCTTTAATAATAGTGTTAAGCTCTGCTCTTTTGTTTGAAGGGTGTGGTAATAGATAGTTATACTGGCATTACACATAGTCCTCAGGGGTAGCGAGTCGCGACGCATCTGTGGGAGAGGTTAGGTAGGGTTGTAATCCTAACGACACATCAAATCATCCGTTAACGATATACCTATATTATCGACATATGTCATCCGATATATGACATATCGTGCAAAATTACAACAACATTTTAAGATTGAGGCATAGATTAGTAAAGATTACTCGCTCCTAACAAGAAAATGTAATCTTTTGTCAATTGTCACTGTCAATTATTTTCGTGTTTGTAAGATATTAAAAAAATGTAGAGCACGCAGTCCATCTGATGGTAAGTGGCTACCATCGCCAATGGACATCTATAATCAACGCCAGATAGGATTAGATTCCTACCTGACGTCGGCCACAGAAGCGCCGCTGCCCCTGACTAAGCTGGAACGCCTCAGAAAAGTAAGTCCCCCTTACAACCCTTCAAACCAGAATACAGCAGAGCTTAAAGTGCTGTTATTAGAAGGTGGTAGACCTTCAGTATAAGAGATGCAGACTTCAATAAGTATCAAAAAAATTTGGACAGATTTTAGTGTTGTTCATCATCAACTCATTATTGCCTCACTGCTGGGCACAGGTCTCCTCTCAGAATGAGAAGGATTAGGCCATAGTCCAAGCGCTGGCAAAGTGCGTATTGGTAGACTTCACGTACCATTGAAAACTTTTCTCAGGTATGCAGGTTTCCTCACGATGTTTTCCTTCACCGTTTAAGCAAGTAATAATTAATTTCTAATACGCACATAACTTTGAAAAATCAGAGGTGCCTGTGCCTGGGATTTGAACCTCGGACCTCTCGTTCAAGAGGCCGAGTGTCTTAACCATTAGGCTATCACTCTTGTGATGTTTGTAGTGTTGTTCAAAACCCGGCACTTTTTGTTACTAAAACCACTTGTTATCAATTAGACCACCTTATTTTCGAGTTAAAACTTGACATACTAATTACAGACTATGCAAATCTTAATTACATTTGTTTTAATTACTATGTAACGCGGAAGAGCTAGATCGCTGATGTTCCCATGGTGATGGCAATCGGGAGATTTGTATGCGAAATACTTGGCATATGTAATTAGGCTATTACCTCCTTTCCCATATTTGTGATAGATTCTATTCGAATACGTAATTAGGTAACTTTAATGAGAGTTCGTTATTTAACCTATTTCTGCGTAATAACAGCAGTGTTCCCATTCTACCTAATAACAGCAGTGTTAAGCGCTGTTGTGTTCCGGTTTGAAGGGTGTGGTAAGGGAGACAGACTTTGCCGAGGCGTTCCAGCTTAGTGCTCAGGGGTAGCGGCGCATCTGTGCCCGACCTCAGGTAGGAATATCTAATCCTATCTGGGATTGATTACAGATGTCCATGGGCGGCAGTAGCCACTTACCATCAGGTGGACTGCATGCTAGTCTGCTAATCCTATATTAAACTACATTATTAAATATTTTTCAAACACGAAAATAGATGACAGTGACAATTGTCAAAATTGGTACATTTTCTTTGTTAGGAGTGAGTAACCTTTACTAATCTAGGGTTGATTAGAGATGTTCATGGGCAGCAGTAGCCACTAGCCATCTACCATCTGGCGGACTTTAGGCTAATTTGCTACTTCTGTATTATTTAAGTACCTATATAAAAAATAAGTGATTTTACGGGTCAGATCCAAAAGGGCTTAATGAACTCAAATCCCTCAAAATGGAAACTCATGTACTTCAGTCCATTCATCATTTCATTTATAATCACGTGCTTAAGTATGTTAATTCCCTTAAAGGAATATAATGTAAGGAAACCTGCATGCGAGACTTCTTAAAAAACAACTCTCAAATTAATGTGTGAGCTGTGTGCGCGATGAACCTAATCGCCTATGTCCTTCTTTTTTCTCGAGGGGGAAACCTTCAAAAAGCCGTGGGAGCGACACGGGGTTATGTGGGACTTTTACCGCACTAAAACCCCCCCGGTGGCCGACTTCGGCGCTGCGTAGAGGACTCCGGGATCTCCAAAGGAACGCAACCGGAGTGCTCACACACAACACACCATCTGGTGTTCACGACGGTATGCGACCAGGCGACCGCACATACCGCCGTCCTTCCCGGGGTCGCTGACGGGCGGTTCGAGCTCCCACTTTTGCCACCCGCAACCCCGGAAGCCCCCTTTTAGTCGCCTCTTACAAGTCATGAGATACCGTAGTCCTATTCTTCTCCCGGAACTACAGGGACGGTGCGCGATTAACCTAAGCGCCTATGTACTAGCCCCTCTTATTGTGAAAAGAACCCCGGATTGCTCCGGAGAGTAATGGGTTGACAACGAACGTTAACAACTTGATATTGCCAAAATGATCATAAGACCGAGAAGCTATCGCATAAACAAAAAGACAAAAAACAAAACTCGGATGTTTTTAAAACTTTTACGAAGGGAATCTCCCAAGAACAAAATTTAGGTTACTAGTGACATCTACCGGAGAAGGCGTGTAATGTTTGCAGCCAGTGACATCTACCGAATACAGGTAAAACTAAAACAATTTCAAATCGTAAATACACTTAAAAATTTGTTCTTGATCAATATTTTAGTAAATTTATTTATTTTTTTATTATATACGAATTATAAATGGTTTTTTATGCTTACCGATAGATATATTAGCAAAGTAAATGTAATATTTACATGGTATGTATTGACAAACTATTTTATTTATATTACTTACTATTACTATTGTTATTTAGTTTGGATTTTTTTATATATATGCCTACATGGAAATACTACGAATAAATAGTATTTATTATGATTACCGAATGATTTATTTGCTAAGTAATATTTATATTATGTATTAATTTATTATGTAACTGGAGAATTGTTTTGAATGCAACGCCATCTATTAATACTTGTGTAAACAAATACTTTGCACGTGCCGCTGGGAGGCGGTATACACAAAGGTGTGTCGGCTTTCTTTTGTAAACAAAAGTAGCTTCACTCGAAGGTATTTTAAATAATTATAATATTTTACAAAATTAATATATTTTATACCCCGAAGTAATGTATATAAATACGAGTTATGATAATCTACCTTCCTTGAACCGAAAATTGTAATCAGAAATATTTTATCACGTCACAATTTTCTCCTGCAGTCAAATGTTTATCTACCTAACTACCCAACGTATACCTATATTAATATTGAGAAAAATAAATGATTTGATATTTGTTTCGGATTAATTTAAAATGTCAAATAGGAAGTGTAAAAAGTTCTGATCGTTTTTGTTATGTTTGTGGACCGTTCATATTTTCAAAAAAGAGAAGACCCATTGTAGAATCGTTAAAAGTGCATATTTTCATTATTTTAGATTTCCTATTGCAAATCAAGTTAAAAAGTGGGCGCCTCTTGTGTTTTGGGCTGTAGAATCGTTTTACTCCAGTGGTCATCAGCATAATACGCAGTCAGTCAGCTGGGACGTCATACCCTCCGGGTCTCTCATATGCTAAGGCAATGTTAACATAAGGGCGATGGGCATGGAATTTCGGGTCTCGAGGATACCCTCTTTGCCTGGGCAGATTCTCAGGTGGTCAATACCCCCCGGATTTTTGATATTAATTCATAATAAAATAATGTTATTTAAAACATAATAAAATAATGAAAAAATATATCATGCCACTGTTGAGTGGGTGATTCGGTTATGCGTCGATTTATGCCGAACTTATGCGTCGTTACCGTGAAGAGTGGGAGCGTCGTTGGTGTAGAGGGCATAATACGTCATCAGGATAATACGATAAACGTCCTTCTTCCTTGATTCACCAGTACTATGTAGAGAACCTAGTTATGGCAATGATGGCAATGAAATTGGTGTCGAAGTCAAAGAAATATTTACCGATGAAATCTAGCTGACCCGGCAAACTTTGTACCACATCAAAATCTATTTATCAAATATATTTCATATAAAATATAGCCTATGTTACTCGTAGATAATGTAGCTTTCGAATGGTGAAATAATTTTTATAATCGGTCCAGTATGATGGAAAGCAGTCACCGTCGCCTATGGACATTTGCAACGCCAGAGGTGGCCAATGCATCGCTGGCTTTGAACAAATAATTAAAGATTAATTTTCTGCACTCGAAACAAAACTTAGGAATTTAATAGGTAAAAGTTTTAGTTTGTATAATACATTTAAATACCTGAGCTACATCAACATCCACTTTTTACATATTTTACATTAGACAAACGAATAGAAAAAATAACAATCCTGTCTTGTTAAACTCTATACATAATAATATGATGTATGTAATTTTACTAACGCTTCATATTTTTTTTATTACTCAATTTCTTAAATTGAAGATTACATATTTTCTTGCAACGCCCAATTATTGGATGGGACTTTAATTTCATGTATGAGAAAAAACATCATGTATGTATTCACAAAATAAAAATATACTTGTTGAACTTTAAATTAATTGATAAGTAAAAGTATAAATTTAATAAGTTGCTTACTTTCGTATCCAATATAATAAATAAAAATGATTTTTCAGTACACGAAATCGAACCCACTACCGATCGGGAAATCCCCTACTAAACCTAAACTTGGCGGTATCCTTTGTGCGTGTGCCGAAAAGCAGCTAAGCAAAGGATGCCGAATTTTATTACTTTTCCAAAATTTCACTCTATCTTTAGCAGTTGTCGTGAAAAGGTGTGTCAAAAAATTCGAGAAAAAATACCAGCTTCTGTTTCTTTAGGTAAGTTTCTGTATATTTAATTTCATTTCATAATTAATTATGTTGTTGTATTGCTGTTCTCTTAAATAAAAAACATTTTTCAACAAAATATCAATTTTTTGCAGTAAAAGCATAGATAAGTAAAAGTATTAAATTCAGTGTATTTTTGTATGTAAGAATTTAATTAACTTTTCGTGGTTTATTTTAAAAATAATATTATTAAAAGTAAATTATGGCAGTGTCTCAAACTGTCTCCTTACAGGAATTTAATTACTGATCTAATATGAATCTAATTAACATTTTTTTATTTTATAGATTAGATTTTGCTAAATTATTATGTTTTTGTCAATAACAATTTGTGCAAATAAAAATATGTTTCGTGATCTATTTTGAGGTCTTATTGTGCAAAAAATATTTTAAAAGTTATTTAATTTTTTACGCTTCCGAGTTCCGGTATTTTCTCAATGGGATAAAAATGGCCCCTTACGATACGTGTGTAAAATGTAAATGAAAAGTTCACTTACGAAATTATGTTTGGAATTAAATATATGAAAGTGTTAATTGTTGATTACAGAGAAAAATGTTCCCTTCTAAAAGCATGATGGAATATATGACAGAGATGCAACGTCTCTTAGGACCGAGGATTGAAGATGGTAAGAAAATATTAAATTATGAATTAATAGTGCTGATAATCATCTAGTTCTTTAGCCATTCGATCCCGATTAGCTCAATAAATTGTTGATATAAATCTTCTAATAAAGGTAATAAATAAATCAAGTATTATGTACTTAATGGAACTTTATTTAAAAGTTTTTATCTCCTTTTATATTTAGCGATGTCTTAAGAATCGTGATGACGTAATATTGGTGCATAACTTTTAATTATATTAAAATTGTCATTATAATTAATTTTACCTTTTAATTTTAAATAAAACACCCTAATTTTGACATCAGCTTAACTTTTTAAGGTACTTCATGTTTTTATTATTTTCATATCTACTTAACTTTATTTCAAGTATATTTTATTTTCAGATGACATACCAACACCATACACTCTTAGCTCCTACCAGTCTCCTCACCAATCTGCCACAGTCAATAGATCTTCAAGCTCCACAGATTCCACATCTCCGGAATCCTATTCTGACTTATTCCGGCCAGATTTCCCCAGACGAGCAGAAACCCCTAAAACCACATTTACCATCCGAAGACAACGGGCTATACTGGGCAGGAAGATACTAGGTAACCCCCAACAAACTCAACAGATGTCGCCAGTTGATAAAGTGGATTTAGATGTTAACTTTTGGTCACCCGAGGAGTCTCTGTCTGAAACACCACCGGAGAACTACGAGAAAAATCTATATGAATTATTCCCAGACCGCAAACCGTTAGACTTACTGAAATCAGAACCAATGATTAATTTGGCAGAGTCTTGGTCAACATCTTCGACACCTCACAGATCAGCCAATCGCAGTATGTCTGACTTCTCTCCTACTCAAACTTACAGATCTCCCGTCTTATCCAATCCTCTTAACATATCCCGTCTATCACCACCGTGGTCAACCCCAAACCCACCACTTAACCCACTAAGATACAATTCAAATTTTTCCAGTCCTCCCCAATCCAAGTATCCTAACTTCGGAGCAGGTTCGTCAAGTGATGAGATTGGACCAACGAAGATGTGTACTTTTTGCCGTAAGAATGGAGAGACACCAATAGTATACATGACCCATTGCGTTAAGGAGAAGGTGGATGGTAAAACTGTTGTTACCTGCCCGATTCTACGGTCGCATGTATGTGCCACTTGCGGTGCATCTGGGGATAATGCTCATACTATGTAAGTATACTTGACATATTGATTTTCAAAACAAATTTGGTAGTAAAGTTTGAACATGAAGATATCTTTGCCACGTCTATTCCTATTATGAAGGAGGCGTTTTGAAGGTGGTAGAACCCTTTGTGGTTCGACTTCGGCGGCACCACCACCACACCTATTTCTGCCTAATAACAGCAGTGTTAGGCGCTGCTGTGTTCCGTTTTGAAGGGTGTGGTAAGGGAGACATACTTTATCGAGGCGATCCAGCTTAGTCTTCAGGGGTAGCGGCGCATTTGTGGCCGACCTCAAGTAGGAATATCTAATCCTATTTGGGGTTGATTACAGATGTCTATGGGCGGCAATAGCCACTTACCATCAGGTGGACTGCATGCTTGACTGCTACTCCTATGCTATAAAAAAAAAAAGGTGTTTCGTTTTGGGAAGGGTGTTGATGCCGGTTCAGGTTGATTACATATCAGGCCTCTTACATATATCTTAGTCCTCAAGAATGGCAAAATATCTGTGATCAACTTCAGATAGGACCAGTATTCTACATTGAATTGATTACAGATTTCCATGACCGACAGTACCCATTTACCAGCAATGCAATACAAAGACTGCATGCTTACTTTCACATCTTACAAAAAAGAATTGTCATTAGAGCAGGGGTTCCCAAAGTGTGCGCCGCGGCGCCCTGGTGCGCCGTAGAAAGTAAAGAGGGGCGCCGTGAGTCGATCCTCTAATCATTGGACACCACAAATATTGGCGTTTTGGTCATCGATTCAAAATGAATATCCAAATTTAACATCCAAAGCATTAAAAAATTTCTTTCCGTTTGCAACATCATATCTATGTGAAGCTGGGTTTTCAGATGTAGCTGTGATAAAGAACAAATATCGCTAAGGATCAACGTGGAGCAAGAAATGAGAATAGCAGTGTCAAGTCATATTCCCCGCTTTGAAAAACTGGGAGATCACTTAGCTCACCCTTCACATTGATTTGACTGAATAAATATCGTATTTTATTTTTGTTATCCTCAAGTCTTTCTTGTTGTTTTCCGTTTAAATTATTTTATAATAACGTATTGTACAATTTCATATTGTGGTGTTTTAAATTTCGTTTCGATCAACCTAAGGTAACTACTATTATTGTAGTTACCTATTTCTTTCGACTGTCTTCTTCAAATAGTTAGCTAGGACAGGGCACAGGGCGCCGTGAAAGAATATTAAACTTGTAACTGCGCCGCGGGTTACAAAAGATTGGGAACCCCTGCATTAGAGAATATAAATTATCTTTTCAAAGTAAAGAGTTTGGCCCAACTTTAATGCGGTTTTCTAATTCAAGTTTTGTGATGATTTTCCATGTTTCTGAAAACTGTTATTTTTTACAGAACACACTGATTTAGTTTTCCAATATTATTAAATAATGTTAATAATTCATTTCTAATACGAATATATCATTATTGTTTCTTTCAGAGCATAAGAATTCGAATTTGAAACCACTAAGCTCTCTATACACAGTTACACAGTTATACAAATTAATATTAGTGCTAATAATTAAAATCCCTTGATAATAAAAAGAATATCTAGGTACAAAGTATTAAAAACTATTAACTCATGACATGTTATTTTATTTCCAGTACATACTGCCCAGTGCTCCGGAGCAGTAACAACGGGAGGCCACTCCAGTCTACCACTATCACTTTGAAGAATACCCGCATAAAGAGTAATGGCCGGCGTCGGTATTAATTTTTATTTAATTTTAATATGGTGTTTCGTATTCACTTTAGGTTCAGTGTATGCTGCGGGACATATTTATTTTATTTTCGAATTTCAAAAAGGTGGCCATTTTGCATGAAACTATTGTTAAGTTTTGAAATTAATGTCAAAATTTGTCCATCCACCTACCTACCACCATCTTTTAAAAACAATCATAGTTCAGGAAAATTTTATTTCCTCCTTAAAACAGTAAAATATTCCATCATACACAGTTGATCAAACTTAAGCTTTTATTAATTTTTCGCTTATCCATTGTATAAAACCAACTGAAATTGTCATATTTGGCTTAAAAAGTTCAATTTTCTACAAGAAAATTAAAAGTATGATTAAAATAATATTGTTTTAAGAGATGGTAGTAACCCCCTGGTTTATCTTGTGATAATAATAATAAGCTTGATCTCATGGTCTATTAGAGATTATAATGTTATATATAGTCCGCATAAAATTGCTAGTCCGCTCTGAATATAGAAATGAATCTTATCGCCATAGCAAATTGAATGACTACACATGCTCGCAACAACTTCAGAGCAGACTAGCCGTTTGGCGCGGACTATACTTAAACTAATTTTAGTTCTGTAATAACTTAAATATGATCTCAACATAGGTTGATATAAACAATTGCTATTACATTCTGTTTTTAGATCTTACTTTTTTAAATATTTTTTTTTAATGTTGACTACTGAATACTCGTTGTACTGTAATAGATAAATTATAAAAGATTTCTAATACTCTTCTCAACAAAAGAATGATTATTTACGAGTATGGAGTATGGTTGTTACTTTTTCTAGAAAATTTGAAAATTTCTGTTGAGTTTTTTTTTAAGACAGGAAAGTAGGCAATGTGTTTAAAAACGTAATAACACATAATCTGATAATCCACATATTTTTAAATGATTCAAGAATAATATAATCTATTTTTTAAGAAGAAAAGTTCTATTATGTGTAAAAATGCATAATTTTATGATGCAAATTTAAAATTATGGTATATATCATAGCTATTTTTAATACAATTAATGTACAATATTTAATAGACAATTTTTATATATTTTACTGACATTTTGACCAATATGAAACTACTGACTACTTAAAAATCTTTGATTATAATAATTTGATATCTGTATTTTTTATATTTGACTCAAAATTTTATTTGACCAATGTAAGAATTGTATACCCTTCTATATTATGTGTGACGAATAATTAAAACTATATATGGTATTTAATACTTGTAATAAATGTACCTATATTCTGTCTAGTTTCTTGGTATATAAACAATAATATTTCAATAATGTGTAATCTTACTTCTTTTGGAACAGATTGTATTCCAAAATGGTGACATTTCTGTTTGCTTCTCTTTCTTTCTCTAGTTTGTGAGTGAGATAAGTATATAAATATTGCTATATTCGATTCTATGGACCATCTTATTCATTATATTTTTTAATCAATCCCAATTTACAATGTTTTTTAAACTTTGACTAATTTACAAGTGAATAGTGACTGGTAATTTCTCATTAATCATTTGACTGATAATTAATAAAAAAACAGTTTGATCAATGTATATAAATTAAAATAACCTTTTTTTAAAATAATATTGTCTGTAAATGCATGGTATAGTAATTTCTGGCATAAAAAGGTAATTTTGACTTAAATTAAGCAATTGTTTATTTTTTCTTGCTTTATGATTATTTATTGTATTTCTGTATTCTTATTATTTAGTATTGCTTAATTGATTTAACTACAAAAATATGTAAAAAATATAAGACTGACATTTTATATATAAAAACATGGGTAAAGCAGGTACAAAAAATCTCTTCGTAAAGAAATTGCCACATGGCATATTGAAAATGAACATTAATTGTTGTATAATTGTAATTTTTGTCACTTTATATTGATTTGCAGCATAAATAAAAGATGTTGATATTCTTAAAAAAAATATGAAATATAGTTTTATGATTTATGAATTTTTAAACAAGTACACAATTGCAAGAAAGCACAAAAAACTCAGTGAATTTATGGTTTTAGAATTAATTTTAAGTTTGAATTTTCAGTGGTTGAATTTTTGTTTGTTTTTGTATATTTTTTATGATTTTTGAGGTTTTGTAATTTATATAATTATAGAACATATTCTAAACGAATGTGGGTAATATTTTCGTATAAGATATACTATTCAATACATTATCTCAGAGACCTGTATAAACACATAATTCTTTATATTTTTATGCTATCAATATAATAGTACTATCAAAACGGTATTATCCCACAATTAGGTGCATTATGTTTTTATTAATATTATGACATGTGTTAATATAGTCTGATTTTTGAATGCAAACAGTTTGGGTGATTTATATCCATGATAAATATCTATGATTCTAGACTATGATTCTACACTGTTGTATATAGATTTTAATGACTTAACATGAAAGTTAAGAAGTTTTTATGCTTTTTTCTTTGGTACATGTATGTACGTATATATTTTAATTAAGCTAATTATGATTTGATTACACAAAATGTGTATGAAAGGTTTTAGACTTTTAATAAATTGATTTTTGAGTAACATGGTCTTTTCTTTACCTTTTTTGACAAATTCTTAATAATATTAAGCCAGTACACTAACATACTTATTATTACTAAGTACTATAAATCTATTTTAAAAGTTTGAAGGTGGTAGAACCTTTGTGGTTCGACCTATTTCTACCTAATAACAGTAGTGTTAGGCGCTGCTTTTATTACGATTCATGATAAGTATTTATTTTTTAAGAAATTAGGTCAATGAACCCATTTTCATGCACGATTACTGAAATCTACGCAATATGAATGTACGAGTATCAGAAGTAGACGAAAATAGGAATGTTAGCTGTTTCTCTATTTTTAGTGTGTTCATGGTCATTTGTATGTTGTATGCTGCGTTATTCGCGCACGTTTTGGTGTCTTACGTATTTATTATATTTGAAAAAGGTACATATAGTAGCACTGTGTTAGAGGCGTAATAAAAAATAGAGATGCCGGCGTATGATTGGCCTATAGACACTGAAAATCTACCCGTTATGCGAATTGTGACGCCGCGAAATGTGTATATGTGCGGTATTTATGGCATGTAAGTAATTATTTCTTTAATAATTAACAATAGCTTCATCATAAATCGTAAAAATATGAACAATTTTGGTTTATTTATATTCAAGCGCGAATATTTGTTAAGCATTTACGGAGTTGGTTTTGTTTTGTTTTTGAAACCCAGTGATTTTGAAATTGATTAAATGTGATTTGGTATTGAAATATATAACTAGTATATTATAATATAAAACATTATTTAATCTACTATTGCCCAATAAATAAAGATACGTTGAAACATGTTAGAGACTGAATGAATTGTTATTAAAACCAAAAATAAATATATTATAAGTATGAATTACACTTGAATTGAATTGAATGAATTACCTTAAACTTAATAAAAGATAATAAAAAGATGTTATACTTAATAAAATTGGATTACAAGTTTGCTTTTGTGTTTCACTAGCATACTTCATAAATGTTCTAAAATGTCACCTTGGTGTGTCAAACGTCACTTTGTATTAAAAAATATTCAATGTTTTCCTGTCAATTTCACCTGTCAAATCAAATCAAAGCAAAATTGGCCCAGAACAGACGTAGTACAATTATAATTTACAAATGCAATAATTAATTAAAATCAATAGAATAATAAAAAATGAGTTCAACATCTACAAAAGGATCGCCCGGGCTGTCGCTAGTAAGTAGCGCGGCCAGTGTGAAGCCCGAAGAGGATTATTCAACAAAACCTGAATTTATTTACGGTGGTCCATTTATAAAAGTGGAAAAAATCAGCCCCTTCCTTAACACGTCGACGCCTATAAACCTGCAATTGCAAGGAATCTTTAAAAAGTACGTATAAGATTTTTTAAAATTAAAATATTTTTATAGTAATATTACATATACCTATCATACTTACACAAAAAATAAAACATTTATGGAAAGAGTGACTTATTGAAAGAGTTAACAATTAATTGTATTTTATAATTTAAATTTATAAAAAAAATTTTTAAAAACTATAATTACCAACTATCAATATAAGTAAATTGTTCATCTAATTATTAGATAAAAATTTTAATTTTTTTACATAGAAATATTTTATGCAGTATTTCATATCTGATTTCATCTAAGAATAGTAGAAGAATAATATAAGAATTTCAAATATATGAGAAACTAATTATATATAAAATTCAGTGTCACTTATTTCCTGCCTTATATATTCTCATGGATACATACAAACAAAGACATGCACAAAAAAAATAAGCAGTTGTGAATAAACTATATTACCTATATACCTAATAAATAACTATATACCTATAATAATATAACACTAATATTTATTTGTATGCATAATACTAATCCACATTGGAGCAGTAAGACATAGATTGTACAAAAGATAAAATGCATTCTTATCTCAACTGTTTGTCGTCATTAAACACTATCATGTCATTAAAACAATAAATTCTTCACTTATATCATAATGCAATATGTATTCTTCCTATTTACGTATTGTATTGAATGTATTGTGTATATATATGGTATACAATGGGAGAATTAAGGGATTAAATCTAATAAACAGGCAGTCTCTTTCTAAGAAGTTATGTATTTATTGTCTACACAAATAAAATTAAAGTGTTTGTAAAGTCAAAATATATACTACAGTTTCTGAAAAATATATATACTAGCTGACCCTGAAAATGTTGTATATGAATAAAAAAATGTTAAGGGTGAAGAACCCTTATCACTTAGGGGTATGAAAAATTTGATTCTCAGACCTACTGAATATGCATATAAAATTTGGTGAGAAGAGAATTGGTAACTAACATTGTGACACGAGAATTTTCTATATAAGATAATGTTAATTACTAACTATTTTTAATAAAATATTAGGGTATCGAACAAAAAAAAAAACCCACAAAATCTCTCTAGTTTTTACATATAAATTAGTGAAACCGATTTGATTATACTGATTAACATTTAGGTTACAATCTTAGGAAATAGAGAATAAATTATACATTCTCCTACATAATAGAGAATAAATTATAAAAAATTAGCCGCTGCCAGCGTTCTGGGCACTATGCCACAAGTTGGAGTTTTGGACGACATCTTTATCTTATAAGTTTAATATATTTTTTAATATTAGTTAATTTTTAATTTAATTAGTATCATATTTTTATTATTATTACATTCTCCTTATATTTATAGGTTACATTCTACTTATCATTTCAATATTTATTCTATTTAATTTCATAAATATAATTTATTTTGAATCATTTGAATCATGACAATATCAAGTGAAATCAATTTGTCCAGCAATTTTTTTATTAATAGGATTATTAGAAGTATATAATAGTTTTATATATTACTGTATTACATTCAGGCATGAAATTTATTATTAACTATGTTTTTTATTTTAATTTTACAATAGTATGTAGACTTTCAATAAAAAATGATTTTAAATTATGAATACAAAATTTTCTTACCAATTATTTCTAATTCAAGAAAGGTAAATATAAGTAATATGGATTAATCTTATTCTAAAGTTTAAGGATTCATGATTATTACGAAACGCGTAGTCTATACGATAATTTCGTATCATCTTTCGAAGCCCGGATAGCTCAGTCGGTAGAGCATTGGACTTTTAATCCAAGGGTCCAGGGTTCAAGTCCCTGTTCGGGCGGCTTTCGCGACTTCCTTTTTTTTTGTTTTTTTCTTTAATTTTCTTATTTGTAATTATATACAATTTGTATTTTATTGCTTTTTTACTTTTTTTTATATAAAATATATTTTTTTATTTTCTAAAGTTCATATTTTTTTATCTTTTAGATATTATTATTATAGACAAGTTTTTTGAAGATAAAAATTTGTTTATAATATTATATAATTATTTTGTTTTTTTTTTAATTATTTATTTTTTGTTATTGTTCAAGACAAAATTGGTTGTGATAAGTTTAAAATGCGATTCTTCTTCGATTCGATTCTTCGATCATTATTGCTCCCAACTATAGCAACGAATTTTATTATAGTTTTTAACCGACTTCAAAAAGGAGGTGGTTATATTTGATATATTTTAAATAAATTTGCTAGAAAAAAATATATTTTTTTAATTCCGATATTTATCATCTGAAACTTGAATGTTAGCCACAGACTAGGCAGACTTTTGTAATTATAAACGTATGTTATTAAAATAAAAATATAAAAAATAGTTATATAATTTAATTTTATTTAAAAAGAGCAATATTTTTTATGTTAATCTTGTATTATGTGATATTTTTTGTTGATGGTGATGTGTTCATTTTTTAATTTTTTTTCAGGAGCTTCGCATACTACTCTCTAAAGGAAAGACTACCAATAATATTGACTAAGGTTATAGACTACTTGTCGAGGGAGGGGGCCAAAATTAAAACTGCTAATAGTGCGGTAAGTTAAGCAATTGATTAGTATTGTTATATTTGGTGTTGAAAGAATTATCAATTCTGAGATAGATGGAATCTTAAAATAAACTTATTTTCTTTAAAAATAAATCTGTAATCAATTAGTATAGTATTGTTTTTATTTCTTGTTGACATAATTATCTATCTGGGGTTGAAAATTTTAGTATGTATGTATGTGTGTATGTACGTAACAGAGTAACGGAATCTTTGAACCCGATTTCAATCCACTTTGAACATACAGTTTAATGCAAAATTTTGAAAAATTATCAAAAACCGATGTCAATACACGATTATAGTAATTTTGTACCATTGTCCTTATCAACATCCTCAGGATTAACGATTTTCGAGGCGAGATTGTTCGAGCGCCTTAGAGAAAGTTCATCGCAAAGTTACTAGATTGATTAATTAGTTTTGAAAAATAATAATGTTATTTCCCTATAACTCAAATGTACTGCTGAAACATATCTATAATGCCATCGTATCATATAATAGTTTAACAAACTAAAAACACGCTTTTACGATAAAATGAACTATATAGTCTCATCTTTTTTAGTTTTTTGAACTATATTTATTACTTGTAAATCTCAGCATTTACCGTAACTTGTAGGTACTTTTAAATTCAACTGGACCTTGACATAAATACGAAAGCATGCAAATTTAACGCCTAACAATTTTAACTATTAGATCTACAAATCAAAGGTTTTATACGCAAAAATATATTGCACATACAATTGACATTATCTTACAGTCCGACGAAGACATCCGCAGCCTGATCGAATACATAAGCAAATTGAAGAACGAGCTGGTGACCAACAAGCAGTACTCTCCGCTACAAGCGGACACGGCGGAGGCGCGCCGCTGGAACCAGTTCCTCCGGCAGGCGGACAGCCCGTACTACTTCAACAACACCTGGCTCTTCACCGAGTGCTACGTGTACCGCCGGCTCAGGGACGGCTGTCAGCTCACGTGGGTTCATATTGAGTGGGATCTAGCTAGCTTCAGAGGTCTATATACTTTATATAGGGGAAAAGTTACAGAATAGGGGTCGTACCGGGTAACGAAGATTATCACTAAAATGTCGCGTATAATATGTGTAATAGTCGAGTTTGTCAAAAGTGTCACGTGATCGCATTTGTTTCGTTTTTGATTGGTCGAAGCGACGAAGGCTCGTGTCGTTTGATTGATTTGATTGGTCGTATAGAAAGTTACGAAATTTGGAGGGGAAAGGGAGGACGTAAACGGTAACATTCTTATTTGTCGCAAGTATCACGTTTCGCATTTGTGTTTTTTATTGGACTGAGATCAAACTTGGCTAAGAGGAATAGTTTTGGGGAAAGGAAAGATGGGATATAATATGTCGATATGTTAATGGTAATTTTTGGAAAAGTGACACGTGATCGCATTTTTTTTGGTTTTTGATTGGTCGATTTGTGAAATGGTTGTGTCTTTTTTTTTTTTGTTGATATGATTGGTCGAACAGGGAGTTATGAAATATGGCATTCAATTATTTATTGAATTATTAGAATTGAGAAATCGTTCTTAATTTTTTTCGTTATCTTTTTAATAACTTTAGTGATTTTACGAGGTTCTACAAATGTAAAAGAAGCAAAAATATTGTAACCGTACCGTGGTAAGGTATCTAGCTATTTTACCCCTTTTTTCAATTAACTATTTTTATTACAGCAAAGGCCTCCAAAACTTCGATCCGTTCGACGAGCAAAAGGACAAATCGTTCGCGAGTAACTTGGAACCGATGTGTGTGGTCGCGGACAGGCTGACCACCATGCTACCACCCAGCGAGAAGGACAAGCGGAAAGCGGACTTCATGACGCTGTTGAAGGTGAGTTGCGGATCAGAGATGGCGTTAGTTGTAGGTGTTCCGACGACCCGCGTGGCGGAGCGGCCACAATACTGGTCTGACGCGCAAAGGGTCCCGGGTTCGATCCCCGGCCAGACAGATATCTAAATGATGAATTTAGATTTCTGTTTCTGGATCTGGGTGTTTGTGTATTTGTCTATGTGTCCATGGCACCCACGACAGGGAATCCTAGTGTAGGGCTGTGAGTGTATAAGGCGTTTTAAGGCGTTCTAGTGTTATGCGTTTAATGTATGGATGGCATCACATGTAGGTACTCTAGTGAGATGCGAGTAATGTACAAGAGATGGCGTTACTGGTAGGTATGTAAGTTGCGAGTAACGTATCATAGATGGCGCTTTAAAAGGATATGCTAAAACCCGCTCCACATTCTCGCGAGAAAATTACGAGAAATCGGGTTTTTCTCGCGTTCTCGCGAGAATGTGGCTTAATGAGTTGGAATAGGTATTTGGTGAGTTGCGAGCAATGTTAAATGGATGGCGTTACGTCTTTATAAATGAAGAACCTTCAAATTTTTAAAAGTACTTATTGCTTACTGACATCAAAAAAATAATTATTCCATATCCTGTTGGTTAAAGAATTGTATATCGAAATAATTTTAAAATTTTGGGTTTATATTTCAGATATGTCTATGGGCCAACAAATGCGACCTGTCCCTATCGGTGGGTAGCCAGGTGCAACTGGGTGGCGGCAGTAGCGACGTTGTGGACCCTTTTCAGCAGGTTTTGGACTTTAAGGACAAGGTAAGCATCTTACAAGCATTAATCTTCTTTGCCGCTGTAGTAGAATTACGAAGGGTTTTAGCACTTTCAAATTGTGATAAGGGCTTAGTCTTGACCAAGTTTTTATTGGCCATCGTGACTCTGCTTTCTTTTACCGTAAAATCAGGTAATTATTAATTTCTGATTAATTTAATTAAAAAAAAAATCATCCTATATATAAAATTCTCGTGTCACAATGTTAGTTACCGTACTCCTCCGAAACGGCTTTACCGATTTTCACCAATTTTATATGCATGTTCAGTAGGTCTGAGAATTGGCTACTATGTATTTTCCATACCCCTAAGTGATAAGGATTGTTCACCCTTAACATTTTTTTATTTATATGGCAACACAACGTTTGCCGGGTTAGCTAGTAATTTATATATGTAATGAAAAAAAATTTAGGGGAATGAAAAATTGATTTTTTTAATTGTTTTGTTTGACTTCGTTATTCATGTTAATTCTATAAAATTATTCACAATTTGTGATATTATCTTATAAAAGTAAATGTTATATTTTGGATATTTTTTATAAAATATATTTTATTAAATATATCTATTATAAAAGATATCTGGGAGATAAGTAGTTTATATTAATGTTTTTGATTTGCAGGTTTTGGTTGATGATTCTGGAAAAATATTCGACCAGCTGTCGACTAAGGCTGAAAATATGGCGAAAGCTATTGCTGGGGTATGTTATTATTTTATAATATAGAAGTGCCAGAGCATGCAGTCCACCTGATGGTAAGTGGCTACTGCCGTCCATGGACATCTGTAATCAACCCCAGATAGGATTAGATATTCCTACCTGAGGTCGGCCACAGATGCGCCACTACCCCTGAGGACTAAGCTGGAACGCCTCGGCAAAGTATGTCTCCCTTACCACATCCTTCAAACCAGATCACAGCAGCGCCTAACACTGCTGTTATTAGGCAGAAATACGTGTGACGAGAGTACCGGAGTCGAACCATAGAGGGTTACCACTTTCCAAATTGTGTATTTATTTTTCTTTTAAACCTACATCTATTTCAACTCTAAAATAGATAGAAATATTCAAAATCTTAGAATTTCTGAAATAATTGTATAATTTCAGAACACAACGTTTAAATATAAATGCAGTTGCCACAGACTGGCAACACTCGCCGGGATGCCATTGTGCAAAGAGGTTATTAAAAATAATTAAAATATAATAATTATCTATTCTATCTTTTCCAAGTGTATTACAATATTTATTAAATCTACTTCGGGCATACTTAAATACAATATGAAAGATAGTTAAAAACAGTATCATTATTTAGTAATAGTTATTAAATATATAAATTATATATTTCTATTGTCATAGTGTAGGAACATAATATCTATTGATGTGATATATTACTCTCAATAATAACTGTGGTAGCATATTATAACAAGTAGAGAGTCCTGGATTCTATTCCTGGATTTGTAGACATCTAAATGACAAATTAAATTCAATGTTTCTGTTTTAGATTTGTTTATTTGTATGTGTTTTGTATATTAGTATAAGATTACGAATGTTGATTTATTTTTCTAGTAAATTTATTATAAATCTATTTTATTACTTTTATTAGTTATTTTTTTACTGTAGTTATAAGTCTTAGGTAATATTTATTATGAAATTTAATAACCATTTTCATGACTTGACTTTCAACAAAACTAAGAGATTTTAATGAAGTTTAATATAATTTAACAATATTTTTCAGAAAGAAGTAAACACGGCAGACACGAAGGAGGCTTCGAAGGATGCGGCGCAGGGGGTCGAAGAGGAACCCCCGAAGATCCCCTGCCCCGCCAAGATGACCATCCCACAAGCTGTTATGTTCGGTAACCAATATACCTTCTTTATTTATTGTATTTTTTATTATCTTTATTTTTTATAATGTAGGAGTAGCACACGAGCATGCAGTCTATCTGATCGTAAGTGGCTACTGTTACCGGTAGATATCTGCAATCAACCCCAGATAAGATTAGATTCTTACCTGAGGTTGGCCACAGATGCGCCGCTACCCCTGAGGACTAAGTTGGAATCCCTCGTTTAATAGTTTCTTCATTACCACACCCTTCAAATCAGAACACTTCTACTTTACCACCTTCATGACTATTTTCGCCATACCATAGCAGTGTTAAGCGCTGCTGTGTTTCGATTTGAAGGGTGTGGTAGGGGAGAAATACTTTTCCGAGGCGTTCCAGCTTAATCCTCAGGGATAGCGGCGCATCTGTGGCCGACCTCAGGTAGGAATATCCAATCCCATCTGGGGTTGATTACAGATGTCCATGGGCGGCAGTAGCCACTTACCATCAGGTGTACTGCATGCTTATTTCCTACTATAATGTCATAAAAAATATATAATGTATTTTTTCCAGATATTGTATGTGATAATGCAGGGTACGAATTATTCGCAGATCTATGTCTAGCACACTTTCTGATATCTCAGAAAATTGTTCAAAAGGTAAGTTTTATTATTTATTTATTTAGTTTATTAGTTTTTACTTGGTTACTTTAGATATTTCCCACATGTGCCCATGATGCAAAATTCTAAATTACGGTTATGTGGAAGGAAAGGTAGATAGAATTATTTATAAATAAAATATTTTGAAGTTGATATTACTATGTTAAATTAATATAAATAATTCTAGTTTTGATGTACTTTGGCAAAGGGAGATCTTCCGCCCGGCTAGGTGATCACGCCCGGACAGCGGCCGTGCTCCGACAGTCTCAGTTCGGAGCTTGTATATATGCAAGATGTTTAGAAAACTTCGATAGCGTGATTCAGCAGCGCCATCTCTTGACGAGTAGCGGGAAATCGCTACACACCAATCTTAAAATTATTTAAAAAGTATTAAAAAATATTTATTTTAAGTGATAATTTTTTAATTAAATTAAATTAATTACAGGTCAGATTTCACGTTAAAAAAATACCGTGGTTCGTGTCAGACGTTACGCCGAGGGATTTTAAGTAAGTTTCTTATCTTATTTCTAACTAGCTGACCCGGCAAACTTTGTACCGTCTCAAAATCTATTTATCAAATATATTTAATATAAAATATAGCCTATGTTACACGTGAATAATGTAGCTTTCGAATGGTGAAAGAATTTTTAAAATCGGTCCGGTAGTTTTTGAGCCTATTCATTACAATCGAACAAACAAACAAAGTTTTTCTCTTTATAATATAGAATAATAAATAAAACTGAAATAATCGTAAAAGAAATAAATAATAATTATTAAATACGATTGCAAGATTTTTAACAAAAACTATTTTTTGTTTGTTACTTTTCACTACTTAATTGACTTTAAAAAAAGAAAAAGAAAATAAAGATAAAAACGACTTTTAAGAACTGTCATGTAATGTAAAAAAATATTGGCTTGTTTAATCCTTAAATATTAAGGATGAGTTATGAAACTAATGCATTTATGTTTTAGGTTTGTTATCAATTCTTGTATGCAAGCAAGTTTCAATAGAGAGGTCCCAGCGCCGCCAAAACCAGGTATTTTTTCATTATATCTCTTAATTCTCTTATTCTTCTTATTTATATTTATCTGTAACTTTAGATCATAGATTAGTAAAGATACTTCGCCGCCTTGAAATTGAATGAAGCCACAAACGGCTTATTAGTAAGTTCTTTTTTTGAATTCTTGACAAATAAAAACATTTTTAGAGATAATTTACGAATAAACAACTAATACTGCGTAATTTACATAATAAATAAATAATTATTTCAAATATTTTGGGGACATTTTAGCACGGAGACGTGGCAAAACTTTTTTACGCAACTATTTCAATTCTCAAAACTGGTTACATTTTCTTGTTAGGAGTGAGAAATCTTTACTAATCTATGCTTTAGATAAATATGTATTTGTAGGCGTTGTACTAGCAACACCATCTAGTATTCGTAAAGACTATCTGAGTATTGATATAATAATTGATTTATATTAGTTATTTGTATTTGTTGTACTTTGATTAGTGGTTATTTATTTATTTAAAATAAAATAATTTTATAACTGTAAGTTACTAGATCCTCATTTTTAGCACTGAGTGCATATAGTAGAAGACTCATTCATTTGTAATAAAACATACGGATCTAATTATTGTAATAAAACTATATTAATATTATGACGTAATTACACAACGAAGTTTGCTTTTGATGTAAAAAAAGTGTGTGTGTGTCAGCTACGACGCACGATTGGAGTTTACTCCTTACGAATGATAATTATGATATATATCGAATAGAAAAAAGGGTAGGTAAATGAACGCATCTGCTAAAATGATAAGAGAAACAAACATATATCTGTAATTATTCGGATTATTTATATTACTTCAATAATGCGTATTACATAAAGTATGTTACAAAATAATATAAAATAGCGCCATCTAGTGGCAAGTTTTATAAATTGTAAGTTTGCAAGTTTATCAATCTATGTATTTTGGTTCCAAATATTATAATGGTAACTTAATATAATTGTTTATATTAAAGTAAATTTTAATATAATATAATTATTTATATTTAAAACAATGTTAAACGTTTTATAACTTAAAACTTAATAATTATAATTTCTTTGCCATCTATAAAATATCCTTGTTGCAATTTACGGATGCAATTTATATGAGACTCAATAAACATGTTATTATATGTAATTTGGATTGTTTCTGAATGTTTTATAATTCTAGAATTCATTTAAAACGTATTGCTAATTTTATATGTCGGAACAGGATGGCCGAATTAGTTAATTTTGTATGTATTCCCGAACCGACATCTTTGTTACTTCTTATTTGTCAGGATAATTGTGATACAGGTACAGGTAGGAATACAGTCATTCTTATCACTAGCTTATGTCTCTTAACTCAATCACTGGTAATACTTTACGTAGTCCTTAAATCACTATACTGAGAATAATCTAATTAATCGAACTATAACTAAATTGACACTATCAAAACGGTGACAGTTCCTCGGTGCGCGCGAGTCAACTTCACTCGTCAGTTCCCAAGTCGCTCTGTATCCGTTCGTCCCTTACGACCGCCGCACCGAGACTCTGTCGAAGCTCCACCAAGTGCTTTAGGTGTAGCTTGTGTTCTGAAGTACCCATTTGATGACGTCACAGGTGACCACTCCGACACGGCCATCCTGCGAGACACACGTCCTCGTGTGTTTACTTTGTATTGCAAATTTTCGAATAGTATCATCCGCTCGGCCAACTCTGGCCATTTCTTAAGTCTTTAACAAGTCTCAATTACACAAAGTATGATTCTCAACTTTACACAATGCAAGCTTTCAATTCTTTTGGTAAACAGTAATCTAAACTAAACACACTCAACTCAATTCAATTAATTTAATCTTTATAAACAAAATCTTTGAACAAGGAAGCATTGATGAACAATCGAACCTCAGTTCACATTAGCTCTGCTCTTTGTTTAACCCAGTGCAAACCCCACCAGTGCAACCGCAAACGTTGCGGAAACCCAGTGCAAACTTAGCCTTTAGGCCCAGGAACCATTCCTCTCTGGTTTCCTCGAAACCAATCTCTACCAGGATAACCGCTCCAGGGCGGATACCCAGTACAAACTTAGCCTTTAGGCCCAGGAACCATTCCTCTTTGGTTTCCTCGAAACCAATCTCTACCAGGATAACCGCTCCAGGGCGGATACCCAGTACAAACTTAGCCTTTAGGCCCAGGAACCATTCCTCTTTGGTTTCCTCGAAACCAATCTCTACCAGGATAACCGCTCCAGGGCGGATACCCAGTACAAACTTAGCCTTTAGGCCCAGGAACCATTCCTCTTTGGTTTCCTCGAAACCAATCTCCACCAAGGTAACCGCACTCCGCCCAGGCACGCCCTACGTAAAGTAGATACCGATTTCAATTACCCTACGGCTACGGAAACCGTTGGTGCCAACTTTTCACTCATATGTTAACGAATGCAAGCTATTTTCGCTACTCCATCTCTTTTAAACTTTAAACTTTCCTTTTAAATTTTAAGCTGTTCAATGTTTCCTTGATCACTAGCCATTTTTTTTTTTATGTGAAAATTTTCATTACACCTTCAAATCCTTAATTCAATCGCTGGCATGTGAACTATTGATCATCATTTAAAATTTAATTCCTTTTTTTTATACTAGAAATATGGGATTTCAGTTTGTTTATCGCCTTTTTCATTTCTATCAGAACAAATTTTCAAAACAAATTTATTATATCATTACACAGAGAATTTATTCAACTCTTGTCTTTGTTTCCATATTTTTTTTTTATAATTTTAATTTAATTTAATTTAACATTCCATTAATTTTACAGAGCATTTCATCTGTAATCGATAGTAAATATTTCAACTTCCATAGTTAGTTTTCATGTCATTAAAGATATTGCACGCGCATTTTTTTTTTCTATCGTTACATCTTAATCTTTCCCTTTTATAATAGGATTATTAGTGCTGTTTATTGCCACCTAAAATTGGCCTAAGTATTTCGTATCTTGTAACGATTTATTGTCGGGCGTCCCTACCTTAGTGAGCATATATTTTGAGACACTCATTACTCGGTATACTTGTCAACTCATTTACACAAAAGTCTTTAAATAATAATGTAGTACAAAATCAAGTTTATTTCATTTAGCAAGAACTACCAGATACATCAATACTTTTCTTGTTAGCTATAATACTCCTCTCGGTATCAATATTCAAATGTGTCATAATTACACGAAATTAATAAATGCGTCTATTAAAACAAACTGTTCCCCTTTTTTATTCTTTCTCTTTTTTTTACAAGAATATTTTTGTGTAATACAGTACAAAAGTGTTTAAATCGTATAATAGCGTTAACAATATTGAGACTTTCAAGTTCATAAAATTATATTTTAGCTCTGCCGATAAAGTTCATTTACTAGGTCTTATTTCGTTTGCCTGAAACTTGGTGGCAAGATATTCCCAGGTCTTTACGGTAGTTTTTAAAAAAGCGAATGTTTTAAGATTTATAAAGAACTCTTATTTAGTCAATGTTTCATAAACTATTCTTAAACTTTCTATCATTTCCATAATCAATTTCGATACAATGAAAACGTCACCAGCGTAAACAACCACGTGAGTATAATCTTAGCGATATTCGGGCTTTAATAATTACTCGTTAGAATAAAAATAGTATTCAGTAACTAAAACGTTATGCCTAGATTTACATACAACCCACCTGCCGCTATAAATGCAGTCCGTTCTAGGTTTGTTATCTTTTATCGGACTCAAATAAAAACCACTTGCAAAGTCTTACTCTGTAAAGAAACGATCGTTTCATGATCGCGAATTTCGATCTATAGTTATTGGTAACTTTACGATAATCTATTCACATAGTATCGCCTTTCGATTTAGTTTCTGCATCTGCATTTTCGTTATTAAAATAGACTAAGCCTAATAATATTAAGTCGGGATACTCATTAGCCCTATTCCTTTGAATCATTTCACATTCGTCTGCAGTGTCTGCATTGAGTCTCTATTATTAATCGTTTGTTGTCTTTATACATTTTTTTTGTTTCGTTTTATTATTGTATTGTATTAACTTTGCATTAATCACAAAAAATACTCTTTGAACAATCTGTCCACTTGTAAACATTTCTCCATACTTGAGAACTCTGACGCCGACCGCTCCAAAACCCTAATTTATAAAATTGTCGGCTCAACGTTAAGTTGCTATTCACATAAACATATGGCAAGACACAAAATAAAATCGCTATAGGGTATCCACAACTCCCTTCATAACAACAAGATCTGCGTGGTACTGAATACTGTTGCTTGAACAACACCCATTTATGATATCGTATTAAGATTTCGTCTTCCAGATATGTAAGTTTTTACTGTCATAGCCTTTATCTACCAAGTATTCAGCACCCGCATCAACATGAAAACAACACACCTGATTTACTTTTCCGGTAGGCGGTTTCACCGCACATACGTTTAGGGCCAAACCGTCCGCCCTGCGGCAACACAGGCTGCGTCCGCCCTGCGCCAAGACGTGCTGCGTCCGCCCTGCACCAACACACGTTGCACCGACGCCGCTGCTGGTCGGCCTCTTGCGAGAGCATGTGTCCCGCTACGTTGCACCCGTAGCCCGTACGACGATCGTAGATGTGTTCTCCGGATTATCATGCTTAGCTGATCCCGGTGTCGGAGATGCTGACATATTCCTCTTTATCATAACCATAGTCGTTAGTCAGTACTTTTGTTCGCATCTTATGTTCTTTAACCTCAGAGTTAACATCCTTTTTTTTTTTTGACTGCATGAATCGCTTCTGTTCAATAGTTTAAATGTTCAGTACACATATGGTATTATCATTTCTTCGTATTATGTTTTTCTATAGGTTCATTAGAGAACAAGTAGCTCGCATAAGTAACACATGTTTTACCCTCATAAGTTTTATCAGTGTTCAGGGTAATTAACGTAGTGATAATTGTTTCAGTAGCTCCTATTCACAAAAACTCTTCTATTTTTTCCATATTGTGCCAGGGTAAGTGGCACGAGCGAACCATGTAGATGCCGTCGGATCTTACTTTAAGTTTGCTCTTTTCAAGTGGGCGATCGGCAGGACATAAATCAGCGGTAATTCACGCGCTTGTGTACCAGCATCTTACTTATCTGGATCCAATTCAATTTAAACCACATCCGACGTTTTAGCGTTTGTATTACAGCACGCATTTTTCTTGTTCTTCATATCAAACATTATCTTCCACTGAGATCCACTATGGTTATCGTAATTACTCACATTTTCTCGTTCAGATCCCACTTCTGATGTCGAAACAGGATGGCCGAATTAGTTAATTTTGTATGTATTCCCGAACCGACATCTTTGTTACTTCTTATTTGTCAGGATAATTGTGATACAGGTACAGGTAGGAATACAGTCATTCTTATCACTAGCTTATGTCTCTTAACTCAATCACTGGTAATACTTTACGTAGTCCTTAAATCACTATACTGAGAATAATCTAATTAATCGAACTATAACTAAATTGACACTATCAAAACGGTGACAGTTCCTCGGTGCGCGCGAGTCAACTTCACTCGTCAGTTCCCAAGTCGCTCTGTATCCGTTCGTCCCTTACGACCGCCGCACCGAGACTCTGTCGAAGCTCCACCAAGTGCTTTAGGTGTAGCTTGTGTTCTGAAGTACCCATTTGATGACGTCACAGGTGACCACTCCGACATATATAACTTATTGTGAACATAATTCATTAGCAATAATTCTGTAATAAATATTAAATAATACTGTTTTGATTTTGCCCGTTTATCGTTGATAGATGGTGCTGATCAATAATGCATCCATTTTTATAAGTTAAATTAATATATCAGTAACTTTATGTTAAAATAAAGCCTCTTTATGTTAAAAACTTATTTTGCTAATATTATATCTTATTCAATTGCTTACTGACGTCATAGACACCATGGACGCGGGTCGCCAAGTTGACGCGGCTTATTTTGATTTTAAAAAGGCATTCGATCGAGTAGATAATGATATACTTTTGATGAAGCTCAGTCTATTTGGTTTTACTCCCAAATTGCTTGCATTTTTAGCTTCTTACTTAGACAATCGAACTCAGTATGTCCACCTACTTTCACATAAATCTTATCTCTATTATACGCGATCAGGAGTCAATCAAGGAAGTACACTTGGCCCTAGTCTATTTTTAATAATGATCAACGATTTGCCGAGGGTTGTTAGATCTGCAAAATGTCTTATGTTCGCTGACGATCTGAAATTATATTACCCTATAGTTGATAGCCAGGATTGTGAAGCTCTGCAAAGCGACATAAATCGTATTTTGCAATGGAGTTCTGACAATCGATTATCGTTAAACAGCGAAAAATGTAAAATTATAACTTTTTCCAGATCGCGTGTACCGTATATACACTCCTACCACCTTGAAAACAAACCTCTCGAACGCGTAAACGTTATACGTGATCTTGGTTTAACACTCGATTCGCAACTAAATTTCAGGCAACATATAAAAGACTTATGTCTTAAGGCACACAAAACATTAGGTTTTGTTTTGAGAATGGCTTCAAACTTCACTGATGCAAATGTAGCGCTCATTCTATACAATTCCTTCGTTCGTTCCAGACTCGAATATAACGCAGTCGTTTTCGATCCTTGTGAGAAGAAATATTCTCTCATGATGGAAAGAGTCCAAAGGAAACTTGCCAGATTTATCTACAGTCGTAAATTTGGGTTCTACCCTTATCTATACCCATCCCTTTTTGTAACAGGTATGATAGGGCTCGATACATTAGAGATACGGCGAAAGCTATTTTTAATGGTGCATTTCTATCTGTTACTTAATAATAAAATTGATAATCCCCTTGCACTTGCCAAATGTGGTATAGAGGTTCCGATGCAGTATATGCGTGGAGGGTATGGAGGCAGAAGGCCTGGCCGTCTGTTGGCAGAACGTTTGTTGCGCACGCGCCGCACAGCAGCTGCACCACACTGCGCAGCGCCTGCTTTAATCAATCGCCTGCTTTTACAGATGCCTGATGTTGACATATTTCATGACAACCTTACAAGATTTATGAATGTATGTAAAGTATTCTTGAGCACATGTAATGTTTTAGGTTAAGCCTGTAAATTACATGTTATGTTATGTTATAAATAAATAAATAAATACTGATTTTATATGTTACTCTTCTTTAAAAACGTTCATAAAAGATTGTTAATCATATTATGGCGCCAATGTTCATATTTTTCACAGTGTTTATAAATGATCAAACCTATAACTTAATTTATGCAAAAATGTAAACAAATTAGTTAATGACGTTTTAATGTTTTATATATTGCTAATTATTTTTATTGTAATAATTACTTTCATATGGGATTTGAACTTACTGAATTTTAAATTAATAAAAGCACTCTTGATTCATATTTTGGTTTCCGTTACGCCTCAACTTTTCGTGTTACACTTGATTTTACTCCTCATAAAATTTCCGTACCGGGCCTTATAACTCAAATCGTTTCTTAAGGAGTAAACTCCAATATCTTTGTAAAAAAATCTCGTTAAGATTACTCATTTAAAGTTAACATGCTTTCCATCCGCCAAATACAACATCAGTACTACAGCCAATGGGTCAGGGAATACTCAAAACTACTTTTAGAAGGAACCTTGTGCTCAAAATCATTAATTAACTTGATACTAATTTTTTTTTTTTTATTTAATATGCTATGTATCTCTATTAAAGTACATATTTACATAAAAAAAAGTTTTTTTTTTACGAAACGCTTTGTATGACGTCTGCTTATTGTGATGTGTTTGTCAATTCCCTTCGATGTAATTGTAAACGGATTCCACTGTATATGTCGGTATGATTGCAGCGCCGGCGGAGGGCGAAGCCCCCGAGGCGGATCCCCCGCGGATCATCAACTCTAGCAATCTGAAGGCACTCGGTGAACAGTGGAATCAATATGTGGAAGATGGTACCTTTATTATGATGGTATGTATGTTTTAAAAAGTATATTGTATGTGGATGAAAATATATTTTGGTTGAAACTTTGAAATAGTCTTGGTGATTTAAGAAATTAACAATGAAATTAATTAATAATAAAATAATTTAATTCCAATATTACTATTCCGACTTAAATCAGGACGCTATTACTATCCCACTGCTGGGAATCGGTCTGCTTTCGGAGTTGGAAGGTTCGTTTAGGCCATATTACACCGCACTAAGAACAGGAGTGTAGGTTTCTTTATAATGTTTTCTTTCGCCGATAAGTAATTTCTAATAGCTAGAAAAAGGTAAATGCATGAGATTCCAACCTCGAAATCCTAAATATCTTTTATACTACACTCATAGATTAGTAAAGATACTTCGAAGCCTTGAAATTGAATGAAGCCACAAAAGGCTTATTTGTAAGTTCTTTTTTTGAATTCTTGACAAATAATTTTTTTTAGATAATATTTACGAATAAATAACTCCATCCATCCATCCATCAGCCTTTACTGGTCCACTGCTGGACATAGGCCTCCCCTAGTCTGCGCCACTCCGACCGGTCTTGGGCCGTCTGCATCCAGCGGTTACCCGCCGTCCGCTTCAGGTCGTCAGTCCACCTGGTCGGGGGGCGTCCTGTACTCCTTTTGCCGAGACGTGGTCTCCATTCGAGGACCTTCCGACCCCACCGGTTATCGGTCCTGCGAACTATGTGGCCAGCCCATTGCCAGTTGCAGCTTGCTTATTTTGAGAGCTATGTCGGTAACTTTCGTTCGCCTACGGATTTCCTCGTTGCGAATTCTGTCGCGTAGGGAAATACCGAGCATAGCTCTCTCCATAGCTCGCTGAGCGACTTTGAGTCTTCGTATAAGGCTCACAGTGAAAGACCACGTCTCGGCACCGTACGTCATCACGTCAATAAATAACTAATACTGCGTAATTTACACAATAAATAAATAATTATTTCAAATTATTTAGGGACATATTTACACAACTATTTGAATTGTCAAAACTGGTTACATTTTCTTGTTAGGAGTGAGTAATCTTTACTAATTTATGACAACACTATTTTATAATTGCGTTTTAGGACTTTGTATGATGATAGATGTTTACAAAACTCCAATAGCGCGTACCAAGATACACGTGGCTCCCTCTATTGACGGTCGATAGATGCGGGAAGTCTTCGCATATCTGATATATTTGTAAAATAATTATTATAAGGACTGTTGTGTTCTGGTTTGAAGGGTGTGGTAAGGGAGACATACTTTTCCGAGGCGTTCCATCTAAGTCCTCAGGGGTAGCGGCGCATCTGTGGCCGATCACAGGTAGGAATATCTAATCCTATCTGGAGTGGATTACAGATCTCCATGGGCGGCAGTAGCCACTTACCATCAGGTGGACTGCATGCTCGTCTGCTACTCCTATATTATAAAAAATGAAAAACAAAATACTAATATGCACGATTATGTAGTCATATGAAATAATAATAATTGTATTTATTTTATTTGCTCAGACCGATGATTTCTGGACCTTCCCTCACGTGTACAGAGACATGAAGAAATACGAACCGAATCTGTACAGGAAACTACAATTCGCCGTTGCCGTGTTGTTCAAGGGTGATCTGAATTACCGCAAGTTGCTATGCGAGAGGAACTGTGTCCCAACGCTGGGCTTCGAGGCGGCCTTGCAAGGTGGGCAAGGGTGGGATAGAAAAAAATGAGAGAATTGGTGTATTTAAGGATTTGTGCAGAGTTATTCAATTTAGTTAAGGTTCCATTACGCTTTTATAAGCTTGACCTGTATGTATGTATGTATGTATGTAATGGAATCTTTGAACTCAATTTTACTCACTTTGAACGGACCGATATAATTTAAAATTTTGAACAATTATCAAGGACCGATGACAATACACGATTTTAATAATTGTATCCCATTCTCCTCATTAGGATTGTCAGGAATCAGGATCTTCTTTGTGCGATTTTAGCGTGGTTTTTAGATTTTAAACTATAATTATTTTATATTGTAATTCATTTGTTTGATTTATTATTTATTGAACAGTCAGGAACAGTTTTCAGATGGTTTCAGGTTCGATTCCCAGACAGACACGTGTGAAATTAGTTTTTTTTATTTTATGTAGATATATGTGTATATGTAGATATATGTATGTGTATGTAGATATATGTGTTCGCAATATTACTTTAATGTAAAGTTTTATTATACTACATTATTTTATTATTTACTAACTTTGTCTAGTTTCACTCGCTTTAATGCATATTATCACCATAATCACTTACAATCTGTTAGATTGTTTAAAGATTTATCATATTTTAACAAAAGTATTTTTTCAAAGAGGAGTGATACATTTGACAATTTTCCCTGAAATGTAACAAGCAGTAATGTATATTGTATTGTAAAAAATGCACATAATGACGCACATTTGACGACCCGCGTGGCGGAGCGGCCACCATACCGGTCTGACGCGCAAAGGGTCCCGGGTTCGATCCCCGGTCAGACAGATATCTAAATGGTGAATTTAGATTTCTGTTCTGGGTCTGGGTGTTTGTGTATTTGTCTATGTGTGTGTCCATGGCACCCACGACACAGTGAATCCTAGTGTGGGGCTGTGAGTGTAGAAAGCGTAGAAAGTGTTTAATGTTTTTGATACTGACTGTATTAACATTTTTTTTTAGGTTTCATACCCGCACCAATTATAGCAGTACGAACAGTGAAAGCAGACCTGATCTGCGGCTTGCCGAAGGGCAAGTTTGAACAAATATCCAAAATAGACGAGAAATGGATGGAGAAAGGAGATTATGGGTGAGAAATTTCTGAATTTATTAACACAATGAACTTGGCTAGTAAATATTGCAAGTTTTAGATAAAAAATACAGTATATCATAACTTTAAATGTAATTTTTAATTTTCACACGGATTCCTAAACGTTTTTCTACTAATTATACGGCTATCATATTTCTGTTACATTTTATTGACAGCAAGCATTTGTGTCACCATTTTGGTTTAAGAATATTTAAAGAAAAAGGTTTTATTCATGTTTCTTTTGCTTCTACATTGATAAGTAGATACAAATGATTTGCATTACATTTGTATGAAATGTTCATATACTAAGTATACTTTTCTACTTATAAAATTTTTGCACATTTGATATATAAGTATTACATTATTTTGTAAAATTTCAGCGTGATCCAGTTCTGTGCTAAGGCAGAGCCTCTGAAGGTGGCGGATCGTCCTTGTCTCGACTACGGTGACACGTGCTACGGAGTGGTGTGTCCCGAACACGAAGACCTATGATGTGGTGAGTTGGTTTTTGTCATTGTAAAGAAAGTTAATTGTGTCAGGCGTTACCTTGCGGAAATCCATGCTATTAAGTTAAGATTAAAATTACTTCGCAACAATCCGCTACAAATATGTATGATGGTACGTATTTTAAACCATACAGTATGTACCACTCTCCCTCCCTCAAAGGATGCGTGCAGATGCAAGAAATTAAAAATATACACCACCATACATACCACCACCAACACGTGTTTCGCTCTAAAACGCATCATCAGGGTAAGTTGACTCTACGACGGTTAATCGTTAAGAAGTTAGTCGTAGGGAGGGTAGTACATACTGCATGGTTTAAAATATATACCATCATACATATTAGTAGCGGATTGTTTCGAAGTAGTTTTAATCTTAACTTAATAGAAAAGTAAAGCTTACCGTCGACCTGATGGTGCGGTTACTGCCCCTATGGTCCTATATTATTAATTGCAAAGAAAATTGAAGTCCTAGATAAAACATTAGGCAGATTACAATGAAATTTATATATCAATTTATTAGCACTTATTTTTGCTTCTGATATGAATTATATATCAATTTATTAGCACTTATTTTTGCTTCTGATATGAATTATATATCAATTTATTAGCACTTATTTTTGCTTCTGATATGAATTATAGGGTAGAATAAAGTGCGACGGTAAAAAGTCGAAGCACTGAAGTTTCTAACATGTAAAATTATTTATTATTATGTAATTAGGAACATTTCGGAAAGTAAATGAACATGGATGTTCTGTTTATACACGTCAGACGTCTCTAATAAGATATAAATGTTCTCTAGAGACGAAATTGGAAAGCTACATGTATTTCTTCTAATATTACCTAAGAGTAGCAGGCGAGCATGCAGTCCACCTGCTGGTAAGTGACTACTGCCGCCCATGGACATCTGTAATCAACCCCAGATAGGATTAGATATTCCTACCTGAGGTCCTCCACACATGCGCTGCTACCCCTGAGGACTAAGCTGGAACGCCTCGGAAAAGTCTGTCTCCCTTACCACACCCTTCAAACCGGAACACAGCAGCGCCTAGCACCGCTGTTATTAGGTAGAAATAAAAACCTTTACCTTACCTTTTTGTATTTTATCTTTATAAGACTTGTGTTTAGAAACTTATAATAGTCGTATTTCTAGTATTGTTAATAATATTATGTATTTCTTTTTCAGATGATTGAACTCATTTTTTATTTAAACCATCACCAAAGAATACTGTTGTGAATTTTTTCCTTCGCTTTTTGGCACAATTCTCTTATTTGGGTGTTCTAGTAAAAATAAAACAAATTTAACGCTAATAAATTTTATATTTACATAATAAATAAAATTATTGTACATCTACATAATAAAATTATGTGTACACAATATATTCGTTGTTTTATTTCATTTGTACTTTACATTATTTCAGTTAAATTAGTTCCTGTATTAAAAGCGGTGAAAAAATATGTGTTACATCATGATTTTGCTAGATTATTTTTTTATGTCCAATAAATAAATACAAGTAATATTATTGTCCCACTGTTGGGCACGTCTATTATGATTTTGTTATAGAATCAAACACTAGTTTACTTAATTTGGGGAGAAAGGCTAATTAACATTTTTTTACGCCCGTTTTGCTTACCAAGGATCAAAATATGATAATTACTTTCCATTAAAAATTGTAAACTACGATCTTCAGAAGGCAAATATTGGGTACATTAGTTATCAAGAATGCACTTAAACGAATGACTACACATCTTTATTTCAAAGAAAGTTGTTTTGGACTGTAATAATGCCATATTTTCATAAGTCTAACAGCGGCTTATAGTCGCTATATAGATAAGCCGCTGTTAGACATATGAAAATATGGCCGTAGTCACAATTTATCTTTGTCTTGGTGATATCAGTATACCAAATATGTAAAACAAAATGCTACTCCTTTACATTCTCTACTTTCCTATATCTACAAGTTATTGCGCTATAAGCTAATAAGACACGTGCAGGAAATATATTGTCATAATTTATAAAAGATTATATATGTACAGTCAGCTTCAAAAGTACATGAATAGATTAAGGTTTCAAAAATACTTATAGTTACACCCAAGCGTTCATAAGTAGTTGAACACAACTAGCACGATAATTAGATGAACGTCGAAAAGTTTCAAGATGAACAGTGACATATCATATTAGTGACGTTAGTCATTTTGCACATACGGTGTTCAGCTACTTTGACGCATTATAGTTCATCTAATTATGATGCTAGAGGTGTTTAGCTACTTATGAACATTTGGGCGTATAGGTTTTTTTTGAATTTTGATCTGCTCATCTACTAATGAAGCTGACTGTACATACGCCTGTCATTAATAAATTATTGCCTACCAAAATTCGAAATTGAACTATTTTTTTTGTTAAAATTATCAAATGTCGAACTGTAGTAGGCAAAAATTAGTTAAGATTGATAATTAATAACCGACGTAAGATAATATATAAGACGTTATCGTAAGACTAGCCAGCCGTTGTTCCCATCTGGTAGTTGGATCTCCACCAAACGCAGCGATGCTCCCGTAGAGTCTGTTGTCATTAACTGAAAATTGTTATAAATACCTTTATAAATAAAACGCATTGACGCATGGTTTAATCAGAGATGTCAATGAGAATATGATGTTAGTAGAAAATAAATATTAACTTCTAGTGGTTAAGTAACGCAAATTTTGTTGGGAGTTTTAATCATAATTAAATAAGTCATGAATAGATTTTTTTATCTCCATATGAAGAAATAAATATAACTTAAAATTTACATTTTCCATTTTTAAATTTTAGTGTATTTTTTCATGATTTGTTTTGTACAAGTTTATAGAAAGTGCCCCAGGATAATTGGAGATATCCAAACCAGTTAATGATGAAAAAGGCTATTAGAAAATTTACCAAAGTTCATTTCAATCTATTGCAGTTTCGTTTTTTTATATATTTGTAGTATAATCCACGCATAATCGCTCTTTGTAAACGTTTCCATGTTGAAAATATTAGAAATAGACCATAAATACCTGCGCCTGTTCCAATTGTTCCGTCGAGATTCCTTCTAGCAAGCTGCTATCCGTTTTTAAATTCTGATCCATGTTTTCTGTACAAATACAAAATATTTTTAAGAATCATGAGTACTAGATTAATTTAATTTTAACGCAGAAAGTGGGGGAAAAACCTACATACTACAATTATGCATAATATTTTTAAGGGTTCATAAAATATCTGATGTAAATACTTACGTATAGTTAGTAGTGTTGGTTGTTCGTTGTCTTGTATTAAATTAATTTTACTCCCTGTAAAAAAATATCATTTCATTAATTATTTATCATAATATCATTTGTTTTTTGGGAAAAGATTCGTGAATTATCATATGAATTATGTTCATAGTTGTTACTTCTTTTGGATTTATTGACAAATTATTTTTATACAATTTTATTTTATTACTAAATTCAATAGGTATTTTCTTCAAAGTACTGTTGACTCAATTTAGTTCTCAGATAGGGCTCGAATCCTATCTGAAGTTGATTACAGATGTCCATGGGCGACAGTAGCCACTTACAATCAGATAGACTCCAGTTCAAAGCCCTTCAAATTTAAACACAGGTAAAACATTCACCATCAACAACAACACCATCTTGTAAAACATATTTCTTGTCTTCTGTTAAGAACAACTTTGTTGCGTCATCCGATTCTGCTACAGTCACTGTAAAAATAATAAAATAATTTAAAATTAATGTAAAAGTATTAAATATTTATTTTTAAAAGCATTATATTAAAATTGTTGAATTTACTTGAAATTAGAACACACAAAATTCACTTATTAAATTCAGGCAACATCTTTGGTACGTAATAAAGATTATTAATTATTTATTATTGATTTTATTAACTTTATAATATTTTAAATTTCGGTAGTTAAATGATAAAATATGTACTATTTTTAAATACTTACAAATAGTTTTATTGTCGTCCGTTTGTAGTTGTAACTCACCAGTGGCTTCATATATCTGAAATTAAATTATGATATTTATATATATAAAGAGAAAACATAATAATAATTTATAAAGCATCATTTTAAAAAAAGATTTTGGTAGAACCCTTTGTGGTTCGACTCCGGCGGCACCACCGCCACACCTATTTCTACCTAATAACAGCAGTGTTAGGCGCTGCTGTGTTCCGGTTTGAAGGGTGTGGTAAGGGAGACAGACTTTTCCGAGGCGTTCCAGCTTAGTCCTCAGGGGTAGCGGCGCATCTGTGGCCGACCATAGGTGGGAATATCTAATCCTATCTGGGGTTGATTACAGATGTCCATGGGCGGCAGTAGCCACTTACCATCAGGTGGACTGTATGCTCGTCTGCTACTCCTATATTATAAAAAAAAAAAGATTATATCTCAGTAGGTACGCCAGGCCAGTAGGTACGAATCAGTCACATAAGGCATTCCATAAGAGTCTTAGGTCAATTTAAACGGTATTTTTAGAGTATTGGGTCATAATGCATTTGACTGTAGCCCTCAGTAACTTAATATAGAGCCTTGAACAATGGTCGATGTCGATGCCTTTTTATACATTGTTAGCCATGACGTGATGATGAATTATTGATTCAAATTCCTCCACATCAGTTAATCTTTTGATCTTTTCATTAATAACTGTTTTCAGTTTGTAACAATACCAATTATTATTATTATTATTATTTGTTTTATAATATAGGAGTAGCAGACGAACATGCAATTCACCTGATGATAAGTGGCTACTGCCACCCATGGACATCTGTAATCAACCCCAGATATGATTAGATATACCTACCTGACTTCGGCCACAGATGCGCTGCTACCCCTGAGGACTAAGCTGGAATTCCTCGGAAAAGTCCAAACCAGAACACAGTAGCGCTTAACACTGTTGTTATTAGGTAGAAATAGGTGTGGCGGTGGCGCCGCCGGAGTCGAACCACAAAGGGTTCTACCACCTTCAAAATATATTATATTAAATCTGTTAACATATCGAGAATAGTCGGCAAGACTTCTGAGTTGTGGTAAATTTAATGTTCATTTACAATTACATTTTGCTCAACTCGAGCAAAATTGAAAATACTTACCGCTTCAGTAAACTGATCAGTCTTATCTTCCACTGTCTCCACTACCACTGATTGCTGTTGAACACCCTGTAATAAAAATTAAACATAACATAAAGGTTAATAAAACATAGTTATATAAAACTAAAATTTAAAATTGCCATTAATATATAAGGTAATTTGATAAATATCAAAATCTTGAAATATAATAAAATTCAAATATAAAATAATCTCATTCTGTCTGTACCTGTTACTTTTGAAAATTATTAGAGAGATACGCCGAATAATGGTTTTACCGAATAACCGAATACCGAATAATATTCGGTTTAACCTTTACCGAACCGAATATTCGGCCGAATTATTCGGTTTACCATTTCTTTATTGTCAATTTGCCAGTTATGTGTGTTCATTCACACTTTAAAATCTCGATTTGAGTTTTAAAAATGAGAATAGTAAAAAAGATGCCGAATACGCCGAATACCGAATACCAAACGAATATTCGGCGCATCCCTAATTATTATGTACTACTATTTTTATTTTTTTCTTGGAATATTATTGTTTTGTTATAATCGCTAATAATTAGAAAGACAATCAACAGAAAACGTAAACAATTGATAAGACATTATCATTAATTTATTTGTTTTTTCTTTTTATTAAAAAAAAAAACTTACATTTTTGGCAACTTTCATAACTCTGGGTTGGTTTACTACGATGGATTCCGCTAAGTGTCCCTGAAATTGAAAAGGTAACATATGTACTATCCATATTAGCAAGCACGTAATGTTTTGCTATGTATGTCTGTCTGTCTTTGTGTGTGTGTATGCGCGTATCGCTGGACGGACGTGTTTTCTCGATTTGTTTTTCTGTCTTTTTGTCTGTTAGCGACTACATGTATTTAGCTTAGTGTTAAATGTTTGTCAGTGTGTTTCACTGTGTGTGTCTTTGCAGGGATGTTTATGTGTATCTCTCTCTCTCTCTCTCTCTCTCTCTCTCTCTTTCTGTGTATGTGTGCGTTTATGTGTGTTTACGTGTGTATTATTCTCTCTCTTTGTCTGTGTGTATGTCTTTATGTGTGACTCTGGCCGTGTGTTCGTCTCTCTCTCTCTCTCTCTGTCCGTATGTTATTCTCTCTCTCTCCCTCTCCCTACACTCACGCTGGTGTTCATGTGGTGGTAGAGCAGCTGCTTGCGCATGTAGCCGGCGCCGCAGACGAGGCACTCGTACGGCTTGCGGTCGCTGTGCACGAAGCGGTGCGTGTTGCGATTGTCGCGCGAGTTGAACGACTTGCCGCACACCTGCAATGTCAGTTACGTCATTAGAATCCGCGCCAAACTTCTAGTCCGCTCTGTGGAGTTGTTGCGCGCAGGTTTAGTTAGCATATACTCCGTAACGTAAGGACAGTACCTGAGCTATATCGCGGGCGAGAGCATCGTTGTCGTAGTCCTGCTAATATCTACAATTTGCTGTTGTAACGCGAATCGTTTCTATATTCGGAGTGGACTGGAAATTTGGCGCGGACTCCACTTTAGGTATGTTTTTACTCATAATATTAAAGTAGGAAAGGAGCATTCTGTCTGGTGGTAAGTTTGAAGGTAGTAGAACCCTTTGTAGTTCGACTCCGGCGACATCACCAGAACATCTATTTATACTTAATAACAGCAGTGTTAAGCGTTGCTGTGTTTTGGTTTGAAGGGTGTGGTAAAAGATACATACTTTTTCGAAGCGTTCCAGCTTAGTCTTTAAAGGTACCGGCGCATCTGTGGCCGACCTCAGGTAGGAATCTTATCTGGGATTGATTACAGACGTCCATGTGCGGCAGTAGGTAGACTGCATGCTCGTCTGTTACTCTTACATTATAATACAATTACTATGGCCAACAATAACCTATTTAAGACTATACTATTAATTTATTACTATATATTAGATATAACAAACTCAGTGACCTCACAAACGTAGGGTTTCTCCCCGCTGTGTATCCTCGTGTGTTTTTTGAAGTGCTCGGGGTACACGAAAGTCGCACCGCACGTTTCGCACCTGTGAGGTCTTTCGCCAGTGTGCGACGCCTTTATGTGGTAATCTAACAATCTGGGAACAATAAAAGGAAATTGGTCTAAAAAAAATTGTATTTTCAAGATTTTTTGAAGTCGTGTTTTTCTGGTATTCAATGGAAAGTATCAAACAAATCTATATGTATTATATACTTAAACTTCTCCGGTGAAATATGCTTTCAAATAACCAAAACCCCATCCAAATTGCATTAGTGTTATTTGGAAAAACGCGGACATACACATAGTATCTCCTTTTTGAAGTCGATAAAAAATCATTAGGCATATAAAAGAGTGCATATGTACTTACTACGAAGTACGAAGTGAAACTATTAAAACAACACACAGGACGATGTTTTTCAAGTGTCTGCCAAAAACTAAGATTACATTATTGGATTAAGAAAAATGTTTATTTAGTCGGGATTCGCTTATAAAGAATTAACACACATGTTTTTATAAATCATATGATGTAGTCTCAGTTCTTATCCAAATTGACCTTATACCTCCTTTTAGCATTTTTTGCTATTTTTAATAGTTTCAGATTTGACCATGAAGGCTTAAAATATTCATCCTGTATTCTACACGTACGCATTTTTCAAAACAAAACAAACAGCTATTTCATCCGTTCTGAAGTTATATACCTGCGTCGTTTAAATTTCTTCGGGCACAGCGAACACTGGTAGCGTTTGTCGTCGAGATGTGTGGCGCGCTTGTGTGAGTGTAGGTTGGAGTTCTGCGTGAACGTGGCGCCGCATATGTCGCACGCGAACGGACGCTCACCTGGGAAATATTTTATACAACTGGTGAAATATAGAAAAGGTAAAAAAATATTATAAATTTCGGTGAGGTTTAAGGTCATTCTTGGGGATTTGCTTATTAAAATTTTAGCAAAACGGATATCTACACTAATATGATAAAGAGGAAAACTTTGATTGTTTGTTTGATTGTAATGAATAGACTCAAAAACTACTGGACCGATTTTAAAAATTCTTTCACCATTGAAAAGCCACATTATCCATGAGTAACATAGGCTATATTTTATATGAAATATATTTGATAAATAGATTTTGAGGCGCTACAAAGTTTGCCGGGTCAGCTAGTTTTTAAAGAAAATGTATTTTTCAACTCCGCCAAAGCAACAGTCAGGAGACCCATAGTACCCTTTCACCTGGAGTGTCGGGGTTGGATAGAGGTATTGGAGAGACAAGAGCAGGGAGGAGGTATGGGAGGGGGGAGGATTGGGGGTTTTAGTGACACGGCATAAAACTGTAGTCAAGAGGACAATGATGAGACGTAGCAGCGTAGGAATGGACACTACTAAGGGGATAATAAAACGCAGGGAGTCGGTAACACTGCATAGGGGATCAGTGTCAGTCATAATATGTGGGGGGTCGGAGGTCAGTTACACTGCATTGGTGGTCAAGCTTAGTAATACTATGCGAGGGTCGGAAATGATAATGGGTCAGTAACACCGTATAGGGATCAGGATCAGTGGCATTTTGTGAGGGGGTTAGGGGGTCAGGGATATTGCGCGAGATTCGTCAGTGATATTGGTCGTTGAGGGTCAGAAATGATAATGAATCAGTAACACCGCACAGGGATCAGGGACATTTTGTGGTCAGGGGGTCAGGGATACTGCGCGAGATTCGTCAGTCGTCCCAATAGCAATGTGCGGGGGGTCGATGACAGTTGCACGTGGTACCAGGGGGTCGTGGTCCAGGTGGTCGTGGTCCAGGTGTACGTGGTCCAGGTGGTCGTGGTCCAGGTGGTCGTGGGACAGGGGGTCATGGTCCAGGGGGTCAGTGTGGACGTTGGGGGGTCGCGTACCGGTGTGTATGCGCATGTGGTCGCGCAGCTCCGCCCGGCGCGCGAAGCCCTTGCGGCAGTGCGCACACACGAAGGGTCTAGAGCCTGAATGCACCACACCGTGCACCTCCAGGTTGTGTTGGGATGCGAAGGCTTTGCCTGGGAACAACAAGAAAAGAAATAGACTCCTGTAAGAGCTACTGCACGTACACGTGACGCCAATAATGCGTATTGGCAATTTTTCGTATGTAAGTGCACATAAATGTCGACATTTTCATGCACACTACCATAATTTCACAGTAATCATTTTACGTATTGTAATCAAATAAATTAGTGTACAACCGATACTCATCGAGATTGGTTTTATTACGCTACCTTTCCCCCAAAACTGTTTCCTCAGTTCCTACTACGTAGTAAACGGTACAACTCCTAATATTAAACTACAATAAGTAACAAACAAAATTTATTGGAAAGACATTTTGAAAGGTGGTAAAACAAGTATTATTCGACCAGAAAGGTACCACCGACCGTCGACCGAGGTCAACGACCGCACACCGGGAGCATTGACCTCACCGGCGGGCGGGGGTGGTGCGCGAACGTATAGTCCGCGCCAAACTGCTAGTCCGCTCTGAAGTTGTTGCGAGCAGGTGCATACAATTTGCTATGACGACGCGATTCATTACTATATTCAGAGCGGACTAGCAATTTTACACAGACTTAATCTAAAATTTCATGAATACAAAGCTAGTAAAATAAAATAAGCAAAAGAAACAGTATGATTCGACCGGAGAAACCACCGGTACGCTTATTTATATTATAAAACAATTCTACATTTCGGTGACAATGTGGATGATTCATGAGGCAAACATTTTAGTCCCCAAAAGTGGCAATGAATCTGTGATCAGCTTCAGATGAAACCCCTATACATAAGCGCAATTGACGACTTCACACAAATTTGTTACTACAATCCACTTTTATATACATAATTTAAATAATAATTTAATTTTGAATAATGTTATGAATGATTTGCTTTAATATTTTGTATTATATAATTTTGTATAGAAAAATTTAAGTTTATTCAATATTTTGTGTAAATTAAAACTTAAATGGAATTATTCTAAATATTTGTAAATTGATCTAGTATTGTATATTCTTTTAAGGCGTCTATTTATTACATATGCCGTGCTCACCTATAATTGTGTGGACACGACCTTTTATTCGCTACTCTGTTATCTTTGCGAATTGTTATTGTGTTTTATGCGTTGGTGAGCCTTAATTATATAAAAAAATAATTAAATCTTTTAAAAAACTTACCTGCTCTCAAATACTTAATCGTGGGGAGAGATTTGTACGCAGCATATAATACATACATACATACTGACATACACATGTACATACATATATAGTAAATCAGAGAAATTATGTAATTTTTACTCATTTTAAAGAGTGATATCTAGTTTGGAATAAAATAAATAAAAATAGAACAAACATCAAAACTTATCGAACTCACCGCATACAGTACAGATGAAATCCTTAATGCCGGAGTGAGTCTTCTCGTGTTGAGTAAGATTCTGTTGCGTGAAGAACGACTTGCCACATTGCTTACATTTGAACGGTCTCGGTCTGTCCTGAAAGATATTAAAAAAAAAAAAACATAAATAGCAAATAATAAACTGCATTCCACCTTATACTTATTGCTCTATGATTACTGCTAAATGATTATAAACGATGATTTGAGAATTCATATAATCTAAGATTTATTTCACAATATGCAATAAAGCTTTAAGAGAAGATGGACGGACTAGTGCCATATTTAATAATAATAATAATAAACGTTTATTGCCATAATAACACAGTTTACACAAAGAATAAATGTACATTTTACAGTAATATTAATATGACAAAAGGAATTCGGCTCAGCATTGCTGTCTCAGAATCAGGGATTCGAGTAGCGCTGTTTTTCAGCCGCTCCTATAATCCCTGTGGTGTTAGGTGGGATAAGAGGATAGTCAGCCGTCAGTGGGGCATCTCCTGGGTTTTAAAATCCAAGCGTGTACGTGTGTGTGTGTGTGTGTGTGTGTGTGTGAGTGTGTATGTACGTATTTGGAGGTTAATTAATGTGTTTAATTAGCATTAAAGAACTCCTTTATTGGTAGATATTGCATGCAGGCAGGTTTCAAATTTTCACCAGCAAGTTGTCTATTTAACAAAGCAGATTTATATTTGTGTTTGAAGCATTCCGTTCTCATTTGTTATATTTGTTGTGATATCTTTGTTTATGTAACAAACAATAAGGTGGTAGAATCCTCTGAGGTTAGACTCCAGCCGCACCTATTTCTGCATAATAACAGCACTGTTGAGCGCTGCTGTGTTCGAGTTTGAAGGGTGTGGTAAGGGAATCATCCCAGCTTAGTTAAAAATTATTACTAACACTATATATTTATTTTTTTCATTTTATTTTTGTTGACACTTCTTCCTTAATTTGATAAAATGGAATGTAATTCTGAAATAAATGATTATTATTTATATTAGTTCTCAGAGATGGCTGTGCATCTGTGGCCGACCTTTGTTAGGACTCTTATCTTGGATTAATAACCGATATCGATGGTCGGCAGTAGCCACTTACCATCTGCACTGCATCTGGTGGACTGCATGCTTATTCTTATATCATGCACATAATAAAATAAAAAAAGTGTGTGTGTGTCAGCTACGACGCACGATTGGAGTTTACTCCTTACGAACGATAATTATGATATATATCGAATAGAAAATAGTTAATGACGTTTTAATGTTTTATATATTGCTAATTATTTTTATTGTAATAATTACTTTCATATGGGATTTGAACTTACTGTATTTTAAATTAATAAAAGCACTCTTGATTCATATTTTGGTTAAAAACGCTACTTCCTTTTTGAGAGTATATGATGATTGTAATAAAAAGGAGGGATTGTAATGGATCATTATACGTTGCCGCCCAGCTACATGTATACATGTCCGAAACGAAATGTACCGTAACCGTCCACGGACATGTATACATGTCCGAGTTTAGCACCTTCGTATTTGGCTTATTTTAAATTATCTATGTTTTATTTGTGGCTAAAAATACTTTTAATATGTAGTCTGTGAACCTATTTTACCGATACAACGCATTCCTTCACGTCACTAGTACAAAAAAATAAAAAAAAAGTGTGTGTGTGTCAGCTACGACGCACGATTGGAGTTTACTCCTTACGAACGATAATTATGATATATATCGAATAGAAAAAAAGGGTAAATGAACGCATCTGCTAAAATGATAAGAGAAACAAACATATATCTGTAATTATTCGGATTATTTATATTACTTCAATAATGCGTATTACATAAAGTATGTTACAAAATAATAATAATTGTGTTCAATTTATACAAATCCAATTTTAGGATGATTGATTTCTTTCACTTTGAATTATAATATCATTCTTAAATACTGTAATTATAGGTTTGTGGTAACTGAAATACGATACGTGAACTTCGGAAGTTACATGAGTTATGAATCGTGAAAACACCGCATCAATAGTTGTACCATATCTAGCGCGCAACACACACGTACAAACATACGCACACATTCAACTCTCAGACTGGAGGTAGTGAACTATACAGTGAGACTACGAAGTATCGCGCAAAGAGGAGACCCCGAAAATGAGATACGCTGTGTAATGTATTCCATCTCATTCTTTTACACGTTCAATCCTACAGATATATATGTTTGTCTCTTTCTACGTAACGCCTCAACTTTTCGTGTTACACTTGATTTTACTCCTCATAAAATTTCCGTACCGGGCCTTATAACTCAAATCGTTTCTTAAGGAGTAAACTCCAAAAATAAAAATAAAAATAAAAATAAAAAGCCTTTTATTTCTTACTAAATACTTACTTACAAGAAAATGTATAAACTATTCATAACTTCTATATAAAAACATTATTGAATTAATTTAACTTTGCAAATAGTAATACTTAAATATTATAAACACAAATACAGAGACAAAGAAACGACTGAGAAAGGGATAGCGGATATCTTAGAAAACAACTTACCAAGTGTGTCTTGAGATGCGACTGGTGTGTGTATTTCGATGCGAAGGACTTGTTGCACACTTCACACGTGTACGGCTTCGCGCCGTTGTGGAAGTTCATGTGTTCCGCTAGCAACGTACGGGAACTGTAGAATTTAAATCACTAAAATGCCACATTACTGTCTTACTGCTAGACATAGTATAGACTTAAAGGTGGTAGAACCCTCTGTGGTTCTGGCGGCACCACCGCCACACTTATTTCTGCCTCATAAGAGCGCTGCTGTGTTCAGGCAGGAATCTAATTTTATCTGGGGTTGATTACAGATGTCCACGGGTAAAAAAACACATGAGATTTCACACAAAATTAAGGGTTTAGGCCACAGTCAACAGCTAACCAAGTGCTAATTGGCAGACTTTACATATGTACCTTTCAGAAATTTATTTTATATTAAGAACTCTCGGATGTGATAAGTAATTTCTAATACCTACATAACTTTTAATATTAGAGGTGCTTTTTTTGGATTTTGAACCTTGGTTCTCCCGATTGATAGGTCGAGTTCCATATCGAGAAATATCAATGCTTCATATTTGAATGAATAGTCATTAATTCATTAAATTATTCATGGAATAGACTTTTAATTTTATTTATGGGACAAGCTCGTTATTTAAAATTACAATAAAAAAGAAAATTGTTATAGATGACTCATAAAATGTCTACACATAATGAGTCTGTTCAGTACTATGTCTATGGTTAAAATATAATTAACGTACCTGTACTTTTTATGGCATATCGTACACTCGTGCAGTTTCGATTTGTCCGTAGGCAGAATCTTTTTAGACTTGATTGCGTGTAGTTCTGTAAATAAATAATTGTTATATATTAGTGTATATTAGTGTTGGATATTACATAAATTATCTACTACTATCTAATAACTACTATCTAAAAAGGAACTTATTTTAAGGGACATTTCAAATGGTATAGAAAAACAGTTGCCTTGCCAAAAAATATATTTATAGCACTCTGTGACCTAAACCCGCATTTTAGCCACGCTTTTCTGTGTCCAAAGTAGCCGATTTTTACACTGTACGAATATCAATACACTACCCTCACAGTTGTAAAAAATAAACATCGCTATGAACGTTTCATGTCTTTTAAATGTCATTCAAAAATTAAAAGTGAGTAAGGATTATTTTGTTTAAAGCAATAATTATGTTAATATTTTATTTTGGATATATTTATAAATATTTTTGCCATTATGTTTATCCTAAGCAATAGCATCATTGTAAGACTAACTTTTGGGCTGTATCGAGTTTTATTGTTTGTTTTGACTGTGTATTTTCACAACACACCAAAGTAGGGCATATTTAAATTAGGAATCATTATCAAAATTAGCTATAATACTACTCCCGTAGAAACTTGATAAAGCGAACTATTTGTTGTCGTACGGCATTCGGATTATCGGAAATTTGGATAATTGCGTTTATGAAGAAAAGCTATTTGAAAAGATTTGATCCGATTGAGGAAGGTAACGTTTTAAGACTGTATGTTTGTACGTATGATTTTTCATTCTTTATCAAACCTAAACGATTTCACTAATTTTGACATAAGATGTGTCGTTGGATTATGTAAATTGCAGGGATAACATAGGCTATATTTTTATGCAATGGTGTTTTTGGTTTGTATAGTAACTTTCTAGTTGCGATTTGGCTGTTTTCTGGAATTGAAATGCACATATCACACAACGTAGCTAATCTGCGGTTATTACAAAGTGACTTGTTCACGTTTGGCAATACAAATAATCGCGAATCTGTATAACCGAGGCCCAGATAATCGATTTTATACTGTATCACTAGTATACATTATGTGATTGCTTATCATGTTTCTTTAATACGTGTAGATGGAGTTCTTAGTATATGCTATTGGTCTAGATGCCACTAATTATTTTAAGATTTGTATGTATGTAGCCTAAATGGCTTGATGGATTTTGACTTATCACAAGAGCAGAATAAAATAATAGGCCAACTGAAAACTTGTTCAAACAAAAATCTACTAGGAACAAATTACTAAATTTTCTAAATCAACACAATCACATCACATCAAATTTCAATAGTTTTGGTTGTGTCACTGTTTTTGTGGTTTTTTATTCAAAATTTTAATTTCAATCATTTATAATTTTTCCTTTCTTTAAAAAAATATCATATTTTTTCATATCAATTGACAAGTATAAGCGGCTTTATGTCACACGAGCTATAAAATAGTATACGATACTTGTGACATAAGTAGCCTATTATCTGCACGGCGTTTAGCACCCTCGCTGCGCTCGGGCGCTAACTTCACGCCGTGCAAAAATAGGCTACTTTGGCCACGCGTATCGTAATGTACTATTTGATAAATGGCAATAATGTTTTTTTAGGATGTGTTACATTATTACCCATCAAGATATTTCAATGTCTACAAAAATACGTTTTCCTTGGATATTTTTAATTTGAGCTTAATGCCAGAAAGGACATGAAATTGTGACAAGATCGGAGTTAATATTAATTCGCTCACTTTTTTAACATATTATGGTTAATTAATTTTGGAATGTACCAACATTTATAAACCTGATTTTTTTAACAGTTTAATTAATGTAGGAAAACAGTGTGACATTGACTAGGTGCTGCCACTGTCTGGGTCCACGCGAGCACCCAGATCTCGTACCAATGTGCGCAGCGTATTCGCTGCGTTTCCGCACCAGCTCGCCGCACTGCGGACAGATGTACACTCGGGCGTTGTGTTCCGACTTTAGATGCTGCATCATCGTCTCCGGAGTACCCATGAATGGGGCGCCTACTGAAAACATATAAAATAACATTATTCATCATCATCAACCCATTACTGTACCACTGCTGGGCACGGGACTCCTGTCAGAATGAGAAGGGTTAGGCCATAGTCCACAGCGCTGGACAAGTGCGTATTGGTAGACTTCACATACCTTTGAGATTTTTTTTTATATAAATCTCTCAGTAATCAGTATTTATTGTATAATACAGGTGTTTACAAGGTTTTACGACGGTTTTATTGAAAGTAGCAAAGAACATTTTTATTTTTTATAATATAAGAGTAGCAGAGGAGCATGCAGCTCACTTGATGGTATAGTCCGCGCCAAATTACTAGTCCGCTCTGAAATTGTTGCGAGCAGGTGTAGTCATACAATTTGCTATGGCGACAGGATTCATTTTTATATTCAGAGCGGACTAGCAGTTTTACGCGGACTATAAATATTTATTTTTACATACCTTTCTTATCATTATTTTCGCAGAGAAGACATCTGAACTGACCGTCTTCCTCTTGCAGTACCATCTGGAACGAGTTTAAATAAAATATCGAAAAATCTATTGCGGTCGATTTAGGTCGCTTCGTAAGGATTGCGATTAAAGATTGTCGTCCATTATTAGTAAGCCATCTTTGGCGACGGGAAATCTCCCTGTGGGTTAGGTGATCCTGAACGAGGTTTCAGTTCGGAGCTTGGAGCTTTCTAAACATCTTGCATATATATGCAAGAAGTTTAGAAAACTTCAATAGCGTGATTCAGAATACTCGTGGCGCCATCTCTTGACGAGGAGCGGGAAGTCGCTACAAATCCATCAAATTTTTACATATCAAAGATCGAAATTTGGCATTGTCTAGTATGAAGAAATTGTCACATGTCGATCTTCGGTTGGCAAGTAATGGATAGATTGATTATAAATAACGAGCGTTAGTGATAACTATTGGCCGTTTTTATTTCGCTTTTATCGCATTGTTTAAAGACTAGTACAAGGATGACCCAACTTTATTCGGTATTTTTTTAAACCCAACATTTTCTAAAAATTAAACATAGCCAGATCAATATATCGCTCCCGAAACCACTAGTATACTAAAGGAGTTGTTTCAAAATGTATGAGCTCCCGACCACCTTTGTACACTATGCTAAAAATTAAGAAAACATGCAAAGAACAACTCGTAGTAGTTAATTTTCTTCAAATCACCTTTGTTTAATTGTTCTAAGCAATTATTTATACTTAAACTTGCAAAACAACACTGGAAAAATATCACGTCAGCAGTGGTTACCGTAACAATATCACCTATTTTAAATTACTATGTAAATAAGATACTTTCCAAAAGGAAAATACTTGGAGCCATTTCCGAGATTCAGTATATATACAAGAATTTCTCGTTTAAAAGTATTAGACATAAAACTTACAGTGTTAACAGAGGTTATGTCCACACTGATCACTGTGTCTTCTGGCTTCTTGCTCTGTACCGACTTCACTCGATACATCTCACCTGATTCCACTTTTATGAAAGCACCGCCTGAAAATACATTTTTTTTAAATGAGCATTTTCCTTCACTTTCTAATTTATCATTACTTCCCAAAATTTGATCCTTATAAGCGACACTATCCGATAGTGGAATAATATAGAGTGTGGTTTTTCTCAAAACGAACTTGTTCAATTCCCAGCTAAGGAAAAATATACTAATAATGAAGTTTTAATTAACACGCTTTTATTAGCTTGGGTTGTATGTATGTATGTATGTACGTAACAGAGTAACGGGATCTTTGAACCAGATTTCTATCCACTTTGAACGTTTAGGTTAATTCAACATTTTGAAAAATTATCAAAATCCGATGACAATACACGATTTTAATAATTTTGTATCATTGTGCTTATCAACATCCTCAGGATTATTATTTTCTACTTTTTAATTGATTTCATAATAAAAGCGTGTTTTTTAGTTTTTTGAACTATATTTATTTTTATCACAATCCGCCTCGTAACTACTTTCAGCATTTTTCGCTAATGCTTATAGTTTCGTATTTAGCCCCAAAACAGATACACTCATCTTTCAGACATCTGCCGGGCATCGAACCCGGAACCCTTTGCGCGTACCGGTGACCACTCGTCATATAGTGTTCGTGAACATAACAAAATCGATTCAAAGTTGAAAGAAGTTAAACTTCTAAAACCTACCTTGTTCCTGAGCCGCCGCTATGATCGCATTTGCTGTTTCCTCATCTCCAGATACTTGCAGCTCGATTTGCGATTCATCATTGGAATCTGCGAAGAATGGATAGATAACTATAAATTTTAAATTGGCAGTTTTATTACATAGTAAATGATTTCATTTTTACTTTTAGGAGACAGATAGAGTATGTATGATAGAGTATGAGTATGTGTGAATGTTTTTTGGTATTCCTTACAGCCCAAATGATTGGACGGATTTTAATATATAGTCGTAAATATTATCGTTAGATTCGTCTTATTTGTGAACTGTCAAAAAACAAAAAAAAAATCCAAAGCTAGAGTCGTGCCCATAAATTGGAATATTTCACTGTTGGAATCATTAACATTTAAAAAAATTTGTAGTAACTTTATTATAGTCCGCGTCAAACTGCTAGTCCGCTCTGAATATAGAAATGAGTCGCGTCGCCATAGCAAATTGTATGACTACATCTGCTCGGAATACCTTCAGAGCGGACTAGCACTTTGGCGAGGACTACACTAGTCTATAGATCACTAGATCATTGTTGTTACCTAGGCTAAGATAGATATCATACCTTGGCTATCCCCATTGTCATTAGTATCACCTTCCTGTGAGTCTTCAGGCACCACGAGTGATATCTCACTATCACCATATAGCAACTTCTGTCCAGATACCAGTCTTATGATCGATCCGTTCTCACCATCCATCATTATTGTCTCTGCAAAAGATCATAGAATACATATATTACACAATTTTTTTAGGGGTCCGTGTCCAATGGGTAAAAGGGGTAAAAATATGCAAATAAAATTTGATGAAAATCGGTAAAGCCGTTTCGGAGGAGTACTGTAACTAACACTGTGACACTATAACACTAACTAATATACTACAGCTCAGCTCCACACCACATTGTTCGTCGGATATTCTCGTTTGTACGCCTCGTTTCTCTTTAATCGTATCATATAGATACATGAAATTTTTATATAGATATTAATAATTAAGATTTATTTAATTAATAAGTAAGATGAGTAAGTAATGAATGGATTTCTATTTTCTCACGGAGATTAATTAAAAATTATTTCACTGGTCTTAAAATTATTACCATTTTCGAGTTCGATATCACGAATTATATTTTTTTTCTGCCTAATAACAGCAGTGTTAAGCGCGACTGTGTTCTGGTTTGAAGGGTGTGGTAAGAGGAGATACTTTACCGAGGCGTTCCAGCTTAGTCCTTTAGGGGTAGCAATGCATCTGTGGCCGACCTATATTATAATAAATCTACAAAAGCTTTGCAAGAGTATTACTCGAAATTTAATTTGTTTGAAAATTACTAAAGTTACTTGTAAGAACATACAAATCTTAAATGGAATTTGAATAAATATATAAGTAAAATACGTACGGCCATCATCTTCAATATCCCTGTCGTTCAGTATCTCCAACTTGCCGACTATGTACTTGTTCTCGATGACGTCATCGGTAGTACTCTCAGCAGACGACAGACCGGGCAGTAGATTTTCTAGGAAATCCTTTGATTTGTCTGATTCGGTCTGGAAAATATAGGGGGTAATTTATAAATCAATGCTAGATTGTCAATATGAGAAGGTTGTAGGTCATAGTACAAGCTGTCCGAGTGCGAAGTGATAGATTTCATATATTATTGAGGATTACATACATGAAAATAAAAAAAATTTAGACGTGGTCCAGGCCCGAATCTGAAGCAACCTCCATATGAGAGGGGCCTCCACAACACAAATATAGATAGAAAAAATATCAAAAGTTTGATAGGTCAGAAACTTTTAGGCTTTTTGCATTTTTATTGACAACACTTGCACTGAATTAATACCTACATTGTTGAAATAATTATATTAGTCGCCTGTGATTCGGTGACCATTTTTTATTCGCTTACTGATACACATTTCATAGATTGTTTGGTTCTGACGACGTTTTTTTAGCAACTGTTTGGAGGCCCCCTAGGATCGGGTGCCCGCCACCTCCGCCCTTAAGCCCCTAGTGCAGGGGTTCCCAATCTTTTGTAACCCGCGGCGCAGTTACAAGTTTAATATTCTTTCACGGCGCCCTGTGCCCTGTCCTAGCTAACTATTTAAAGAAGACAGTCGAAAGAAATAGGTAACTACAATAATAGTAGTTACCTTAGGTTGATCGAAACGAATTTAAAACACCACAATATGAAATTGTACAATACGTTATTATAAAATAATTTAAACGGAAAACAACAAGAAAGACTCGAGGATAACAAAAATAAAATACGATATTTATTCAGTCAAATCAATGTGAAGGGTGAGCTAAGTGATCTCCGCGCAGTTTTTCAAAGCGGGGAATATCACTTGACACTGCTATTCTCATTTCTTGCTCCACATTGATTTCACAGCTACATCTGAAACCCACGCTTCACATAGATATGATGTTGCAAACGGAATTAAAATTTTTAATGCTTTGGATGTTGAATTTGGATATTCATTTTGAATCGATAACCAATACGCCAATATCTGTGGTTACCAATAATTAGAGGATCGACTCACGGCGCCCCTCTTTACTTTCTACGGCGCACCAGGGCGCCGCGGCGCACACTTTGGGAACCCCTGCCCTAGTGTTTAGTGTCAATATTTTTTGAAAGGCTTGATCGAAATAGTTTCTTTTAACTGGACAATAATTAGGGGCCTCTGTTTCATTGTCCCAAAGACTCCAGACCTCCGAATCCGGCCCTGGAGATCCGGCCGGCCTGAAGATCTATTATGAAACTAACGACTTACCTGATCAGTATCTTTAGCGAAGGTAATATTTCCATCGGTATTACTAGTTGCAACTGCTAAGGAACAATCTGTAAAATAAATGATCATTAATTTATCAGATGCTTTTAATTCACTTGGGCTCCGACAAGGTATAATGAGTATAATTACTGCTGCACGGCAGCGCACTGTAAGCTACTAGCGGTCACCCATCCGACTACTGACCGTGTCCGACTGTAATCTTTTTATTTTTGTAATCTTTTTATGGCATTACAGTGGCTTAAACTATATTACACCAAATAAAATAAATAAATAATATTTTATATATGACAAAATAGACAATTAATAGGACATGTATGTTCGAAATGTGATTTAAATTCTAAAATAATGGATAGAGACTGATAAGACACATAGTATTTTACTGTAGGTACATCCACCAAGATCGCACTAAAGTTGGTCCTTCGAGCCGGATAAAAAACATACCTTCATCAATTTCCATCGGCTGCTCATCATTATTTTCCACATCGCTCCCTTGACCGCCCTCTTTCTTCAAATCCACTTCAATTTCAACCAGTTCATCAACTTTCCCTAACACCGCTGACGTCAGAAAGTCCTTTGGCAGGGAATTGACATTAAAACTTAGTATCGAATTGCTTTTCGGAGATTCTATCGATGACTGTAGTAGTACATTAGGATCTACATTGATCTCAGCATTTGAGCTACTCCCAGACATTTGTGAGAGTACATAGTTCTGTGGTGTTGCGTTGTTTGTGAGCGATATTATCTTGTTCCCGATAGCGCTTGTTGTTTTTATGCTCTGAGTTAGAACGGAGGTACCGACTGTTACTTTTAAGTTTAGCGTTGATGATGACGTTGGTAGTGTTACGATGGGCTGGAAATAGAAATGTTTTATATTATTGTCAGACTGTATAGATTATTTTACGAGTATGTATATATAATTAACACCTGCCGCCATTATCTCCTTCCACCCAGGGTTGACTGGCAGAGAATGCCATCAGGCATTAGGTTAGCCCTATTGTAGCTTTTTATTTTTATAGGGGTGCAAGAAATAAATAAATAAATTATTATTATAGTTGTGTAGCAATTTTAGTCTTACATCAGGCTAAGTTGGAAACTCATTTAATTTTTACCCAACTACAGAGGCTAAGTTTTATCGAGTGTATGTATGTAATATGTATGAATAGCTCATTCATTGGTACGCCCTACTGTCCAAACGGAGTTTAATACATGAGGTGTAGTTGAATTCGTCTAAATTTTGGAATGACATAGGCTACATTTGGAAGCTGTCAGGATTTTTTGTTTTTATAACAATGCATGATTTAATTAAAATATACGAGTATGTAAAAGGGTACCAGAAATCATTTAACATCAAATAGAAATCTGTTACACTTACAGATGCCACAATAACTGCAGCTATTGGATTATAACAGCAGTGTAGTGCTGCTGTGTTTTATTTTAAAGGATATAGTACATCAGATGTAATTCATAGAATTGCTCCATCTTCGACGTTAGAAAGATAAGATAAGATAAAATACTCTTTACTGCATACTTACAGTTGAAAATTAACAATAAGCTACATAGCAAAGTGTAGCGTATGTAGGTAACCTTAAGTAGGATTTCTTTATATTGGGGGCCGGTAACAGGTTTCCATAGATGATAGTGACTACTATGGAGGGATGGATAATTGGTTACTAGTTCTTATAGATAACAAAAATCTTTTAAATATTTTTCGCAAAGTTTTCATGAGGAATGTTAGAATAAGTTAGCTTCTCTTATATACGCACCTTAGAATTGGTAAGATTAGCTTTAGTGAACCACTTGCCAGGTTTCAATACGAAATCCGGCGGCACAGGCTGTAATTTCGAAGCTGGCAACACTAGCTTGCGCAACTCCGGTTTGTTCTCTGCACTTTTTATTGGAGTTTTCGCTTGAACCTTGGGAGTTTCAGTGTTGTATGTGTCGTAATTCAGCTTGTGTCGTGGTAGTGTGCTTTGGAAGTATGAGAGCAGATCAAGTTTTATTACTTGCATTCTGAAATAAATATACTCATTTAGTCATGTTATATATAAAAATCTCGTGTCACAATGTTCGTTACCGTACTCCTCCGAAGCGGCTTTACCGATTTTCAACAAATTTTATACGCATATTCAGTAGGTCTGAGAATCGGCTACTATCTATTTTTCATACTATACCCCTAAGTGATGAGGGTTGTTCACCGTTAACATTTTTTTATTTATATGGCAACACGACGTTTGCCGGGTCAGCTAGTATAATATAGAAAAGTATGGATGTTTGCCGATTTACATATGAGCCTAAGTCTTCAGAAAGCAACGCATTTGTGACCGGTTTCAGAAGGAACCTCTGTCCGATGTGAAGTTGGTTACAGATGTCCCTAGGCAGCAGTGACTTACAACTTCTTTGTTACTTCAACAATACAAAAATAACGCTTAATAATACTTTCTACGATCAAAGTATCACACATACAAACAAATACAGAAAGACCCGGACCCAGAAGGGAAGTTTAAATTCATCCTTTATATTTGTCTGGGAATCGAACCCGAAACCTTTTGCATGTCAACCCTTTATTATGACCGCCTTTTCATGCAGGTCGTCAAATAATATAATAAAAAATAACTTTGGTTCACGCACCTAACTTGTATAGAATCATACTCGGACACAAATTTGTGGCATTTCTTGCACACAACCTTCGAATGGGCAGTCTCCTCCAGCACAGGCTTGTCTAGTATTTCACTCAACACTTCTGTGAACTTTTTTCCTGATTGTAATGTATTCTGAAGTAGGAGAAAAAGTAATTAACAGTAATAATAAAAAAAGTGATTGCTAAAATAATAATTCACTGAAAAGGGAAGTAATGCAGCCTACATCCCTCTCACAATTTAGACAAATGCAATGATATAAATGTAAAATTTGCTCAGCATTGATGTACTCCTAATAAAGACATGTACATCAATGCTGTTACGCCATTTTGGCTGTAGGGCACCCCCGTAGTTGACTAAATACTGTTGTGAATAATGAAAGAAACGTATTTGAGGTATAACAAAATTTCAAATAGAATATTAATTCTAAATTAAGTTCAATTTAATTTAACTTACTCATTTTTTTATATCAATTACTTCTTAATTGTTTTGTTGTTAACTATAATATTATATGTATATGAGTATATGCATAATATGATGCTAAAAATTGTAGGAAGTTATACTACAAACTAGCTTCTTTTAAAATTAATGTTATAAGGATTGCTTCTTATAGGTCATTAATCCAATAAATAAGAATACTTACATCCTCAGCAAATAAATTGATTCCATTTCGAAGGGCAATCCCTAACCGAACATTGCACACAAAGCAGAGCTGGTTCATTCTGGAAATAATATCTATGAGTAAAGTTGTTGAATAGTATGAAAATTTTAAGAAGGTATAAAATAGGTTAATTTGAAGGTGGTATAACCCTTTGTGGTTTGACTCTGGAGGTACCACCGCCACACCTATTTCTGCCTAATAACAGCAGTGTGTGTTCTTGTAAATGGTGTGGCAAGGGAGTTATACTTTTATGAGGCATTCCAGCTTAGTCCTCAGGGGCATCTGTGGCCAACTCAGGTAGAAATCCAATCTTATATTGGATTGATTATAGATGTCCATGGGTGGCAGTAGCCATTTACCATCAGGTGGACTGCATGCTCGTCTGCTGCTCCTATGTTATAAAAAAAATATGTTTTAGGAATCTTGTGGTAATACTTAGAATCCTAGTGTGGGGCTGTGAGTGAAGAAAGCATCTTATTATTTTTATTATTGTGTGAATGGAGATTTTTGTAAAATTCTTAGTATTTTTTTAGTAACAGAATATGCAGCCTCAGATAGGACCAGATTTTTACCTTTGATTAGTTCATCAGCTCTAACCATCTAGTTATATAAGTTATAGTTCCAGATAGCTGATATTTGTGTTAAACATTTTTTTGATGTAGGTACTTGCTATACACACTATAGGAATGTAGTATCTAAAAGTTGTTTAAGGTTTTAATTGTCTTTAATAAATTTAAGGTGATCTATTACAGAGATATGATTATAAGAATGTATCTATGAAATGTGGTACCACCAGTATGGTTCCTTATCATATATAGAAAAATGTGTATATTTTATGAAGATTATAAGTAGTAGAACTAATCAGTAGCAACTGCAAAAGCAAGACTATATGTGTCTAGTTCATAACAGCGCTACTGTATTAAGGTGTATAGAGTGTGGTAAGGAACACATTGACAAAGCTTTCTAACTTAGACCTAGAATAGAAGAACATCAGTGGCCAACCTCAAGGATTCCAATCCTACTTGGTATTGATAAGAGATATCTAGCATAAAAATGATCAGGTGGAATGCATGCCAATTGATTGTTTTAATTTCATAAAATAAATTTACAAGTAGGTATACGTTGGTTATTGTTTATATTTTCCTTTTATTTTGCGTTTGGGCATAAAAAAAATAATCCAGAATGTCCAAAAAGTCCATTTAAGAAATATTGAAATAAAATAAGTAGATGTTAAAATAAAATAATTAACTAATTATTTAATTATCATATTAAGTAAAGTACAAAATTAAAGTAGAAATTTTTGACGAGACTTAGAAGAAGTGTTTTAAGAGTATTTGTTCTAAACCAAGCTTTATTTAGAGAAAAATGCAAGCTCAATTTATCATTATGTAATTTTTAAAAGTTTAAGATGCTCTTATCAATAAGTTCACTTTGTTTTTGTTCTTATCACAAACTTTATATTTTAAATCTGTTGCCACCATAAGACAACAAATATTCGTTTCGATCTAATTTAGGTAAATTAACCTTTTTGCAACACAATTCATTGAAGATGAGACGCCATTTTGTTTTTCATTTTCAGTTCAGAGATCGTAAATCCGCTTTCGCGTAAGTATATCTCATTTACCTGGAAATTTTAATTCAACTCTCCGCAGTTTCCATTAGTTTCTGAAGGTTTTCAGAAACAGTTTTGCAAATAAGTTGTCAGCAATGAATCCACAACACAAGCAGCCACCATTACGTGTCGAATAGAACTTGTTTTCGCCGGCAGAGGCGCTGTGCATTCTGCGTCAATGTCACAGTCAAACGTCAACGATGTTTATAACGTATTGTGCCTATTTTTCATTTTAACTTTGCGCCATAACGCAATAAGGTGGAAGAGCCTTATATTGTCTTTTCGCATAAATGTGTTCGTAATTTAATTACGTAAATAAAAATATTTTTATTTAAAACTTATTCAGTCGTATGTTATTAAAATCTTCGTTATCGTATGAGAAAAACTACAAATTGTCTATGGTATACCGATGCGCGGGAAAATTGAATTTCATTTCTTTGCAAAGCGTGTTTTTTTTACTACTAAACTTATAGAACAAAATTGTAATTGTGAAATAATAAGTAGCTGACTCTTTAATTATTAATAATTAAATTTGTGTCGTAGTTAGTAAGACGATTGGGTGAAATAAAACCTCGAGTCAATCAAAAACATTATTTATTTTCTATACAATTTACATTACTCTTCGCGTCACGAGTGCAGCATCCTAAGGTATACTTTATTACAACGAATTTACAATAAAATTAAAATAATCGACATATCATAGAACAATTAATCTAACTATATACATACTTATGTCCTTTTTATACTTTTCACTTTAATTTCTGTACAAGTGCGTCAATGATTTATTAGTTTTGTTAATTTTGTTGCAGGTGATAAACTGTTTTATAATAACGTGTTTATATTTGACGGTGTTATGTGATATTAAGTAAGCTGGATGCCATATTACATTAATTTCGAATTAATTGAGCAATAAAGATGGCACAATGTATTTATTTTAACATTTAATTTCATTTTTAACGTTACGCCAACAATAATTTTATTAAACGCCGAAATCAATCTTATATACCTACAATATTGTTATATGAAGGCACAATGCTTACATCTTCTGTTAGCAGCAAAATATGCCGCCAATTTTCTTATTAAAACAGTGTATTCTGAAATATCACTTTTTTAATTACCTATATTCCCGTAAAATGGAGAATATATAGTTTTCAAATATACGTGGAAACTATTGGTGCTTGGAACATCAATCTACAAAGTTAGAAATTTGTAATTACTTACTTACCTTAACTTTCTTGTAAGAATATTGTCCTTGGTAAATAAGTTATAGGTGCAGGAGTTTTAGTTAAAATTTCTACTGACTGAAATCATTCTCGTTATGCAATATTAAGGCAAAATAGTGAATTGTAGTTAGTTTGTAGCAGTGTTATATGAACTACGAAATATTACTGTCTATTCAGTTTTTTATTGAAACTTTTGTGAGCATTTTTGGATAGTTGTATAGAGTAGGTATAATTTGATTAAAATGTAATCCAGTAGCGCCTTTAGTGTGATACTTACAGACTCATTATAGAGAATGAACGAGAGGTAAATATAAAAGTGCGATTCCGTCATTTTTAATCACATTTGTATTGAATCAAGTTATAAAATAAAAAACGAAATAAATTTTAATTTATGAAGGCTCATTACTCAAATAGAATGGAATTAAAATCTCCAGTATATTATTGATTGTTAGATTAGGTATACAAAGTTTCATTTTTAGGAAAACTAAAATAAAACAATATCTTAAATGTTGATCCTTGATTCTTCTTGAAGCTCGATATTTACTATAAGTGATTCTTCAGACTTCGTCATAGTTTCAGTAGTAAGTAGCGATAAAGGATGGTGATTCCAGAGTTGTGATGGCATGACTGATATGATTGGTAGTGTTGAAATGAAAGAATATTTTGTTGTGTTGACATGTATTTAATGTTAACCATGTAACTACAAGTACCTAATACCAATGAAAGGCTAAGAAATAAGTTCAAACTAAAAAATAATTGTTACATTTTCTAAAAGTATGTAAAATGCCAGAGTGCAGTTTCGTTTTGTTTTGGTTCTGTTTAGTCCCGTGAACATGGTTTCGTGCTTCTATGCAAGTATTGTGTATCAAAATTGTTCGGTAACCGCTAACATTATGAGTGTGACTTGTTAGATATAATTTGTTAAGACTGCTTGCTGTTATACTAAATTGGCTCCTAAATAACATTCATGAAGATTATAGTAAAACGTTTTGTGCAAACTACCCTCAAAAATTATTAATACTTTTACTGTAATCTCCAATGTTAGACGGCATTCGAGTGTGTAGAAACACATTTGTGTGATCACTAGTTCATAACAATCCATCGAGCTATTATAAAATTATTACACCAACCAAAACAATATTACATACATAATTTATATGTACAACACAAATAAGCTATCACGACATCAATGCCCTAACGCTAAAACATTTATTTATTAATTTTTTATTTCAAAATATTTCTAGAGAAAATATGCATCTATTTACCTGATAACAATGGTTTTTATTCAGCTATTTTAAGGGCCTATTTGTTTAATTTTCAAGTTGCCTATAACACTGTTTACGCTATGACTAATGGAAAAAAGGCATCAGGAAATACGCTACCCTTAGTACATCAAAATTTCATACTCCGGCGGGTAGTTTAGTAGTAAATGGATCCATATCATAAACAGTTATATAGTCAATCTAACACACTTCACGCCATACAAACATCTATACTTACACTTTAAACGAAAGTTTTTATGGTGTGGACATTTACATTCACAATCTAATTCTAAGTTACTTCGAATCCAGTCGAAAACTACACACAAAAATTCTGAGTCCGAGCATCAATAAGTTGTCGTAACTTTTTGATCAGCAAATATTTCAAGTCACATAAATTGTCTATAATTGCAAGAATAAGTTTTCAGTGTACTTCTAATTAGCGGGAACATCACGAGTCGGATTCCTTAGTCTGACCGCCAGAATATTTTAGCATAAGAAATTTTTTTAGAAAAATTTTACGGATCATATTTTTTTCCTCTAATCGAATATAATTGACATTGCAATGACACTTACTACTAGCCTAAAGAGTGCTAAAACTATTTCTTACAATTAGTACTTTTGGTTCTTAAGTTAAAATGGCCAAACAATTACAAATGATTAGAATTGCTTCTACATTTTTTTATTAAAAATTCACGAAACACATGCATTTGAAAACTGAAACATGCACACTCCAAGCATAGGCCTAATACAATAAAACAAAAAAAAAAAAGAAAATAAAAACCAAAATGTCTACCTTAAACCAAGTATCTTTATTTCTTGTACAATTCACAACTGTCGCGTTTCAGTACAACCAATGTATTGAAAATCTCACATACACATCTCGGATAAAATTCAATATACCGTCAAAAGTACGAACGAAACAAGGTTTTTTACGAAACTAAACATCTACGTTTATTTCTTTTAAACGTCACCACGAAAACAAAGTCACAAATTAATTACATCTAATTATAAATGGGAAAACGCGGTGCCACCTTCAAATACATACCACATTGTCTGGGTTAGTCTTAAAAACAGTGAACAAAAAAAGAAAATTTACATCGAACATTTTTGAAAATGACACCGCGACAATGATACACAACTAAATTCTAAAAATTACATAAGTGGGAATAATGCTTACACAGTACCTAAACAGCTAATTTCATAAAACAAAATGCATACGTACTGCACGGAGCTAGTCGCTCCGGATACGAACGAAAAAAAGATAACAAATAAAAGAAAGAATAATAAAAAAAAACGAAAATAAAAATGGAAATGTTAAATGTGTTATACATGAAAATTTTTGTTACTGTGTCTAATTATATATTAAAAAACTAACTGTTAATGTCTTTATAGGAGTGATCTAGATCACAATAATTGTTAATTATTATTTTAAAGGAATTATTCAACATCGTTGCCATTGTGGAAAATTACACCCGTTGTCAATTATGCGCCATATATGTCAATGGTAACTCTGTGATCGATGTTGCTATGCGTCTAATAATAATTAAGTTGGAGTTTATTTTTGAACAATGGCAATCCGAGTCCCCCCACCCCGCACTCTGCTGGTGTGCCTGTGTATGTCTGTGTGTTGCCTCCGTCTTGATATGTGTGAGTGTGTGTGCGCCGCAGCATCGCCGTTAGCTAGAAGCAAATACGTTCAAAATGTGAGTTCGCATGTACCGACAGTACCGGTTAGCCGAAAAAATGTGTTTCTGATGTGTTTCGTTTTGTTTATTATATTAATATTGTAACTTAACATAGTTAAAATCGGATCTTAAATCAAAATGTGTAATTGTCAATAACTTAATAATTTTTAAGTTATTTTAAATGTGTGTATATTGTCAATTGTTTTTAGTGAAGTGAGAAACAAGTATGTTCGCATATAGCAATGCGAATTTGATAACAATATTATCTCATTCCTTCAAGGAATTCAAGGAAATAAATCACATTCAAACATATATAAAACACCCAAAAAAATATTTTTTCAGCTAAACGGCGTATAATGTTGTAAGTATAAATTAATGTCAGTAATTAATAAATATACTTTTAAAATGAGCAGAAACAAAAAATTAATGGCAAGAAACAACAAAACGGTCAGAAAAGAAAAAAAATATAGATTAAAAACGAAAATATAGATAAAAATAAAAACACTTTTCACTCGTGTATTTGTTGTTTGTGAGAAAAGACATGTACTTAGTGTTTCCTTTACATTAATTAAGTTGTATATTTAATTATTTTAATTATAAGTATATTTCTTATTTGTCACCGTGATATGTAGTTTGCTACTAAGAAGCTTTTACACTAATACCGTCATACGCACACGTACATACATAATAATACTACGAAAAGAAATATATAAATTGACTTTTTTATTATTAATACGGACATAAAATGTTCTACTATTTTTCAAGGTTGCAGTATATAGTAACATTAGATTATAGAAATGCTTTCACTTCGAAGTAGATAAAATATTCAGATTGATATAATTCTACAGACATTGAAAGTGTCAAAGACGGTCATAAGACAAAATCAATATATTTCAAAACATTATTTCGACGGGTTACGTGTGGTACCGCAGATATCGGAAGGTGGTAGAACCATTTATAGTTCGACTCCGGCGTTACTACAGCCACACCTATGCTGCTGTGTTCCGGTTTGAAGGGTGTGGTACAGGAGACATACTTTTCCGAGGCGTTCCAGCTTAGTCCTCAGTGGCAGCGGGCGATCTGTGGCCGACCTTAGGTAGGAACATCTAATGCTATCTGGGATTGATTACAGATGTCCATGGGTGGTAGTAGCTACTTACCATCAAGTGGACCGGATGCTCGTCTGCCTCTCCTAAATTACAATAAACATGTAAAAATATTAAATCATTTTCAAAAGTGTTTACGACCTCAAGTCCATAGTAGAACATTTTCGTCCGTCTCGAGACGGGTCAAGTGTAGTACAGTCGTGTACAACAAGTCGTTACGTCACTATCAACTACATTACAAGTCCGCTTAAGTACAAATCTAAATTAAGCTCAGACAAGCTTACAAAGCAACACGTTTTAACATTTTAAACAGAATAAACGACTTCTGTGCACGACTGTACCTGCAATATCTTTAAATATAGTATAGATTATTTCATTAAAACGTGTGGGTAGTTCTATGTGTGAACTTGGTAATCTTAGTATTACATAGTTTGTATTTGTGTTTATACAGCATCAGCCGCCGTTCGGATATCTTTTCTCTCTCTCTCTACTCTGTTCAGACAACGTCATTGTTTTTTTAAATTAAGATTGCTTTAGATATTCTGGTATAACTCTTTCTAGTAAAATTGTAATCCAAAAAGGCGTTATGGTAACTTTAGGCATTGTGCTGGAGTCAGACAAAAATATATTAGTCACCATTTTAGATTAAACACTTTATCGAAATTATTTGTATATATCTTGTATTCGATATGTTAATGTTAATAATTATAATTATTACCATAGAACCATGAACACAGTCTAACGAAATAATCCATACAAACTTATTCTAACAGGCTCAACTAGAGAACGGTTCGAAAAATTGACAATTTCGTCCATTTTAATTGTTACGATGTTAGTCACAACGATATGTTGATTAATTCTTCTTATATTACACCTTTATATTCTCAAAAAAAAAACTTTTTATTGACAAGTAAATTTTCTGCAAATTTTTCTATTTCAAAATGACTTTACAATTATAACTATTATTCTTATCTTAAATTCAATCGAGAAATTTGAGACCATTCAACTAGTGCGATAAATTCACATCCTTAGATTAATAATTAACATATTCCGTATAATAATAATTAATTATGTTTACAATAATAATTATTTTTTTCATATTTTTTATGACACTTGAGTACTTGCTTTACAAAAACTTTTTAGCAAATTATAACGCGTAACTGCTTCCATATATTATGTACAGACGTCCATTTAATTTTCTTTATCTATATATTTATTTATTCATTAATCTAACAATTTTAATAAACTTTGGCTTATTATTTGGCTTAGATGAGAGTAAATTAAAAGGAGATAAGGAAACTTCGATAAAATAAATGATTTTTTTGATGTCAAATGCTCTAGTGTCAGATAATAAGAAATGTAATTTAGGAAATGTTCTTGTACAATTTATATAAGAATATAAATATATATATTTCGTTAAAATAACGAAGAAAGGTATATATAATATAATATAAAAGGTCCCATCTATATTTTTGCTTGTTAAAATTTTATTTAAAAATTCTTTGTTCTATGTATATGAACAAATTAAAATATATTTTTTTCAAATATTTATTCGCTATATTACACCTATAGCAAAAACAAACATCTTTAAAAAGTTAAAAGCGTAGTTAAAATTCAAAAGATTATTTCACAAGCAAATATAAAGATGTGTATTCTCTATGGTCCCTACTGTAAAACTGCTTAAAATATAGACAATCTTTATTTTTTTAAACGGCTAATTTATATAGATGTCGAGGGTAGTAAAGATTCAGTCCAAAACTTTTAGCAAAAAAAAAATTAATAAAAAAATTAAAAAAAACAGGAGAGGTTTTAGGAAGGTTAAAAAAAATATTTAGTCATTTCTATGTAAGTTTGCATTTCAAGCACCTATAGTGGCAGAATGTTTGATAACCTATGCCTTTTTACAGAATAAAAGTTAGGCCGGTGTCTATTCTACAATACATGTCCGAATGGTTTTCAAAAGTATAATAATAATATTATTATTAACATCAATAAAATACATCGCACCTAATCGTAATTATTTATTTATTTATATATTCATTTGTGCAGAAAACCAGCAATTTAATATTTACCATAACTTTACACTCTACATTAAATTTACAAATATTATCGAGGACAAAATAAAAATCGACAACTATATCATTCAAATCTATCGATAACAAATTAATTTAATCGAAGCTGGTAACATTATTTACTCTTTGGCTTAACCTTTACAATCGACGTTGGCAACACCGACCGACTACGTCAGTGTTGTCGGCCTAAGGGCGATGACAAACTTGCTATTTTTTTTGCATTAAGCGTTGTCGATAAGTCGCACAAAAATGTAGAATCAAAATATGAAATTGATTGACGTGTATTTCGCAAAAAATATTTGAAACTAAATTGAAAGCGAAAATTCTTTAAAAATTTCGAATAATTTGGTTAAAAATTTAATGATATGATTATGTATGCGACTAATTTGTCAATTTTTATGCGACATATTGCCAAAACTTTACAGCAACCCACATACCATCGACCTTATAACCCCAAAACAAAAAAACAAAACGAAAAAAAACAACACTAACAATTCATAATCGTAACAAAAGCATTCCGAGTCGACTTAACATTTTGGTCCGTTCGTCGTCCACAAAAACAAAACACAATTTACATACAATACAGTACCGTACAATACAATACAATACAATACATGTCTTTTATTTAAAACACTTTGCGTTACCCCGGGATTGTAATCCCGCGTTATATTAGAAGGGTTGTCACTTCACTATATATTATTGTATCTTATATATACAATTCTCGTGTCACAGTGTTAGTTACCGTACTCCTCCGATGCAGCTATACCGATTTTCACCAAATTTTATATGCATATTCAGTAGGTCTGAGAATCGGCTACTATCTATTTTTCATATCCCTAAGTGATAAGGGTTTTTCACCCTTAACATTTTTACATATATATTACTAGCTGACCCGGCAAACGTTGTGTTGCCATATTAACAAAAAAATGTTAAGGGTGAACAACCCTTATTACTTCGGGGTACGATAAATAGACAGTAGTATATAAAATTTGGTGAAAATCATAAAGCCGTTTCGGAGGAGTACGGTAACCAACATTGTGACACGAGAGCTTTATATATAAGATATGTATATATAAACCGTTCTTATTAGTACATGTCGTGTTCTATCCCGGGATTGTAATCCCGCGTTATATTACAAGGGTTGTCACTTCACTATATATATTATTACACATATATATGTATATATAAACCGTTCTTACTAGTACATGTCGTGTTCTAGCCCGTTGTTCTGCCCTTGCCGGCTTTGGTTCTGTTCGGGGCTCTGTTTGGATTGCGATTGGCCCTTCCCTTGCCCGATCTGTCTGGACGATGAGAAGCACAGCTTCATCACGAACGGGAATTTCGCGCCTGGAATAGTTTACGATAACATTGAGGGTAGTTTTACTAAAAGTAGATGAAACCTAAATACATAAAAAGTATATAAATATAAACGTAAAAATATAAAAACGAATTGTAACGACGGTAGTTTTAATAAAAGATGCTAGATATTTTTTTATACACATATCTGTGAAGGTACCCTCCTTTGTACGATACGATATGTATAATTATGTTTTCGATAGTTATGGCTTATGAGGGATTGTTGATTATATGTTCCCAAGTTCTTTACATTCACCATTGAGAGGGTAGTTTTAGCGAGTAGAGGAAACACATTGAAACAATTTTTCTGTTAGGAGGGTAGTTTCAGTTAGTGGCGATTTTTTTTATAAATCATTAACTTTCGCGAGGGTTGTTCCAATATCCGTTTTTGAAAATAACCCTAGAGAACTTGAAATATTTTACTCTTAAGAGTAAGCTAAAATTGAAAGAACTGGGTAGGGTAGTTTGATTTAACGGTGCCTTTGTGATTTGTAAACAAAATATTTACAAGCTTGAGAGATTTCCATAAAGTTTTGAAAGATAAGTGAAATTTTCAAACAGAAATGAAGGAGTTGAAGAGAGTAAGTAATACTCTTACTCAAGATTAGAGTGGATCCCATATCATAAAGTTCTACAGCTAGATATTGGACAGTGAAGTGTTAATATTATACCTGGATGTTGTATGGTCGCATGGTTGCACGCCATTATGGCCATCACCGATTGCGAAATGTTCTGGAACTCCATGAGGCCTGACGATGATCTGAAATGAAAGAAAACGGGATAAGTAATTTATAACATTCATAAGAAATATTGTGTTGAATTAGTTTTGAAAATTCCGACCCTAAACGGGTAAAATAGGGGTGGGAATTTATATATACCAATCACAGGAAAAAGCTAAAAAATAATGTATTTAATCGTTTTTGGAAATTATGTCCCTAATGTCCTAAAATAGGTGAATGTTACATTTATAATTATTTTATCTTATACTTACCCTAGTTCTGGCTTTAGAAGCCAGAAAATAATCGTTTAATCGTTTTTTTAATTTCCACTTTAATGTGTTGCAAGCTACAACCAAAACCCAAAGAAATTGGATCAGTAGTTTTTGAGAAAATCGCGCATACAAACATACATACATAGTTGTCGAATACGGAACCTGTTTATTTGAAGTCGCTTAAAAATAGGGGTTCAAAGTTTGTTTTACTTTATTTTATACTTGTACCATAATTTACGCGTACAAAGTCTTGTGCAAATGTTAGATATCTATAAAGTTTTACCTTTCGCTCTTAAGCGGGAATTTGGAGATGGTATGCGGGGGCGCTACTCCGTAGTCCTTGAACACCTGCAACAGCTGCTCGTCCGACACGTCCGGGGGAGTGTTGAAGAAGTGCAACACCTAGGAATAAAGACAAAATTTATATAACAAGGTTTGGCAAAGGGAGATTTCCCTGGAGGCCAAGTGATCATACTTGAGGAGAGGCCGTTCTCCAACAGGCTTAGTTCGGAGCTTATATGTAAGCAAGATGTTTAGAAAACTTCGACAGCGTGATTCAGAATACTCGAGGCGCCATCTCTTTACGAGTAGCGAGAAGTCACCACAAAGGCAATATACAATAAAAAATTAAGATAAGTAAAATTGCAGTAATAATCAAATTCAATATCCGAAATGAGCAACATAGAAATATAAACATAATATAAGTTATAAAAGAGATACAACTACGAAATTTCAACATGTAAAAAATTCAAAAGTGGAAACAAAATTAATCATCGATAGTCGTTAAATGGTCATTGTATGATTAAGCGGATAAGAAAAATATAAAAATATCGTCAAAAACTCAATTTGACCAATTTACTCGTATATAGAAATTAAAGAATCGTATAAGAGAGTAAATAATAGTATTTGATGAATAAATAATTACAGAAAAATCACCACAAGACTTTAATTAAAGACTAGAATGATGGAATAGAAATGCAATATTTGGGAAAAAGAAGAAAACTAATATTAATATTAATTGAACATGCCAAATATTGGACAGCAATTATAAAACTCCAAAATTTGTTACTTTGGCTACAATAGAGGAAAGGTAAAAAAGCATCAAATTTCATTTAAATCATACAATATCCTACACAAGAGAAGGACCAAAAATACACAAAACAAACCTTCGAAGGCGGTTGTATTCTGTTCTTGTGTATGGAGGCCGGAGTCAGGAAACGGTTGTTCTTGTTGCCCACGTAGTCTTTGAACGACGGGCTCTTGTCCGGCAGGGGGTACGGGTTCATTACCTCGGAGAGGTACGCCTGTTTTGAGAATCTGTGAAGAAAGTTTTAAAATTTATTTTGTTGTTACATTTTTATAACAGTTTCGCCATAAAATGTATAAAAAAAGTGAATATATCTAGTATGGTCTTGATTAATACTCCAGTAGTTTTATCAAAACCAAATTTGTAGCTCCCATCTATGAAATTCTTTCCTAACAAAGAACAAAATTTGACACAAATATGATATTTTAAATCAAAGATTGCATATGGATTGGACTCCAACAGTCTCAGTTCGGAGCTTATGTGTGACATGAAAGATGTTGAAAAAACTTCGATAGCGTGTTTCAGAAATACTCTTACCAGTGACGCCATCTTTTGGCGAGTTGCGAAAAGACGCCATACAATTATAAAGAAAATTTAGGTTTAGAACCATAATTATCATTGGGTTGTAGAATCATAATCATAATAATCATCATAACGAACATTCTGCTATACCTATCGCAATTCCAGATGTATTGGAGTTTTACAAAAAATGTAATTTCAGGCAAGATATCTAAGGCATAAGTACACAGAGTAATGGAAATTCCGTTTTAAATTTAATATAAATTATCGTTAAAATAAGTAACGGATTAACAAAGGTAAGCACTGTGGGAGATTTTTTGAGCAACGTGATGAAGAATGCTCTTGTCTATCCCACGACTGTGACCATTAATAAGCAATATAAAGTAGAGTTCTACTCACGCCAAAGTTAACGTATAGTCGCCAACGGTGACGTTATTCAAGTTCTGGACGCATCTCTCCACCGACACTCCGTCACCCATCTGTACCATTGCGGTGCCCTCTTTGGTTTTCAGGAACTTTATCTGCAATGTATTTAAATTACATTAATTACATTTCTCCTGTTTTATTGTACAGCTTCAGAAACACAAAAAAAATGGAGGCAAAGAACGCAACCAAAAAGAGGAATATACGAGTATTTTGTTTTGAAAATCTGCATATCCAATAAGAGGAAATTTTTGAAATGAAACATGCTCTAGCAAATAGGAAATGTTAATTTATTTTGGTAAACTGTTGCAAATATTTAAACTATGGAGCTACACTTAAGTACTTTAATATTTTTCAATTTAAACTGAATAAGTTTTGCACTGCTCAAAGTAAAGTTGAAACGATCGAACGAAAGTATTTATCCAGGAAAGAATGAAAAGAAATAGTAGATAAAAATAATAGAAAAATAAAGAATAAAAGATATAAAGGCTAAAAAGAGATGATGGAGAAGTAGAAAATGATAAATGAAATGAAATATATATTTATTTCTATAGGCCTACGGCGGCACTTACAAATTGTCAGTTACAATATTTTTTCTTAAACTACTACCGGATCGGAATGCGACCTTAACTGAGAAGATCCGGTAAGAAATTCAGCGGGTTTGTCTTTTTTTCCATAATAATTATTATTCTTTTTTCCTTTTTTTTAATTGCCATTATTTTTTACACATGATAGAGAAAATACAAATAATACCTACAATAACGTACCTATAAATTAAAAAAAAGATAAGAAAGCAAATAGAAGAACAGACAAAGGATCAAAATAAACTCACCCTAACAACGTTCCCGTAGAGGCAACACAGGTTGAACAGTCTGTCCGCGTTGGCGGTGGCCGGGTCGAGGCCGTACACCATCATGACGGCGCCCTGCTGCGGCGGCCCGCCCTGGAACGGGGGCATGTCCTGTGCCGTCAGTATACACTCACTGTAGACCTTATCTCTAAACCCTATCCCTATCACTATTCGAAAAGTGGTATGATGGTACGGTGGTTTACAAACAGTATGGGTACCGCCACCACAGTTATATCTACCGTGGCGCAAAGTGGTAGTCCAATTTCGAAAGTGGTAGAATCTTTTATGATGTGTCTTCGGCGATACCACCGCCACATCTATTTCTACCTCATAACAACAGTGTTATGCGCTGCTGTGTTCTGGTTTGAAGGGTGTGGTAAAGGAGATATACTTTTCCGAAGCGTTCCAACTTAGTCCTCAGGACTAGCGGCGAATCTGTGGCCGACCTCAGGTAGGAATATTTTATGCTATGTTGATTACAGATGCCCATGGGCGGCATTAGCTACTTACCATTAGGTGGACTGCATGCTCGTCTGCTACTCCCATATTATTAAAAAAAAATGTGAAGCGTCCGCCGAATTGGCAACGCATCTGTGAACGGCTTCAGGTAGAGCCCGCTCTACATGGAGTGCATGGAGTATTATAGTGACACAATCGGCAGTGACCACTTTCCATCAGGTGGAAAAATGACGTAACTAGTGCTAACTAGTACAATGAACTCGTGCGTTTCTAGTTTCTTACATATTTCATATCATGCTATCGATTCATGAATATTTTTAGTATCATTTAAACCTTAAGCACGCGAGACGAAAAGAGATAGACATCTAATTGTTGGTTACAGGAAAACAAGGCGGCTTACACTCGTACTCCACAGGTACAGAGTGAATTCTTTATACTGTATAGTAAATGCATCAAAATAAGATACTAATCAATACATATACAATTTGATTACTTAAGACTTAGTATAATCGTGAAAGGACAATTCGTATAGTCTATTGCAAAGAGTAAATGTTATACCTGGTTTTGTGGAGGCATTGGGGGGTGGTGCATGGGTGGCGGGGGCACGAACCCCTCGCCGCCGTACCCCTCCGGACCGTAACCACGACCATCGCGCTGTGGGTGAGAAAAAAAGCATTAAATAAATATAAAAACAAACGTCGTGACGTCCGAACTACAACGCGATCAAACGATAACTGATGCGTCATGATCGTTTTGTTGCTTTTCAAGTTCTGACACTTCTGACACGATGTCAAGCCTATAATGATTATTTGCAAACTACCTTCGCTTGCGATTCGATGTAAAATTAAAAATTCTATTTATCTGCCTGACCAGAGATCGATTTTGGGACCTTGGATAGTCAATCGGCATAATGAACATTTAGTACTGAAAAAACCATAAAAACTTTAGGAAAGAAATGGTTCGAATCGCGTGTTAATCTTTACATAAAAAAATGAACTTTAAAATGGCGTTTTAACTGCCCTCTTGCTTCTTTTCTATTACTTAGACTGACTAACTGAGACATAAAATCTGTTGTCCCTTTGGTTTTTTTTAATAATAAATATTTACAGAAGTAAGTCTTTCGATGGCATCACAGGGTAAACATTAAAGTTATAAAATACGGTAACTTACCGGATGGTGAGGTGGCGGGGGCCCGTGTCTGTCCTTGAGCATCCCCGGTGGCGGGGGCCCGCCGCTCCCGAACTCCATGTCTGGAAACAGGAAACCTTATATTAGTTATTTTGAAAACTACCACGGTCGCATAACAGTAGAACCAAGAATCAAGTAGTTAAACTTCCATATATAATTAAAAGAGGACTGTTGTTTAGTCTTGTTAACGATGGAATAAAATATAGATATTGGTTTTGTACAGGTTTACATTCAGTAGTTGTTAGTCATTATATTTTATCGAAATCCGGATACTACCTAAATTGGCTACCGCCCGTTATCAATATAGGTACCTACCAAAGTTTCAAATTTGACAATATTTGAAGTGTGAAGTAATTGTCAAATGCCCTAGGCAAATTATTCGATAGATAATTTATAAATAATTCGCGTAAGTTGGAACAGCTCAAATACTGTTCTTCGAACAAAAAATTGCGACAGTAGCGCTACATTGCTACTAAAAGACATAAACAGAGGTAGGTAGAGATACCATAAAGTTCCGCCACTTTTTATGATATAAGATGGGCAGAAGGCCAAAGTATACCGCAACAAAACTTAGGGAAAGAGAAGTAATCTAGTGATAGACATCTATTTATAAAGTAGGTCGTATTACTATCGTATGAATGAAAAAATCTTGCTAAGAAAGGACAACTTGCTTTTATACTTAAATAGTACATGAATATTTCTAACAATTTTATAAAACAGAAAACGAATAAACTACCTACTATTTTCCTTACATTTGGTCCTTCGAGCCGTATTTAAATCTAGCTATTACTAACGAAGTTGTTTAATGAACAATACAGTTAACAATTTCATACTAAAACTACAACAAGTCACTATTATTATGTATATGCACAAAATATTACATGTTTCAACACACATTCTGTAAAAAGATCATGCATAGGAGTTTAAGAGGGTAGGTAGAAAGAAAAGTCTTGGTAGTTTGTGTAATGATTTATTGTAAAAGTACATGTTGTTGAATACAATGTTGGGTAATATTAAAATAGATTCTTAAATTATTTGATGTTTTTTTGTAATGACGGTAGTTTGATATTTTCGTTTTTTATTCCCAAAACATCAAATAATTTGGTGTATTTTGTATAAACATTTTTCGATGTTTCTTATAAGGTATAATTTAACAAATTTAAATGTTAAATATATTGTTAATGATAATAATCGATTTTTAATATGTGTAGTGTAGTTACATTACACTATGAGAATTTAAATATACAAATATTCAAATGATTAATTATTTTTCATATGTAAAGCATAGTAAAACAGTTCGAGTACATTATTTTGTATATGTAGAAGTATATTGTATAGAATTAGTTTTACTATTATTAGTTTAATATCTACGCAAATACATGGTAACACACAACACACTATAACATGGCAACATTGACGTTAAAACGATAGACACATGCTAAAGTAAACTAATTTTAGGAAGAAGAGCTTAATACAACAACTTAATTAATATTAATTATTACACAAAACCGTTAATTAAAACAGTTAACTGGTTTTACTAGTAAACTTCGTTAATACTACGGTATCGAACCTCAAAGTATTATATTGAATTTATAACAGCATTACTTTGCTCAATTCAGTCGATTGTATGTTTAATAAATGGTGAATCTATTAGTATAATACTTTATAGAATATTATCTCCCATACAACAATCACATAATATATTAAAAGTGATTATATTTGTATACAAGAAATAAAAATCCGATCCAAATTATCTTTTTAACTTTTTTTATGTACCAAACATACAAATCAATCAAGTAAGTCAAATATATTTTATTGTTTTTATTATATTTTTGTTCTTCGTAAGCTATACCTAAGTCCTATATTTATTGGATTATATTTAAAGAATTATGTTACGTTACAAGAAAGGTAGGATATTATAGAGGCAATAAATTAACAGATATCTTGATATATTGGTTGTTATATAATTTTTAATTTAAGTTAACAAAAAGTGATGTTATGTGGGAGTTCCTATTAGTTTTCATACATATTACAGTACGATACAATATTATTTAATATATGTATTATTTAAATTAGAATGTGTGCTAGGTATTTCGTTATATTATATATAGTTATTAAATACTTAATTAAATACCAGACACATTCATCATTGCAACGTCACTTATTTGTAGATATCTTTGGACTTAAATAATAGATGCGCCATACAACCTACTTAGTAAATTTTTTAACTCGTGTAGTTTTGTCGCTAATACTCTTACTTCAACATAGTATGTATACACCAAACTGCTAGTCCACTCCAAATATAGAAACGAGTCGCGTCGCAAAAGCAAATTGCAGATATTAGCGGGACGAAGACAGCGCGCACACCCTCCCCCCATAACGGTTCCGCTGCCCACTCTCGCCCACGGGGACACAGCTGCGTTAGTGTGCCCTTAAGTTACGGAGTATATGCTATCTAAACCTGCGCGCAACAACTTCAGAGCGGACTAGAAGTTTGGCGCAGATTATACTACCCGAACCCGATGTAGATGATGTAGCCTAAGATGGTAGCCGTAATATGTGTTACATTTACGAGCCTACAAACTATCTTACCAATCTGAGTAAAATTATGAAGTTACAATTGTATATGGCGTATCTACAAATTAAGACCAAGATCGCAGTAGTACCCACCATTTTGCGCTTCGCACGCGTGTTGACCGCACGTGTCGTCGCCGCACGTCCTCGCCGCCTGCACGACGCTTGACGGATCTGCCGATCAGTCGATCGATGAGTCTGGTCCTTCCATCGCATTCACTCACAGTTTCGGTTGTGTGCGTGTGTGCGTGATGTAACTTTTGCGGGTACTTTTCAAAAGGTATGCCGTTAAAATTCGTTCAATCCTATATTCACCCACACTTCTGTTTTGACGTTTCGGTCTGATGAGTCTGTATTTTTGTGTATTTTTATGTATTCGTGTTTCAAATTCCACTAATATTCATGAGCGTATCTCGAGTGATGATTTATAACTCATAAATACCGTTTAAGTTATCTGTGATTGAATGTCTATGAGTTTGTATTCTTTGAGATGAGTCTTCATAACTTCACTGAAATGTATATTAAACGATGAACTTGTACTGTTGCTTGTTGAATCCAGTTCACTGTATTTTATTGCATCATTATTTATTGTATTTATACTTAATGAAGTATAGCTATTTTATAATTTATATTGATGAGTTTTTACTTTATATGTTTGTTTGTCACATGTGACTTGTGTGTAATTTATTAATTTATTATTATTATTATACTCCCACGGAACAACAATAGTTTTTCTTGTTCCGTGGATACTCCCAACACAATCGGTTTCACGAAATTCGTACAAAGTTAACGATAAAAAACCGTCATTCATTTTAGTTACTCTGCCAAAAGCCTATTATGCTCTTATTTTACAATCACATCCAACCACAAACATTTTATTAATCCGAATTGATAAATAATTCAACGCGAGTATTACACACGCGTCCATTAAACGAATAATGCCCGTAAAAATCCAATTAACGAAATTTATTTTACTGTACACAGCGTCACATTAAACGTAGGTACATTCATTGATATAAACTATAGATGTGTTACTAGCGGGAAAAGCTTGAAACATACAAAATACACCAATTGGTGTACGTCGACTCCAGTCGCTCTCGCGCTGCTTAATAACTGACACGTATGTCTCTGTACACGTTAAATGTCATTATTTTAGTCTTCTAAGCCCCAAAATGTTTCTGTGCAATGCGTATACGTACAAATTATGCAAAAATATAACAAGCTTTATGGAATCACATATCATAAGTAAATGAGGAGAAATGTTTATTTTTCGTGTTTGTTCCGCCTTGATTACTTAAATGATTACTTAACTCTCAAGATAGAGACAACGTATTCCTTCCCCAAGTAAAGTGACAGAGACGCAAAATGTACGTCGATATTTATGTATAAATGAAACTTGAAATACAATATCAAATACTACTTGTCTTTTTTATCATATTGTTCGAATAGCTCTGTCCCTTATACTACATTTCTCTATGTAGTACGTTATTTGTAAGTAAAATGAAAAATGTGCATGTGTGTGTCAGTGCGGTCGCGGTTTGTTCACTTTTTTATGTTATTTAGTGGGCTGGTAACGTATCTTTAGTTTTAAATATCATTGTAGATACATTAAAACCTTTCAGCCATGGTCCAGCCATCTGCCTATAACACAATTATACGTATAATTTCATTGTGCCGTGTATATCGGCGCGGCTGAAATTTAATTTAAAACTGAACGACGCATTTCAAACTAAAAGCCTCCTGAGTAAATTAATGCGCGGCCGTTTTTATCGGTAATGTGTTTATTGAACGTTTTATAACCAGAAGTGGGACAGTATGGTGGTCTTTCGAAATTTGTACCGATGTAGAGATATGATCCATTACTGGACATGGATAAGACCCAATTTATATGAACAATAAACGTGTCGTGATAGAATCATATTTTGCTATATAATATTTTGACAGGCCCGGCCCCTGTCTGCGCAGTGTTGTTACGGTATTGTGGCTGCGACGAGGATACGGCGCAGCATACACTGGAGGAGTGCCCAGCGTGGGCCGATCAGCGTCGTGTGCTCGTCGCTGCAGTGGGGCCGGACCTCTCTCTCCCCGCCGTAGTAAAAGCTATGGTCGGGAGCGACAGGTCCTGGAAAGCTGTAAAATCCTTCTGCGAGGAAGTCATCTCGCAGAAGGAGGCTGCGGAGAGGGAGAGGGAGAGAGAGAGAACCTCAGACCTCCCTATCCGCAGCCGGAAAACCGGGCGTAGGAGAAGGGTTCCCCACGCCCATCTCCTACCCCCATAACGGAGGCATGGCGTAGGACACGGGGGTGTCCTACGTCATAAATAGGCCTCGAGGTGGCGCGCGCGGTGTTCCCGTGCGCACCTCAAAGCTGAGCGGATGGAGTAAACTCCAACTCCATCCTAAACGGGGGCGGGCCATGCTGTGGGCAAACGTCGCCGGGACCGCGGAGGAATGCTATAGCGTACCCGCAGTCCCGGCAATGGGCGTCCAGAGGAACACCGTGGGGTTTTAGCCGGTAAGAGTCCGGGATATCCTCTCAGCTGCCCCCGCAGCAGAGAGGAACCCATAAGGGTTTCCCCACGTAAAAAAAAAAAGTGTTGTTACGGTTCATATAAATACGTTCGTACACATCCTATTGAACGATATGATTTGTTTTGCGGTCCGTGTATGACACGTGACGTGTTTGTAGATATCTATGTACCATTTGGTGGAACCATTATATCTACAGACACTGAACGTATCAGACACGGGCCGCGACAATAGGTCTATGACCATGTTGACATTTTGTCGTCACTTCATCATTTAATTTCTCCGAAGTTATTTTCATTTCTTTCGGCTTTTACGCGACTTATTTAACAAGATTAATTAGCTTTTGTGAATCTCAGCTTTATAATTTGAAGTCTATCGGATATTGAAGAAAAAGTGCTCATCTTGCAGTTTTCAAAAACTTTAAAACTTCCTAGAGGAACGCGCCCGAACAATATATTTCCCGAGTCGAGACAATGTCGTTAAAAGTTGGCCCCGACAACATTTTAATTACACTGGCACTATCGAGTTTCAATAGGGATTTTAATATCTTGTTTGCTGTAAACTACGATTTATGATATTTTTTTGGTCTACGATTTATGATATATTATATATTTTTCTCGTAAAATTGAAAAGCCAATGAGGATAATTCACCTAATGGTAAGTGGTCACTATCGCCCCGTGCACATTTATAATCAATTCCAATGTTTAAGACCTACCTGAAACCGGCCTTATGCCTGAGGACTAAGTTCTCAGTTAACGCATCGTAAATTCTCCCTTATCACCTATCAAACCAGAAAAACAGCAGCGCTTAACAATGCTGTAACATTACAAGTTCTTGATATATTAAGTTTGCTTCTAGTATTCCCTAATAAAGTGTTTGAAGACCCGCGTGGCGGAGCGGTCGCCGTACCGATCTGACGCGCAAAGGGTTCCTGGTTCGATCCCCGACCAGACATATATCTAAATAATGAATTTAGATTTTTCTTCTGGGTCTGGATATTTATGTGGATGTGTTCATGAAACTCACGACAGGGAGTGTGTCTGTCAGTGTAGAAAACGTCTAGCAGGATAACGTAAAGTAAATGATAGTACGAAACATATCTATATCTATACTAATATTATAAAGAGGAAAACTTTGTTTGTTTGTTTGATTGTAATGAATAGGCTCAAAAACTACTGGACCGATTTTGAAAATTCTTTCACCATTCGAATGCTACATTATCCACGAGTAACATAGGCTATATTTTATATGAAATATATTTGATAGATAGATTTTGAGGCGGTACAATGTTTGCCGGGTCAGCTAGTATCTGATAAAAACACCAAACTCTAAAGTTTAAAATCTTTAAGATATTTGCTAAATGGTAATACGGCATCAACTCGCACGATGTTTTTACAGTTACAAAACGAGACGAGACAAAACAATTCAAGTAAGTCACGCGTGTTAAAAAATATAAACTTGCTTTTTACAAAAAACTAAGCGAGAATGCTTCTTACCCACGCGCCATGGCTATAAAGGGTTTATTCAACTTTTTGACCTTACGTTTACAAGCGAAATGGCAGCGATTGTTAGTCGGGGTCAAATTCGTGTTCAGTATTGCATAGGATGGAGTTAGCATGCCTTTGTACAAGTCTTTCCTAAGAATATTGAGTAAGAGGTTATTGGAAAGAGGATCCTATGCTGTAACTTTGAAGAAAAATCTCAAAAGGTATGTGAAATCTACAAATTTGGACTTGGCCAGCGCGGTTGTCTATGGCCTAATCCGTTTTAATCTGAGAGGAGACTCGTGCCCAGCATTGGATAATAAAAGCTTAATGATGATAGCAAATTTTGTCCATTCACCAAGGGTTGACTGGAATGGTAAATATATATGTAACATATCACATAATCAAAGTGATCAATACCTATTATACATAATAACTGGTATTCATGTATAATATCTGAATTTATCACTTTGGCTGTAACATATACATAAATAGCCTTCTGACCAGTCAGCACTTGACACGGCTGTTAATAAAAAGAAATTGGTGTAACGATGGTTCCTTCAGAGTCGAACGAACAACTCCATCACTCCTACAGACTGAGACTTAAAATAGCAACAATAAAATTTCATAGAAGCACCGTTAAACTTTATCGTCGTAATAAAATCTCAAAAATAAAAAACAAAATTGCATCAACATATTTCACGCAAATGCAATTATGTCCGACATGGTGTATTCGTGTCGTTGGAACTATACGGTCGTAAGTTGTAAGTTACATATTAATTATTACACGCAGACGGTCGCCGTATCGTACGTTTTTTAGAGATTTCCCTCCACGTATTGCCATGATGATAAGCAGTGATAACGAAATGGTTAAGAAACTCGGCCTCTCGAACGAAGGATCCAAGATTCACATCCCAGGCACGTTCCTCTGATTTTTTAAAGTTATGTGCGTATTAGAAGTTAACTATCACTTGCTTAGAACGATGAAGGAAAATATAGCGAGGAAACCTTGCACACCTAAGAGATTAATATAAAAAAATCTCAATAGGTATGTGAAGTCTACCAATACGCTCTTGGCCAGCGCGGTGGACTATGGCCTAATCCTTCTCATTCTGAGAGGAGACCCGTGCCCAGCAGTGGGACAGTAATGGGTTGATGATGATTGCGATGATACATATATCGTTGTTTTTGCGTTACAATGCAGATTTGTTTAATGTATGTTTCATCGCGATACGTGCAGTGGAACGCAGGTGGGTCGTTAGTGAAGGTGATTTTGCGATAAAAAATGTATGGACGTCGGTAATAACGGTCGAGTTTCGTCCAACAGACGATCTTAATACAAATTCAACCTATTTGTAACCAACGTTAGACTATGTACTAGACGTAAATATGTAATCCGTGACCTTAAAAGAAAACGCACGTTGACATCGCAAGTTGAAATGAAGACGGTTTTATTGTGCGACAAAAAAATGTTTTTTTTTTTTAATATTCAAGTGGTTTTATTTTTAATAATTATTATTGTTTATTTGTTTTTTTTTTATCCGAATGTATGTTTGTATACCTCAGTTTTAGCATGACCTAGGTACAGCACAAAGGTAAAAATGGATTTTAATGTATGAGGTGTCGCTGGCTTCGTCTCAATTGTCAGATTGACATAGGCTGCATTTTTTTCATTTTAATTTAATTATATTTAAGCAGTGGGTTTTTTTTTGTTTTTATAAGCATCGACTACGACACTTACACACTGAAAAATCAACAACAACATTCCGTTAACCAGAGACAAAATTCCAAAGGCGATTAAGCCTCACAAATATTTACCCACGAATTCCTTACCATCTACAAAGCTCGCACGCCCGAGCTTTGATCATTCACCGGGTCGCGAGCAATTAATATCAATCCATTCGTTCAACTTCAAAGAGAGATATCACTGTACAAGCTTAGTTTACACGCAACTGTGACACGTGGAAATTATTATTGTAAACGAGAAACTTTAACGTAACTGTTGATATGTTATAGAGATTGTTAAGATTTGACTTTCGATGTAACTGTATCTACTTCCGTAGGTTAAGGACTGACATTTCAGCCCGTGGTTTCTATTTCATTAAAATATCGCTATCTTTTTATCAAAAATACTTACATATAATGCGACCATCTTGGTCCTCAGAAGAGTCAACGAACCTGTGATCGACTTCTAGTAGAACATCTACATATATACGGAGTTGTTTACAGATGTTCATGGATGGCTGTGATCACTTACCATCAAGTGGATTGCATGCTCGTTCGCTACTTCAATCTTTCAAAAATCTTTGCTTGCCTATGCTACCGACAAACACACGAACACACCAAACAAAACATCACTCCATAGAAGCTCATAATATTAGTCATAATGAAAACACTACCTTCAGTGTTTCCATTCATACACGTCGCAAAAAATAACACTAAGGGACGTAACCTACTAACGTAGTAAAAAGCGGCGTCCGAAAATCCAATTTGTCCAGTTTTATCCTCCATTGACGGCCGGCCCCATAAATAAGAATTGAATATAAAGAGCGTCGAATATGGGCGACACGGGAGCGAAAAGTGTACGCGTAAAAACCGCTAAAAAAAGCAAAAAAAAAAAAACGAAATGAAAGCGACCATCATATTTTCACGCGAGTGACCGAAGCACCAAAGGCCGCTAAATTTTAAAACGCGACCCGCCGGCATTTTCAACGACATGGCAATACCTTTGCAACGGGCGATGAATTATTTAGATGCGGCAACACTCCACGCGGGTAAGAGGTGGAACTGGCGGGCGACTTGCCATTTCACGGTCGACTCTCGAGGAGAGCGGACGTGGATTTGATTTATTTATAAATGCACATAAATGCAAAGGAATTTTAGATGCGGGATGTATTTTTAACAAGTATTTTGCTGGTGTTGTTGTTTATTTGTTTATATACCTATAGTCTGCGTAAAACTACTATTCCGAATATAGAAATGAATCGCGGCGCCATAGCAAATTGTATGACCACACCAGGACCTGCTCGCAACAACTTCAGAGCGGACTAGCAGTTTTAGCAATGCGGAATATACTAGACGTAGCAAAATAACATGCAGTCCATCTGATGGTAAGTGGTGGCCATAGAATTAAAATTCTACCTGATTGATTGATTGATTGAAATTTGATAATTCGATGCAGAAGTTGTCAAATTTACATCCTTGATAGGCTAAGTGTTGGATAGAGTAAGGGTGCCTCCCTTACACCCTTCAAACCAGATCAAAGCAGAGATTGACACTTCTGTTATAAGAAATAGGTGTGACCGGTGGCAGTCGAACTACGAAGATCTTGCAAACAATATAAAAATGTTAGAAAACGCTCCGAAAATACTTTCTCTGTCTCATTTTAGATGTAAACCATACCAAATAAATTTGTATGACAGCATTAAGTAATATTTAATTGAACACTTTCATTAACCATTCTGAATGCCACCGCAAACAACCATTACAGTATAACGGTGTCACAGAGAGGTGGCCACTCATGAATAATTGCCCCCCGAAGGGCTTCCGATCCATAAAATTAGAATTTTTATTAAAGCGCGGAATTAAAAGCATTTTTAGGTTTTTCGAGTCTCTCGCGGATTTTTCATGCATAAAATATATCCTAGCTCGCGTCGCGTCGTATGAAAATCGCAAATGTAGCGACGACGGGATTTAAAAAAAAACAGGAAATCATTCAATTGGTGCATGGTAGAATATGCTTTAGACATTTTCAAGTTGAGGAGAACCATGTGGAAAAGAAGAATATAGTTGGGAGAGTCCCACGCCCAGAAGTAACCTAAAAAGGTATTGCAACAATGTGAGGGTTACGCATAGAAATCTATCTATGTCATATTAGCTAAAGCTTAACGTGGTGTTTCATTTCGAGTTTGAGAATAGTTTGAGCAACGATGAACATGAAGTCTAAGTGATGGAAAGTGGCCACTAGTACTATGGACGTCTATAATCAACCTCAGATAAGTTAGGTTAGGTTAGGTAGAAAAAAAAAGAAAAAGGTAGGATAGGTAGAGGTTTTTCATACATGTGCTGTTGCCACCAAAAGTATCTATTATTTATCACATCCTTCAAACCAGAACTCATCTCCATTACCACTGCTGTTATACAGGAATAGGTATAGCTACGAGTACGACACCTGAAGTCGAATCCGGAAAACTTTTAGTAACTTCTGCGCCAAACAGAGAATTCATTAGATATATAAGTAAGGTACCTATATTTCATTTAAATATTACCAAAGTATTGATTAAAAAATATTTCTATACCAACGAGCAAGTTCACTCGGGAGATTAACATTCAAAATGGCGAAAGTTCCCGTGGCGCTATACTTGAGATGCGCATACTAAATGATTAATTAAATCTCACAAGACATTGGTAACATCTGCCGGGTTCCTTACGGTCTCGCGTCGCTGTGCAGAAATGGAAATTCTGAATTCGTTATATTCTCAGATCATTTTTACAAGGTTTTTATTAACTTTGTATATTGTTAGTATTGTAAATATGTATGAGTCGTCAAATCTTATAGCTATAATTTTGACTAACTAACACTTAAATAATTGAACTGAAATTTGAAACTGATTTGACATCGCTGATGCAGATTTACCTAAAGCCTGGGTGACTTTAGTGGTCAGTAAATATAATAAATGGCAAAGGAAAACATATGTAGGTGACCGTTAATCATAATCACAGTATACAAATCCGAGTACAAACTTTACACCGCAAACACATGAAGTGTAGAATCGCAAATTATTTTATGTCCTGGATGGTTATTTTGTTTACAAATAATTTGAAAGAAAACAATTTGTAATGGACTTTCTATACACACAAATAGCGAATTGAATTTATTATTATTATTTTTTAAATCAATTCATTCACCACAAATTTTATTGCCCTACAACTAAGGGCAGATCTCCTTTAAAAATTAAAAGGGATTAATAAAGCCTTAATCCACCTCAACGGCTAAGCCTATCAAAACCTAGCAACAATCAACAAAATTGAACAAAATTAAAAGCGGTCTTCAAAAATAACAAAAATATTAAAGTAACACACGAGTATGACCGTAGCGAGAGGGACAATTTGTAAAGGAATTTCTTAATAAACGTCGGTTATTAACGTCGGAGATCCGACGAGCTATGAGAGGGAACGAACATAGAGGACAAAGGATACAACTTTTATATTTTATTGTTACATATATTGTGACATTATTAATGATAACTTTTCAGTTGATTGGATTTCCGTTCAGAATATTAAAGGAATTCGAACCAAAAGATGATTTACGTTTATTCTTTTTGAGAATGGTATTTGCTTTAGACCGTGTATTGTCGTGGAATGCCTGACGTTCTGTTTGCGATGCCTAAAATCATCTTAAAGATCCATCGTATTTGGATCATTATCTGGATCTAGCGTCATTTCGCAGCATTAGTTATCACTAACTATCCATATAATTATATTATTAAACTTGATTAGAGTGCAAACTAACTTGATTTCTTTTGACCTACTGATACACAATTATTTTATATCATTATATATACTCAAAAAGGAACTTAAAATAAAATGTATAAAACGTCTCACACGATAAAATAATACATCGTTTAACGCCTACCGTTCTATGTGTGACAGTGTGTTCACGAGATCCATCTCAGAGGTGTTCACCTGTGTAATCTCTCCGTTAGCGAGTCGAGACAATGCCATTAAAAGTTTGTACGCGACACGGTTATATTCGTATTAAGTTCTCACGAGGTATTTGCATGTGAGGGTAATTGGTAATTTATTGCGTCAGTCGCGTGATGGACGTCGTTCGAGTGACACGTGTTGTTTGCGCTCTATTATGTTAAGTCGATTTTTTATGTAGTAAAATAGTAATTTGTCCAGCCAATATTACGTTTATTTCTTTTTTGTCCGTAAGAAAAAGTAGTGTCTGAGATAGCTTGTGAAATTATCAGTAAAAAATCTTTAGACGGCACTTTTTACAATAATATACAGACTATGACCTATTTGCAAATGAATGTTTTAATAACAGAAAAAAAAAATAAAAAAAAAAAACAAAACTCCAATTACTTAAAAAATTAGCTTATGTGACTTCCACAATTTAGAGTTATAGATGACTCTAACGACACATCATTTAAAAAGATACGCTGCAACTCATATGATAAAATCCGTAAAGACTTTGGGCTTTGGGCTGCAAGGCTTGCCAAAAAATGAAACATACTTATACACTCAAAAAGCCTTTCACAGTCAATCAGATAAAACCGTAGTCGATATAGTTATCTCCAAAGAATCTTTACCATAATTATAAATAAACTTTAGTTCTCGAGAATATTAATACGATATCGCCACTCTCTCATCTCAGACAGTGTAACGAGAGTCTAACTACAAACAGTACAACTTACGCTTTGCATCAGTGTTACACAGTACTTTGAAAGTGTTGTTCTACAAACTTTGAACACTTACTCGAGATTAAACTTAGGATTAGTTTTAAGATAAACATTTTAATATATATGATGTGCGATGTTTTTGTGGGAGAATAATATTAACAGATGAAATATAGTGTGTGAAACTCCTTATACTCGTATGAAGGCAAATGTAACGACAACTTATGTTTCAAAATTCCTTTTTACGACTAAATGTCCGGCCAGGGATGCAGTGATAAAATCCAGGACCGAACTCCAAAGCACGGAAGCGCGTATTTTAGCCACTAGTGGTCACCCATCCAACTGTTGACTACGTCCGACGTTATTTAACTTTGTGGATACTTTTATTGTACAAACATTACAACGCAAGTGGCTATGTAGATAAAAAAGCGCAAATTTTCCCAATTTTCGGATACTTCGTATTAAAATTGTCCGAAAAAAGTATTATGAAAGTTTTAACGTTACGTCAAAAATCTGGTGAAACTGTTATTTTTGATAGGATATGAAACGACGACGTTTGAACAGTATAGAGTGCTAATTTCCCCGGTGAAGCGTGTCACGATTATTCAATCTAAACTTACTATACGGTTGCGGTCTGCCGCCGGTGTATTGCGGCGATTGCAGCAAGGGGGCGCTCCTCTGTGCCGGCTGCACATCTTCGGTCACTGCGGAAGAACAGATCACATATATTATATATACATAGATAATCATATATGTACACAAATAAATATACGCTAAGTGTTTTTCTGTTATATTGGTGTAGATAATTGCAGTTTTTAACGTTCCTACTCATTTGACACAATACGATGGAAGCCGTTTTTGAAGATTTTTTCGGTCTATCTGCCTGTAAGTTCGTGTTAATCAGGTAGACATCTAAAGTGCAATTTTAAATATCTCATTTATATTCCGGCGGTTATGGACTTGTCTTATGAAAATTATTAGGAGTCTGATCAATGACTTCGTCTGTGTCAATATGCGCTTTACTAATAAGGGATAAGTTACATACAAGTCACAATTAGGGTTCCTTTATACAGACGACATGTTTGCAGTTAGTATTATATATAAAAAATCGCACGCAGTCGTGTGCGTTGTGTCCATCAGGTGGACTGCATGCTCGTCTGCTATTTCTACATCTTTATGTATTCTTTATATATATATATTTCTATTGTGCCTGTGTATGTCACTGAACTCCTCTTAAACGACTGGACTGATTTTGATGAAATTTATTGTGTGTGTTCAAGGGGACTTGAGAATGGTTTAGATTCACAATTTAGTCCGTTAGAAAAGGTTTTTTTAATTAATTTTTAATTCGTAAGTAGTTGTTGATTTTGGAATGATTCACATTGGATTCGACAGACTTCGCTACCATCGCAGTTTAAAATATTCTTTCTATTTTTCAAACCCGTAAGTGATAAGGGTTGTTCACCCTTAACATTTTTTTTATTTATATGGCAACACAACGTTTGCCGGGTCAGCTAGTGTATTATAAAAGCTTGTAATAAAAATACACAATCGATTCAAGTCGCTATTGTGTGCAGTTGAGGTCGCGACTTCGTGCATTCCGATCGACCGTATGCAGTTAACATATCAACTGTAAAAGCGGTCCGTCTGTGGGAACCCTTACTGTGACGAGTGAGTGGGTAGGTCGGGGTGCGCAAAAATTGAAAGTTCATCGCAAATATTGTCGTAGAGGGGGCGTCGTTGCCGGATCGTTTCAAAATAAATTTGCGTAAGAAACGGAATCCGATATTTACTCTATTTTGGATCAACGAAAGGATGTGGATATAAGATTCGTCGTAGATAGGGTTGTCACAAATCACAAAACTTATATGCCCGATGTAGACAGTCTATTTTTTTACAAAAATTACTGGGTGTCATCTTTAAATTTTCATTTAACAGGATATTTAGTTCTAAAATCCGCACAAACGTCATTCATTACCGAACTTTTATTTATTATAAAACCCTTAGATTATTTTTTGTAAATAGGAATTGTATGCTATTTTTAACTTTTGTTGTATATTAAGTTCACTAGCATCGATTGCCTTAAATATCTAAGCCACATGACCCTGACTGTAAACACTTTGAAAGGACTGCAAAACATAAATACCCTGAAATCCGATGATTCCAATCTATGGAAACCGGAAGATGGCAACCCTAATCGCATAGCTAGGGTTCGCTAACCTAACATATCCATAATATTGTGGATATGTTATGGACTGTCAAGTATAGATTGATATTAACTTTTGACTTTTAGAAATTTTGGGTTGACAGTTTGGGGTTTGGACCCTTTACGATATTTTTATACGTTTTTATAAGTCGTTTTAATAAAAATTATTATGAGTATGATATCTATGATTTTATTAAAACATTTGAGCGAAATGTATACGTAAATAGTTTTTATGGTTTATTTAATGAAACAAATTACAACAACCCATATTAACACAGATCGCGATACCGGCATTCTAAACCAAATAACAATGACGAAATATCTTCGTTTAATATTGGCCCCAATATTTGTTCAAAATAAATCTACCCGACTCATAAAAAAAATATCCATTTCCAACGAATCTGATTAGCCAAGCCTAGACACAGAGCGTAGCGTTATTTAATAACATGAAAGACGGGAATTTATAAGATTTCTCGCTCCGGTCCCGTTAAATAAAATAAGATAGATAAAGATAGAGAATCAAATGATAAGAATAACGAAGTCAACCAATTACTTTGGATGGAACGGGATAACTCTTAAAATGAGTTGGAGATCACGAAATTACAAAATTAGTACGCTTTGACAAGGATATTTCTATCTTTTGAGATTTTATGTAGCGAGACGAAATTTTAACAAATTCGTGTTATACCTATAATATTATTAATATTTTATAATATAAGAGTAGCAGACGAGCATGCAGTCCACCTGATGGTTAGTGGCTACTGCCGCCCATGGACATCTGTAATCAACCCCAGATAGGATTAGATATTCCTACCTGAGGTCGGCCACAGATGCGCCGCTACCCCTGAGGATTAAGCTGGAACGCCTCGGCAAAGTCTGTCTCCCTTACCACTCCCTTCAAACCGGAACACACCAGCGCTTAACACTGCTGTTATTAGGTGGTTATTAGGTAGAAATAGGTGTGGCGGTGGTGCCGCCGGAGTCGAACCACAAAGGGTTCTACCACCTTCAAAGAAGTTTATTTATTCAGATTTATAATGTCAAATATCAAAGTTATTTTGTAAGTCTGAAGTAGGAAACAGGCGTGAAGTCCAAGTAATGGTATGTGATCACTATCGTCCATGGACACTGACGGACACGTGGTGTTACCACATGCAACAATGGTTCAATCACTAGTAAGCACTAACACGGTCGTCTCATATTTAAGTCAGCCGTTATTTCACCTGATGATAAGTGATGACTACCATCAGTGAGTTGCCAATGTGCATAATTAGTTCAAAAATGTTATAGTAATTTTATCTGAGGACGGCCACGGATGCATTGCTTCATTTGAGAATCAAGAACTTTAAACTTTATTACTGCATAGGATATGAACTAGAATACTGACTGTCCGAGGCAAATTTTTTTTGTATTAATATGAGACTATCTGATCTTCACACTGAACGACCATCCCCTATAAGTATGATTTATCTTACTTCATCTAACTTAACTGAAATCTAACATCTTGTTCCAAATATATAATATACCACATAACTCAAGTTTTAATATATTTTAAGATACACTAGAAATGTCATCTACTTTTCATAAAAAATCTCATTACAATACTCTTAACGGAACGATCGAAAATGAATTTGATTTTAAAATTAATGAGTCCACTTAATATAAGAAAAAATACAAATGACAAACATCTTTAATCCACATGAACATCCTAAAACATATTGATATTGTTTTTCTTCCGAAAGTCTTGTATTTAAATCGTAATCATATGAAATGGTTTAACTAATGTATTGCCTACTTGATGATTTCAACAATTCAGACTAAACAAAAAACCGTTCCCGAGGAGCACTTAAAACTAAACCTTGAACAAACAATAAGAAATAATCCTGTTCATTTGGCAATACGGGGCGGAACAATTAAATTAGAATCTAGAGCAAACACCAACAAAATAATTAAATTAAAACAAGGACAATTTCCAGTGAGACTCCCGGTGGAAACTAAACGAACTAAAATAACCAAGTAATAACAATAAAGGGGAAAGGTAACGGTACGACAGAACTTGCTAATCAACATTATACGGAGCCCGTCTTTGTGTACAATTAGATCGATAATCTTAGGGTGGGTTGCACCATGTAACTTTAACATTAAGAAGAGCCTATAGTAGAGGATCCCAGTATAGGACGACCTTCACCGATCTGGTTAATAGATGATTCCTCTACTAAAAGCTTAACCAGCTGTTAAATCTACACCTGACAAATTCATTAGTTGCACCATTTTAGCAACGGTTAAAATGACGTCATAACTAACACTTAATATGACCGATCGATTTCAGTCGCTTAAAGTCGCACAAAAGACGTTATGGTATCTAAATAATGGTACTGCCACAAGAAAAAAATACAGCTATAAAAACTAGGAAAATTAACGCAAACTTTAATCGGGCCTACGGTGCAACCAACCCTAGCAAGATTTTCATTCTTTAGTGATAATGAAGATTACAAAGAGAATTTTTATTTCTACTTTTCTCTAGTCATCATTATCATTAATATCAAAGGTACCTTTCATGATTCAGTTAATAAAATAAATAATCTATTTCTGTCTAATACAAGCATGTTAAACGTTGCTGTCATCTAATTCGTAGGGTGTGATATCTTTGGTACGTCGTCAGGCTTTCTAAATTAGTGCTTAGAAGCAGCAATGTAATTGTAAGTGAACTTAGGTAGAAGTCTAATCGTATATAGGGCTTATTATAAAAAATATGTATTTAGCGCAGAGAGACTACCTACCATCAGATGGACGGCATGTTCGTTAACTACTTCAAAAAACTATAACTTTTGCTATTCGAGGGAGGATTTATTTCCTATCCAAAAATTAGAAAGATTAAGGCCGTAACCACCACGATATCCAAACATTCGAAGATTTGCCGATCCGATCTACAAAACGATGATATAACCAGATTTTTCAAAAGGAATCTTTTGGTCATGCGGTTTTCTAAGAGATTTTGTTAAACCACTACACAAAGAAAAAGAGGTATTCAATCCGTCACGTATATTTTTTATTAGACATAAAATAGAAGTGGAGCAAATACACCAGCTGATGTTACCATGCCTGATATTAAAATAATGTAGATCCATGAAACAATTCGAGAAATAACAAACGTGTCTTGTGTAGATAAAATTAATAAAATGAAAATGAAAATTATTTATTGCCAGAATGTAGTAATGGTAAATGGTGACAAATATTTTATATGTTCTTACATTCTACTATAAAAATAGTGTGCAATGTCAAGTTCACAATACAGTAATAATAAACTCAGCCTCGTTATCAGAATATTATGCACTCCTATCATTTATGAATCAAAAATGTAATTAATAATTAATGTTAATTCATAGGTGGGTTAGATCGTTCTTAATATTAAATTAATTCTAAAAAGTTAGCAATAAACTTATTACATTTATATTAGTTACTGACCAGAACCATTTACACGTAATACAGTGAAACCTGGTTAAGTGAGACATCAAGGGACCTGCAATGTCGTTTCACTTATAGAGGTATTCCACTTACCCAGTGTTCAACACTGTTCAAGTTCAGGATATTCTGATAAACGTACACGTTTTAGTTTTCCTTGTCCTTCAGAACATTGTGATTCAATTTTATGTTTACTCTGAATTATTCTACAAAGAGTAGATTTTGGCACATTAAATTCGGCACAAACTTCTTCGCGTGTCTTCCCACTTTCATAAACGGATATTAACTTCAGTTTTTCACGTAATGATAACGATTGTAGCTTTCGTTTTGACATTTTTCAAATAAACATCTGTATGATAGTAAAGCGAAACTAAAACTGAAGGTAATTGAAGCTCAAAATTTGTACTTACGTACTTGGAATTACGTGTGGAATTTGTGGGTAGAATAAGAATGAGTAAACAAACAATGTTATCTCAGTTACAGAGGTTTATGCATATAAAATTTACTCGCTGTCTCAGTTATAGAGGTAACTATGATGATAAATCGAAAGAACAAATCCCAGATATAGAGGTTTACCTCGTCCCACTAACAGAGGTAATTCTGTGCCAAAGTGTTGGGACCTCAGCATGAGTTCCAGTTATGGAGGTTTCTCACTTATCCAGGTCCCACTTAACCAAGTTTCACTGTATTACAAATTAATATTCGGTATTGAATATTTCATTGAAAATGTTGAGGACTAAATAGACCAAATTCCGTCGCTAGGTCTACTCGGAGCATTACGCGTGCCATTAAATGATCTGATCTCCTTACTTCCATATTAGCTTTCCATATTACAAATTTTTAACATTACAATTGTGCGTAAGTTATAATCATTTTCAATTATACACATAAAATAATATTCTTTATGAGCAGTATTAATTTCAATGATTTTGATCAGTAACAAGCATTAGAAATAACAAAACATTAAAATATCTTACCCGTGAAGCTCTGTGCATCATATTACCACTTAATATTAGTACACCTACCCGGCACCATGCATTGGGATAAAATCTGAACCAATATTTGATCATATATGGTCTCACCAACTTCAATTAGACCAATATTATAGAAACTGTTATTGTTGCTAGAATTAATTCTTCTTTCATCGACTCTCAAGAGTCAGTGTCTTCAAATGTTCACTCAAACATTGGTGTATCATTTAGCACAATTTATTCCACATATTTCGATATTGGCACAAATCCACAATTCCGACCAACGTTGGCCCAAACCTTAACGCCAATATATGGAGCCGGGTATGTCATTCCAACCCAACACTTACCCTCAACGTGTGTCAACTGAATCTCTTCACGTCGACCACTAGCCCCCGTCACTTCCCTGCACATATAAAAGACGAACACACTCTTATCATCCTTTCTCATTACGTTAACTTCCATTACACTATCTCTGACATGTCGCAAATAGCGTTAACTGTGCATGCCAATTCCACGATAGTTATACAAAGCTACAAAAAGATATAATAAACAACCAAAAATGTATATAATTATATCCAATCTGTATTTAAAAATTCTCCATATACATTTATCGTTTCTGTGTCTGATGCTTTGACTTTTTTTGTGTCTTGTGTCTTGTTTGCATGTTTTTCTCTGTTCGTTGTCACTGTTCCCTGTCCGCCTGTTTCTGTTATATTCTCTTCACAAAGCTTTATGTCGCCTATTGGACAATTAAGAGTGTGTTTGTCTTTAGTCTTTTATGTGCATGGAACATTATCTAATATTATAAATATATCGTTATTTATATTTCACTGTACGGTCTTTGATGTGGAAGGTTCACCAAGTTGAGATATTTTAATTTTGTTTCCAATTTTTCTGTATATAAAATATGATTGGACTATATGATCAATTTCATGTTATTATTGTAACACATTTGTTTACTTTCGTCACTTCTTCATTGTTTATTGCAAGTAAAACATTTTAGAACGTTATATGCATAAAATCAAATTAATCTTAAATCAAAGAAATATTTGCAAAAAGTACTTTTTAATCAGAATCAGCTTCGAGACCCGATTTCTCAATAATATCTCTTGGTTAGTGAACCTTTCTGGCATCTGGTGTAAGTACAGTATTGTTAATAGTTAAAAACGCTGTAGTGGATGCAATAAATAGCTAATATTTATGTAAAGCTAAACGGCAACATAGTGATAAGCCGAGGAAATTCAAAATGGCGTTATTAAGAAAAGCGTCAGTGCTATCGTTTCGATTTATTTCAAGGTTGGACGTTCTTTCGTCGAAATTTCTAGAATTTTCAGTCTAGACTGTGTTATTTTTCCATTGTCCGTCCTAAATTGAAACGATAACACTTTTGTTAATGTAACAGTCAGTAAAACTTGTCCAGGTGAGGTGGGTTTTTTCGTTATAATTCATTGATTAAATTTTCCTTTTGGATACAAAATGAGATTTTAAGAATTATATGTGATTAAATTGCCATCCATAAATTATATCAGAGGATCATAGTGACGTCATATTAAATTGAAATATTTTAGTATTTTTTAGGACAAGTTTAATACCAATGACGTCACTGTTGTGACATTATTTTCAATATTGTGACAGGAGTGTCACAATATTGTCAACATTGTGACAGGAGTGTTACAATATTGACAATATTGTGACAACATGACATGAGGCCTCATGTGACATAATTTTTGGATGATCCCAGTGTCAGATTATTTATAATATCATCCCCCGCCCCCCACCTCACCCGGACAGGATCGTAAGCGATACGTACCAGATGTGTTGATGATGCTGAAAGCTTGTACCTGAATTATATCATGTTATTATATCGTGTTCAAAGCAGTAATAGCATAGTTGTGTAGTTCAGTATTACTCGCGATATCTTATGATATCGTATATCATATATCGTATCATGTTATGTCTCAAAGATTTTACTCCGACTTCTCGAAGTTTTATGCAAATAGAAAATTCATTGTCACTTGCTTTAACTGGTAAGGAAAACATCACGAAGAAACCTAAGGGCTCTTCTCAAAGTGGGAACTACCACACCGTGCTTAGTAGGAATTCGAACCTACAATCTTCTCAGACCCGTGCCCAGGAGTGGGACAGTAAACTGATGGTGTTCTTGAAAGTCTTCAATTGATGTGTCCTGCACAATGATGTGAGGTAACCGGAGTTGTGAGGGTAGGTACACTGAAGTACGGTTTACACTAAATGTCTACGTTACGGTAACGGTACGATTTACGGTTTACGGTTTACGTACGGATATTTACTTTTTACACTAATAATAATGATAAATAAAAAAAGGCATGCTACTACATAACATATAGCTAGAGAGAAGAAATCCGTAAAATACTTTCAGTAATTTTAGAATGACATTCAATTTACCAAAAATACTTACGGATGAAGATAAGTTTTAGGTTACGTAAAACTTTTTAATGAAAAAATCTGTTAAAAGACAGTTATTTTTAGGGTTCCGTGTGATAAAACAAAAACGGAACTCTAATAGGATCACTCGTGCATCTGTCCATCCGACTGTCTCAGGCAATTTGCACTAAAAGTAGGTACTGAACCAAATGAGTTGAAACTTAGTACACATACGCTTTTTTCGATAATAGATATTTTAAATATCTTTACTAGTATTTTGGGAAAAACATTAACGATATTACCTTATAATCTCTACAGTCCACCTTATATTTCTACTTTAGACCGTATTTTCGGAGTTATTCGCGATATTACGTATCGAAACTCAATTTGCTGAGTATTTTCGCGTATTCGTAAATTCCTTTTACGGCGCTTTTAAATCGAAAGTTACTGATATAGTTGCAAACTTTTAAAATAAAATGTTTAAGATAAAGTTATTTTTGGATTCGATGTACGCATGACTTCACTTTTAATGGGATTAGTTTGGATTAATACTAAATTAATACTATATTGAAGAAATTTAATGAAAATATATAGATAGTTTGTAGAAACCTTTCATGATGTAGGTAACGGCACCACCGCCACACCTATTTCTGCCTTATAACAGAAGTGTTAAGTTCTGCTGTGCTCTGATTTGAAGGGTGTTGTAACGGAGACATACTTTTTCGAGGCTTTCCAGCTTAGTCCTCAGGGGTAGCGGCGCATCCGTCGACTTAGGGTAGTAATCTTATCTTATCTGTGGTTGATTACAGATGTCAACGAGCGGCAATAGCCATTTACCATCAGGTTGATTTCATACAAGTTTGCTACTCCTGAGAACTAATTTGGAATGCCTCGTATATAGAAATATATAGATAGATAGATAGATAGACAAAATAGATAGATAGGAAGAGATCTTACCACACCCTTCAAACCAGAACACAGCAGCGTTTAACACTGCTATTATAAGAAATAAAAAATATATGGTAAAAATGATAAGTAGCCTAAATAATAGGCATACTCTATTTCGTCTTTGTGCCAACTTAGAATATTGATCATGGTATGGAAATGAGCCGGTCGTCGAACTCCGACCTGAAATCTAGACTAGACCAATCAAATGAGCTATTTCTTGCCTATGATCGATACCTGGCTGCGTATGAACCTAGAATCTAGATCGCTTATGGTATCATCGTTTTCAAATTGATTTATATCATGACCTGCGTATTTTCCACCATCGCCTTAGTTTTGTTTTTCGCTGATATTTATGTGTGTATGAAAGTATGTCTATTTCTTTGTTACGTTTTGAAATCCAAAAGGTTCGAAAGTTTTACAAAGTATTTTTTGAATAATATTGAAGTAATAAACGAGCATGCAGTTTACCTGATGGTGAGGGGTAACTATCGCTACGGATATTTATAATAAATCCTAGATAGCAGTTCTACCTGAGGTCACAGATGCGTTGCTGCATCTGAGACTAAAAACACCTCGGATATGTATATCTCCAATGGCACACACATCGAACCAGAACACAGCAGCGCTGAACACTGCTGTTATTAGGCACAAAGAGTGTGGCGATGACGCCTTCGTAGTCGATCCGCAGTGTATCTTCAAAAAATATGAGGTGTTGAAACATTTGTCATTGTTTATCATATTGTTTTTATATAAAGCATAGATTAGTAAAGATAATTCGCCGCCTTGAAATTGAATGAAGCCACAAACAGCTTATTTTAGTAAGTTCTTTTTTTGAATCCTTGATAAATAAAAACATTTTTAGAGAAAATTTACGAATAAATAACTAATATACGTAATAATTACGTAATTTACGTAATAAATAAATAATTATTTCAAATATTTTAGGGACATTTTAGCACGGAGACGTGGCAAAATTTTTTTACGCAACTATTTCAATTCTCAAAACTGGGTACATTTTCTTGTTAGGAGTGAGTAATCTTCACTAATCTATGATATAAAGCAACAATTTAAAAAATCTATAAAAATCACTAATCTTTTCGAACTGTTGTGGAACGCTTCGCCGAAAGTCATTCTATACAAAAAATATATTCGTCTACCATTTTCCAAGCAAGTCCGACATCGTAATTACTGACATATCACAAACAAATGTTCGCAAAACGTAATAGGAAATGTTAGGAAAACATTTGGAACACAGGAAGTGTTCATACAACCTCAGTCGTGTCCGAGAGAGTTTTGTACTTTGTTAAGTTTTAATGAGGTCTATCTAGCCCCATGTCCATGACGTTTCTATAATCCGGACTTTTTAGTCAACAGCGGAGGGTAATGTTCTTCGAGCGTATATATGTACATATGTATGTAGGTATTTATATGTATGCCTCATTGTTTAATACGCTTTGCAGCCCAAGCGGCTTGACGGATTTTAACATATGAGGTGTCGTTGGATTCGTCTAAATTGTGGGAGTAACATGAAGGTGGTAGAACCGTCTGTGGTTCGACTCCGGCGGCACCACCGTCACATCTATTTCTGCCTCATAACAGCAGCGTTAAGCGCTGCTGTGTTCTGCTTCGAAGGGTGTGGGAAGGGAGACATATATTTCCGAGGCGCTCCAGCTTAGTCCTCAGGGATAGCGGCGCATCTGTGGCCGACCAGGTAGGAATATCTAATCGTATCTGGAGTTGATTACAGATGTCCATGGGTGGCACTAGCCACCCACCATTAGGTGGACTGCATGCCCGTCAGCTACTATATTATATAAAATTAGGCTATCATTGTAAGCTGCCGGTTTTTGTATTTTATAATAATGACTACTTTATACTTTATAAGATTGAAGTTCCAAATGAGCATGCAGTTCACCTTATAGAAAATAATCCCCATTGCCTATAGAGATTTGTAACCAACTCCGTATAGAAGAGGGGTTCCACCAGAAACCGTTCTACCAGACGTCTTGCCACTCCTGAGAACCAAAATGGTCTCATACGTATGCCAGCCGGCATCATCACCTTCCCACCGAAACACATTACCCTCCGCAATCAGGCGAAAAACCTCATTAATCACCTTTCACAAACATTCACCATCAGAAATAACTTCCTAGATTTTTCCCACTAAATAACCAAGAGATAGTAGGTACAGTAAGGTAAATAATTTTCACGTTTCACATTTCATACCTCTAATAAGCCGGCCTAGTTGCAAACTTTTTCAGGTCACTACGAAACTAATTATATTCCCGTACTCGGATTGCGCACACACAAATGTTCGCGTGAATAAAATTTCTGAGGTTGAATGCTTCAAGGTATATACAAGTAGATATACGAGTAGAGAGTAGAGAGATATAATTATGCTACTGAATGGATGTCATTCAGAAACAGACTCGATTTTTAGCACGCTTTTTTAGCTTGAACTGTATGTATGTAACGGAATCTTTGAACTCGATATTTACCCACTTTGAACGGTGCGATTAATTTAAAATTTTGAACAATTATCAAGAACCGATGACAATACACGATTTAAAGAATTTTATCCCATTCACCTCATCAGGAATCAGGATATAAGATTTTCCTTGTGCGATTTTAGCGTGGTTTTTAGTTTTTAACACGCTTTTATTAGCTTGGGTTGTATGTTTGTATGTACGTAACAGTAACGGAATTTGAACCCGATTTCTAACCACTTTGAACGTTCAGTTTAATTCAAAATTTTGAAGAATTATCAAAAACCGATGACAATACACGTTTTAATAATTTTGTACCATTGTCTTTATCAACATCCTCAGGATTAACGTTTTTCGAGGCGAGATTGTTAAAGCGCCTGTGAGAAAGTTTATCGCAAGTTACTAGATTGCAAATAATTGCTTTTTAGTTTCAATAACTGTTATAGCGTGATTTTTAGTTTAGAAAATAATAATGTTAATTCCCTATAACTCAAATGTTCTGAAACATATCTATAACGCCCTCTTGTAGAATGATTTTTAGGATTCCGTACTCAAAGGGTAAAACGAAACCCTCCGCTGTCTGTACGTGTGTCACTGGGCTTTATCTCTTAAACCGTAATAGATAGACACTTGCTTTTTTTCCAAATGATGCATGATGGTGGTCGCTATAATAACAAATACTAAAAATTAATAAAATAAATATAGTTTAAAAAACTAAAAAACACGCTTTTATGATAAAATCAACTAAAAAGCAAAAAATAATCTTCAATCTAGGAATCAATTAAGGAACAGTAAATAGTATAATTGTGAAAAAAGCGTGGGGTGCTCCATTTATCAGCTTCGAAAAGCGCCCCACACTTTTTCCACAATTATATCTACTATTTACTGTTCCTTAATTGATTCCTAGATTGAAGATTATTTTTTGCTTTTTAGTTGATTTTATCATAAAAGCGTGTTTTTTAGTTTTTTAAACTATACCTTTAAACTATAATTATTTTATATATCATACAATTAGAAATGGCGCTTTCATTATTTCTCACATTATGTTTTCCTTTATGGCCTATGACTTACACCTAAAACATTATTTTTCAATGGTCATTGATTTACTTGTTATTATAGCAACAGTTACGATAAATGCGTATTTTTACACTTTTGATTTTTGTTTCTAATTTTATTTTGTGTGTGTGTTACGACTTACGCATTAGCATTCATAGATTGACTGCCAAAGTAATGAAAATTATATTTTTACCTTTTTCAACAAGGACGGTGAATATGATTTTTAAATGTTATTTTACATTAACCTATGTATAGTCCACGTAAAACTCCTAGTCCGCTCTAAAAATAGAAATGAGTCGCGTCGCCACAGTAAGTTGTATGACTACACCTGCTCGCAACAACTTCAGAGCGGACCAGCAGTTTGGCGCGGACTATACGTAGATGCGTAAAGTTAGCGCGCCGCAAACTACCGAACCGATATATGGGCGATAATATATTAAATATGAATTTAATTTTCGTTTTTTCCTATTTCATTTTTTTACCATTCATACCATCCGTGTGTGTCAAACATTAGCATTCATAGCGCAGCCCGCCTCCCGTATCGGCTCGAGCTCCCGATATTTTATTCAATTATATGTAAAAACCGGTCTCCTCCAGTATTATCCGGTTCGGTCTCATATCCGCCTGATACTTTTTTTGACCTACAATATTATTGTATTGAATTGTTATTGAAATTGGCAGCGTCTTTCTAACATAACGGTATTGTATTTTGTGCTCTTTATTAAATAAATTTCTATATTTTATCGGCAAATTTAATATTTCTCTTTTTAGTTTCTGGACGTTTGTGGTAGCGTGCGTTCGCACGCTTGCCATCACAAATTCAAACGTGTAGCTAGACCATTTGACTTGTTTGTGTCAGCTTGTAAGCGCTTATAACATAACTTATGATGAAGCCAAACATTTGTAGAGACTTGAAGTTTGCGGCAAAACCCCTGTCAATTTCTAGAAACTTTACCTTTCAAATAAATTTCTATTATTTAACAAATTTTGATATTTAGTATATACTCCTTAAAAGATGCTCAAGCGTCAGTAGCCTTAACCTTTTTTCAAAGACGCCGAAAATAAAGTCTTTTCTGACTAACAGGATTAGAGACCGACAAGTGTGAACCGATCCTAAGGTAAGATACATTAGGTTAACACGAAAATAGCATTGAAGTCTAAGAGAAGTACTCCAGTTGCACAAATAACTTGTCGGTTGTTCCCCGACTTCGTAACGGATGTGCATTCTTCTTCGTTTGCACAGACACCCCACGGGGAAAGTGTAGTGTATGAAAACAATGTACTGAATAAATCATTTGAATTTAAGGAATTTACGTACTTCACCTGATATTAAGTGGTCACTGCTGCCCATGGATAGAAGACACTTGTATTTAAAATTCTTAATTAGGGTGGTCACAGGTTATATTACCCTTAAGGGATGTAACCCTTAAGTTTTTGAATTTAAATATCCTTCAAACCAGTCTGCCTTATTTTAATCCAGAAGAGAACCCTAATTCACTTAGTCACGTTTATCTACCCGGGAATCGAACTCAGAACCCAGTGCGTATTAGACTTGCATACTGAACACTACGCGAATCGTCAAAATGACAAAGAAAGAAAAATAAGGAAAACAACTTCGACACACACAACTAATGTTATAAAAAATCTCCACAAATGGACGTAACCAATTTTATCTTTGAAAAGTACAAGATAATTTCCTGGAAAAATTATATCTTCAGTGTCCATTTTGTTTCATGGTTTATTTTGATTTGGATGTTCCGCGGGAAACTTTTTTGTTCCCATTTGAATTTCATGAATACGTAACTTGCTATGATGAAATTAGGTCTCTCAGTTGAAAAATTCCATTTCGCTTTTCATAATTTTTCTGTGTTTATTATTTTTAATGGGCATCAGGTTTCTCTGTTACGAACCGTGTGGCGGAGCGGCCATCATACGGTTTGACGTACAGAAGGTTCCGGGTTCGATCCCCGGTCAGACAAATATCTAAACGATGAATTCAGTTTTCCGATGTGGGTCTGGGTGTATGTGTCCATGGCACCCACGACACAGGGAATCCTAGTGTGAAGTTACAAGGGTAGAAAGCGTCATTCTTATTTTTCTAGTCAAGTAAAATCAGTATTTGACATATCCTTTCAGGTATATTCATAAAAATGGGTATGCAAAACATAGCACAGATCGGATATTGGTAACAGGCGTAAATCGGTAGCGCGACAGAACTATTAGCAGTAATTTGTACTTACGATTGTAACAGAATTTAAATTTTCGACGATGGTTCATCTACATCAATGGTCGAATCGAGTCCTACATCTAAGCTCTTAATCAAGACTACACTAAAACGTCTACGTAATTCGAGTCATAGGGTTCGACAGCTGTCAAAGGGTTCGGCCGGATACGTTCGGGAGTTGTGGGTCAATTAGTTTAGGGCAGCGGTTCCCAACCAGTGGTCCGCAGAAGCCGAATTATGGTGCGCGAACAATTTAAAATGTAGCGGGCAGTTTTATTAAATTTAGCCGTTTGAAAGTAAGTGATGATTTGTGTGTAACTTTAATTAACAAGTTAGTCCTAGGATAGCTAAACTTTGTCCCTGTAGTCCCGGGACTAGAATAGGGCTACGGTATCCCCTGTCTGTCGTAAAAGGCGACTAAAAGGGGGCTTCCGGAGTTGCTGGCGGCAAGATTGGGAGGTCGAGCCGTCCAGCAAGCAACTCCGGTGTGGTCGCATACCGTCGTAAACACCAGACGGTGTGGTGAGTCCTGAAGCTCACCGAGGAGGAGCCCGAAGGGGCAACGCGTTCAAAGGACTCCGGTTGCGTTCCGTAGGAGATCCCGGAGTCCTCTTGGCAACGCTGAGGACGGCCACCGGGGGGGTTTTAGTGCGGTAAGAATCCCACATAACCCCGTGTCGCTCCTACGACACTGGGTACCTTTTGAAGGTTTCCCCCTCGTAAACAAAAAAAAAAAGGATAGCTAAACTTGATGATGCAAATACAGAAATTACATTAATACAAAACTACAGAAGATTATCCTATAAAATTATTATTTCTTTTTATGTATGTTTCTATTGAGTTTTTCATCAATTCGTTTCAAAGTTCCGTTTCATGAAAGTTAAAATTTCCGTTTAATTATTACAGTTTATTTTTATTGTACCTATACAGTGGTCCCTGCTAACAAGAAAGTCATGAGTGGTCCTTGACCAAGACAAAGTTGGGAACTTGTGGTTTAGGGTCTAACTGTGGGTGCTTCGGGCGCGGTCTGCGATGCGCTCTACCGTGAGCGAGCGATTAATTAAGGGTGGGTTTGTATAATTCAGCCCTGAATCAATGTTTGACTGATGCGTAATAAGTGGCTTTGGTTTTAGATTAGACACTACGCAATGCCATCTGTGCTACAATTTTGATTTCAAAGTGAGAATTGCAGAACCCAAATTGGAAGGTAGAACCATAGATAAGTAAAGATTACTCACTCCTAACAAGAAAATATAACCAGTTTTGACATTTGAAATTGTCACTGTCATCTTTTTTCGTGTTTGAAAAATATTAAAGAAAATGTTGTTTTTAGAGAATTTACGAATGAAACGATATTTCCCCGCACTTTTTCTTCGATTTCGTGTTTTTGCACCGCTTAGCTGCGCATGTCGGCATTGTTCCGCGTAAATTACAACATGGCAGTTATGAAATGGTTGACAGAATTGTCAGCCGTTTAAGCCATTTAATGGCTTCCTTCAATTACAAGGCGGCGAGATATCTATACTTATGTATGGGTAGAACTAATAGGGTTCGACCGGTAAGGTACCATACTCTCGCCTATTTGTAGCGTGAAACGGTTCTTGCATTTGAGACTACGGAGTGTCTTCTGTGCTACGTGCACTTTGATTTTGAGGCGGGAATGGCAGGAGCAAAATTTGTTTATTCAGACAAGATTCTCTACGGAAAAAATTCTAAAAGACAACATGATACCATCACTTTTGTATATCTGTTATGGTGAAAAAACTACATATTCTATTTAATTTAGTGGATGGATTTTTGCATTAATTCCCAGTTAAATGAAGTTGGTAGAATCCTTTGTGGTTTGGCTCGGGCGGCACCACCGCCACACCTATTCTGCTTAAAGAATGCAATGTTACGCGTTGTGTTCTGATTTATAGAGTGCGTAAGAGTCACATACTTTTCCGAGGCGTTATCTTATCTTGCCTGTGGTTGGTTACAAATGTTCATGGGCGGCAGCAGCCACTTACCATCAGATCGACTGCATGCTTGTTTGCTACATTATTATAAAAAATGACCGATTTTAACACATGTGGACGAAATAATCAACAGGATAGTAATGAGTTGATAATAACTAATTGAAAGCAGTGATAGCCTAGTGGTTAAGAAACGCGGACTCTCGATCGAGGGGTCCGAGGTTAAAATCCCAGGCACCGCACCTCTGATTTTTCAAAGTTATGTGCGTATTAGAAATTAATTATCACTTACTTAAACGGTGCAGGAAAATATCGTGAGGAAACATGCATACCCGAGAGATTTATAAAGGAAAAATCTTAAAGGTATGTGAAGTCTACCAATCCGCACTTGGCCAGCGCGGTAGAATATGGCCTAATCCTTCTCATTCTGAGAGGAGACCCGTGCCCAGCAGTGGGACAGTAATGGGTTGATGATGATGATGATGAATTGAAAGTGTACGTCTAGCATTAGATATCATCTTTTACTATGTCTAGGATCAAAAGTATGAAAGTAATTATTCCCAGTAAAGAACGGTTACTAGGAAAAAGATTGGCGTGGTAAAACCGGCTAATATTAGCATATTTCTAAGGAACACTGCTTATGAATTTCTTAGTATTATCCTCGTACTTTTGAGTGTGCTGTCTTTTCTAATAAACTTCAGAATAATTGTAATGTACAAGACATTACATTACATTTAATTGCATTACATTTTAAATCCGTACCTCATGAATATATGAATTAGTTTAGTGGAACTTTTTCTCTTAAGTTCTGAATTTTCATCATGAAGATTTCATCTTAGGCCTCCCTTAATCTGCGACCAAACCTACCCGTTTAGAATGCGTTTCGACTTTTCCCGTTTCGACAGCTTAAAAGTCGAAGCTTTTTCAAATAAAAAATATTAGGTACATAGGTCATTTTGGAAGACATTCCCGTTAAAAGGTATAAAATTTTGTACTTTTGTAAGCAAAAATAGCTTAAGATGGACTTTAATAAACTCATTTATTGTGTAATAAACAAAAAAGAACTTTAGTTTTTTTTGCCCATGGACATTTGTAATATTGTAATCAACCCCAGATAAGATTAGATATTCCTACCTGAGGTCGGCCACAGATACGCCGCTACCCCTGAGGACTAAGCTGGAACGCCTCGGAAAAGTATGTCTCCCTTACCAAACCCTTCAAAACGGAACACAGAAGTGCTTAACACTGCTGTTATAAGGTAGAAATAGGCGTGGCGGTGGTTCCGTCGGAGTCGAACTACAAAGGGTTCTACCACCTTCAAAAATTACAAGTTACCTATGTATTGTATCTCTTTACTCTTAAAATGATTTAAGTATTCTTTTCTAAATTGATTGTCTTATTTATTATTAACTAGTTTTATAACCGTGCAGTTTGTTTATTTATTTTGTCTATTTGCAATGTTTATTTGTAATATTCCTGAGTAAAGTATTTTTATAGCACTCTGTGACCTAAACCCGCATTTTAGCCACGCTTTTCTGTGTCCAAAGTAGCCGATTTTTACACTGTATTAATGTCAGTACACTACCCTCACAGTTGTAAAAAATTAATATCGCTATGAACGTTTCATACTTTTAAATGTCATTTGAAAATTAAAAGTGAGTAAGGATTATTTTGTTTAAAGTAATAATTATGTTAATATTTTATTTTGCATGTATTTATAAATATTTTTGCCATTTTGTATATTCCAAGCAATAGCATCAATGTAAGACTAACTGTTGAGCTGTATCGAATTTTATTGTTTGTTTTGACTGTTTATTTTCGCTACACACCAAAGTAGGACATATTTAAATTAGGAATCATTATCAAAATTAGCCATAATACTACTCCCGTAAAAACTTGATAAAGCGAACTATTTGTTGTCGTACGGCATTCGGACTATCAAAAATTTGGATAATTGCGTTTATGAAGAAAAGCTATTTGGTCCGATTGAGGAAGGCAATGTTTTTCGACCGTATGTTTGTACGTATGTATTTTTCATTCTTTGTCAAACCTAAACGACTTCACTAATATTGACATATGATATGTCGTTGTATTCATCTAAATTGCAGGGATAACATAGGCTATATTTTTAAGCAATCGGGTTTTTGGTTTGTATTATAACTTTCTAGTTGCGATTTGGCTGCTTTCTGGAATTCAAATGCACACATCACACACAACGCAGCTAATCTGCGATTATTACAAAGTGACTTGTTCATGTTTGGCAATACAAATAATCTGTGTAATTGAGGCCCGGATAGTCGATTTTGTACTGTATCACTAGTATATATTATGTGATTCCTTATCATGTTTCTTTAATACGTTTAGGTGGAGATGCCACTAATTATTTTAAGATTTGTATGTTACATACAAATCTTAAAATACTAGATACAAATTACTAAATTTTCTAAATCAAGACTTCTTCACATCAAATTTCAATGGTTTTGTTTGTGTCACATTTGTATTGGTTTTTTAATTCATATTTTTTAGTTTCAATCATTTATAAGTTTAAAAATAATTATCATATTTTTTCATAATACTTCACAAGTATAAGCGGGTTTATGTCACACGAGCTATAAAATAGTATACGATACTTATGACATAAGTAGCCTATTATGTGCACGGCGTTTAGCACCCTCGCTGCGCTCGGGCGCTAACTTCACGCCGTGCGAAAATAGGCTGCTTTGGCCACGCGTATCGTAATGTACTATTTTCTTTCTTTCTTTCTTAATCTATTCTGACAGAATTTTCTACTAGGATTAACTTTCAATTTTCATTATAAAAAAACAAAATAGTTTCATATAGGGACTAGATAATAAATTGACACAAACTGTGTCAATAGCGTAGGTATTCCTGATTAAGTCAGAAAGCCTTTGACTGAGGGCTCGTAGGGCCCGTCAAAGGGATCGCAGTACCTACGTGAAACCAATTAGTTATGGACCTTAAACCTTACACCGGATGTGGTATGTAACCGGGAAAACCCTTGCGATTAATTAGCGTTGGGATATTTATATACTAACTTTAGATATAGATGGTTAGGTAAAGACTTCATTGTAGACCAATTAAATAAGAGTAATAAAGGGATATTTATAGAGACAGAAGAAACACTCAAAATCTATAGTATAAAACGGTGGTCTTATTGCCAAATTAGCTCTTTCTTTTAGAGATACAACGAAAGTTATTCATATTATCTTTTTCTAGATAAATAGATATACAAATATACTAGCTGGCCCGGCAAACATTGTGTATCCATATAAATAAAATAATATTAAGAACAACCCTTATCACTTAGGGGTATAAAAAATAAATTTTAGCCGATTCTCAGACCTACTGAATCTGCACATAAAATTTGGCGAAAATCGGTAAAGCCGTTTTGGAGGAGTACGGTAGGTAACTAACACTGTGCCACGAGAATTTTATATATAAGATAAAGAACGTAGAGAATATTGAACAGTACCCTTACCATGAGTTTTTACGCTTCGACAAATATGACTGTTTTGGTATTTGTTTACGTATGGGCCAATACGATTTCCTAGTTCTGACACAATCCGCTAGGGGCGCTGAATGGAATTTGTATGAGCAAATACGTAAACAAATACCAAAACAGTCATATTTGTCGAAACGTAAAAACTCCTGGTAAGGGTACAAATATAAGCTAAGCGCGAGCGAAATAATCAAAACAAAGAAATTTCCGATTTCAGGTGATACGAAGTCGAATCACGCGTAACCGTTGCAATTCCGCCGCTAATTCTGATCTACGACTGGCTCGGTAGAATGCCACTCCAGTACACATATGGTAAACACAAACAAAATCGAACCCAAGACCTTTGGTACAGAGAGTCGAATTTCACTTAGAGACGTTGGAAACGGTATCTGACGCGAATTTGAAACAGGTTGTACAGAAGATAAGGTTGATGTTCCCGTAGAGGGTGGTATTGAAGCAGTTCACGTGCTGGGGCACTTCATTACGATTCATTTAATTTGTAACGCGATCATCCGGGCGAGGTCCTATCCTTACTATTTGTACAGTTACGAGAGGATTAACTTCAGAAATATAGTAAAAGAAAGATAAATAGTAATAATAATATATCAATTTTCCTGGCGAGGCCGAGTTTCAAACTACAAGGCAATTGCCTGCAAGCTTCAAGAAATAATTAAAAAATTATCTTGCTTGAAATTCGGTCTCCCAAATAAGGATCTGGCTAATTGTATTTATGAGTTTTTGAGTTTATGAACATATGGAAAGTTATTGAGTGTCACTTGCAATAATAATGAAGAAAAACGTCGTCATTTACCTTACATGACACACACAGTTTTTTAAAAAAAATATTCTTAAAGATATGAGAATTATACCAACGCACATTTGGCCAGCATAGAAAATGGCCTACACCATTCGAATACTTAGAAAAGCGCCGAATAATCAAGCAAAAACAACTCTATAAAAGTTAAAGTCTTTAATTTCATTATTGAATGAATAATGAAGTTAAACTTTCGTCATTGGACCAATTCTAGAGATCCAAAGAAGACGAAATAAACACAGTCTTGGTAGAGTTCAGTAGTGTCCATCAGCCTAACGACTTAAAGTGCATCCCTTACATATCCCGAACGAAATTAAACCAAGCACTTGAGAGGGTAGAGTTCATATTTATCTATCTACCCTCATATCTACGAATGTTCTCTATTTGGGGAGAGCTAAAGGTGATATTGCATTGGGGTGAGTTTAGACGGGGTTGTTGAATATTTTAGTGATATATCGGGAGTTCGCGTGGTAGGTATAGAGTAAAGGTAGATGTGTTGGGTCTGTTACGTTATCAGGTTACTAAAGCAAACAGAAATAGAGGACTTCTTGAAACTGTATTTTTTGAATTAGCTAGTTTTGTCGAGAGACTGTCAAATGTAAACGTTGTTAGTAGGATAACTTCTGAACAAAATAAGAATTGGAAAGTGATTTGTATGTGCAGATGCTAAACTACAAATTCAAAACGTTAAAGTCCACTAAAGAATTCAGTGTTTACTTTTAAACTGAAAAAATACATATAAAATGTATAAACTTAAATAAAGCATTTGTCGAACTTCTAATAAGCAGGAGTTGCTTAATTCAGCTGAATGTTTTTGGAGACATTTTTTTATGAATAACATTTTTTAAAAGTAGGAATTAACACTACTTTGCAACAAGTTTTATTACTAACTTTATAGCATGGGTTTCGCATTAGTTTCGGGAAAAGTAACGCCTGATACAATTAACTCATAATATTTGGTGCTACACAGATCTTGATATTGTATCGGCGAAGCCAATAGACTTATTCTAAAAGAAACTAATTTAACTTTTTAATGTTAAGTTATTTATTGGCATTTTTCTTTGTTAACAAACAATTAGCATCAATTACATTCGCAATTGTATCTTCACTACACAATTTAAGTTACTCCACAACAAACAATTCGAAAGTGACGCTCCATTAAGCTCGCGTACGAAACACGGCACAATATTGCACCTATTTACAGTGAACCACCAAAGTTGCGACGCGCGAGCTGTTAGCGTAATACGATAACTGGCAAGTATCTGTTATCCTTGGATACGTTCCAGAAAGATCTGTGCAGAGTCTCTTTCGTGTTTGCGACTCTTGCATAAGGACCGCTCTCGGATTCGCTGGTAACGGTGCCAAATGTTTTAATCCACCTGTCGTGCGGTGTTAACTTTATTGAGGCTTTCGCGATTCGGTCGTGATAGTTAAGTTGGTTGAGTGCGGATTAGTTAGGCTGTGGTTATCGTTTTCAATTCGGGTTGTATGATTTTTTCTTCGTATTTATTGAAGTTTTGAATTCTTAACATATAAATCATAAGTTTCTTTTCCTGATAATGATTTTCAAAATGTTTGGTTAACTAAAAGGACTGTAATCCACGTAATAGTTTTCTCAGTTTCAGTGGAAACTTTAGTCCAACTGTGGGCTGGTACACATACTTGGGATTTATATAACTTATTGTTGCATTCTGGTACAAAGCATCTTAGTACCGTACTCTTAGTTAGTCTAAAATATAATAACATAAATGCATTAATAAATACTTAGTTAGCTCTTTAACTACTTCTAGATCTATTGTATTTCTTATCGTAGCTTCGAGCACAACTATTTCTTACTCCATACCCGATAACCGAGAAAACTATCTATTATCGTCAACAATTTTTAGTCCCGCGTTGGGCGCCAATATATCCACATGTACGCTTTAACGATTCGAACGGATTCATCCAATTTCCACTCGCGGCCGCTCCTCCATATTTAAACATTCAGCGCATTCAGGTATCTTGCCGATGGCATTTCGCTTTTATTGAATAAGAACTTGAGTCTGTTCAAATTGAAGTATGAAACCACCAAGAATATAGATGTGAATAAAAATTTAAATTTATTTCAAGACCTATCATATTTTTTGGCGAAAGCTAACTTTACAAAGTTGGAATAACTCAAGGTGGTAAAACTTCACAAATAAATAAACATCTTGTATGTCCCTGTTACTGAGAACCACTACTATGCCCTTTTCATAAAAAAAATAGTTCAGCAAAATTACTTTGTCAAATCATTAGCCAGGGTATTTGGTATTTTATTGCTTTGCTTCGGAGCAAAAATCATATTTCCAATTCCCCGTCAAGATAGGTAATTTACCAGCTGTCCCTATCAAGTCTTCGTGCCTCTTCCGGCGGCTCGGTCAATTCTGAAGGAGTCGCCTTTCCATAGCCATTACGCTGAGCGTGAATGCGATGGCAATTTCCATACAATAAAGAGGTCAGGCACACCGGCAAACGCTGGAGTGCAATTTCCTCGAACCCAAGCCCGATGACTCGTTGCATTGCCAGCGTTTAGTGAGACGCGAAAAAAATATCCTAATATTGCTTTAGTTGGTGACGTAGATCAATACAATGAAAAATAAGTTGTATATTTAGAAAATTCCAATGCAATTGAAACAGTCAAAGTAAATAACGAATTATGTGAATAAGTTTAAACATTATAAAGTGAGCGCAACTGATAGATATTTTAGCTCCCTATCAATGTTTGACAATTGAAAAATTATTAACAATAAATACAAAATAATATTTACACTGTTTTATTCAAAGATCGAAGGATTTCTTAGCCAGTTAGTTATTTTCAAGATACGTGGTATTGAATATTCCGGATCTTATTGCCTCTGTCACTATAGTAAATTACTATATTTGGTAACATCTTCAATATTCATTATAATTTTCTACTTCACAACTTTGTACTCAGCTTCATAACATTCTTCATTGTACAAGCTTAAACACCACTAAAAATTCCCATCTATCGTCAACCTAAATCGACGTACAAAATTTACAATGCACTCGCTGTCAGTGACACAGGTACATCAACGTACCCCCTATTATCCCTCCCCGTCCATTACGCGCGATGAGACCACGGCGCGCCAGCGTACCCGAACAATGGCCTCGGAGAATAGTGAGCGACGAAGTGTGAAAATTTTCTCATAGAAATGAAATTTTCAACCGCGTTTTTCAAACAGTCAAATGCGACGCCCAACTAACCCGACCCGCTCTACGAACGCTGAGGTCTTTTTTTTTAGGGTTAACTTTCGGCTTTCGAATCTTAAAATATTAAAGATATTAAACGAATTTTGGTCCGATTTAATTCAGTCTCATTGTAATGAAGTTATTTTGGAATTTATTCTAACTTACTAGAACATACTAAAGGTTATTTTTTTGACTACAAAATTAATCATCCTATATATAAAATTCTCGTGTCATAATGTTAGTTACCGTACTCCTCCGAAACGGCTTTACCGATTTTCACCAAATTTTATATGCATATTCAGTAGGTCTGAGAATAGGCTACTATCTGTTTTTTATATCCTTATCGCTTAAGGGTTGTTCAGCCTTAACATTTTTAAAATGCATCTGATCGAACATAGCAGATGGGAAGGAAGTTTTACTCGTACCTGAGGATCTACCTCAAATGTATATACTCTTACAGACTAAATTGGAATTCCGTATATAATAGGATTTTCCTTACTACAGCTTTTAACAACAACAGCGCTTAACACTACTGTTATTAAGTAGAACAAAACAAAGATATTCATTTATTACTTTATAAAGCGATTAATTAAATAAAGAAGAACATAGTCCCACGTTGGGCGCCAAAGTTAATATCGTAAAAGAGAACGAGGCGGAATTGCAATGAAACTTGAAACATAACAGTATCTCATAGAAATGTTCGTTTTAACTGCCCATAAGGATTTTTCCAGCTGCAACTTAAAAGCTTTATAAATAAAATTATACCCGCTAACATAGGTGAGGCTTTTACCTATATGAAATTCATTAGATTTATCTACCTAATAATATTTAACTATTAGATAAGGCAATTTCTTTTAAGAATTTTAGAATAGTTTATATTAAACAGTTAGAGATTTTGTTGCTCATCTATGACCTACGTATGTAGTTTAATTTTCTTTTGATTATGTCTGACCAAGTTAGATATATGGTCCAGGCATATTGCGTAAGAATTGTTTCCTTCTGAAACAATACATAATTCTCTTCGGATTTTATCTTCAAAATGTCATACCAGTACCAGTAATACCAGTAATACCAGTACCAGTAGTACCAGTAGTAGTAATGGTATGTATGTAATACCAGTGTCAAGTGTTCCTATGTTCAAGTTTGATGTTTGAGTGGAAAGATTTGAAGGCTTGGACTTTCGTAGTGACAACGCATGTATGATAGGTTTTAAGTTCTAAATCCCTTCTTCTCTATATAATATGTAACAGGTATCCACAAACATTAGTAACCACTTATTGTATGCTTTTTCCACCCTCGATGAAAAATAAGCCAAAGAAGTTTAACTTCAAAATGGCGCATCATCCAGCAGAGCTGATAAATACCTGCGCGACTGCGAAACGATATACATATTTCGTTCCCTCGTTGCCAATTCATATAGAGATGTTCGTGTTACCGATGCATACGGAACTGAGCGGGCCTTCACTCGGAGATATATACAAAATTGGATCCGTTCAGGTGTGTCCGATGCATTTCCCTTTGACTGAATTTTATTGAAATATAAAATGCTTAATGGTGTTACTTTTTAGAAAATTATCATAAAAATGTTATATTCTGATATGGTAATATGTATGTCGTTAAAAAGTAATTTAACACTTTCGTACGAAACACATTAGCGTTAGGTAGAATTCGAATTTTTAAAAAGTAATAAAATATGGTGTATTTTTGTGTACAACAAATTCAAAAGTAATATACATTCATAATGGATTTCTTCGAAAAAGAGGCTAATTGACTCATTCGCTTTACTTTTGTTGGGGATCCGTACCCATGAAAATGAACCGGATGGAAACGGAACTCTATTACTAAGCCTCCGCTGTCCGTCCGTCTGTCACAGGGCACTACGTCCTAAACCGTAATAGATAGACACTTGAAAATTTTCAAAATACGAGCATATAATAACGGTTGCTTATACAAATACTAAACATAAAATACAAATGAAAAATTTGGTGGCGTGGAATCCTCCGTGTGCGACTTCGACTTGCACTTGGCCAATTATTTACGTTTTAGTTTTCTTTAAAACACCACAGAAGCACAACTTCTTACATACAAGTACACCCACATGTTTCTATTATTCCAACAGCTTTATGTATCAAAATGGCCTATTTTAGGGCGAAGCAAATCCTCGTGAACCATTAAAAGGAGCGTTTTCCCGAGATATCGTAATGTTCCGAGTTTCATTGCAGTTCCGACTGTTACCTTTTACGGTAACAACTTTGGCGCCCACCGGGTGACCCAGTAATGTTTCTTGTCTTAGAATTTTATTATATATCTTTGTAATTTACTTCACAGGTGTTTTACTTTCAATGTAATGTAAATCAATGTTTATGAATGAAAATAGCATTGCTTTCTATTAGCCTCAAACTATGATACCTCATAACTCATAATATCTTGGGTGCCAAAGGTACACAGAATATAAGTTGCAACTCGTCATAACTATCTATCTGCCCGGGAATCGAATCCTGAACCCTAAGAATATCAGACCAAAAAGAGAGAAGACTAAAGCCGTGGGACTACTCCACCACAAGGCCAAAATTTGTATTTGCAAATCATAAGTAGTCAATTTAATTCAAGTCAAGTCAATAGAATTAGTTCTAATGCTTTCATCCAATTACGTACTTTTATAGCGGCGATGTTAATAGATATCCATCTATAAAACCTCTCGCAAACGATTCACGTAATGCAATTACACGAGCGCGCTTGTGTAATGCGATTGCATATAAAGCTGCAATTATTGTTGATTGGACATAAATTGACGTTAGATTACATTTGCAATGTAATCTAAGTAATAATAAAAAAATAGTAATAATAAATCTATGCAATTTTTACTTTACAAAGATCGAAATGTCTAGCATGAAAATGTCAAATGTATCTTTGGTAAGCAAATATGGAATAGATTGAATATTAATAATGGGCGTTAATGAATGTAAAACTAACAACGCAAACATAATATTTTATTATTATTATTATATGGTTGGTCATATGCATAGATACAGCACTGAATTATTTTGAAAATTTCTCCACGTGGCCTAAGTAAGGAATGAAAGCGAGAACTATTTATTATAAGTAAAAATATAGCATGGTTTTGACCGTGTGTTAAGGATTTTTACAAAAAATCGACTTCGATTTTCCAAATTAAAATCTTCCCCAAACCGTTCCGACGATACAAATAAAAAAAAATTGCAAGAAGCTTAAAATTGCCATATTTTAAAAAACGTTTTTAATTACATTAAATTCATACCAACCCAAATACGACTACAATTTACAAAAACTATCTATTATCCCACAAGATCCAGAAACTATTCCAGACAATTTAAATCCCTCACAAAGACGTACATACTTTAACCACTATACTAGACTAAGTTAATCCATAACTTCAAACGTGACCGCATTTAGTTTAATAAGGATAAGGGAAATCTTCGTACTAAGTTATATTTAATATAAATACTTATCCAGGCGTTCTTTAGGAGGATTCAAGGAGAAGTTAGTCCTTAAGGGTAGCAACTCATTCAAAAAAAATATATATACCGGTCGAATTGAGAACCACCTCCTTTTTGAAGTCGGTTAATAAAAGAAGCAAATATGCATTCAGTCCACCTGATGGTAAGTGGCTACTGTCGCTTATGAACATCTGCAATCAACCCCAGAACATTTTACAGTCCTGTCTGAGTTTAATCACAGATGCGTTACTACCCCTGAGGACTAAGTTGGAACGCCTTGGATAAATATGTATCCCTTAGCACACCCTTCAAACCAGAAATGCTGCAGCGCTTAACACTACCGCTAATAGGCAGAAATAGGTGTGGCGGGGGTGCTTCCAAAGACGAACCACAAAGGGTTCTTCTATTTACTACTTCTACAACCTTCAAAAACTCTGTTTAACGTTTGTAAATATTTGAAGAATGTTGTAAGTTTTCATGGACAGAAGACTAACTGAACTGCAGATAAACGATCATTAAATATAATCCTCGACCACAAACCCAACCGCATTAAGTGCAGAAACTGTAGGAAGGTGGATATCCCCATAAAGGAAATTACATCTACCAAGATTACCGCACAAGACGTCACATTTTAGTTCATCTCACCACTTTCCCATTTCCTTTTCAAAGTAAAAGTGCCTCAACTTTGCGAACAGTCCGTAGATCTGGTCCGCATACACCGTTAGTTTACTGACGCTGTCTGAATTACGTGTTTCATTTAAAGTTAGATTAAACTTTTTGTCACGATTTGCAGATACTTGATGTACACAATTGCATTTTTCTGACTAAAAATTGATCTACTTGAATAAGTGAAGTTATCTATAAAAAAAATTGGAGGGCCAAAATCAAAATAGTATTTACCACCGCTGGGCGTGGGTCTAATATCAGAATGAACTGGGCTTATAAAACAAGCCAAGGTCAGCCAAGGTCTTGGATTTGAACTTTTTAATATCCCTGTCAGCTGTTTCTCGGATTAACTAAATTTAATCCGAGAAACATAGGTACATTTTTACCTGAACTCATACTAACTATAAATACATAACATAACTAAAGAGAATCTGAATAGAAACGCCACTACCCCGAATGTTAAAAGCAAATACTCAATTGGTTATGCTAAAACGGCAATTTCCTGCCCGTAGTAAAACCTTTATTACAGGCTCATTACCGACTCTAAGTGCGGTAAACGTAATAGCGACCGTTCAATTGAAGTCACGTGTAAATGGTTTGATTTATCAATACTAATGTTTAAAATGGAAGTATGTTTGTTATTTTCAAAGTGTTTAACTTTCTAGATTCGACATAACATTTTTCACGCTATAAAAAACTTTTATATACGGATATTGATATACGGATCTGAATGTTGGACACTGAGCAAAAAGGACGAGGACTCGTTACTAGTATTCGAACGAAAAATCCTGAGACGTATTTTCGGGTTTGGCGAACTCGATACAACCACGAGGTCTGCCATATGTATGATGAGCCTAACGTCATCAAGGTTATTAAAATTGGACGCCTACGATGGACAGGACATGTTGAAAGAATGGGTGAAACAAGGGTACCCAAACGTCTACTAAATGGTAAACCAGATGGGCGAAGAAATCGTGGAAGACCAAAACTCAGGTGGCTAGATGGAGTTGAACAGGACCTGAAGACTCTGGGCGTGACGAAGTGGAAAGAGAGAGCCAAGAATAGACCAGGCTGGAGAAATATCCTGGACCACGCCAAGGCCCACGCGTGGCTGTAGCGCCTTAGATGATGATGATGATAAAAAACTTTTAAAATTTTTGTTTGTCTGCATTGGGTAATCTTAAAATGTACGTTGCGTATTTCGACCATAAATAGTAAAGATTACTCACTCCTAACAAGAAAATGTAACTAGTTTTGATAATTGAAATTGTCACTGTCATCTATATTCGTGTTTGAAAAATATTAAAAGAATGTAGTTTTTAGAGCATTTACGAATGAAACGATATTTCTCGGCACTGTTTCTTCGATTTCGTATTTTTGCACCTCTTAACTGCGCATGTCGGCATTGTTCCGCGTAAATTACACCATGACAGCTATTAAATGGCTGACAGAACTGTCAGCCGTAAAAGCCATTTAATGGCTTCCTTCAATTACAAAGCGGTGAGATATCTATACTTATGTATGATATCGACGAAACGGTCGCTTAAAAAAAATGAGGAATGTTGTATAGTGCATATTCAAATAAAGCACCTTTTACTCTGAAAATACATACTATTTATTTCCTAAACGAAATTAAGAATTCCAACGCGCAGAAAATTTGTGTGAGCAAACCAGCTTGCGTCCCACCTGTTGGTAAGTAAACACTACCGCACTTGGACTCCTGTAACCAAGTCCATAGGTTCTACCTGCAGCGGATCACGGATGGGTTGTCATTATAACGAACAAATATGGTCTCTTATGAAGGCCAGCTAGCATCTACACCATTTTCTTGAAACGCAAATTTCTTCAATTAGAAATGGGTGAGGCGGTGGTACCTATATAGTAATATATATAATAATAATATATAATATAGTAATATATATATGTATAGTAATATAAGTGGTACCGATAGAACCATACTATTTCTACTAACCAAAAACTATATTATTTCTAATGATTTAGGTATTTAATAATTTTTACTGCTTGTACATAATAATCAACCTTCTACCAATTCATCACTGGGCAAACATGTTTTCTTATATTGACAGCGATGTATGTTAACTGCGCTATTAACATTGTGGTATGTAACATTAGAATAAACCTATATAATCGTGATTATCTATTAAATTTACTCTCTGTCAAGCGACCGGACCTAACAAGTCGCATCTCAATACTCAAAGTGGACTTCTGGACCTAAGGAAACCGGACAAAGGTCCTCGAAAGTCCTTTGTGATCCTGACTTCCTTGCGCGAGGATTTGCAAAGGCAAAAGTGAATGCGCTTTGAACCTCTCAAGTTCTCAAATTCGTTTGCATAATTTTATGCTGACGCAAATCCACGTACAATTTCATTTTTAGTTTATTTAGAGAGATTTAATTTTTTTCTTAAGTTTAGAGCGGTAGAGATTGCGTTTTCATGTATATTTTTAGAGCAGATAGCTAGTCTATATAACCCAAATTTTTAAAAAAAAAACAAACAATTTACATTAAAGTTTCTTAAAAATAATAATTAAGTACAAGTATGTAAAATTTTAAACTTAAATAATGATCTGTTAATTATGAAAAAATAAAGTAAACAGTAAATAATAATTTGTGATATATTTTTGTTGAGGTATTATAGAAATTGTTTTTATACTGTAAATATTCGTATATTGTGGCCAGTAAACGCATTTTGGGCTCATAAAAAGGATTTATTAAAAATTTAAATTCAAGATATAATTAACGTAAAATGTTGGCTATCCTTTTTACAAACGAATCTTTGTGTATTTATAAAAATCGTTCTGGTACGTTTGTGTCAAACCATTTACTTACTTGTGAATAGTTATAGTTATAAAAAAGTATATATAACATGCAAGCTACATCACACCAGAAAATATAACGACACATGCCATTTTCATTAACAATGACAATAAAACTTTCATTTTATTTTCGAAAACCATTTTATATTTCTTAAATATGAATAAAAGAATAAGGTATCAATAATTTTACAAGAATTTTAAAAGAAAAACAATATACTTATATACTCTTCACACGCACATTAATATATCGAGTCGTCAATTTCATGTGCATATATATAATTAACAGTAAATCCATTTAATTATGTTTGCCCAGGGAAAGAACCCGGTACCTAACATAGTATAGGTACACTACATAGTCAGGCTATATTATGGTGATTATAGTACTATAGTGAGAATATAAAATGGTTTCCTATATTTTGTATCAATATCAATATAAATTAATAGCATTTCTTGTGCCTATTCATACGATATAATTATTTATAAATTTATTTAATTAAATTATAACAAGTATTATACTCGTAAGTTAAGTATATTTATACTGCCTTAATTTCTGTTTGTTTTAAAGAAATGCTATTAAATACATAATAAACATATTCAATTTACATATCAATATTTAATTTTGAAGGTATGAGATCTACTTCACATTAATATTATTTTTTTAGTTAAAATAATTCGATTTGTATTTTATTATTTTTGAAATTATAATCATTTTATTTATAAAAATTTATACTTACCATTCAATACACATTTAAATATATATTGTTTTCCACGACCAAAAAATGTTTTCTCTCTATTTTTGTAATATCTATGTGAAGTGGATCTCATGAGATGTATATTTACAAGTACATAATAAATAATATATTGTATTATTAAAATATAACTCACATGTGTAGTCCCAACTGTCTTGGTCGTTTTTGAACACGTTCAATCTTTCAGGCTGTAACAAACGGAAATACAAATTAATATTATTTTCATGAAAAAAAGTATGATTAGGTGTAGTGAGCAATGATATCCTAATGATTACGAAACTTGGATACTCAAACGGGGGTCCGAGGTTCAATTCCCAGGCACGCACCTCTGACTGTTGTATTATTTGTGATTATTATTTTATTTCTGTCTCTTTGTTTTTAGGTATCTGAGGCATTGTCGCATAGAGATCTCTTTGAGGTACTAAGCAAGTTACGTACCTATAAATAATTATACCTAGTTAAAAAACTAAAAACCACGGTAAATTCGCACAAGGAAAGTCGTCAATCCTGACGATCCTGATGAATGGGACAAAATTATTAAAATCGTTTATTGTCATCGGTTCTTGATAAGTGTTCAAATTTTTAAATTAATTGTACCGTTCAAAGTGGGTAAACATTGAGTTCAAGGATTCCGTTACATACATACATACAGGTCAAGCTAATAAAATAAAAAATCATGGTTAAAACAAGAATATCCCAAAAACAACCATTCAACCCATGGCAACCCTAAACCCAGACATGGTACTGAAAAAACCCCGGAAATTATTATTTTGCAGTTGGCAGCCCCGCCCATAAGGGTAGTGATACATACAGGCGCCCGGGCGACGGATGCATTTGCCAAAATTCGACACAAGAACAAAGAAACTGAACAATATTTCATATACGTTAAGCCTTTGCAAGTTCAGCAAACTTAGGTACAAGATACAAGCCAATGTTCTAGTTTTAATTTTATTAAAGAGATGGAAAAGATTTTCTTGACATCACGTCATTTTGTTCATTCAATGATGTAACATTGTATGTAATATAATGATAGCCTAGTTGTTTAAAACTTGGCCTGTCTACTCTTGCCTTGGCTCTCGGACGCCTCGCCGAGGTTTGAATCTAGCCTGACTAGCTGACCCGGCAAACTTTGTACCGCCTCAAAATATATTTATCAAATATATTTCATATAAAATATAGCCTATGTTACTCGTGGATAATGTAGCTTTCGAATGGTGAAAGAATTTTTAAAATCGGTCCAGTAGTTTTTGAGCCTATTCATTACAATCAAACAAACAAACAACCATTTACCATCATGGGAACACATATATGTTTTTTACATCAATTTCACAAAAAATAGACCCTTAGTCACACTTAGAACTAACTGTACAATCCAGTTGCAATCCACGTATGAAGAGATTAGTAACGCTGTGTCCATTTGCGTGATGGGAGGATTGGGGGAACTGGGGGATTTCAGGGATTGCAGGATTTGCACCTGTACGTAAGTGCTCGAGTGTAGTGAACCGAACTGTATAGAGATTACTGTGAATGATTGGCAGGTGCCAATCAATGACAGAACAAAGGCACGGTCTCCTCTCAGAATGAGAAGGATTAGGACATAGTCCACCGCGCTAGCCAAGTGCGTGTCGGTAGACCTCATACCTTTGAGATGTTTTTAATAAACTTTCAGGCGTGCCTGTTTCCTCACGATATCTTCCTTCGCCGTTTAAGCAAGTGATAATTATTTTTTAATATGCACATAACTTTGAAAAGTCAGAGGTGCGTGCCTGGGATTTGAACCTCGGTTCTCTTGATAGAGAGGCTGAGATTCTTAACAAAAAGGCTATCACTACACTATAAGAAATCACGAGTTTAATACTGAAATAAATATTGCGGTGGACCTTCCCGAAGTCGAACCACAACGGGTTCTACTATCTTAAAAACTTGACGTTTATCATATCAGTATACAAATAGGAATTTTGAAGGTGGTGGAACCCTTTGTGGTTCGACTCCGGCGGCACCACTAAAGGCTGCAAAGTTAAGCGCTGCTGTATTCTGGTTTGAAGGGTGTGGTGTGGGGTACGGAAGACATACTTTTACGAGGCGTTCCAGCTTAGTCATCCGGTAGCGGTGCATATGTGGCCGACCTCAGGTAGGAATATCTAATCTTATATGGGGTTGATTACACATGTCCATGAGCAGCAGTAGCCACTCACCATCGTGAATTGTATGCTCGTCTACTCCTATATTATAAAAATAGCATAGAAAAGTAAAGCAACTACCCATTAACAATTTCAGTGTCATTATAATAGAAGCGTAAGATAATAAGTAGGACAACTGTGATCTATCACATGCCCTAACCGGATTATAGCGATACGCCGGGACGGGCCATCTGAGACAATTACTATAATTCATTATGATAATGGCTATGATGTCATCACATAAATGTGGATATTGCCCGGAGAATGAACCAATGAGCGTTATGGATATTTTTATAATACAGAAGTAAATAAAATATATTTTTATAACATAGGAATGGCAGACGAGCATACAGTTTGGTCTACATGATGGTTAGTAGCTCGTGGACATCTGTAATCAAACCCAGATAAGATTTGATTCCAACTTAGTTCGGCCACAGATGCGCTACCTAAGGACTAAGCTGGAATGCCTCGCAAGAGTATGTCTCTCTTACCACACTCTTCAAACCTTCTGGTTTCAGCATCGCTTAACACTTCTGTTATTAGGATGCAATAGGTGTGGCGGTGGTGTCGCCGGAAGTCGAACCACAGAAGGTTCTATAATATAAGACAGTCTAGACAGACACTTTACATAAGATCGTTATATTACAGAATGTCCATGTTTCAAAATGAACCCATTCCATAGTTTGTTAAGAAAATATTTTTTAAAAAATCGAATTGCAGTTATAGTTCTTACAAAATAGCCGTTTTTATTTCATTAACTATGCATTTTGTGCCTCATAGTTTTTTTACCCAACACGGCCACATGAAATATTCAGCCTGTATTTGCAACGATTACGACCCGTGCGACTGACTATCAAATATTTAACACAATCCGTAATTCAGTTTAATGTACCACATTAATACAGATCATTTAAACACAAAATCTCCGTCGATTTCATCAAAATCCGCTCAAAACGAATGATAATGAGTGAATGAATACGAATATAAATTTTAACATTCATCGCGACTCACAATTGCCATTTTAAATATGAAATTCGTTTAAATTTGGAACAAAATATTCATAAATTTTATAACGGCTGCGAATTTAGTTTTATTATGAATTTTGCTGTCATTTTTCAGCCATTCCTGTGTCATTTTTGGCCTTATTGTTGGTCACAGAATGATATACATATTTATTTCATTTTTTTTACAACGTTTAAGTAACAAACGCTGGAAAGTGTTTACTGCCGCCCATGTAAATCAGTAATCCTAGGATTAGATATTCCTGCCTGAGGTCGGCCACAGATGCCGCTACCCCTGAGGACTAAGCTGAAACGCCTCGGGTAAGTATGTCTCCCTTACCACACCCTCCAAACCAGAACACAGCAGCGCTCATCACTGCTGTTATAAGTCAGAAATATATGTAATGATAATATTTTCGGAATTCATATTCATCAAGGATTCCTCTTTATGAAGTACACATTCAAAATTCCTCATTTAAGAATGTAGGAGGCTTCGATTTAAAAAGGGTAGATACTATGTACATAAAGTAAGATCGGTGGGTTGATCACTTAAGCGAGGCGGCTTAAGGGCGCTCAAAACTGCCGAGCGACCACCTCGAGCGCCTTTGAGGCTTTGAGGCCTGTCACGATCGGAACGAAGGGCGGCGCGCAAGGAAGGGTTGCTACCTTGTAATCATTTAAATTTGTAATTACGTATTAGGAAAGATATAAAATAAATAATTTAATTCATAATAGATTTACCGAAGCTAATCCTATAGTAATATTTTTAATTAGGTATTATTAATAAAGACACAACATACATACCAAATGAAAAAGTATGGGAATGCGAGTCAACATTTTTTTCCATTAATCACCGACCCATTACTGTCCCACTGCTGGGCACGGGTCTCCTCTCAGAATGAGAAGGATAAGGTCTTTGTTACTTTGAAATTTCAAAAAACAGTAACATTAAAAAAGTGAAATACCTAATTGGAATTTTATTTTTCAAACAATATTCATGTGTATTCATTCAATTCGACATTTTAGAGAATTGTAGGCAATCACACGAGTTTGCGACACAGGTACATAATTATGTTCCCGTTTGAAGTTTTAATTAGGTTCCCGCGGTACCAACTAAGGGAGCAATTTAACTTTATTAACTTTGAAAACCAAACAAATGTGGTCTTTATTAAAATACGTGATTCATAAGCCGCGTACAATTCGTTTTCAAAAGCTTTAGTAGTTACCAAATAGAGAATTATAATAGACAAATAGTGTAGTTTGAAGGTGGTAGAACGCTTTGTGGTTCGAATCCGGCGGCACCACCGCCGCACTTATTTCTACCTTATAACAGCAGTGTTAGGCGCTGCTGTGTTCCGGTTTGAAGGGAGACAGACTTTTCCGAGGCGTTCCAGCTTAGTCCTCAGGGGTAGCGGCGCATCTGTGGCCGACCTCAGGTAGGAATATCTAATCCTATCTGGGGTTGATTACAAATGTCCATGGGCGGCAGTAGCCCCTTACCATCAGGTGGATTGCATGCTCGTCTGCTACTCATATATTATGAAAATAGTACCAGCCCTAACTAATACTCGTATTATAAATGCAAATGTGAGTTTATTTGTTTGTTACACTTTCACGTCGTAACTATAAAACCGATTGTCATAAAATTTTGTACACATGTTGTCAATGGTTTAGAAAAGAACATAGGATACCTTCTATCCCGGAAACATGTACCCTTTTCGAGAAATTGATAAAAACTTCGGAAAAGATATCTAACTAATAAATGCTACTATAGTTTTAAATCCTTTTTGAGCGATAAAAATAAGTAATCCAATTTGTTATCAAGTTATATTGAACTGTTAGAATTAAAATTATAATAATAGTTTTTAGATGACATGTATATTTGTAAACCACTTAGTGGCAGAATAAGCGACAATGTAACAAGAATGTGTAACAACTAACAATTACCTTATTCACAAATAAACTGATTTGATTTGATTTGAAAAAAAGGGAGCGACGTCGCGGGTAAAAGCTAGTATCTATTATAAAATATATCGACCACTTGTATTTAACCCCGTAACAGTTCCAGTTCCGTATTATCTGGCCAAGTTAGTTGGAAACTTCGGTGGCTCGGGTCAAAGTTGGCGGTGGACAGCTTTAGGGCATCCGCAAGTCTAGATCTAGACTCAGATTAACAGGAACCGGCGGAACTTTAGGCAACATTGCAATGTGTTTGCAAACATTTGTTGCAATTGAACGAATGGTTGAATGAATACTTAATACAGGATAACGATACAACTACGGAATTGATTGTCATATAAAATCTAATATATAAAATTCTCGTGTCACATTTTTCGTTGCCATACTCCTCCGAAACGGCTTGACCGATTTTGATGAAATTTTTTGTGCTTATCCGGTATCTATGAGAATCGGCCAACATCTATTTTTCATCCCCCTAAGTGATAAGGGTTGTTCATCCTTAACATTTTTTTATTTGTAGGTCAACACAACGTTTGCCTGGTCAGCTAGTATACATATATAAATGAATAAGCTATTTTTTCTAATACTCGTATTTTAATTTAATGGTAATACGGTATTTATTGGAGACTCATGTGGTGGAGTAGTTTATGGTAACGTACATAAGTTTGAGGGGGTACGGATTCGATGCCCGACCAGGCAAACGTTCAAATGGGAAATTTATTTTTATGATTCGGGTTTTAATGTTTGTATATTTGTTTTAGCTTTTTGGTTTACTGTCCAAGAAAAACTATTTTTTTATAAATTGAATACTACCAGACATATTTTGTTTAATACCACAAATTTTCTTATTTTATTAATGAATAATATTTAATTTAGTTTATGTAGGACATTCACTAGATCTACCTACTGCCTATTATATAAAAAAAAACAAATACCAAAGTAATCGAAATTCTTTAGTGTACACAGACTCGTGATATTTCCACTATATGCCTGAATATATCTTCAAAATTTAGATAAGCTATGCAATAGCTACAATCTGCTTTATTCATACAAATATTCACAAAGGTCACTGCAATCAGACGATCTGTGCCGTATCGGCCGATCTTTGGATCGAATGCGATGGAATGATTGCTGGGCATCGTGTATTGAACGAATGGTTGAATGAATACTAAATGCTGATACATTGGAATTTGTTCTGAATTTTACTTGAAATTTTAAAATGCAAAAATTGTAATTCTGAGTATCATATTTATTTTTACAGGAAAATCACTTTTAAGGTCATATATTTATTTTATTTGTTTATTAGTTGCGATTGTATAAGTCAATTTGACTCCGGGAAGAACGATAGTATTTGACGAAGCAGAGTCCGATGGTATCAGTCCGATTTTTCAAAATTTCTTACGTGACATACCCAAACGCACCTAATCATCTATACAAATTTTGACAACCGAAAATCTTTAATAAAATTTATAGTATAAATTATCCAATGTCGATCATCGCTAACAGCTGCATCTTTCAGTCCTGAATTTACAGTCAAAATCCACACCGCATAACAGGATTACAAACAAACAGAGAAATAGACAGAATAGTTTTGTTACTGTGTAGCAGTTCGGTTTAGTGCATCGGAGCATCAACTCTATAGTTTCAGACCGAAATCGGAGTTGATCTGCCACGGACGTAGTCGGTCTGCCGCTGTTGAGCTGCCGAAACTTTGTTTAGAAACAATGCAACGGAATGCTCGTTCACGATCGCTTACACGTTCACGTTACAGTGTAGACTGGCGTTTGTTTGCTTAGCTGTTTCAAGTTTGATTGTAGATACATTTCCTTGTGTTTGTTGCAAAGCGTCTGGCTTAAGAAACAAATTGAATTTAGACTATTTTCTTCACCTGTGAGAAATTCTTTCAAGAAAGAAGACCCAAGGAAATTGTATACAAAAATGGGTTGATCTATTACGTGAAACACATGTGGAAGTATACTTTCTAGGGTGAGCAGTCCTTGTATTTCGGTGAAAAGAGGTGGAATTGTGACTCATACATAAGAATCCGTGTTCTGTATGGAGTTTGTTACAGACGTCCATAAACAGTAACTACTTTCAAATAAAATTAAATCAAATAGTTTATTTTTTAATAGATATAGGTTTTTTTTTTTATAATATAGGAGTAGCAGCCGAGCATGCAGTCCACCTTTTTTTTTTTTTTATTTTTTTTTTTATCCTATAACCTAACGATTAGGCAGACGTGCTACCTGATGGAAAGTAGTCAACGCCGCCTATGGACATTTGCAACACCAGAGGAGTCGCCAATGCATCGCCAGCTTTGTATGAGAGCTCTTTTTGCACCTTTTTTGAAGAGCCCCATGTCATAGCGCTCCGGGAATACCTCAGGAGGAAGTTCATTCCACATCTTACACGTCCGCGGCAAGAACGTCCGTGCAAACCGAACCGTGGAGGACCGCCACGAGTCCAGTTGGTGTGGATGGAACTTCATCCTTCGGCGAGTAAACCTGATGGTAAGTGACTACTGTCGCCCATGGACATCTGTAATCAACCCTAGATAGGATTAGATATTCCTACCTGAGGTCGGCCACAGATGCGCCCCTACACCAGAGGACTAAGCTGAAACGCCTCGAAAAAGTATGTCTCCCTTACCACACCCTTAAAAACGGAACACAGCAGCGCCTAACACTGCTGTTATTAGGCAGAAATAAGTGTGGCGATGGTGCCGCCGGAGTCGAACCACACAGGGTTCTACCACCTTCAACAATCAAGGTACAATAAGGTGGTATATATATTACCGACAGTTCCATTATATCTAGTCATATTATTATGACATACAAATATACAAATATCAGGTGGTTACCAGGAGGTTACCATCAGGTGGACTGCAATCTGGTTTGCGTTTGACATCGATTGCAGATACGTTACCGCTCCTGAGGACTACAATGGTCAACTTAAATGTAAGTCAGTAGTATATGTCAGTTACCTTTATAATGATCGAACATAAGAAAAAGATCTTTTATAACAATTAACAAATTTTAGAAAAGGAGTTAAAATGTAAAGTTCCCAAATCCCAAGATCACCATTGGATTTCAAACAAACAAAATTTAATCTCACTCCCTAAGTGTTACAATGAATGAACAGAAACGCAAATTCCATTCCAATCCAAAACACGCGAACAAAGAACGAAATAGAGAACGAGTAGGTACTCCGGAGCGTTTTGAAAGAATGAACGCCTGAATGAATACGAGGAGGGGGAAAGAATTTCTGTTTACAGAAACACAACTTCTGAAGTTCATTGAAAAGTTACATTTAGGTTGCAATAGTCAGAAGACGTAATTTTATTTGTTGGAAGTCAAGGGGGGGAGGGGGGGGGCGGTTAGTGTAAAGCTAATCATAATATGTGCCCTACATATTCTTGTCCTTTGGTTGGCATCTTGAAATAAGGGTGCAAATCGTTTTCATGATTAGTCAGGCGAACTATTCGTCGTTCAGAAATTTTGTAAGAACAATTACATACACAAGGCAAAAGTTGCGACCCCACAAACTGGGATGTAGCACACAAGCCCCCTCTTGACATTTAAAAAATAAAGTCGCATTTTCCATACTAAGGACCCAAAATAGTAACATTTGAATCGACAACGTTCCATACCATAACACGCGAATAAAGAACAAAACACAGAACGAACTCCGAACCGTTCTGCGAAAATGTCCTGCTGAATGAATACGAATGATGAAACGAATCTCTGTTTTTCAAACACTATGTTCCATTTCGCGAATAAAAGCCACCAATTAACGCCGCTGTATAGAGCCTACGGGTACCATTTGAAAACGATTGTGTGTTGCTGTGTGTAGAGATTTTTTGGAAACTAAAATGTGGCAAACCTTACCCACTATACCATTTTATACGTTAATTTCTGGGCCTTTCCTAATTATCGTGATATTTACCTAAATGCGCAGAGTAGTGTTTTTCGAGCGTATCTACCTACGAGTATAGTATCTTTGACACGCCCTATAGCACAAAATTTAATATCAATCGTCAACTGTAACAGTGAATGTACCAAAACACGCGAACAAAGAACGTACTCCAAACCGTTCTGCAAGAACGAACGACTGAATGAATACGAACGATGTAACGAATCTCTGTTTTTCGAAACTATGTTCCATTTCGTGAATAGAAGCCACCAATTAACGCCGCTGTATCAAGTGTTCGGGTACAGTTTGAAAACGATTGTGTGTGCGCACAGATTTTGAAATGGTGTAAAAAATGTTTTTTCTTGTGGGGCAGTGTGTTGAGATAGAGATAAAATTGTTTTTATTTTGGAAAACAATTAAAATGCGGCATACGTTACAGTTGAGTCACGGGTAGCCACTATTTCACTTTCTGCGATAATTACGGGCCACAGGCTTTCCCTGATTTTATCGTGATATTTAGATACATTAATGCGGAAGGTATAGAGTTTTCCGAGGGTACGTATGTATGTCTCATCTTGTAATTGTAATTGTAACAATGAATGTACCAAAACACGCGAACAAAGAACGTACTCCGAACCGTTCTGCGAGAATGAACGACTGAATGAATACGAGCGGTGGAACGAATCTCTGTTTTTCGAAACTATGTTCCGTTTCGCGAATAAAAGCCACCAATTAACGCCGCTGTATCAAGTGTTCGGGTACAATTTAAAAACGATTGTGTGTTGAGATAGAGATAAAATTGTTTGCTTTTTTTTTTGGAAAATGTAAAATAGGGCATACGTTGCATTTGAGATATAAGCGCCTATCTTTTCTCGTTATGGGATAATTGCTGTGCCCTTTCCTGATATTTACCCGGTTGCAGAGGGTAATGTTTTTTACCGACATAGTTCGTTCTTATATATGTATGTTTGTATGCATGTATGTATCATTCTATGGCACGTCTTATAACCTAAAGACTTTTCACTCTGAGAGGAGACCCGTGCCTAGCAGTGGGACAATAATGGGTTGACGACGATTATGAAGATTAACATGGTGTTATAGCTATTTATAAAGTTTCACAGCATTTCTTAGGTTCATGTTAGATTCTAAAAATCTACTACTATGTACCTTGGCACATTCTACTACTATGTACCTTTAACAAATTTTTTTCACCATGTATTAGGCACATACTACTACCTATCACAAATTATTTTCATCACACTATCTATGCAAGCATTTAATCAATATTTATAAATGTACGTACGTACAAATAAATTGGGTTTCCATTAAAAATATTTATCGTACTAATCCATGTTTATTTAATGAGGATTATCAAAACAAATTATACGCTTGAGTCGTTCGTTCTACTACCATCTTGTAAGCGACAGCGATCTTTTCAATTAAAATCAGGTGGACTCTATGCCACTTAAGTATAATTTGGCGTGTCTGAGTTTCTTGCATGTTTTGCCTTATGTTTTATAGGTAGTTTAGTTAGATTACGTGTACCACCACCGCTACTGTCACACCTGTTTTACTTAATGAGAGGTTGCTGTCTACATACTTATCCGAAGAATTCCAACTTAGTACTCCAGGGTAGCAACGCATCTATGCCCCAACTGGGGTAAGACTCATATCCTATCTGGGGCTAATTAAAGACTACGTGTTCGTTTGCTACTTCTATAACTATTATGAAAAAAAACTAATAACGTTTTTCGTATCATGACTGAACCAAGTTATTCAGCCGAGTATTTAGTTTAATAAAAAGTAATCCACGTAATTCCTGGTATTCGACTTTTAGGTAAATTTTGTACTAAGCCCATCCTTTATAAAAAAAATATAAGGCCCAGAAAAATAGTTCCTTCATCAGACCATCTTTCATCGCTTCTATTCACTCGCGAACAATAAGAACAGTGCCTACACTGATTGACAAAGTTTGTACCCGGTGTTAATTGCGTAAACCAATTAGTGTAATGAGCTTTGATGGCTTAGCGGTTAGATCGACCTTCCACCATCCATTTGCGTGTAATCGCTGACAAATATAAACACGAACAGGCGTACACACATATAGGTATGTGTAGAGAATTACGTTTGGCGTGGGAACGAGGCGTCGGGTTCGCATTATGACTTGCGAATCTGTAAGCGGTACTAATTTTTAAATGAGTTCAAATTTGTGGAATATTAATATTTTTACAGGAAATATAAAAGATGTTTTCTACACTCATAGCACCACCCTCGGATTCCCTGTGTTGCAAGTGTTGTCGTGGCTGGCATTTGAGGGTGTCGTGATACACATATTAGTAGGCACATAGACGAATATAGTCAATATACGAACACCCAGACCCAGATGACAAAAATTAAAAAAAAACTTTATAAAGATACAAATAAATACTAGAAATTCGTACATGTTTGAAGGTGGTAGAACACTTTGTGGTTCGACTCCGGCGGCACCACCGCCACACCTATTTATACCTAATAACAGCAGTGTTAGGCGCTGCTGTGTTCCGGTTTGAAGGGTGTGGTAAAGGAGACAGACTTTTCCGAGGCGTTCCAGCTTAGTCCTCAGGGGTAGCGGCGCATCTGTGGCCGACCTCAGGTAGGATTATCTAAACCTATCTGGGGTTGATTACAGATGTCCATGGGCGGCAGTAGCTACTTACCATCAGGTGGACTGCATGCTCGTCTGCTACTCTTATATTATAAAAAAAAATTACACTTTGCTTTACGGCTAACTCCGTCCTGTCGTTTTTGCGTGACGATACTTGCTTACAATAGTTTAATTAAAATTTCACTATTTTGACATTTTCCCTCTAAAGCAGTACAACTTCAAAAGAACAAAAGCGCCATTGTTTCAACATGCCCATGTACAAACATCTGGAATTCAGAATATCCACATAAGGATCGCTATTAAAGTGAATTCCTTCGCGCGACACGCGCTTTCCACATAGTAAAATTTTATTCCCCGATATTGGTACTGGGAGAGTAAATTTTTTTTGTGACGAGCTGTGTCACACGGTTTCACTCGCGTTTTAAAATGTAATATAGGAGTAGCAGACGAGCATGCAGTCAACCTAACGGTAAGTGGCCACTGCCCCAATGGACATCTGTAATCAATCCCAGATAGGATTAAATATTCCTACCTTAGGTCGGCGACACATGCTGGATCGCCTCAGAAAAGTATGTCTCCCTTACCACACCCTTCAAATCAGAACACAGCAGCGTTTAACACTGGTGTTATGAGGTAGAAGAAATAGGTAGGCAGTTGTCAATACTTTGGAGCTTTCATAGGTTTTTTTTTGCGCGGTACCCAAATTATGTTTCTAAAATAAAAGTTGCCTCTATTATGTCTTATAACATCAGCTAACTGCAAGTGCAAGTATTATCAAAATTGGCCTAGCCGTGTGGAAGATTAGACGTAACAAACAGATAAACAGACCGACGGACAAAAATTGTAATACTTTTTTCTTAAGTATTCAATATTATTTAATATGCAATTAGAGAAAATCTGTTAGTTTTATATTACAAACAAACGGTCAAATTCTATTTCTTTGCATTAGTAGATATTCTTGTGCCAAAAGAACATTTCAACAAAGTACCTACGTGACAACAAAAAATATAAGTAGAAACAAGCGTCTTAGCAGGCTGTGCACATAAAAATAATCGTATGATTTCATTGTATTCGTGTTATACTAACGTTGCTATTGATTGCGTGTGGGTATATGTCTCTGCCTCGCTACATTATTCAAATCCAATGTCGTAGGCGTCAAGAGGTCATGATGGTTGGAACTCGTTTGTTTTTATCCAAAAAGTGAAAAAAACTGCATGAAACGGGTACTTTTTAAAAAAAAGGCTTCAAAATTGTGTAAAGTCTACCAATTCGCAATTGGTCAGCGCGGTAGGTTAAGTTACCCCTTTTACTTTGAGAAGAAACGCGTGTCCTAACAATGGGATAATAAATTATAGTTTAAAAACTAAAAACCACGCTAAAATCGCACAAGGAAAATCGTTAACCCTGATTCCTGACGATCCTGATGAGGAAATGGGATAAAATTATTAAAATTGTGTTTTGTCAACGGTTTTTGATAATTGTTCAAAATATAAAATTAATCTGACCGTTCAAAGTGGGTAAAAATTGTGTTCAAAGATTCCGTCACATACATACATACATACAATCCAAGCAAAGCGTGGTAATAATGGTTGATGGTTGATTGATGGTTACACAGTTTCAACCTCAACTTAAAATGAATCAGATGGACTGCAAGAAGCACTTGAAAATTGTATTCCTTAAAAAACTCAATCACACACACATAGACATGTTACTTAAGCCGCGACCACTGCTTGATAACAAAAGGTTTGAAAAAAAAAACACAAAAGTAATCTGATACATTCAATACACAAAAAGAAACGAAACCGCAAGCTTATACGCCACTCGTATGTACGTATGTACGCCACTCCTAGAGTACCGGAATATGATTCCGCGCTATTAACATCTCAACTCACGGTCCACTTGGCCCGACCTCACCGTAACGAGGGTTGCAAAACATCCCGTGACACAATGCCCCGATAAATATTTGTTTACAAGCGACCCTCGTAATCGCGATTGTGCGACGACAAATCGCACGACGGCCAAAGTCGACGAATTTGGTTCAACAAAGAAGCCATTATGTTGCCTCCGGTGACAAGAAAAATTGATTATCCCTGCTTGTATGATCAAAAAAGGGCGTTTAAAGAACCAAAAACGATCTTTACAAATTTTCCACGCGTAAGTAAAAATACTACATCTGCCTATTAACAGTTGTGTCAATTGCTGCAGTGTTTTAGTTTGAAGTGAGTGATAACGTAGACAACTTTACACGACGCATTTTTATTTAGTCCTCAGGAATAGGAACGCGTTTGTAGTTGAGAACAGATGTCAATGAGAAGCAGTGAACACTTACCATCAAGTCTACACGCTTGTAAGTTGCTTCAATAGCATTAAAGATATGATTCCGCGCTATTAACATCTCAACTCACGGTCCACTTGGCCTGACCTCACCGTAACGAGGGTTGCAAAACATCCCGTGACACAATGCCCCGATAAATATTTATTTACAAGCGACCCTCATAATCGCGATTGTGCGACGACAAATCGCACGACGGCCAAAGTCGACGAATTTTGTCCAACAAAGGAGGCCATTATGTTACGTCCGGCTACAAGAAATATTGATCACCCCTGCTCCCTACGACTAAATGAGGGATATAGGACTAAAATAAATTTGAAAGACTTCCTTCAAATATATACGTTGTAGCAACACTTATTCCCTGTGTCGTGCATGCCCTAGAAGCAAAGACGAATATGAGAACACTTAGACTAGCTAAAACTGAAACCGAACGAAACGTAACCAATATGCTTACACTGAAGACGGGGAGGTGCTATGCCACAATTATTTCAAAAGTGAAGCAGTTCTTCTTTAGTGTTGTCGAAGAAAGGTGTGCATGCCGGTTTACATAAATATGAGGCAACCAACTTAGCCCTGAGGAGTCAACGAATCTGTGATCGACTACAGTTACAATCCCTGTTTTATATGGAGTTGGTTACAAATGTATATGGTCAGCATTCATCATTTACCATCAAGTGAACTGCAAGCTTGTTTTTCACTTCAACTTGCGTCATATTAACTTTTTCTTCTAAACTGCAAAACGAATTGACACAGTCCCCAATGTGACTTCGTTTTTCAAGCTCAAAAAATTCTGGAAGAAATTTTAAATATCCACTCAAACATTTTCCAATTTCGTGCATTGGCAAAATTGTCATAGCGTCCCGAAAGTAACAGGAATATGTGAAACGAGCACAAAAAAGTAGAAAAAGATAAGAGAGAAGCGAAGTAGAAAAAAAGATAAAGATTGGAAGTACAATGCAGTCAAATGAAACAGAATTTTTTGCTTTTTCGTTTTTGACACAATTCGGTGCGATATTTGAGGAGTCTTTTCACAAAAAAATGTGAGGTTCTGGCCCACAGATCTGCTCGCATTGAGGGTACCACTCGTTCTTATACGACGAATGGCCAGCAGGACATTATGAGATAATGATTAATAGCATACAGAATTTATAAAGTCATATGAACGTACCTATGTTTTCAGTGTTCGAAATTCGAAATCACGAAACTACATTGTTCTTGAAGTACTAAGGACAAATTTAATTAAAAATAATTCTAAAAGGTTGTACACAGCAGTCAAAAATAGAAACGTGACAGTTATCATGAAATCATATAAAGATGCTTTAACTTTAATAATCCTTTGTGGTTCGACTTCGAAGGACATAGTTTTCCAGAGCATTCCAACTGAGTCCTCAGAGGTAGTAACGTATCCGTGCCCAACTACATCTACTAGGAATCTAACTTATATACGGTGTCTACAGTCCAAAGGCGGCAGAAGCCACTTACCATCAGATGGACTGCATTTTCGTTTGCTACTTCAAACAAAAAAAAACTCTATTTACTTATCCATCAATTTACACATACATCTCTACCTCTCTATCTATTACTATCTATCTATTTTTATTTATCTATCTATATCTATCTATGGGTAACTCGACACCTCGCTTAAGTGGAGTCTCCACGGGACGCTCACTTAGCGGCGTTTCGGTCAGTTAACATTTTCGTCTTTCAGAAATTCCCATTTTCCCACCTTGTATTTCTCCCGTAAATAAGTTATTTATTCCGAGAAATACTTTCTGAGATATTATTTATAAGATTACTAATAACTTATTAATGAATTTTTTAGCACTTAGCAGGTAGTAGGTATTTTTAGAACACTATATTTATGCTAAAATATATAAAGAAACCTACTTATATGATTTTCGACCTCACTGTGTTCAAATTTTGGCACGCATATCCGTCTTTTCATGCGTATTCGAAGTTTATGATGACTTGATTCAATTGCTAAGAAATACATAGTACAGAAACCTACATGACTGACAGTAAGATAAAAAGTAGAGTTTTGCGAGATGTGTGAATTCATTAAACTCCCCCCTTTAACAGGGGACTCTAATGAAATAAATTTGTATTCAAAATATATTATTTACACAACTCTTCTTGAACGTCAATATATCTACCACCACTTCGCAAGGAGTTTCATAATGGAGTAGTTTGAACCTAGCTGTAAGATACCAGTGGATTGACAATAATCGATATTTATATTTTAGTAAAAAAAAGAATTTAAACAAACGTTACATATCTTAATGAAAAATTTTTAAACAGTCAAAACATTTTTCAAAAAAAAATCGACTCACCTTAGCAAACTCGATTTTGAGTGTACAGCATCCGGAGTAAATGTCGCAGCCGTGTAGCGACTCCTTCGCTCTCGTCGCCGACTCCACGCTCTCGAACTTGTTGTACTGAGTTAAGGTGTAATTTTGTGTGGCAAACATTCGGAACAGGAAATACATAGAGGAAAATTTATATTCACTTGACATAAATGCATTTAAAAATGTAAGTAAGTATTAAGACTTATTTATAAAGAAAAGGTTGCTGAGAAGGTTATATGGTAATTTGGACTGATTTCAATAAAATACTCCTGTACTCATTATCTCTCTGAAACTCTGTTCTATATGGAGATGGTCACTGATGTCCATGGGTAATGATCGTTTATAGTCAGATTGACTGCATGTTATTTTGCTACTTCAATTTTACAAAAAATAATGATAGTAAAGAAATTAAAAACCACGCTAAAATCGCACAAGGAAAATCGTTAATCTTGATTCCTTACGATCCTGACGAGGAGAATGGGATGAAATTATTAAAATCGTGTATTGTCGGCGGTTCTTGATAATTGTTCAAAATTTTTAAATTAATCGGACCGTTTAAAGAGGGTAAGAATCGAGTTCAAAGATTCCGTTACATACATACATACAGGTCAAGCTAATAAAAGCGTGGTAAACATACAGAATTAACTGTCTAACCCCCAGAAATTCATAAATTTTCACATAACCAAACTCCATATAGCTTTTAACAAGCCGATCACGTAATAAAAAGCCAGTAGCAATAGTTTTAGTTGTAGGCCAAAAAAGTTTCATCCAATATTGTGGCATTAAAATTGAATTTTGGTAACAAAGTTTCATAATATTCATCCGTTTTACGCTTTAGTTACGCCAACATTAAAGTTTTCCACCAAACGTTACGTTCGGTGGTCGGATTCGATATTCATTTTCAAATATTTTTGACTAATTCATTTATCTTTAGTTACTAGTGTTCGTACAGTGATGGGAATTTGAATCAAATCGTAAATATTCCACTTTTTTCATTGATAACATTTAAGGTAAGTATAGTTCGCGCTAAACTGCTAGTCCGCTCTGAATATAGAAACGACTCGAGTCGCAATAGCAAATTGTAGATATTAGCGGGATGAAGACGGCGCGGGTCCCCCCCGGCAGCCTCCATTGCCCGCTCTCGCCCGCTAGGACATAGCTGCGTTAGTGTGCCCTTACGTTGCTACGGAGTATATGCTTGTAGGTGTGTTCGATCGCATTGGCTCTCTGCCTACACCTGCGCGCAACAACTTCAGAGCAGACTAGCAGTTTGACGCGGACTCTACTCGACCAGATATGAGCTTCCTTGCTACACCGCTTTGCTTCCATGCTAATCTAGTAGAAAGGCAGCTTTAAGCTCATCATACTTACATACGTACCTACATACATACTTAAACATACACAAATGTCAACAGAGCAAATTACTACAATTATGATTAATTTTAATAACTATCCAAACGCAGGACGTTGTTCGTGTTTTACTACAAGCACAGAAATTTCCCCTCACAGTACCAACTTATTTCGATGGTAGAGTTCCAAAGAATTTGAATAAAACCCCCAAAGGCGCACTCTAAAAATAATTATACGAAAACGTATTATTCGGACAGAATGGCTAATAAATATTAAGAAGTTACTCGTTCGAGCCCGTTGGAGTAATTGAAAAGAATTTCAAATTCAGGGGAATGGAGAATATTTTATTATTCAACGTTAGATATATTCACATACCTATGTAGGGAATGTTTAAATATGTGAATGAAATGCAATGCTTTATTGCATTATACAGCTTTTTATCAAAATAACGTATCCATACATAGTAAGCAGTTTGCAGGTGGTTGAACCTGTTGTGGTTTGGCGTTAGATGCGCCACCGTCAGAACATTTTTACCTCATAACAGTAATGTTGAGTACTGCTATGTTCCAGATTGAAGCGTGTGGGGCAAGGCACATTTATCCGAGAAGTCCTAGCTTAGTCTTCAGTTAGGAGTCTAAATTTACTTAATTTATATTATATTTATCCTCAGGTAATATTGACCAAAGACGTAATTAAATTTAATAAACAATGATAACTGTGCTATTGTGAAATAAATACAAAACCATTCCATTGTCATTTATATAAATACCAAATCGTATGAAAACCGTTGATAACTTTACTTCTATTATTTTTTACGTATTGAATCACCGAGTACTCTCACGTGAATAAAACAACACACAATACGAACTAACAACATTTCTCTATATACACAAGTATGAGCCACCTGAAAAAATATTACAATTCCCATCTGACAACAAGAAATGTGAAAATATTGAACAATAAAAAAACGAAAAAATCAACATGTATAGTAAAGTTTGTTTCAATAAAGTTTGTACTTCCCTCGGTAGCATTTATACTTCCCTCTCGCTTGTTCGGTATAACATGTGAGCGAGAAACATAATACAAATTTTGTATAAATTCTTTATAAAATCAAGTGAATATACACAATTGCCCTTCTATATATACTATTCTATTATTATCAATTTGATTCTTATAAGCAATATTATAACATGGCATTATAATACAGGATGTTATTTTTCAAAATAAAATACTTCGACTCCGGCTAGGAAAATATATTATTTTAAAATCAAATTAATAAGATTTCGTTTTTGTCTAAAGCTTTTAAGTTGCGACACTCCCTATATTTTCGATTTTCGTATTGAAATGTAAGTGCAGTTAAAAACACACCCTGTATACTCGAATAAAACCAATTTCCGAGATAACTATGGAGTCATTCATCAAACCGATCCGCTTAACGGAACACGAAATAACCGTTCGTTATTGTTTATTGTTTAACAACTACCAGTGCGTTCATCACCATGCATCCTCGTTAATGTTTTTAAGGTTTAATTAATTATTTTTTTAGTAATAAATAAAGTCTGCAGGTATGAAATAATTTTACAACATGAACTAATGCTTAAAATACGTAAGTTACATCAAATTAAGTCAGCCTCTTTTATACGCTCGCGCAGGCAATTTTGGTAATGGAATAGAAGGAAGCCAGCATACAGTCCACCTGATGGTAAGTGGCTACTGCCGCCAACCAACCGCCGTGGGAATCTGTAATTAACCCTAGAGATCCAAAGAAGATTACAGTCCTATCTGTGGTCGGCCACAGATGCTTCGTTACCTCTAAAGACATCGTTAGATCGCCTCGGATAAGTCTCCCTTTCAACATCCTTCAAACCAGAACACAGCAGCGCTTAACACTGCTATAACAGCAGACGCAGAAATAGGTGTGGTGGTGCCGCCGGAATCAAACCACACACGGTTCTACCACGCTCAAACACCACTTTTTGCTACCAGCATGCTTTTGCTATCTATATTACAAAACACATACACACCCAGGTCGTCGTACCACCGACCTTGCGCCAACATTAACCCATCAACGCCCACATTTACACGGCACGGTAATATTTTCGGAAGTAGCGACGATAAAAAAAGAATGACTAATGTACGAAAAATACGTTCAAGTTGAAGGTTAAACCGGAGCTTCGACCGTCCGACCGTTAAATTGCAAAGAGTTGGCACCGTCTGAATTCTTTTTTATTTTATACAAAATACTGTTTATTTTAGTGAAACAACGATCAATCAGTAAAGGTTATCAAATGTTACATCTTCAGATGAATTTTCTGAAGATGTAACCGTGTGTGAGAAAAATATGATATTGATAAACATAATAATAAATAAATATACGCTTTCTACACTCACAGCCCCACACTATGATTCCCTGTGTCGTGGGTGCCATGGACACACACATAGACAAATACACAATCACCCAGACCCAGAAACAGAAATCTAAATTCATCATTTAAATATCTGTCTGGCCGGGGATCAAAATAATATTAAAATAATAAATAATTGTACCTAAGTAATAAGTAATTGTGCATATTAATGCATTTAAGATCTTTGTTTAGCTTTTACTTTTAAAAGACATCCCCTAAATATTTAACACTACATAAATGTTGTATAAAACCACACCAATAAGTAAAAATAAAACAAATTCAGAATAATCATTAATACGAACAAATATTTAAAACCAAATTTTTTACATCTTAATATTTTTTTAATTCAGTCTGTCCGTCTGTCAGTTTGTCCTTAAGAAATAACTCACAAGATATGACAGCATCATAACTCTATTATCTTGTAACTATGTCCAATTTAAACAATAAATTTTACACAAAAACAAACAAAGCATACATTAGCGAACCGCTAACACAATTAATCCTATCCCAATTCAAATGCACTAAATTACGATAAAGAAATATACAAAGAACAATTCGCCTCAAATTATATTATTGTTACGTTTCGGTGTGATAAACGGTCGTAGTTTAAGCTGCCCACGTGCTAGCTGTATTTCATCGGATTTTTTTTATAAAGAAACAAACGCGTTTGGGGGAGTTCACAAATCTATACGCGTAGAGTCGGATCAAGACGGTCGATCTGTTACTTTATTCCCCGTTATTAATAAAATCATGTAGATACACCTAAAATAAAGTTCCAAGCCACTTTCAAATATATATTTTATAATATATGTGTATGTTTGTACGACATCATTCATGTAATCTTTAACATCAGCCTTGCCTGATAATAGATTAACATTTGACGTAAATTATTTTAAGCCTAATATTCTTCTATAAACCTATCAATATTCTTTCTAAAAGTACACGGGCCAAGCCAAAAATAAAACATCAACGATTTCAAACATGAAAATAAGGGGTTTGCAAATTTGTTCCCCAGTCCGGAGTCCAAAAACCCACGCAATTACGAATACGGACCATTGACAATTAGACAATACGATTCCCTGTTGATAAATATGTGTACACCCCCAATAAACAGACCGACTTGCCGTAAATCAAACGAGCTTGAAATTTTATTTATTCGCACAATCAACAATTCTGTATGCATATGCGTTCTTCTAAAGATTTATTCGTGCAGAACGCCGCACGGAATTGTCTCTATTGCGTGATTTGGTGTTTCAAGTAATAGGAGAGTTTTATACAAGTATAAAAGGAAAACATCTGGGTCTATATATTCAAAGCTAATTTATAATATGTAATGTATAAATATAAATATGTAATGTATAAATAAGTAGGGCTCATTCAACCCAAACGGCTTGACGAATATACTAGTATGAGATGTCGTTGGATCCACTTATATTGACGCACTAAGATAGGTTATATTTTTAAGCATTAATATTTTATATATTAATATTATGGAACCAAAATACCCGACGGTATTTTGTTTCCATAATATTTCTCTAGTTGAGAGAACAAATTTAATCATAATGATATTACGTTAAAACTCTAAACGATATATTAGGTACGAGTATAAATATATCTCAGTTGGAATACATTAAATTTCATGGTAATGCCAAAATTAAAAAATAATATATATACGCAAAGAATAGATAACCTCTCTTCCTTTGGGAAGTTGGTCATAAAATCACAAATTTGACAACTTAATTTTTTGAAGAAATATATAACATTTTTTTGAAATAAAATATGATAAAAACCCTTACATTAATAAGAATGATTCATTTTAGTTTTGTATCAAGAAAAGTATTTCATGAATTTATGATTACATTTTCAAAATCATTCTTCTTTAAAATGTATAGTGGGGCCTATTAAAAAAATGTTTCGCTCGGTGAAAAATGATCACCGATTAATTTACCCAGTCTTCTGCCAAGAAAATAAATTTTCTCAAATAGCTACGCCATAAATTCTTATAAAATCAAATTTGTACAAATCGGTATTTCATTGTGAAATTGTAAGTAATTTGGAAAATGCAAATTGGAGATGAGTGTACGTGATGAAAATCTGAAATTGTTTCTGCTCCTATACGTCTTTGTAATGAATTTTCCATGTGTTCGACTAAGATTGAACCGTATTTGGTATTGGTTACAGATGTCCATGGGCGGCAATGACCACTTTACAACAAGTAGGTCGTATGGATGTTATGAATAATGGACTCCTTGCCTTGACTTTATAGGGTGTAGTATTTGAACTGTATGCAATGATTGCTTAGTGCTTGAATTATTGTCTATAATCAGGAGATCCCTGCTCATTACTCAAAGACGCGTCTCTGATTTTTAAATAAGGGCGTACATTTATAAATTATACACTGATATTCTTTAAAATTACAAGATTTGGGTCAAGTCAATCAAAGTTGACCCGCAAGACGACCTTCCATTTTAAGTCGTGCGCCCAACAACATTAACTAAACAACTACACAAAAATTTACACACAAAAGAATACCTACAACGCACACAAAAAACGCAGTAAATTAACGTTAAAATATAAAGTTGGGCGTAGAACGACTCGAGGCGCACAGAAAGCGTGTTCGGTCGGAATTTTTCCCGCCCAAAATTACGTCATAGTTGCTGAAGAATGTCATAAAAGAGCGTCGCGTGTGCATTACCAGTTCACCAAAACGTCGAGACACTAATTGCGGTTTTGTAACGGTGGTGCCACACTAACGGTCGATATAATATTTGAATATGAATATATATCTATTATTATTATCCGTCAAAAATATTGTAGCAGTAATATCGCGACTATCGCTACTATTCTATCACGCCTTTATTAGCTTGAACTGTATGTATGTATCTGTATGTTACGGAATTTTTAAACTTAATTTTTGCCCACTTTAAACAGTCAGTTTAATTTAAAATTTCGAATAATTACCAACATTTTATTAATAATTTACACGATTTTAATAGTTTTGTTTTATTTATGTGCCTTACGACTACAAATTCATATTATTAATCTTTAAAATTAATTAATCGCTGATCTTTGGATATGAAGTTAGCTAATTGTTACAAAATATTTTTTTATCAATACTCTATCACTGAAGAGTATATTCACTTTGACAGCGCTAACAACACATAACTACATAATATATCTGAAGGGTTACAAAATAATATGGAAACAAATATTTATATTTCAGAATCAAAAATGCGGGCAATATATATAACCAACTTCCATCGGTTTCGTCGAATTATTGAAGTTAAATATGACTACATTAAAAATATAAAAATAAGTACATATTTGTAAAAATATTTTAACTATTTCGCCCAATGTGAAACCACCTTTAAGTGTGGACTATATTCGTATTAAAACAGCGGTTTTGTCAGCTGTTCACGGCTTGATACATAAATCTGATAACTATTCGTGTCTGTGGCGCGATGTTGTGATGTGATTGGACTTGTAATAAAAAAGAAAACTTGAATATTGTATTTATAAGGGTTTTGATAAACGACTTTTGTAGTATGTCTTTTTCATATACCTATTGATAGTATCAAAAGAGCTAGCAGCCGTAAACAAACATAATATCCATAAGATTAAGTTTTATAGTGGTAGAACTCTATGTGGTTTGACTCCTGTGGCACCATCGCCACACCTATATCTGCCTTATAATGGCAGTGTTAAGCGCTGCTGTGTTTTGGACGTAGTAAATATTTGTTAATCTATGGTTTTGGTTTGATGGGTGTGGTAAGGTGTTGATGGGGTTCTCATGGGTAGTGGCGCATCTGTGTCCTACCTCAGGTAGGAATCTAGTCTTATCTGAGGTTAATTACAGATGTCAATGGGCGGCAGTAGCCACTTTCCATCGGACGGCATGCCAGCTTGCTACTTCTATATAAAAAAACTCACATTGTATCTTTATTTTTTTAATTTTGGTATTCCTCAATTAAAACCACTAAAAAGCTTCTAGGTAACACAATCCGAAAATAGATTAACTCTCCATATTTTATCGCACCCTTACATTTCCAAGGGCCCTCACTTTATATGTTTATTTAACACTTTCCTTTACGATTCACTCGTGCACACGTACACACATCAAAACTCATACACAACTTTATTTTGTAAGCCATAAGTGTCAAAGTTAAGCAACATATAAGTCGAGTAAGCGCAGGTTAATTTTATGGGCAATAAAGACGGGCACTATAAAAATATACTTTTCATGGAAAACGCTCTTTAAAATTTATTTTTAACGGTTTAATTTTTTTTATGGTGGCATGGTGTACGAAAGTGGAACTCAATGGGTTTTTGGTAACTTGAATAACTAAGTACTGAGTAGGCAGCACAAGTGTATCCCTGTAGTCCCGGGACTAGAATAGGGCTACGGTATCCCCTGCCGGTCGTAAGAGACGACTAAAAGGGGGCTTCCGGGGTTGCGGGCGGCAAGATCGGGAGGTCGTGCCGTCCAGCAAGCAACTCCGGGAAGGACGGCGGTATGTGTGGTCGCATACCGTCGTAAACAGCAGACGGTGTGGAGAGCGCCTGAGCTCACCTGGGCGGAGCCTGATGGGACAACACGTTCAGAGGACTCCGGTTGCATTCCGTTGGAGATTCCGGAGTCCTCTTCGCAGCGGTGAGGATAGCCGCCGGGGGAGTTTTAGTGCGGTAAAAATCCCACATAACCCCGTGTCGCTCCCACGACACTGGGTACCTTCTGAAGTTTTCCCCTCCTCAATAAAAAAAAAGCATTAATAAGTGAAAAAGGGTATTTTGTAATTTTTTGTTCATTAATATAAATTCAAATAAATTTAATAGGCGAAGTAAACTGATACGAAAATAATGTCAAAAAGAAGATAAAGTATATTACAAAACTAGTAGGTACCTCACGCAGACATTTAGTTATACTAGGCATACAAATGAATTCCTCAGAGGCAGAAATCACTAGTAGCCCTAATCTATTGCAAAGATTTGGCTTAAAAAGTTTCAAACGGAACCATTCAAATAACATTTTCCACTTAAATTTTTCAAAACCGTTTTCACCTAATTTAATCACGCACAAATAATCCTACACAACAAACCGTACACAGCGATAGCCGGCTACCAGTATTATGCGGATCGATATCCATTATCTATTAACGGAATTGATTTTTAATCACGAACCGGGCATAAAGTATCGGCACCGCTTATCGTAACGACCGATATTTGCATACAAATGTGACGATATGAATCTACGAGGGACCGAAGTGTCCAAACTGTTAGGCTTTCAGACAAAAAGCTGAGATAGAACTAGCGCGATTGATAAAATGGGTGAGTGGCGAACTTTATCTCTCGATTTGGTTCTAAGTAAGGATTTGAACTTTAAAGCTGTGATAGCCTAGTGTTTGAAAATCGACCTCTCGATCGAGGGGTTCGAATTCGGAGATTCGAATATTTTTGATTTTTCAAAGTTATTTTCGTATTAGAAACGAGATTTTGCCCGCGGCTTCGCTCGCGTTACGAAGTAATATTTTCATCCCCAATTTTATCACCTTGGGGATAGAATTGATCAAAATCCTTTCTTAGCGGATGCCTACGTCATAACATCTACCTGCATGCCAAATTTCAGCCCGATCCGTCCAGTGGCTTGGGCTGTGCGTTGATAGATCACTATGTCAGTCAGTCACCTTTGAGTTATATATATTTAGATTAGATTAATTATCACTTGCTTTAATGGTGAAGGAAAATATCGTGGGGAATACTGTACCTGTAAAATAAAAAAAAGGTTTTCCAGTAAGGACTGAACTGGTATCCTTTACCACATCCTTCAAACCAAAACACAGCAGCGCCTAACACTGCTGTTATTAAGCAGAAATACGTGTGGCGGTGGTGCCGCCGGAGTCGAACCATAGTGTTCTTCAATATTTGCCCGACATTGTACACACGTGGAGTCACGTGCACGAAATAGTCCAATAAAACCATAGGGCAGTTATTTCGAATAAAACCGCCCTATAAACACATTCGCGTTATAAAAACACAAACGGCGGGGCCACGTAAAAGCCACTTGTGCAATGAAATATAAACAATATAACTACACGAACAAACGCCGGTTACGAATGTTTATTTATATATACGCCTTTTTACTGTTAACGATATGCGGCCATTGTGGACGCGATATGGGTGCGGTGCGAGTGACAGCGGAGAGCGGAATAATAATTTAAATAATAATTATTTTTTAATGGGAGCAAATAAAAAGGTCGTCTGTTATTAGATAGCTATTGCCGTCCACACGCAATATTTTCTAATCAACTTTATATAAAACGGGAGGAATATCTCGAATAGTACACAAATGATTTGCTATTAATGAGGCTTACGGTAGAAGATTTAAAAAAATCTGCTTTACCACACCGTGGCAAAATAGAACACAGTAGCGTTACACTGCTCCTATAAGGCAGGAATAAGCGTTACGGCGGTTTAAACGTTTATATAAGAAGACTGCAGAACGACAGAAGAACGCCTGCAGTACATTGGCTATTTTTAATTTAGGATAATTTGTGGAACTCCAGGGAGGGTTTAAAAGGTGAGTAAATCTCAAATATATTAAATAAATAGATTCTCAGGCGGTACAAAGTTTGCCGGGTCAGCTAGTAAGTAATATTTTCTACACCAATAGCTCAACACGAGGACGTTTATGAAATAAATTAATAAAAATTAAGCGTAAATAAAAAAAAAATTACATATAACGCCTGCGCCTATAACCAAGACCGTTTTTAGTACGCCACTGAAAAATACACAGCTCAAAGTTTACGGTTCGCTCCATTTAACGCGATTGGTTCCCTATGGACGGAGGGGAACGGGGGGGAGAGTGTTTATTTAAAATTAACCGTTGAAAGGATTACTTCATACGTATTGCTGACTGATAAATTGAACCTAGTGAGGTTTAAATTCATTTACGGTAATGATATATTAATCCCGAATAGTGTGAACACTTGATAATATCAGGATTTGATGATAAAATATTTAATAAGCTAATATTGTGATAAGTACTCATTTGCTATCATTATAACTGTCCCTTTGAGCAATAGTTTCGGAATGGAGATTTTTCAAATTTAAAAGGTATAGTTACTAACACAACTCATATATTAAAATCGGTCGAGTCGCTTAGACTTTAAGATGTGACAAATAATGAAACATACATACATATTCTCCGCAAACATTACCTTTCGCAGTCTAGCATTTTAGCATAGGAATAGCCCTATCCTACCAAATTTTCATCCCTGATTGATTAAAAGAAATTAATACGACATAATTTAATGTAATCAAAAACGTCTAACTAATAAATTGTTCGTACTAAATCAGTCCAAATTACCTTCTACGATTTTTACTATACTATCAAATCTGAGAGACATATAAATCTTAATAAAAATATATCGTAACACATACCAACTTAAATAGTAATTAATATTTTTGAAAAGGATATTCAACCATAGCCTGTACACCGTTCTTCTTGAACACGACGATCCTTTGTACCTGTCCGTGTGGTGTGCTGATTGTGTGTATGACGTCCTGTAACAATGAAAATGAACAAATATTATTAACAACATCAACATCAATATCAATATGAATATCAAAATCAATATTTAGAAAAATTTCAATATGAAAATTAATATCAATATCAAATTCATATGAATAAATAAAAGTAACGAAAACTCGTTCTGCATTATTCTGACTATGAATCTTTACTTATAATATACTGTTGCATTGTGGTATCGTAAACACACAAACATACAGACAATAACTTAAACCATACTCTATTTCATACTTATAATTTAACCAGCTAGAAGCATTAAATTACGTAGTAATGACATGTGAAATATAGACACCTAAGCATTAAGAAAGGATTTTTGAAAATTCGCTTCTGATGAGTCCGAATAAGGGATTAAAAGGTTGTAAATAAAGTCGAACTTAGATGACGCATTAGCTTAAAAATTAAAGATAGAACTCGGCATGATAAAGATTAATTAATAATGATTACCCAGCCAAATTAAAAAGTCTTTCGCGTCTCTTTAAAAGCCTATGACAAAAACCGTAATTGCTTTCCCAAAATGTACTCTTCAAATCGGCAGTGATTAAAAATACGACCGCATAAAGGGAGTCGCAGTTCAAAATTAGAAAAGAGCTTTTCAAACCCCCGTATATGCCATCCAAAGGCTGATTGAAACTCTTTGAGAACTGTTGCCAAACATAAAAATCGGTTTAATTGCATGCTTTTGTACTCGATTCAAATGGTTCATTCGTTGATTCACTCGTTCGTTCAGTTCAGTTCTCTCTATACATTCATTCTTTGGCAGTTACGATTCATTAGGCACGCTGTGTCACCAAATCTAATGAATTGATTTCTCATTAATAATTGCAAAAATAATAACAAAAAAATTAGCGACGTCAAACGGTAGACATCCAATGTGTAAAACTATGTTTGAATCTATGTTGGTAGCTGCCCCCGCTAGGCAATGCCCTTATTTAATAGTAATTAGCAAATTTCGATCTTTTGTAAGCAAAAATTGATCGAATTACCTACCTAATCAGTCCAATTCTAATATACTAATTATAACCTTGTAAAGAAAAGTATACATTTTTGTTTTAGATTTTAGGAGATTCAGATCGATTTTCACATTTCATTCACATTTTAATTCAGGCAATTCCCATTAAATTCTGTATCTCATCCGGTAAAACAAAGCACAAGAACAAAAAATTATAGTAAAAATAAATCGATCTCTTATCACAAAGCACTTAGACTTTAATCGTATCATTAAAACCCAATAGTTTAACTTAAAACGTATCGCTTGTAATTTCAATGTTTCACTTTCATGCGCAAACGAAAACTTTCGACAATAAAATTCCAAATTAAAACGTTCGTTGTACAAAATTAATTCAACGAAACAATACAATGAGAACGTTTCTTACCAATCGCGGAATGCCCGGAAGGCAATAAAACGATAAGGGGTGCAATCGAAACGAAACGAAACGAAACGAAACGATACGAAACGAAACTCGAAACGAACGCAATTCGAATTGTAGTGTACGGTGGAGGGGCTCGAATGAAATTTTATTAAAAAACTTAGCTATGTCGAACGCAAATGTTATCCAATGCTGCGGAAGTCTAGGGCTGTCAATTTATGTATATTAAAAAAAATATATCTACATACATAAATTTCGATTTAAATTTTACCCGCAATAAAAAATAATAAATAAAAGTTACTCTCTACACATTTGTGTTTATTTCTCTACAAACGATGACCTTGCGAAGCTATTATTGACAAATATAATTCTGTAACATCGTCCTAATAAATTAATTATTATCCCAAGGCTGGGCACGGATCTTCTTTCAAAGTGAGAGTCTTAGGCCATAGTTCATCGCGTTGATAGTCACCAATTACATTGGTACACTTCACTTTGGGAACTTTTTTTACAGATCTCTCAGGCGTGTAAGTTTGCTCACGATATAAGTAAAAGAAGTGATAATTAATTTCTAATAATACGCACTTATCTAAAACACAGCGTTTCGTTTCTAAGATTCGGATACCTATCGAGAGGCCGAGTTTCAAACCACCCGCCTAGGCAGTCTATCAGTCATTAATTCACAATCTTAATAGCACCTAGCCAGCCCTGCGCCGCCTCGCATCCAATTCCAACAAGTGGCTCGTACGATATTGCCCGTACCACGTGGATACAACCGCGTGCAAAATAACTATCGTCGTCTCGCTCGAGTGTTTTATACGTGGCGTTTATTAAAAGCTTTTTAAGTTGTTGTGTAAGTGTGGAGCAAAATTTTTAAATACTTCCGTTTAACCGAATAAGTTACATTTTAGATATTTAGTTACGTAACTTATAAATCAATGCAATTATGTAGTATTATCTCGTATAATTTGGTGTGTGATTTGATTAGAAGCTTATTTTTATTCCTTTTTTATTTCACTTCATTACTTAGAATTATAAGATACAGTGTTGAAGAAAAGGGTTTGTTTTTTTATATTATTTACTAAGCAGCAAACGGTGTAACTCGATTCATTACTATCCCACTGGTAGACTTCTCTTGTCAGTGTCAGAGTTTAATCCATAGTCCAACACGCCGGCCAAGTGCGAATCTGTAGGTTTCTCATACTTTAGACAACTTATTTGTAAAAAAATCTCACACGGCTTTTCTCACGTTTTTCTTAATCTTTATAGGAAGTTATGATTAATTTATAATACCTACATAACCTTGAATGGGTGACGATATTGATATTAGCTACAATAGATTATTATATTTGTTGTTATTTTAATTGTTCGTTTGAAATATCGGCAATAAAAAAATTAAGCCGGCGATGCATTGGCGACTCCTCTGGTGTTGCAAATGTCCATAGGTGACTACTTTCCACCAGATAGGTCTTTAAAAATGAAAATTAAAACAATTGTGAGTACCCCTTGTACAATAAACTTGTATATTTTTTATTTCATGTACCGTCGAGTCACTGCCCGGGGCTCGTAGTGTATTTTCCAGCGAAATTAAGTGTCTTCGTTGCTTGCATCATTTATTTTTACGACGACAAACGTAAAAAGGTTGGTTCAACGCGTAGGGCATTAGAACAAACATGACAGTGCTTTTTCTTGTGTAATTTTGTGCTTTTTACCCGATTGCGGAGAGTAATGTTATAATGTGTAAGTTAGAGGTAGCAATTGCTGTATCCAGTTAGGGAAAGTGACTTATAAATTTTACGATAGATTAGTTGCTATCCCACACATAGATTAGTAAAGATACTTCGCCGCCTTGAAAGTGAATGAAGCCGCAAATGGCTTATTATAGTAAGTTCTTTTTTTGAATTCTTGACAAATAAAAACATTTTTAGAGAAAATTTACGAATAAATAACTAATACTGCGTAATTTACATGATAATTAAATAATTTATAATAATAATTTCAAATATTTTAGGGACATTTTAGCACGGAGACGTGGCAAAACTTTTTCACGCAACTATTTCAATTCTCAAAACTGGGTACATTTTCTTGTTAGGAGTGAGTAATCTTTACTAATCTTTACAAATCACACAGAACTAAGTTTGAAAGCCTCTTGTTTCTTTTATTGGTGGAAGGGTGTGGGTATCATTTAACTTACATGTGAGGCGACCATCTCTATCGTTAGCAGTGGCAACGCATCAGTGATGGGCTTCAGTTAGAATATCTTCTATAAGGAGCTGGTTATAGACGTCCATAGGCGACAATAACCACTTACCATCAGGCGGACTGCATTGAGCAAACAGTTTGCTACTTCAAACTTATAAAAAAACATCCTCTGTGTCTGAGTACTTCCGTAAAGCAGAAGCAATTATTCATTGAATAAAAAACGTTAATTTATTCGAAATTATTGTTCATTTTTAAAACGCTTTTTTAAACGTTAATTTTGTCGAAAGTGTACTTACAATACCATCGTGTACACATTAACACGGCCTCAAGTGTAACCAATAGCACCTGCCAATCTTAATGCATGCCATTTGAATTTCAGATACGTACCCTTCTCGGGCACATGTGTCCGTATATATTAACAGGCAGATTGCTCTGTCTGTCCTGCCTTGAAACGCGTGTCGCTTCCAGACCGCATCGGGGTTAAGCTCTTGTAGACAACTGTGACGTATCTAGATATCTTATATATCATGGGGCTCTTCAAAAAAGGTGCAAAAAGAGCTCTCATACAAAGCCGGCGATGCATTGGCGACTCCTCTGGTGTTGCAAATGTCCATAGGCGGCGTTGACTACTTTCCATCAGGTAGCACGTCTGCCTAATCGTTAGGTTAAAGGATAAAAAAAAAAAAAAATATGTAGGATCGCCAGATAGGATTGGATATTTCTTCCTGAAGTCAGGCATAGGTGCGCTGCTACCCCTGAGGAATAAGGTGGTACGCCTCGGAAAAGTATGTCTCCCTTACCACACCCTTCAAACCAGAACACAGCAGTGCTTAACACGGCTGTTATTTGGCAGAAATAGGTGTGGCCGTATTGTTTATATATAACTGATAAATTGGAATATCACCTTACCACTGTATGGCGTCTCGCATAAAAAGGTAGAAAATCTTTAAAATACGTTTTAATGATTGATTTTGTACACTGCAAAGAGGAAATGTAATCTATATTCATAATAATTCCATATTAATATTATAAATTAATTTTAAAATTGGCTGTTTCGATTCGGACGGGTCGTCACTTCGATAGTATTTTTAGATATTAAATAAAATACTCGTATTATCGCGTTACGTATGCGCGTTACATTTTGACTTACGCAAGGAACCAGTCCTCGTGTTATTTAAACGGTCCTAGCTTATTCGCGCGAAAATTCTAAGACAATTCAGAAATTATACCTACAGGCGCCTAAGGTGGAACAATTCGAGAAATATGTCTGCAATATTGTAGTTTTCAAACCAGAAATTAACCAGGTACCAATTAGAGCAGGCCTATATCGATTAGTAGGCCTCCTAACGCTGGTGAATCGAACAAACTTCCATTAACTAGAATCTACGCCTAAAATCATTAATGCCGAGTTCGAATACACTTGTAATGCGTTTAAGATATGACATGATATCCCATAAGATATTAAACTTTCCGAACCCATTAGCATCTGAAACTTTGTCAAAGTTTCCCTCCTCCGCGCCATGTACCGGGAGGGGGGAAACGTTCTATCCCTATCACACACATTCCAAGTCGCGTATCGCCGTCTCTGTCGCACTTGGTGCTTGTTGCAAACCCATTAGTGTCTTGGTAATCTCACTGTGCGGTAATATGTTATACTTTGAAATCGTAAATAGGTATTACAGGTAATTAAAAAGTTTTATTTCTGTAGGGAGGAACATTGCACGGCTTACTTTATATGGTTCAAAATTGTGAAATTTCACACAAAAGTCCCTTAAAAACAAATACAAAGTAATAAAACAGAATGTCTGTGTAAAATTTAAAATACCTAAGATTTTATCCGACTACGGAGGGTAATGTATGTTTTATTCGTTGGAACGCCCTGCAGCACAAACTGCTTGACGTAATTTAACATATTGTCGTTAATATTCGTATGAGTTGTCGAAGTAACTCAAGAAAAATCTAGGTTCCCGGCCTGAAATATCAAAATCCCTTTAAAGGGTATCCGGTACATTAAAGCTCTTGTTATACACAAACAAGTAAATCCCTATCGAGCAATTTAAGTAGGAAACATTCAATACAAGGAAAATATCCGCCAATTATTTTCCGTTTATTGCGAGGGAAATTAGTTGACGTATTTATTGGCGGGAGATCAAAGAACGTAGAGCAGGTCGACCGTGTTAGGAGAAAATAACTTTTTTTATATTTTTAATAACATGTAAGGGTTTGTATACACAAGGTGATTTTTAATAACAGATAAGGATGTCTCACGTTGGTCAATTCTTAATAACAAATAATTTATACAAATATTAAATGTCCATATTTCGTGAAAAATGTTCTTCATTTTGTTTTTAATTCTCCTTTTGTTATATGAGTCTTTCTGTATTTATGCTGAATATATTACGCGACCATCTCGGTCCTTTGGAGGGGCAAGGCTTCAATTTAAGGTTCATCAAACTTAGCTTCCTATCATAGGTTAACCACAGACGCGTTGCTATCCCTGAGGACTAAGTTGGAACGCTTCGGAAACGTATATGTCCCTTCAAATCAGAACACAGCAACGCTTAAAACTACTGTTATTAGAATTCTCAAGGTTTTTACCACCTTCAAACCCTAGAAATACATCTTCGTATAGAACTCTTGCTCTATATGGAGTTGGTTACAGATGTCCATGAATAACAATGACCACTTAGCATCCAATATAATGCATACTCGTTTGTTACTTTATACTTTAAAAGGTTAATTCGTGCACGGAAGCAATTTCCAATACCCTTTGTTAACCCTCCACATTATTTCAATTCACTTTATTAAACAAAAAAAGCCGGTACAATTCCGGCCCCCGCCGCGCCGTCGTAACCCGTACACGCTGAATTATTCACACATTAATTTGTTCAGGTCGTATCGACCGTACCGTGCTACCACTACACGTGGTCGTTGTGAGGGTGATGTCACGGTCTTTTTTTTAAATCGAAGATGGCAAACGACAATGCAATATATTTGATGGTAAGTTGTCACTGCCGTCTATAGAAATCCTTTATATGGTCGTCAACACTATATTGTGCCACTGCTGTGTAAGGGCAAGGGTCCTTCTCAGAGCGAGAGTAATTTAATCCATAGTCCACCACGCTGGCCAAGTGCTAGTTGACTTCAGCTTTGTGATTATAAGAGTGAATTTTTAAACATAAAAATAAACTTAACACCATAAATTCGGCTCGTAGTATTACAAATTTTGCACATATTTCATTTTCAGGTATGATAATACAATAAGTATTCTACGTAGTTGTAATATTGATTCTTGACCGTAATAAAATAATAAACGAAACGAATAAAAAGGATTAATGAGCGAAGAATCTTAAATACACTTTAAGGCAATAATTTCCCCACCTCACGTACAATTCTCCTCATCGCTTAAATATACAACCTTAATCCCGCTCCGAGGCCATTTATCTTTATTTTCTTGCCGACGGAGGTATGAAAGTGAGCTGAGGGCAAGATGGGTGGGATTATCTTAAATATTCAAGTGGTGCGCGATTACAATCAGACCCAAAGTACAGGCAACGTTGGGATTTACATGAATTTTGTACTGTTGCAAATTGACCCTTGTTTCCCGTTGGAAGTACTGTTTGTTTTATGTTTTTTTTCTACCCGATCGCGGAAAGTAATGTTTTCGAGCGTAAGCATTTTTTGTCAAACGCTACAGCTCAAACGTCTTGATAAATTTTGTCTTCATAAATTAACCGACTTCAAAAAGGAGGAGGTTATCAATTCGGCCGGTATATACATATATAGACTTCTGAAGTCGGCGCTCATATTAGACACGCTGTTTACATCGTTATCCAACGAAATATGTACTAAACCAACATTTATTTCAATTATTTTTTACTTCGTAGTGACATAGAAGTCGGTTGTATTTTTTTTGTTAATTTTTTTTTACGTATGAGGTGTCAGTGAATTAAAATAAATAAAAATAAACGCTTTCTACACTCATAGCCCACAGTAGGATTCCGTGTATTGTAGGTGCCATGGACACACACACAGACAATACACAAACATCCAGACCCAGAAAACTTGTTAAACTTAATGAACTAGAACTTACTTTTATATTTTTTATTTTTTTAATAATATACACTACACTCTGGCTTGCAGGGCATGCCAATAAATGAGAAATTCATACATGTCCCTCGGCTGTCCGATAAAAAACATAGACATAACAAATAATTTTATTCATAAAATGTTATATTCCTTTACATGAATAAAAGCCTGTAATTGATTCACTGGCTTAGCCCAACGCGCCATAGGTAAGTCAAGTAATGAATCTTGTTTATTGTGACATTACATACGATCTATAAGCCAGATTTAATATAAGAAATTATATTTCTTAAATAAATTATTATACGCATTCATTAACAAATACATAATTAACGAATTTAAGTAATTAGAACAAGTCGTGACCTAAGAAGACGTAATAAACATTGTACGAAGTAAATTAACATTAAATTTATGCACAGTGCGCGCAAGATGGCGGCACCTGCAGCTAACTCGCCTATGTCAAATTAAATAAATAATGTAGGAAATGTACTTCATTATAATACTAGCTTTTGGCCCTGATTCCGTCTTCGTTAAGAATAATTAAATATAAATAAGAATATACAATAGTAAAAGGTGTGGCAAGGGAGACATACTTATCTAAAGCGTTATCAGGCATAGCAACGCATTTGTGACCGACTTCGGGTAGGACTCTTATATTACCGTTGGTTTATTAAAGATGTCCAAGAGCGCTAGTATCTATTTATTGTAAAGTAAACTGCTTTATATCCGTGGACAGCAGTGACCATTCCATGGACTGCGTACTTGCATACTTCCAGTCCACAACACTGGACATAGGTCTTCTCAAGTCAAGGTGAGAAGGATTTAAGCTATAGGCCACCGCGCTAGATAAGTAAGTATTTGTTTTACTTATGAGAAGGTTTTTTAAAATAACTTGCTGGCGAGCAGGTTTCCTGGCAATATTTTCATTCTAAATTATAATTAATTTCTAATACGCCCATAACTGGAAAACCAGGGCGTACTTGGGGTACAAACCTCGTTTACCCAATTGAATGGCCAACTTTCAACTAGGCTACCACTTCAACACTGAACGGAAATTATATCACATTACGTCACAAGAACGTGCAACCTCTTCAGATGGAGTGCTTATATAAAATCACTATACAAGTGGACAGCAACATCCGTGCATCCGACACCGGGTGGAACAGTTCTAAATTGAATTCTATTTCGATTCAATATCGAATTGAACACATGTCATGTGTTCGGTTGTGAAGAGTTCTCAGAGATATTTAAAGGTTTCCCGCGGTATGATTGCGTATGTGTGCGTGCCACTGACACACACAAAGTGGTGTACACAAACACGCAGACTGTGTAAAAGTAAGCTTGTCATTTGAATGCCTGGGTTGCCGGAAATCGAGTTTGGAACCTTGTGTATATCAGATTGGTATGTTGTCAGGTGCGGTATGGTGGGATATCCGGGGAACTGCAAATCATATTGATTTTTTTAATGTTTCATATTCAAGCACTTCTCGACGAGAATAAATCAGCGAGTACAGGAAGATGTAAATAACCATTAATTTATTTGAAAGGTGTTTATAATCCGATCTGTTTAACAAAATATTGTCAAAATTATTTCTCACTTTTCGACGTTTTTTCAAGTTGGTTGTCGAATTTAATTTTTACGATGTCTATAATATATTTTTTTATCTTGACAAAACTAATACACTCCATTAATAATAATAGACAACTGTATTGAAACATTTGCATCTAATAATAATAGATAATGCATTGCAACATTTGAAACCCCTAATAGGAGAAAGATTTATAGTATTACATCGCGTCCTAAGAACATGCAAGCGATTCAGATGGAGCACTCAAATAACAGTACACGAGTGGGCAGTTATGTCCATGCATCCGACAGGGGTTGGAAGAGAATCGAAACGGGTTCAAAATGGATTCTATTTTCAATTCGCGACCCCTCACATCTGGAGAGCGTACTATACTCCCTCGAGATGATCGCTCGCGAAGAGATTTTGAAGACGCTCCAATGGATCTCATTTCGGCAAATTTATTTTTGCAATGTCCGTGATATTTCATTATTGGGATTTATGGGATGTGAATAGCGAATTTACAAAGAGAGTTTGTTGGTAACTTTATTTTTTTTTGTACGCAAATGGGCTATATCCCACATGTTAGCCATAAAGGCCATAATCCCACACACGAGCCCATTGTAACAGACTTTACACATTTTAAATAAATGGTTGGTAGACCCATACCCAGCTGTGAGACAAACAAACTACAGCAAAACGATCATTAATCTGCAAAAATGTGTAATTAATTACTAATTAAGTAATTAAGTATATGTATTTCAAAATTGACATGCAAAAGTACAATTTCAATATTGCTTAAATCTCTGTACGCTAAATATGCCTAAAATTATATATTATTCTGTATGTATTTGATACTGTAATGTTAATATATAATTCATTCAATTCATGGTTGATTTCAATTACTGAACACGGATTTTAATTCTATCAAAATGTGCCACGTGTGAAGTGAATAACATGTGTAAAGTGCATTTAACATGAACAACTTATAGTAAATAACACGTGTATATTTGTGCATTTAAACTGAACACCTTTAGTACCAGCAATTTGCACGAATAAATATTCATTCGATGGATCATTCATGCATTCATTCACTCACAAAAATACCTCATTAATAAGTAACGAACATACAAAAATAAAAGAACAATTTCTTTGGAAAAACGAAAACATGCCGCAAAGAATTTCGTAATCAAAACATTTATTACATTCAAGTGTCATAATAACGATTGTTATGAAACATATGGGGGTAATATAATAACATTCTTACCGAGTGTGCGATAAAACATTCCGTTTTTATTTGTACAAGGAACCCTGGGTACTTTACGTGTGCATATCTACGTGTGTAAAATGAATATTACATATGTAAAATGTAAATAACATTTTGAAGGTGGTAGAACCGTTTGTCGTTCAACTCCGGCGGCACCACCGCCACACCTATTTCTACCTAATAACAGCAGTGTTAGGCGTTGCTGTGTTCCGTTTTGAAGAGTGTGGTAAGGGAGACAGACTTTTCCGAGGCGTGCCAGCTTAGACCTCAGGTAGGTATATCTAATCCTTGTCCCTGTAGTTCCGGGACCAGAATAGGGCTACGGTATCCCCTGCCTGTCGTAAGAGGCGACTAAAAGGGGGCTTCCGGGGTTGCAGACGGCAAGAGTGGGAGCTCGAACCGCCCGGCCAGCAACCCCGGGATGGACGGCGGTATGTGTGGTCGCATACCGTCGTGAACACCAGATGGTGTCGTGAGTTTCAAGCTCACGTGGGCGGAGCCCGACGGGGCAACGCGCCAAGTGGACTCCGGTTGCGTTCCGTTGGTGATCCCGGAGTCCTCTACGCAGCGCCGAGGATGGCCACCGGGGGGGTTTTAGTGCGGTAAGAATCCCACATAACCCTACGTCACTCCCACGACACTGGGTACCTTTTGAAGGTTTCCCCCTCGTAAACAAAAAAAAAAGGTATATCTAATCCTATCTGGGGTTGATTACAGATGTCCACGGGCGGCAGTAGCCACTTACCATCAGGTGGACTGCATGCTCGTCTGCTAGGTACTCCTATATCATAAAAAACGCTAATATCATGTTCAAAACTAAAGTCTGCAAGTCGTACTAATTGCTTGTCAAGCGTGCTCCACGCTTATTTACTTTCAATTTGACAACAAAAGTTTACAAAACGGCATGAGTTTTAACGCGGGATTGGACGCGGGATTTCCGGGAATCCCACCGCAATCCCACCTCACACACCGTAATGTTACACGATGTTCGTGTCACAATATGTCACATTACCATGCTGTAAAGTAAATCACTAGCTCACCAGCAACTTATTTACATTAAAACAAACGTGTGAAGAACTAATTTAAGCCAAAACATGTTGATAATAAAGAAGACGGTATAATTTGCGAAGTGTCCACGTTAAATTGGCAGCCGTTTTCGCAGAATTTTGACGGGTTTATTTTTGAACTTTGCAGAAGTGTTCGTCGTTCGTAGAGCTGCTGGGTTCTGTAGGTTTACTATGTACGCGCGAATCCGTTATATCGACCGAAGTTTCGGATGTTTCTTCCTATGATGCATTTATGGAAATACGTGACGGACAAGGTTGACGAAAAATGAAGTATTTAATATTTATCCTCTGCTATATAAAGTTTAAAATCTACTTATAATTAATTTTAATGATAAACAGTTCCAAATAAGGTTTACCGCTGGGCTCCATCTATATAATACAATCTACGGAAAAACTACCATAATATTTTTTTTAGAAGACTGGAGTAGTAAACAAATTTGTAGTCCACCTGATGGTACATGGTAGTGTCACCCATGGAATGTAGGTAACAACTCCATAAACAATAAAATCCACCTCAAGACGACCACAGATACGTTGCCACTAGTGAATACTAAGTTGATCGCCACATATATAAGTCAGCCGTATAGCACATAAGTTGGTATCTTGGCGGATGAGTGGGTGTGGGTATTTAGCATAGTACCCCTTATGAGTAGCTGTTATGTTAATATGAAACAATAAAAAAACATTAGGTGGTAGAATCCTTTGTGGTTCGACTCCGGCGGCACCACTGCCACACCTATTTCTGCCTTATAACAACAGTGTTAAGCGTTGCTGTGTTCTGTTTTGAAGGGTGTGGTAAGGGCGACATATTTTTCCGAGGCGTTCCAGCTTAGTCCTCAGGGGTAGCGGCGCATCTGTGGCCGGCTTCACGTAGGAATATCTAATCCTATCTGGGGTTGATTACCGATGTCGATGGGCGGCAGTAGCCACTTACCATCAGGTGGACTGCATGCTCATCTGCTACTCCTCCTACCTACTACTATAAAAAATAAACATAAACTAAAACAAATTATTAGATAACATGAGCATACGACATAGCTCTACATATCGGAATGCATCCTAACAACAACAATAAAAACAACAACAGAGTAACAACATAACAACAAAAACCGCGAAGACCGCTGTCCACCGACCACGGAGCAACGAGACGCCGGAGGCTACCGATACTATGCAGTGTTGCTTTCGAACAAAGTTTGTTTACAAATATTAGCCGTTGACTCTACATTGGGACCAGCCAACAAACACAAGAGTATCCTTCTACTTGAAAAAATACGATTACGTATACGTTACGTTACTTTTTTTATAATACAGAGGTAGAAAACGAGCAGTTAGTTCACGAAATACTAAGTTTTTACTGCCCATGGACATCTGTAATCGACCCCAGATAAGATTGTATTTCTACCCGAGCTTGGTCACAGATGGGTTGCAACCCTTGAGGACTTAGTTGGAATATGTCGTACAAGTACGTCTTACCACACCCTTAAAAATAGACCACAGCAGCGCTTAACATCTATGTTACTGGGCATAAACAGGAGCGGCGGTACCACCGCTACACCCATTTCGAGAACCGAACCACAAAGGGTTCTACCACCTTTACCCATCCCACCCAGACTCTAACAGTAAGGGACAGTAAGAAACAGTAAGGGAGACTTCAATATCCAGGCGGCAGTGACTACTTTCTATCAGGTGGATTGCAAGCTCCTTAGCTATGTCAATATTATATAAAAAAAATGTATAAGTGTGTTCATAACGTAAAGACTCCTAAGCATTGAGTGTAGAAAGCGATTCTCTTTTTAAAAGCCTTTTTTTTAAATATGTTCTTTAGTCTATACTCATAGTTACAAGAACAATATACACGTACACGTGTACGCTACACAAATAAAACCAAACAAATACACAACAAAATGTCGAAAACAAGTCACAAACAAGTTCATAGGAAAATCACAAACAAACAATGAACACACACAACAAACAAAAACCACGGCAAACGTCGTTTAACTGATGCAAAGTTGCTAGTTTCCGGTATAACGTGTTCGAAGGGTGGCCGCGTATTATCCGTATGTACAGTCAGTACCCTTACCATGAGTTTTTACGTTTTGACAAATATGACTGTTTTGATATTTGTTTACGTATTTACCCATACTATTTCAAATCAGTGCCCCTAGCGGATTATTTCAGAACTTGGAAATTGTATGGAATTGTATGGAACGTAAACAAATACCAAAACAGTCATATTTGTCAAAACGTAAGAACTCATGGTAAGGGTACAGTACACTACTACTCATTTACTATATTACAGAACTCCCTACTACTCATTTACTAATGAGCGGAAAATTCCAAAAATATCTATACATGCAAACATGGAAACTTGAATGTAGGTAAAGGTATTTTTGAAATCTTAGTTTGTTCATCTACTTTTGAAGCTGACTGTACCTTTAACTTTACCCTTTACCTTTAATATAAAGCTCTGTTCATTAGTTTTATATTTTCATAGACAAATTGATAAAAAAATGCGTTACAAGAACTTACGTTACTAACCTTACCAAATAAGCTTCCGTCAAAGGTGGTAGAACCCCTTGTGGATCGACTCCGGATGCAACAACGCATTTATTTCTGCTTAATAACAGCAAGTGTCGAGGGCTACTGTGTTCTGGTTTGAAGGGTGTGGCAAGAGAGACATACTTTTCCGAGGCAATCCAACTTAGTCCGACGGAATATCATCAATGGTCACTCATTAAAGCCAGTGATTTTAGGAAAAGTAACCAAACTGCATAATTACCAAAAATTTGGAATTAAAATATGTCTGAACAAAGAAAATAAGATGTTATTATTTAAATGATTTCAAGATCCTATATTCTAACAATTCTATCAATATTTCTCATTTCCATTATCATATCCACACACTAGTAGCACGATTTACACTACCGGGAACATTGTAACGCGAGCAAGAGAATAAATTTTATTTACGAGCGTGGCCATTCTAGTTTCGACGCTGGAACAGTTAATTCTCAACGGATAGTCGCCAAGTGGACAGCTAATGTCTTTTTATGTTACAAGATGTAAGTGGAAGCAGTGGCAGCCTAGTGGTGAAGAAATAAAATATAAGGCCTCTTGATCGAGGGGTCCGAGGTTCAAATCCCAGGCACGCACATCTGATTTTTCAAAGTTATGTGCGCATTAGAAATTAATTATCACTTGCTTAAACGGTGAAGGAGAACATCGTGAGGAAACCTGTATACCTGAGAAATCTTAAAAATAAATCAAAGGTATGTGAAGTCTACCAATTCACACTTGGCCAGCGCGGTGGACTATGGCCTAATCCTTCTCATTCAGAGAAGAGCCCGAGCCCAGCAATGAGACAGTAACGAGTTGATGATGATGATGATGATGATGATATAAGTGGAAAGTCGGCGTGCCGACTATTTAGTGTTATAACGTTGTAGGACCCTTCACAGTTTTACTTCGGAGGAACCACCGCTGCGCCTGTTGTAAGTTTGTAACAGCAGTGTTAAGCGCTGCTGGGTTCTGGTTATAAGGCAGAAGCAGGCTAGTAGAGTAGTCAGAAAGGTGCACTAATTACTCCTCATGAGTTACAATGCATCTGTCATCAACCTTAGCCAGGACTCCAATTCCATTTGATTTCCATAACACGTATAGAGGCGACATTAGACATTTAAAATCAGATAGTGTATGATATATAAATTTAAGAAGTCCTTGTCACCAAACGACATGCTATCACCAATTTCATAGAAAACAAAGTGGCCTTATCGAAAAGAAGTGATTCCATACGAAGTTATTTATAAGTGCTTAGCCGGGAACAAACCCGGCACCTTTTGTGTCAGACCGATACGATAGCCATTGAGTTACTCCATAGGTAGATAACAAGAAGAAATATAACCAGAAATTCAATAAACATAACATATTAAGTTAATAATTCGTGTAACACTGTAATACTTATATGACTGTTACGTCTGACGGCTTATTTCATTATCCACTCCTTTGAAACCTTTTCAAAATCTCCGCTCTTTCTATGTCGCACTTGACGCTTGGAATATTGCATGCCGTAATTTGCCCAGATATTTTATTATAATAGAAAATTACGAAACTGGCAAAATGTATAAAAATATACATAATAAATGACATTGTAAACTTATTAAAATCGGCATGAATTAAAATAGATATGAAATAATTAGGGTCTTTCCAAAATCCATTCATAGGGCGCTTTTTCTGTCACGCATGTTTACGCCCACATGCGTGTCTCAATCTCAATCGCACTCAATAGGCACACGCACATAGGTCGCGGGGAGACGGCATCACAAAATAATATTGACAAACAAATTTCATGACAAGAAGAAAAACCAGAGACATTACCAAAGGGTATATTAACCTATGACAATACTTTCTCGATCATCAATAATTTATTACTATTTTTTAATTAAATGAAGATTATAATATTTACTTATTTGCAACAAAAATTTTAAGAGGATGAGTGTAAATTGCTCCACTAGTGAGCATATCCACAATGGAAAGGAAATATATTGATGGGTTTTGAAAACGGCAATATTACTTCAAGATTCAATTAGGGAGGTATGGTTCGTGTAAATTTGATTGTGATTGCACCTAGCTAACTCCTATTGTATGCGAGCTAACGCGTGTTTCAACACGCGTGGAAGCGTAAACACATGTGACAAGGGTGGTACTTGTTACGCAATTTTTCTACGCACACTTTTGCTGTTCAATATAAATATTTTTAGAATTTCATTCGACAAATTATTAAAATAGTAATTTCATATTAAGCACAAAATCTCTCTCAAAAATCGTCAACTCTTTTTAAAGCATCAACAGTCGAGCGTTTAACTTATTCATCAAGACCGGACGATATCAACTAAGTCGGATTTCACGTCTCAACCGCCGCACAGTACACAAAGAAACTTTTTCAACTTTTACAGTACGAAAAGAACAGTTCTTTATGGACAGTTAATCTGAGGATTGTCCGTGCAGACCGTCTCCGGGGGTAATCTTGTAAACGGCGTAATCCTGTACTATCTTTGTAGTAATCGAATTATTCCTAGTGGAGTGGACGGATCTTTGAGAGATAAAGAATTATTCATAGCGGGAATAGACGAGATTGTTATAATTACTAGAGTATAAATCCTCGAGATAATTTAGTAACGAAGGGACTGCAAAATTTAATGCCAATTTACAAATCCTCTAGAGTCTGTGAAATAATATAAGAGAGTTTTCTCCGTTAAATAACTTCCGAAGCGGTAATGATGTTTAACATTCAAAGAGATTACAAAACTCTTTTAATTAAACTTGTTTGCTTTTTTTTCTGAAAAACATATATTGCTGACATCTGTGTGTTACTTGTGATGCGTTTGTAGCATGTGCAAACATTTATAAGGTGTAAGAACCAAACGTAAGAAACCAAACAGAAAACATCAAAGTAATTATTACATAGCACATTTTTCCTGATGCGCTAGCACAGAAAAACTCTGGCATTATTAAACCTATGGTTAAAAGCTTGAAAGGAATTCCAAAAATTACAATACATTCTTCCATAATCCAATTTCCATCCGAAAAATTTAAAATTAGAAATGTATTTAATAAGTGACGTAAATTATTCATATCCAGCAATTATGAGGTTTGTAAATCACTGTGACGTGTCTGTAACACCATAGATACCAATATTTTCAATGACTACTTTTAAATAAATTTCGAAAGCTTTGCAAAATTATTCACAGCATCATTAATTAGTGCGAAACAACCGTTCCTAGTTGTATTAAAGTATTCTCTTTTGTCCGATACACAAAGGATGTTGGCGGTATTTTCTGCAAGATTAACTCCTTCAATGTACTGTTATGATTTATTAATTACGAACGAACACTGACCCGCGCAAAGGAAATCTTTGCCGTGAATGGCCGTCTTTTCAAACGCCTTATCCTTTTCAAAAGTGTAAAATAATAGAGAAAATCCGTTCTGTGGTTATCAAGATGAGCATTGAAATCTTTTGCATTTAAATTTAAATATGAAATTAGTATACTTAGATATTCTACTGAAGTAGTTGCCCAGATTGAGAGGTGCTTTCCGTGAATGGCCGTATTTTTAACGAGCGATGTCATATGGTCTTTTAAAAAGTATTAATAACAAATACAAATTTATATTTCAATTTAAATTATAGTATATTTTATATTTTTGACACAAAAATGTAAATCTTTGTATGAGGACATATTTTTATTTAAACTTCGTTTTAGTAGGTAATTGTTGCTATATAACGGCCATAATAATACACACTTTGCAAAAGCCATGTGTCTAGCTATTACGATACAAGAGATAGTCCTGTGACAGATGGACAGACGGACAGACAGCATAACTCTATAAAATGATTTGGTAGATAAGAACGGCAGGATCTTTCTACCGCCCCTTGTGGTCGGAACTTCAGCTCTAATTAAAATCCGAACAGAATGATTCACCCAAGAGCCTGATATAAGGCACACAGCAGACGATGCACATACATAAGTAGGCAACACACACGCGCGATCAGCTATTTCTGACCATACGTCGGGTGTTGATAGACACGCGTTAGGATGGACGCACACGATAACATGTCGGTATGCTACAATAATGTCGCAGTAATGAAAAAATGAGATTTATTAAACTCATGCGTATGTTGTTGAAAATTGTAGAAATTAATTATTTTTAGTTGCAACGCTGAAAGAAAAGATAGCGATGAAAGTTACACGGTGTAAAGTTTTCATACGATATTCCTATTTTGTCATTGTGTCCTTAGGAGATTCCTTAGATCGGCTTCACTTAGAAATACCCATTCGATAGAGTGGACTGTACGCTCTTTTGCTACTTCAATCTTATACCGCGCATTATTAGATCGTGGTATTCATTTTTTATTTTCATAAATATTTATGTGTGCTTTAAGAAATAATTAAATCAACTTTTCTTTTTTTTACTGTTTGCACTCATGTGCACAAAATTTTTATGACAGTCATACTGTTTGTATTACGTGTGCCTTCGCGTCGCAATAATAAAACGCGACCTTTTTATTTTTAACATTATTTAGTAAAATTTATATACAGTTCCACAAGCAATTAAATATGACTTGTGAGCTTTTAATCGAACATATGCGCGCACGCCATAATAATAATATTTATATACGCTTCATGAAGCAATTAAATATTACTTCTCAACTTTTATTCGAACGTGTGCGCGCGCGCCGAAATAATTAAACGTGACCTTTTTATTTTCGTTGCCGTTTAGTCAAACTTATATGCGCTTCTAGAAGCAATTAAATATGACTTTTTAAACAATTAAATATGATTTCTTAACTTTAAATCGAACGTGAGCGACCTTTTTATTTTTGTTGTCGTTTAGTCAAATTTATATGCGCTTCTAGAAGCAATTCTTAACTTTAAATCGAACGTGAGCGCGCGCGCCGCAATAATTAGACGCGACAGTTTTATTGTTAACCGACATCGTCAGTCATAATTTATTCAAATTTATATGCGCTTCATAAAGCAGTTAAATATGACTTCTTAACTTTTAATCGAACGTGTGCGAGCGAGCAGTAATTAAACGCGACCTTTTTATTGGCGCGGTCGGGACGGATTAATTGCGTCCGCAAATGCCGTCTCAATGTGCAATGGCTTGGTTATAAATAATTTGTTTATTGCATTACAATATGACATACTGATGCGCGCGCGCACCGACGGAGACGCTTCTACGGGTACGGGCGATCTTATGGCAGTAATGGGTTAATGATGGTTATTATACTCCCGTTAATAATAATCATCATCAACCCATTACTGTCCCACTGCTGGCCACCGTTCTCTTCTATACTATACTAGGTTAATTATAATAATCATGAATAATTGAAGGCTGTATAAACTTTCGTTTTTTATCCGGAGACACCACCGTCACACATATTTCTGCCAAATAACAACAGTGTTAAGCGCTGCTGTGTTCTGATTCGAAGTTGGTAAGGGAGAAATACTTTTCCGAGGCGACTTAGTCCTCAGCGGTAACGGCACATGTGTGGCTGACCTCAGGAAGTAATGTAATATTTTTGGGAAAGTAAGAAAATTTCGATCTTTGTAGGCAGAAATTAGTTAAAATTGATGACGTCATAGACGAGATTATATTTATCAGAAATAGTTATATGGAAGATTCAAAAGGTAATAATTCATATTATTGTACTGTTAATACAATACTTGTATTATGTATGTCAATATTAAATATATATGATCTAAGTCTTGAGTTCAGAAATAAACGTTTTATCTATGTATGAATCAAAATAACTTATTTAACTAACAGATCGTGAGATATACGCATCGATTACATCTTTCCAAGATTCGTGGTTGTCATTGAAATGTTCTCAGCCACCAATGATTTATTTGTATGGAAAAAGATATAAACATTATAAACAAAAATTGCCGCCCGATGTACATATATGAGATAAAAGTTGACAATAATAGTTTCAAGAATTGTGGGCGAAATAAAACAATAAATGGTCTTTCTATTTGAAAATTATGCCGGCACCATAAAATGCCGCCCGGGCACGAGATAGTAAAGAAACTTAATAGCAGTAATATGTAAGATTTGCCGCCCCTTTTGCCCGTAGCTAGCACCCCTAGTTGAGGAGTAAATTGAAGCCTATATGAGCCTACTTTATAACTACATCTCTATTAATCACAAACAAACATTCTACAGAAACTAACCATCAGTAAAAATCTAATGAGAATTGGCGTAAAAAATTACGAGATTTGTAATCGTCACTCACGCAAACTGTGTTACTAGAGAAATATTTCGGGATAAAAAGTCATCGGAAAAACTAAAAAAAAGAAGAAAACTACTAGTAGACGTGTCAAAAACGCAACAATTTGTAAGCAGTTACGAACAAACACGTGTTAAGCCCCGCCAGCGAGTCACGTAGTGCGATGTAAATATAGTTGGACGGTAGGGTTGTCACCGATATACATTTTATAAGGATAACTCGATATTTAATAAAAATCAACTTATTGCTCCTTGAATTACAATATATTTTTGTATTAAAAACAAAATTGACAAAAACGTCTAAGAAATAGTGTGTGCATAGGTCTTACACACTTCATAATAACGCTTGGTTCTTAATTGAATTGAATTTTTAATGGAAAAAATACAAAATTGATCTTAAACATACAAAATTGATTATGTCGACTATTTTAATGAAAATATATTTATTTTCTTCATAAGCTTACTTATAATATATAAAGTAACTGCTAAGTGCAAGTAAACTACTAGTCAATATTTCTCTACGGTTTTATTGTATAATAACTCACGTCTGTAGACCACTCAATAAAATTAAATCAAGGGTAAAAAACTAGAAATGCGTCTATGACAGACTTTAGATAGGACTCCAATCATTTTTGTATCGCCAAATATCCCAAAAAAAACTTAAAATAAAATAAAAAATTCAAACACGTATCAATTTAATATCCATATAAATGTGCAAATTGTGACAACCCTAATGCACACCGCCATCGACCGAAGACATTTATAAATATTTGATGAGCCGCGGCGTATATGTGTCACATTTTGCGCGAATAACTTTATAACTTGTACAGATGTGATGCTCATTGTAATTGGCGATAAAAATGAGATATTGTGCGAATTGCGCGTGAGATATCTTAAAATTGGTCTATATTTCTTAATACGATCGGGACTTCGTAACTATCGTTTTTTTTATTATAGGAGTAGCAGACGAGCATGCAGTCCATCTGATGGTAAGTGGCTATTGCCGCCCATGGACATCTGTAATTAATCCCAGATAGGATTAGACTTTCTATCTGAGTCCGGCCACAGATGCGCCGCTACCCCTGAGAACTAAGCTGGTACGCCTCAGAAAAATATGTCCCCTTACCACACCCTTCAAACCAGAACACAGCAGCGCTTAACACTGCTGTTATGAGGCAGAAATATATGTGGCGGTGGTGCCGCCGGAGTCGAACCACAAAGGGTTCTACCACCTTCAATTATTAATGATCAATGTAAGAATATTAATAAGTATGCAAATGACCAAACTTTAATTTTCGTCATCGTCTTCAATCCTTTACCGCAATGCTGGACACGGGTATTCTCTCAAAGTAAGAGGTTTAGGCCATAGTCCACCATTCTGGCTAAGTGCGTATTGCTACACTTCACACACATTTGAGAACTTTTTAAAGCCCTCTCAGGCATGCAATTTCCTAGGATTGTTTATCTCACCATTTATGCAAGTGATAATTATTTTCTGATAAGCATATAACTTTGCAAAATCAGACTAACGGGCTTGGGAACGAGCGTGTTTGTAACCATTATGCTATCAACTGAATTTATAGAGAAAATAAATAAACCAAATTAAAAGATAAAAACATTTTAGTTTTACTTGTGTGGTTCTCTATTTATCGCGTATGACCGCGTTGCAAGAACGTATCATTAAAAGATCAATAAAACTTTCGTCGCATTTCAAATTTACATCGCAGTCACAAATAAATAAACCACTTTCATTCTAGCGAGCGTCAAATGAATCTACAACTGCAACTGTGCAACATAATATAACATAACAGAACACACTTAATTCCGCGGAGCGTCAAATAAATTTAACGTACAATTTCGTCGCAGTTAGCGTCATATAAATCCGCATATTAGCGCGCGAGAGCGTCAAATGAACGTCGAACAGAATTTCCTCCTAGTTAGCGTCAAATAAATATCAATGGCGTAGGGATGGTGATGTGAGATCGATTAATCTTAGAATCGATCTTTTGGGCCAAAATAATTTCGGCACCACCGCGACACCTACTTCTACCTAATAACAGCAGTGTTAGGCGCTGCTGTGTTCCGTTTTGAAGGGTGTGGTAAGGGAGACAGACTTTTCCGAGGCGTTCCAGCTTAATCCTCAGGGGTAGCGGCGCATCTGTGCCCGACCTCAGGTAGGAATATCTAATCCTATCTGGGGTTGATTACAAATGTCTTTGGGCTGCAGTAGCCACTTACCATCAGGTGGACTGCATGCTTGTCTGCTACTCCTATATTATAAAAAAAAACTATTATTTCAATTGATCTCCAGTAATGGATCGACCCAGTGAATCAATCTTTCATCCTAGAAAATCGAAAGTCGATCTTTTCGAAGTTGGTTGAATGTATTGTAGGCATTATTTGCTGACGGATACGTATTTCAATGCTTGTTTGGTCCTGATGACCTTTTTTGCGCTTTTCTAGCCCTTTGTAGCTGAAAAGATCGAAGATCGATTTTTGGAGAATCGTTTCATTGGGCCTCGATTTTTTTGTGAATCGATTTATTACACTTCGTTCGAATCGATTCAAGATCTTTTTCGGAAAGAATCGCTATCCCTAGACAAATGTAAGTCGAACAGAATTTCGGCCTCATTAGCATCAAATAAATATCAAAGGCGTGCCAGTTGCTCGTCATATTTATGTACGGAAGTAGGGATGTTTAAAAAATCGATATATCGACATTTTTAAATCGATAAATCGATTTTTTGGCCGATACATTTTGTTCCGATATATCGACCCCATATCGAGCCAAAATATCCATTATCGAAAATTGTATAAAAAAACGATAGGTATATTTTATTCCAGCAGTATTGCTGTACGACGATATATTGAAATTATGTAATTTTGCCCTTTAAAAAAGGTATACTTTTAAATGTACATATATCGTATAAAAACCTATTGATATTATTGTGTTAGGTTGAACTAAATACATCATTATTTTAAAATCGCCAAGATTTTTTAAAATTTTACCGACTCTCGAAATCGATATATTTTCTTAATATATCGACGCCGATACCGATATTTATTTTATATCGATACTTTTGTTTACTTCCGACATCCCTACACGGAAGGACACCGTCAATTCTGTTTAGTTTGACGCGTTGTTGCAAGTTATGAAATAGCGTCAACGTATTTCGAGTTTCGGGATAATCTTGGAAGATGTACTAACGTTGTAAATGTCAGTATTGAATTGACAGCACTAACTAACCAACAACCAAGTGTTATACCAAGTATTCACCGCGTTAGAATGTGGGCTGTTTTAGCGGTCTTTAATTGATGGTCGTACATTGTTTACTTTTATAAAAGCTGTGATAGCAGAATGTTCAGGATTTTCGTCTTTTAACTTATGAGTCAGATTTTAAATTAATATTTTTACAAAGTCACGTACACTAACTAGGCATGTTATAAAACCTTTTTTTTTTTTGTTAACGAGGGGAAACCTTCAACAGGATCCTCCCCCGTCCTCGGCACTGCATAGGGGGGGGGGGGGCTCCGGGATCTCCCAAAGGAACGCAACCGGAGTCCTCTTAGCGCGTTGCCCTATCGGGCTTCGCTCAGTTGGCGCTCGCCCCACCGTATGGTGTGCACGACGGTATTCAACCACACATACCGCCATCCATCCCGGGGTCGATGGCCGGGCGGTTCGAGCTCCCACTCTTGCCGTCCGCAACCCCGGAAGCTCCGTTTAATTGCCTCTTACGACAGGCAGGGATACCTTAGCCCTATTCTGGTCCCGGAACTACAGGAACAAAGTTATAAAGCCTAGCTAGTTCGTATATATGCATAAAATAAAAACTTTCCAAAGCGTTACAATTTCTATAATGTATGAAAATTACCAATGAGTTTTAGACAAATCTGAAATACCATAATCAGTACGTTTAATTATAATCTATTATTAATAACTAAGTAGATAAGGACCACAAAACCTAAAAAAGAAATTTGTCGAAACCAAACTCTAGTCTAAAGTTTCATCTATCAAAAGAGAAAACAGAATGATTTAAGACTCCTTTCTATAAATAAATGGAACCTAAATATATCTCGAAACATATAATTGAGACAAAGTAATTAAAGCCACCCACTCACCTACCCTAATTTACATAATCATATTTTATTAGGTCCGCTGTAAACGTGCGATTTCTCAACGCCCAAAATAAACAGTGACTAAAGTACCGTTTGCGGCGAGCCTGACTAAATAAACGTTGGCTTCGAATTAATCCTAATGCAAAAAGCGGACTCACCGAGGGTTTGTTAAATATGTGTTTCTGATTAAATTATTGCTACGAATAAAATATTCGACTGGAATTACCAAGACTATTAAAACTAACCTCGCTAGAACTAGAATAGTGTTTCTATCTGAAACGACTTAGAGCCAGTCCACACGGCGCGTTGCGTTTCGTTGCGTCGTCGCAACGCAAAGGTTTTAACGCATAGCTGGCCACACGGGCGCTGCGCCAACGCAGCGTTACTACGACGGAGTCGTAACGCACCGTCATCGCAACGGCGACGCACCGTTGCGGCGAGCATTTTAAGTAATCGTCGCAGTCATTCTATAGAAAGCATGGATCGGAAAAGACGCCTGTCATTGCTGCTATTACTACGTCACCGTCAAAATACGTAAAAATAAGCGAGATCAGCTTGCATGTGCGTTCCTTATCAACGCATAAACAACTGAGCGCTGCCGCTCCGGCGACGCAATGAGTACTCCCCCGCCCGCTTCGTCTCGTGCGCTGCAGTTCAGTCGCGTATGCGCTGCGTCGACGCAGCGCACCGTGTGTACACTATGATTATTAGTATGTAAAACGACGCACCCACAGCGCTACGTCGACGCAACGCTGACGCAACGCGCCGTGTGGACCGGCTCTTATAGATGCGTTCCTTCTTCTGAGGACTATAATGGTCGCCTTAAATAATAAGTCTCCGAATATGTTCTCTCTTCTTAGATCCTTCAACCTAAAATGCACAATTTTATGATGAAAAAGATAATTTTTTTTTATAAATATATAGCTGTGAAAAATCAAGCGTGGTTGGTCATTTTGGAGGGTTTTTACCACAAGGGGTACCATTTGTTTTTCTTTTGTTAACAAGGGGGAAACCTTCAAAAGGTACACGGTGCCGTGGGGGCGACACAGGGTTATGTGGAAATCCTACATCAATAAAACTGCGCTGCGTAGAGGACCCCGGGATCCGCCCAGTTTCCGCCCAGGTGAGCATGACGCTCGCCACACCGTCTGGTGATTGATTACGACGATATGCGACCACGCATACCGTCGTCCATCCCGGGGTCTTTTCGGAAACCTAAGGACAATTTAAAAGCATTCGACTGCTTTGTTGATTATTACAATAAGCGTCCGTCCTAAGATGATATTGCGATCCTATTTATTATATGAAACGAATTAGGTGTGTACACCTATAATAATAATAATAATAACGCTATCTACACCCACAGTCCCACACTAGGATTCCCTGTATCGTGGGTGCCATGGACACACACAAAGACAAATACACAAACACCCAGACTCAGAAACAGAAACCTAATTCATCATTTAGATTTCTGTCTGGCCGGGGATCGAACCCGGAACCCTCTGCGCGTCAGACCGGTATAGTGACCGCGCGGGTCGTCAAATAACCTATAAGTATATAGAGCTGAATGCCTCTCCACTTTTCGAAAATAAACGAGCGACCGTATAAATTTTGCATAAACGCCGACGAAACGCAGCCTTAAATTTTTTAATACACTTTACATTTGAATCCTAAAATAAAGATCAAAATCAACACAGCGTTGCGAAAAGAAACCAAAAGGGGATTTTTTAACTAATTTTTTCGCTGGCGTACGTACAGTCCCGGATAATCCTCAGTCAGTCGGATTGCTGAACAAACAGTAAGGCTGGTTACTCATAATCCGATTGCGAGTTTTGATCGCCATCAAAAAGTTAGTTCTTCGATACCAGATATATTTTGATGTTCCCATAATTAAGGTTTTACTGGAATATTTTACGAAACTAATATATTTTAGATACTATATTTTTCTTTTGTAAATACCAGAAATAAAGTCGTGCAAAAAGTGTTTAGAGTTAAATATTATATTTATTTGTCACGCGTCTCGCTTCGAGGCAGCTTATTTAAACATTTTTATTAAGGTTTTTGTATTTTAGGTTTATCTTATGACTTGCATTGTTGATTAAAATGTTCATATAAAATACAATAATTACATTTTTATTGTTCGGTATTATTTAGATTATAACACGATTATCACAAATAAGTTAAACACTTATCGTAAATTCAGTAGACAGCCTTAATCCCTGATGCAAAAATAGACTAGAACGTTACGGCTTAACGAAGATAAAACTTTAAACCAACATCGCGATGCCTGCACATCAGTCTCTCGGGAGGCTAAACGGTGTCGCTTATTTAGAATTTTTAAACCTCTCGCACGAAAAAAGAACGCTTAATTTCGGACGGCTTAAATTTACTACCTAATTAGAAAAGTCGACTAGTCGCCGGATCGTCGTTTTAATAGCCAGCCTTAATCCGTCATGCAAAAATAGATATCATAGTCGCGTAAGCCTAACGGGTTTAAGCTTTTGACCTACAGTTGAGATACAGTTATATAAAAATATACACATGTCTATTATTTGTTTGTTGATTTAGTGTTTTTTGTGAATGGAGCTAAAGATAGCGTAATGGAAGTTGGGAAATAAGATCGTTTTTATAGCTACATATATATATACTACACTGATGTACTGACCATAGAGTGCCAGTTTAAAAATGAAGAAATGATTTTACAGTCTCTTTTTAACAAATGTCTGTGATTTCGAAATGTCGCTTCTAATTTCTGTTTGTGATAACAAAAATCATGTTGCATCCTCTATTACCTTTTTGTTTCATTATTGTTTGTTTTTCTTTTTCTGTTCGGTTAGGAATAATTGTAAAAGCTCCTAAGTTCCGTGGGTAATGATTTTCCAGCGTATGTAGGTATGTCTCATTATTTGGCACGCTTTGCAGTCTAAACGGCTTAACGGATTTTAACATACGAGGTATTGTTGAATTCGTATAAATTGTTTTCAATGAAAATATTTTTAAGCAATCGGGATTGATCTATTTTATAATAATTCTCTACTTTTCCGGAATGTTTACTGGAAAAGAAAAAACGTCAGAATTTTTTTTTTTAATTTTGTTACAAGTGTAAGTAACGCTTAGCAAGCAACAAAACACAGACAAAGCCGAGAGATAACCATTGTATAAATTAATATGGTATGCGAAAACCACAATTAACTATTACAGAGCATTCCACCAAAGGGAACAGAACAATGATTAATTATTTGGAGAGCAGTTAAAATTGGGATCTAGCGGGGTGCCGTGGGGTCCGGTGGGGTACCGTGGTCAGCAGTAGTTTAATATTGATGGGGGGTAACCGTGACTGATGTTAATGCAGTTCGGGATAACCGAATGCGGTTTGTTAATTGTAACTAGTTTGGGTTTCATTAAAATTGTAGGTAACACCGTTATGGTTGAATCTATTATGGGGTTACATCGCACAGGGCGTTGAATTTTTAATTGTATACCGCATTTCCCAAATCCCCTATAAGTTTCCCTCTTAAGTGTGGTTGTAACGTTTGATCCTCGTTGCAGACATAATATAGACTAATGTTAAAAATTTCACAGACGCATCTCTAACTTTTTAAAGTTACGTGCATATTAGAAAAGAATTATCCTTGTTTAAAGGTTTAAGGAAAACATTACGAGGAAACCTACACGCCCTAAGGTTTAAAAAAAAATTTCAAGGGTGCGTGTAATCACCTAATACGTACTTGCCCAGTGGACTACGGTGAATTAGCCCTATGAATTTTAGAATAGACCCATGCCCAGCAGTGGGACAGTTATATGTTGACAACGAGCAAAATAGGCTCCATCGGAACTCAATTGAGAAAACAAAACACAATTACCAAAACCTAAATCTGAAGCATTTTGGTCCTTCGAGCCGGATACCGTAAAAACAAAAATGATTGCTCAAATCCGCGTAACAACAATGGAACCCGATATCCTTTTAGGCATACTTCATAGCGCACCGCTGATTTACCACTTAACAAAGCCATTACAGACACAGCTGTTGAATTTAAAACTCACACGAACGATTAATTCGCGCGCCGTACTCCAGCCATTTACAATTTATAAAGAGAAATATGCGAAATGAGCCATTTGCATCGGAGAGTTCAACTCTCCGCTTTATAAATGTACGGTTAAAGAATTCAAATGAGACGTCAGGACGCCTTTTGAAATTCGTTAAAACCTTAGCATGGTTTTGGTTAAAACTTAAAAGTTAGTTCAGTTTCCGGGAAGAAGAGAAAATCCAAAATTAAATAAATTCATTCGTAACTGACATAATTTATTTTTGACTTATTAAAATCAGTATGTAATACTACTGTGCTCTGATTTTAAGTATGTGGAATGGTTAGAAGATAGTTCGATCGTAGATGTACCACCGCTATACCAATTATTTTACCCATGAGGCGATCATATTAGTCCTCAGAAGTGGCGATCACAGATGGTGATTTGGCTTCGGCTAGAATCCCTGTATTATATGGAGTTACCATACAATGTAGTTACAGATATTTAAAAGCTGTAGTGGCCGAATACCATAAGGTGAAGTTATAGTTCGTTTGTTTGCAACTTAGAGGAACAATGCATCTGTGAACCATCATAGATAGGGGCTCCAATCTTATGTGACGTTTAGATGTCAGTAAAAAATGGATGAGATGATGATGATGAGAATCCTTCTCATTCTGAGCGGAGACCCGTGCAAAGCAGTGGGACAATAATGGGTTGATGATGATGATGAAAAAATGGAGGATTGTACATGTGCTCAAAATTTTGGAGATTATTTAAAATCACTGGCCTCGAAAACATCTCGACGACTGCTCAATAATTAAAAACCCACGTAGATCCATACGTACGTTGACGCGTTTATAATTAAATCAAATCACCCCACCAACCCCATGATTCCCCATTCACCTACATAAAATAACCACCAAAACCGAATCCGCATCCGCTTATGAATTCTCAGCACCGCTTTTGTTGCGTATAAAAAAAGAGGCACAAAAAAAGAGTCTTTTGACGGAAGCTCGCAGATTTCGAGTGTGTGTAATTGCCTTTAGAAATGAAAATAGCTCGGTGTTTAAGCGCCTTTATACAGCTTAAAGAGTCGGTATTCTAGCGCGAGAATTGAATGCGGCAACGTTTCGGACGATTATGTGGTTGTCGACGGCTGACAAAGAGGTGTTTGTGATGTTGCTAAAGCTTTACATCGTGTCGTCTGCTTAAAGACGTCTAAACGTTGGGAAGATCTCGTGATAAAATTCTCGTGTCACACTGTTAGTTACCGTACTCCTCCGAAACGGCTTTACCGATTTTTCTCAAATTTTATATGCATATTCAGTAGGTCTGAGAATTGGCTACTATCTGTTTTTCATACTTCTAAGTGATAACGGTTGTTCACCCTTAACATTTTTTTATTTATATGGCAACACAATATTTGCCGGGTCAGCTAGTAATATACATATTTTCAAATTTTGTAAAACATATCTTCGTGGTTCATATTTATGATTTACTAGCTTTAATCCGCGGCTTTCGTTTAAGTTAATGTAATAAATTTTAATCCCTTATTTTACCCCCTTAGAGGTTGATTTTCCAAGAACATTGATAAAAGGGTTTTATAATTTCTAACCTGCAAGTCAAATACTTCATAATACTTGCCACGAAATTAGAAGTTTTTCTAATAAACTTAAAGCCATAAGGTTGTCAAGTAACCTTTTATGGGTTAGCCGATATTCTAGCGCGAGAATTGAATGCGGCGAACGTTTTGGACGATTATGTGGTTGTCGACGGCTGACAAAGAGGTGTTTGTGATGTGGCTAAGGCTTTACATCGTTTCGTTTGCTTAAAGACGTCTAAAGGTTGGAAATATAATATAGTTCTTTTCAATTTTGTAAAACACATCTTCGTGGTTCATGTTTATGGTTTAGTAGCTTTTATCCGTAACTTTCGTTTAACGTAACATATTTTCATTCTTTAATGTACCCCCTTAGGGTCTGCTTTTTTGAAGGACGTTGATACAGATACTTCAATATTTCTTACACCCAGACTGTTTGCGATACTATTAAATATTAAGACTAAAAAGTTGTGTGGTTCGTATAAATAAAAACCTCTCGTAATTTGAAAGTGTGACTTATAGCCATCAGTGGTATGTTGACGATATACTCTAAACAACTTACTCCCTTGTATGTACTTGCATTTCGCCGTCTCACACACTTACCTGAAAACAGAAAAAGACAAAATAAATCCCCCATTCATTCTTCAAAACATATTCAACACAGCTTAAAACCAGAATATTATTCCTTTAATAAAAGACTAGGGGCAAAAAATTAAAAAATGTTTTTTTTAATTACCGACTCTCCGCTCCATTTTAATACAACCCTCTACTACTCCGGTAGTCTGATTCATTAATTAAACAAAGAAAATAATAAGAACAGACGCCGGCAAAGTTTCCCCGCTGAAGTCTCAGTTTCGTCCGAACCGACTAGTGATCGTTACAAAGGATAATTTTAAATGAGGGAATGAATCTCTTACTTACCTACAATGTTATATTTAATTTAAGTTTAGTAGTGTTTAAACTATGAGTTTGAAGCTATGATACTCTTAGCTCAGTGGTTGGTAATCTGCCTCTCAATCGGCGGTCCGAGATTTCAATCCCAGGAATGATCCTCTGACTTTTCATAGTTATGTGCTTATTGAATTATCACTTGCCTAAAGGGCGAAGGAAAACATCGGAAGGAAACAAATTTACGCTCAAACTCTCTCACATATTTGTTACAAAGTTTTTTTTAAAACATTGAAGTGGCAAACGACCATGAAGTCCACCTAATGGTACGTGGTCGGTCACAGATGTGTTGCTAGCCCTTAGGAACAAGTTGGAATGCCTCGGATATGTATGTCTCCCTTACCACACCTTACAAATAAAGCAGCGCTTAACACTGCTGTTATTAGGCAGTAATAAGCGGTGGTGCCTCCAAAGTAGAATCACAGAGGGTTTTGCCACCTTCGATTCTGCGTTCAAACTGACACGAAACCGTATTTTTGCAATAATATGCACCACAACAACACAACCACACGATAACAAGTCAATCCTTGAAAGAAATCGTGGCTCATAACACGAGCGTAGCGCGAAACAAGTGCAAATGATCCGAATGGGCCAAACGAGCCGACATTATTTCAAATGGAATCCTATTACGGAGAAAATAAGGGCGCGTTACGGCTTCAAAGTGGCGGAGAACATTTTCTATTCTATTCTATAGAGCCACTTATTTGTAAGAGCCTCAGGCAGAGGAAACCGATGGTGGGAAGAATGGTATGAATTTGGCCTCCAATCTGTATTATTCGAATGGTTGTAAAGGTGATACAATCTAGTTTTTAGGGTTCCTTACCTCAAAAGGAAGGATGGAAGTCATAAGATTATTGTCAATCTGTTTGCCAAGTATCAATTTGAGTATCTCGAGGAATAATCAATCTGGTAAGTCAACAAGACATATTACTTATGGAATCAAAAGTTATAGAGAAATTATTACTGATCGGGAATCATGCAATTTGTCAATAACTAATGTCTGTGCTACAAGTAAAACCCCTCAATATGTAATTAAATAACAAAAAAAGTTATTTTATACAAGACAAAGTTAAGTTCGTTTTATTTTTCATACGGAGTCCTTCATGTGTAAGACCTACTCACACTTCGCCGGTTTTTGAACCGAAGAGCGTGTTACAAATGATTTATCAACAAAAGCAAATATCATTCCCCCATTCTGTACAGTTCAAGTGGTGGTAATTGTTGAATTCTACTTGATTTTTCAAAGTGCGTATGATACTTAAATTATTTTTAAATAGGAAATCTTCTACTTCTCATTCCGCATCGAATGGTTATGGTTCGAATCTAATCCGATTTGAAGAGTGACGTATAAAAATAGATTTATCAAGGTGATATTCGTTATCAAGCGTAACATAATTGGAGTTTTAGGAAGGCTAGAAATCACAGGTTAAAGCTAATAAGGGTGCCTTTGTCATATTTGGTAGGTAGTTAAGTTAATCTTGATATAAAACTGATTGATTTTTATTTTAAAAATATTCATATGAAAATCAACCCCTAAGAACCCCTAAGAAGCTACTCCTATGCCACAGGAGTCAAATGACTAAGGGTTCTTCAAACTTTTCCAATTAACACTACCAACAGTATTACCACCTTGTTACCGTCACTATCTTCCATACACGAGGCCCGCAGACAATTACGTGTGAATAAGTGATGGTATCATTCTGATCCGGTGTAGGGGTGAGATTGCAAGGAATAATTCAACGGCTCGCCTAATGGGGTTTGTTTTGTATTGCGATCGAGTGGCAAGGGAATACTCGTATAGAAAGTGTGTTATTTTTCTTTTGCGGCAAATTGATGTGGTAACGAGGATGCAGTCCACCTGACCGTTAATAGTTACTACTGCTTTCATCGTCCAAGCAAGTAATAAAATAGCTATAGGCACATAACTTTGAAAACTCAGTGGTGGTGCCGATGATTCCAACCTGCATGCAAAGGCTGTGGTTGTAACCATTAGGGTTATTGCTGCTTTTATTTGACATCAGTCAATCTTAATTAGAAGCCGAAGCTTTGGCGTTTGAAGAGTACTTCGAGAGAAAGTTCACCAATCTAAAAATCAGAGAATAAAAGGTACTTCCAGGATCGCCATGACCAATTCTAAACTGTCCCATTACAACAGAAATCTGCCCAAAAATCGGACAATTAATTCAAATACGACTTCGTGATGATTCACGTAACATTAAGGAATATGTGGCTAGGGAAATCAGCACATATATTTTCAAATAAGTGAAAGCGTTCCAAAAGTACTTCGAGAGACAGTTCATTAATCTAGACTTCACTGTACTGGAGAACAAAAGGTTCTTCCAGGATCATTATCACCAACCCGAATGTGTCCCATTTCAACAAAAATCTCCCAAAAATCGAACAATCAATTCAAGTACGACAATAGAGCAATCACTATACTCGCGAACAAAGTCACAATTTCCTAATGTCGAAAAAAGGATCCTAATCATTTTCCTGTTGACCAGCTCCCCCAAGAGTAATGATCTATCCGTCGTATGACATCGACGGATAATTAAACACTAGACGAATCCTCGTCAGTTGATTTCTCGACAGACGAAAGATCTCGTCTAAGATACTGAAGCTGATCATTAATATATCATGGTCATCAATAATCTCGACTAATGGTATATTTAGGGGGCGATATGACAATTCGATACGAAGGAACGTTTTGTCATGTTCTTGATATTCATCATCAACCCATTACTGTCTCACTGCTGGGCACGGGTCTCCTCTCAGAATGAGAAGGATTAGGCCATAGTCCACCGCGCTGACCAAGAGCGTATTGGTAGACTTCACATACCTTTGAGGTTTTCTTTTTTTATATATCTCTCAGGTATGCAGGTTTCCTCACGATGTTTTCCTTCACCGTTTAAGCAAGCGATAATTAATTTCTAATACGCACATAAATTTGAAAATCAGAGGTGCGTGCCTGGGATTTGAACCTCGGACCCCTCGATCGAGAGGCCGCGTTTCTTAACCACTAGGCTATCACTGCTTTTTGATATTATTGTTCTTGATATTATTGGAAGCAATATTAGGTTTTTAATCAATGAACATCGTCTTTATGTTATTTGTTTTCTCTCTGTTAATTAAATGGTTAAGTCCATAGTCCATGATGGCCAAATGCGGATTGACGTACGAGTCGTACTGCACACATTTGAGATGATTTCTTTTGATTTCCTCGATATTTCACATAACATTAAAACTTGAAGGCGGGAAAAAATATACGACCTTTTTGTAATATAGACCTTGCAAACGAAAATGCCGTCCAACTGATGGTAAATCGCCTGCTGCCACTTGACATCTGTCATCAACCCCAGAGAAGTTTAAATTTCTACCTGAGGTCGGCCATAGATGCATTGCTGTTCCTAAGAACTAAGTTGGAAGTTGGAACGTTTCAGATAAGTACGTCTCCCTTACCACACTCTTCAAATCAAAGCTCAGCAGCGTTTAACACTTTAGAAACAACAAAGGGTCTTACCATCATCAAATGTATAATTACGGACAACAGACACCTCACATATAACATTTCTATCCGACCACGCAGGATAGTACCATCTACCTTTAACGCTAGTTTAGTTTACGATTTCCTCCATACACTAATTTACCTAATTTAATTGATCAATAAACCCTTTGAAGATATGAAGACCGGTTGTAACGTACGCTCGTTACATAAATAATAGACATAAAACTTACAATTACAAATCAAACTCTCAGAGTGCGTATACCATAGAATTAGTAACGAAATAGGCTCCAAAACCAAGATATACTTTCTTCAACTGAGCAATTTTATTATGAATTCAATTTTGTATAACAATAATTATATATAATATATCTATCTATTTACAAACTTAAAATCTATATACAATATACACAAAAAATATAATTAATATAATATAATTAATATAATTAATTATATTCTTCAACTAATGAGAAATTTATAGTAACGCTTAGGATATTATTTTTCCTAATCGATGCGTTTGTTTGAGGCAATAAGCATGCAGCCTTTAAATCCTGATGTAAAAGCGAGTTTAAACTTTACAAGATGTTTCGTTTATTACAAAATAAGCAAGAAACTCCATAAGACACTACTACTCTTAATACAAATCAGTAGTAAGTTCATCTTTATAAGTAATTAGGAGTCTATGTAATTACTTAATCCATGTCACAACCACTCAACCACTTATCTCATACAGAGCAGAACAAAGAGTGAGCTTACGTTCAATAAGATGTACCACAATCAAAAATATTGATTAATTGGCCAATCCGACCGGTCTGTGTGTACAGAAATAACCGCGGTTTAATTGTGGTCTATTTTAGAACGCCTTCGATGCCGATCGATACTCCACTAGCCAGCAGAAACGAATGCAAAGCAACAACGATTTAAATAGTGGTAGAATACTTTGGTTCGAGTGCGGCGGCACCACCGCCACACCTATTTCTACCTCATAACAACAGTGTTAAGCGCTGCTGTGTTCTGGTTTGAAGGGTGTGGTAAGGGAAAGATACTTTTCCGTTATTCCAGCTGTGTCCGACCTCAGGACGGAAACTAATCTTATCTGAGGTTAATTACAGATGTATAAAACACAAAGAAAACCTGTTAATTTAGTCGATTTGTAAATTCAGTGGAAACTTTGATGAAGATTTGTTTTAACTTTGATATGGCTTCCTTTTCTTCATCCAGAGGTCCATCAGAAAAAGACGCTTGAAGTTTTAATAGATGCCTGTTTAAAAAAGTAAACGTAAAAAAATTGAAACAGGCGTCAAAACAAAAAAATAAAAATAAACGTAAAAAATATGCTTTATATATGCAAGATATACGAGATTTGAATAAAGATCTTTCAAACAAAAACTAGCTCATAGCCGCATCTTAGATACCGGTCAGAGGTTTTCATTTATCTCTCGGGAACAATATTTTTTTCAGGATAAAAGTTACCCTGTGTCCTTTTATGTACCCCTGACAACGTGTGTAGAAAATAAATGACGATTTGTCATGTAGTTAACGTGTGAAAGTATAACAAACTTACAGACAAACAAACAAACGAACAATCAAACACACAGGAAAACAAACTCACCGGTAAGACCGGTCTGTGTCTACAAAAATAACCCCGGTTTAATTGTGGTCTATTTTAGTGCGCCTTTGATGCCGATCAATACTCCACTGGCCAGCGCAGACGAATGCAGACGAACAAATATAGGAACAACAAAGAAATTTCAGGCTATTTGGTCGCTTCGTAAATTCAGTGGAACCTTTGATCGAGATTTATCTGACCTTTGATGTGGCTTCCTTTTCTAATTCCGGAGGTTTATAAGGGATGATGTTTTATACATTGAGGAATCAAATCAACGATATGAGACTTTATAGATGAACGTACAGTCACTAACGTACATTAAAAGTGGTAAGAATGCTATGTGGTTCGTCTCCGGAGGCAACATCGCCACATCTATTTCTGTCCAATAACAGCAGTGACAAGAACAAGAAAAGAAGAAAGAAAGAAGTGATGGAAGATGTTGTGTTCCGTTTTCAAGCCTATGGTAAGGAAGACATACTTATCCAAGGCATTCCATCTTCATCCTCAGATATAGTAACGCATATATGGCCAACCTCAGGATGGTAATCTTATCTGGTGTTGATTAAAGATGTCCATGGGCGGCGGTAGCCAGTTAACATCAAATGAGCTCCATGCACATTCGCTAACACATTGTCATAAAAAATCTATCTTTGGGCTGCCTACTATATAATTAAACAGGCCAAGTGTGAGTCGAACTCGCACACGGATGGTTCCGTACCACCAAATTGTCTTTATTTATTTTTATTTTGAGTATTTGTTATCATAGCGATCATATAAGTAAATGCATCGTGAAAATTTAAACTGTCTATCTATTACGGCACGGGACCCTAAAAACCGTAAAACTCCATCGCTCATCTCTCAAATGCCAATCCGCACCAGCTTAAACGTGAACCATCAGGTCAATACACTCCACGGTTAAACCGCAAACAGTAGGACTACCATGAGTTTACAAAAGAATTACTCGCTAGCGACTGCGTAAAATAAATGTATGAAAAATTGTACAGCGCCTCTGGTGGTTACTCGTAGAACTAAAATCCGTAGTGACGTAACTCGATACGTAAAAAACCTATCGAAATCAAATCGCTAGCGAATGTCATTATGATCTATTGCCATACAAATTCGATCCCATGAGTCATTAATTTGACAGACGTTGTCAAGAAATACCGTAACGATGGTAGTTATGTTATTCACTAGCAAAATGACAATAGTTTTCTATTTACCATTTCTATAGTGGTAGGTGGTACCGTTTCTATGCCAACTCATGGTAATGCTACAGTGTAGCGTACAGTCCGTGGGAGCGGAAAAAATATAGGAGCGTGGAATTGTTTGAAATGCCGAGTAAATCACGATTCGCGTCTGTTTCCGTCAGAGATGATATAAGTAATAAATAAAAATAAGCGTCTATTTAACTCGTGCTTAGAACGAATGGTTGTAACTGATATTTTTATAGGAGTGGAGTGTTAAATATGCTTGCAGTCCACTGGATGGTAAGTGGCTACTGCCGCCCATGGACATCTGTAATCAACCCCAGATAGGACCATATTCCTACCCGAAATCGGCCACAGATGCGCCGTCAAAACGCCCGAAGACTAAGCTGGAATGCTTCGGAACAGTATGTCATCCTTACCACATCCTTCAAACCAGAACACAGCAGCGCTTAACACTGCTGTTATTCGTCCGCAATAAATGTGGCAGTGGTGCCGCTGGCGTTTAACCACAGAGGGTTATACCACCTTCAACATGTAGCCCGCATCCAGATCTTAAGTAAAACGTGAGAATTGCTTAATGACAAAAATAGATGTAGTATAGTCCGCGCCAAACTGCTAGTCCGCTCTGAAGTCGTTGCGAGCAGGTGTAGTCATACAATTTTCTATGGCGACGCGATTCTATATTCAGAGCGGACTAGCAGTTTTACGCGGACTATAGCATCTCAACTATACTGCTTCAGATGAGGATAAAGACATTAATTGAAACATTGTAAAAGACAAACAGCACTTAATTACACTCGTCGAGTGAGTTTCATTTCAGCATAATCGTCTAAGTCCACAGGAAGTCGACGCGAGTCTTCGAATGCGCCTCTCAACTTTTGAAGTACTGGAGTAGGGTCACCAGGCACGAAAACCAAAAAATCCGGATTCGATACATTTAACCGGACTTTTAACTTTCGCTTTGAATGTCGAATATTCCCTTATTCTTTTTGAAGCCAATATATTTTCTTATACATAATTTTCTTAAACAATAACAAAACTAGAATTGCCTAAAATTAGCCAATGTCTTTCAAGCTGTTTGGGCATTGGGGCGGGCCAAACAATGAGACGAACATACTCGTACGCCTATCGTAAAGTCGAATAAACAATAGTTTTATCATATTTTTTTATCAAAAATATTTTTTGGAGATGCCATTTGTTCCGTGGTTAACATATCGTACCATACCATATCTAATTAAAAAATAGTCCCGGGTCTAGACCCAATTATAGGTTTTTAGCAATACATAACGCGAAACACATCCTTATGTACTTATGTGTGTTTCGCGTTATTTTTTTAACATAGAAAACTTAAAATAAATACTGTCAATATTATCAAAACTTTTGAAGGTGGTAGAACCCTTTGTGGTTCGACTCCGGCGGCACCACCGCCACACCTATTTCTGCCTAATAACAGCAGTGTTAGGCGCTGCTGAGTTTCGTTTTGAAGGGTGTGGTAAGGGAGACAGACTTTTTCGAGGCGTTCCAGCTTAGTCCTCAGGGATAGCAACGCATCTGTGGCTGTCCTCAGGTAGGAATATCTAATCCTATCTGGAGTTGATTACAGATGTTCATGAGCGGCAGTAGCCACTTACCATCAGGTGGACTGCATGCTCGTCTGCTCCTCCTATATTATAAAAAAAAAAACTCAAACATGTCCCTCAAGAACAAGTCGCGTGGCAACCCTACCATGAAAGTTACCTCTCATATTAATAGACGTAATGGAATAATACAATTAACGTTTTGAACAGCTTTCAAAAGATTAATTTATTTCAGGAAGAGTATTTACATTCGAACAATTTAATAATGGGAAACGTTTCACTCACTTTGCAATTTCAAAATTATTTTCGTTACTGTTTATATTCCACTATCCACTTTGCGTAGTCGGCACCATACTTGCTCTGACGCTCTGATGGTTCCAAGTTCGTACTCTGGTTAAGTAGACTTCTAATGAATTTAGATTTCTGTTCTGAATCTAGATTTTCTGTTAACATTTTCTTATTTTTCTTATCCAAAAATCTATGACATACTTCAAATTCGATCTTGTTTGAATTTGATTGATCCATCGACGATAATGACCGACCATTTAAAATCTGCTGCAAATAGGAAAGCTGCAATTTTTTTACCAAGAGAATTTTTTAAAAGACGGAAAGACTTCATTAAAAGAGAAGTGTAACTGCAACACATTGACATGTGTAATCAACTCCATGCCGATTACACATGTGTTGTGACTCCTGAGGTCTAAGACGTTCCCTTTACATACAAGTTAGCTCACACCTTTCTAACGAAACGTATTCCTAACAGCTTTACGATAGAAATATATCCCGCAGTTACCGATCGCATATCCACCTTTCAAATCTTCTTTCACAGAAAAAAAAGATTAATCATCCAAGTTTCAAACAATTATTACCCATCATTTGATCATACCCCACGGCATATCTTCAGACGGGCGTCATCTTCCGATATCTTTCGCACCGTCATCGAAAATCTCATTACGGTGCCGATCATATTAATTCATTCTCGGATTAAAAGAGATTTATCTATTAAAATTGGATATTCGGGTACGGTGAAATGGCGATCCTATTTTTATTGGATTCGCTGGTATGAGATGCTTTGAAGAAAAACCCCGATTCTTTAGTAGTCGATAGAAAAAGACACCATCTTTTTCTATCGACTACTAAAGAATTACTAAAGAAAGTGGATTATGTGTAATCTCGCCTAATTTATTTGTGATTTGAGAGTGTTTTGATTGATGATGATGGATGATTACGATTGAATTCTGATTTTAGTGAGATATCACCGATTTCTTGGAATGTTATTTTAATAAAATTTATCTTCTCTTTTAGTTACTAAAAAGCGAAAAAAAGATGGTTTAAGATATTTATAATAGTACGTAACGTACGAAGTAATACGTTAATGGCAGGCTCCCGTATAAAACAGTCAAGCAAATATTAGTATATAGTAATATTAACTCATCCCAGGGACAGCAATTTAGATGTAGCTTTTTATATTTAATTTAAAATAAAGTTATATTATTTCATTATTTTTTATATTACTTTAATTTATTTTAGTTAAAACATTTAAGTGTGTAAATGTCAAAAATTCATTCTATTTTTAAATCATTTATCCCACTTGAATTCGAACGTACCATATCATATAAGTACTTAAATAGTGTTTAACACAATACATTCGTCTCGAAGCAACATGAGCCTACTTAGAGGGGGAAACGGCTCATACAACGTATAATGGCACTCTTCACCTGTCAAATGAGGGGTTGATTTCCCCCGGGGGATGTTTAATAACATACTCATCATGTTTCATTGGGAACGCAATATGAATTCCGGGAAATATTTCTTACTAGTTTCCCGCCCGTGACGTTGTCTGCTTTTGAAAGATGAACTATTTGTGTAATGTCATGTCATGTCATCTTAAAAGTGGTAGAACCCTTTGTGGTTCGACTTCGGCGGCTCACCGCCACACCTATTACGGCCTAATATTCGCAGTGTTAAGCGCTGCTGTGTTATGGTTTAAAGGGTGTGTTAAGGGTGATATACTTTCCAACTTAGTTCTGAGGTAGCTACGCATGTAATCAAACGCAGGAATCTGTAGGAATAGGAAACTGTAGGAATCTATTCTTATCTGGGGTTGATCTGGGGTTGTAATGTTAGATGTAAGAATTATGAATAAATAAATAAATAAATAAATAAATAAATAATAAAATTATAGATGCGTATGACCGGCAGTAGCCACTTATCATCAGATGGACTGCATCCTCGTTTGAGAATTCTATATTATACAAGTCTTTTGATAAATATATCAAAAGTTTAACTTCAAAAATTAACTCAGTGTTTTTTTCGAAATCAACCTTTATTTTTAGCAAACTTTACTTAACTTACTTAATTCCATTCGAAAAACAAGTTGCATTAGATCACACAAGAAGTTGCATTAGATCACACAAGAAGTTGCATTCAATCACACCCGTGAATAGCGTACGGTCGCACGGAGACAGGCGATAAATCTCCAGCTGACCGCCGCGTCACAGTGTGATCGATACGGCGATCAGCTTTACAGCAGACGATAGCAAAAACTTTGCTTTATCAGAAGATTTAAAATGTCTTTTGATGAGAAATAAAATGTTATTTAAGAATAAAAATGTTAATACTTGGTTGACACTCTGTTTTCGAATTAAGTTATTTCAGACGTTCGAATCCTAGACGCGCACTATTTTTTCTTAGTTACATCGCGAGGACATCTGTATGCCTGAAAATTCTCAAAGGTGTGTGAAGTCTACGAATTTACCTACATTTTACCAGCACGGTGACGAACAACCATCCTATTATAAGACCATCTATTTAGAAGCCTTCACCAGATGGTACAGTAGTTGGAGGCAGACAAATTAGGGGATGAAAATGAATTTTCAAAGACCCCAATATGACCATATAAGACCTCAGGTAAGCATTGTGCCTTTTGAACCCCCCGTCAACATAAAAAGGTAGTCAAGGCTGATTGGAATTTCTCATTTACTATAATCACACAGATGACCATTATTATATATGAGAACGTGACAAAACCCAAAGTCACGTAACATATTAAACAACGTGACTCTACCTCAACTGGACGTCACTAACGTTGGGTACGGAAGGGATCGACGGGTGTAGATATTACATACAAAAATAAGGTCAGTGACAAGAGTTACACAATGAAGTCACGTCGTGTATTGGTCACGTGCCGTGACGTCCAAATGTCGACGCGATTGGGTGTTTGACAAGATAAAAATGACAATACGAAAAATATATCCATCAAGGAAGGATGTTTAGAAAGGTGGAAAAACCAATATGGTTAGAACGGAGATGTACTCGTATAACCGCCACGCCTACTTCAATTTTGGAACAGTTTTTGTGTTTCGAAGGAAGGGCGGAATTCCGGCTGACTTATATATGAGGCAACTAATTTAGTCCTTAAAAGGGGCAAGCGTCTGTGATAGGTTTCACAGAGAATTGTTCAAACTATCAGCGGCAGGGAATACGTAACATCAGGGCAACTGCATGCTTACTTAGTACTATATGTATTATTCCTATATTATATTATTTAATTAATACTGTATTAATCTCTAAGTTCAGTAAGTCTGTAAATGCAAAGCGCCTATAAAAAGTTTCTATCGAGGTTGATACATTGAATTTGTACCTTGAACCTTGCAACAAATGGTAGTTGTCACGTAACATATCCCAAGTCACGTAGCGTATTAGCCACGTGCCGTGACGTTCAAATGTTGACGCAACATGCGGTTCATACGGGAGGCTCGCTGAATTCAAGTGACAAACATGGCATGATATGTAAGTACCTTTTTTTTATTTACGAGGAGGAAACCTTCAAAAGATACCCGACGAAGTGGTAGCGATGCCGAATTATGTGAGATTTTTATCACTCCCACATTATCTGGTGTTTACGACGGGGTGGGACCACACATAGTCCAGCTCTCACTCTTGCCACCCACAACCCCGGAAGCCCCCTTTTGGTCGCCTCTTATGACAGGCAGGGGATACCGTAGCCTGATTTTCAATGATCGTTGTTATTATTGTACTTAAGACAATCATATCTTGGGTCATGGTAGTGCCCCGTCAAGTCAAGCAAATAAAATTTCTTTTTAAATATGTTATCTAACTGAATGTTAGTGTTGAAATTTTAAAATTGTATCTTTAACGGCGTAACTCACTTTAATCTAGAGATAAAGGCATATCTGACTGTTATAATCAGTGACACATCCTATTTAAATAACACATGGTAAAAGGCAACCAAACGCCTCGTATGAGTATTTCTTCTTCACACCCTCTAAACCAAAACACATCAGCATAATACTGCTGTTATACGGCCTATCTATTAAACCCAACGACTGATACACTATCTCTGCATTATAATCGATTTGATTGCATAATCCACCCCAGTCTCGTGAGCTATGAACATTTAAGTGGCATGCTCGTAACTTCAGTTTGGAGTTAGTTAACAAGATCTTAACTCGAACTTAGGTAACAGAATCTGTTCTAATCTGATCGGTTCAATCTATTATATAGATTTACGGTTGTTAGATATTCGGAACAATGTCACGTTGCTTGAAATAGAATTGAATGCTTGATGTTATTTTCTAAAATTGATAGACACTTTGTAATTCGACTGCAGTGGTACCAATGTCAAACAGATGTTTGCTTTACAAAAGATGTGTGAAAAGTTACTAGTTAGCAGACGAAAATACCGTTCACCTGATGGTAAATGATTACTGCCGCCCATGGATCTGTACTCAACCCCAGATAAGATTAGATTCCTAACTGAGGTCGGTCACAGATGCGTCGCCACCCCAGAGGACTAGCCTTAATCCTCTGCGTTCCACCTACGCATCGGAAAAGTATATCCCCTTACCATATCCTTCAAACTTCTGGTTTGAAGGATATGGTAAGGGGATATACATAGCAGCGTTTAACAATGCTGTTATTGGGTAGAAATAGGTGCGGCGGTGGTGCTGTCGAAGTCAAACTATAAAGGATTCTACCACCTTTAGATTTTTTTTAAGCAATTGTGTTATTTAATTATAATTATTCTCTATTTCGTTTAGTGATAAAGTGAACCGTCATTTCGCAAATTTTTCGGGATCATACTACCATAATAAAAGTGTTATACTAACCTAAAGCTTAACTACGATTGGTTAATACATCATTGCCTAAGTGTCTGTTAGCAACTTGGTACACTGTGTAGTCCGAATGCATTATAATTGATTCGATTACGTAATCCGCCTCTGGTCTTATGAACTTTGAATAGCATAGCCGGCATTCGTGATTCCAGTTAGCGGAGGTCGATATAAACTTTAGTAATATAATATTTTGGTCTAATGTAATAGGTATGATGATGTCTATTATTGATTTAAGTAACATTATTTTAGCAATAAACGCTTTCTATACTCAAAGCCCCATACTAGGATTTTCTGAGTCGTGGGTGCTATGTACTTATTTTTTTTTTGTTTACGAAGGGGAAACCTTCAAATGGTATCCGGTGCCGTGGGAGCGACCCAGGGCTATGTGGGATTCTTACCGCACTAATAATCCCCGCTGTCCTCGGCACTCCGGGATCTCCAAAGGAACGCAACCAGAGTCCTCTTAGTTGCCCTTTCGGGCTCCGTCTTGGTAAGCTTGGCGCTCGCCACACCGTCTGGTGACGACGGTATGCGCGACATACCGCCGTCCTTCAGCCTGGCTGGGCTGGCTCTTACCACCCCCGACCCCGGAAGCCCCCTCTTAGTCGCCTCTTACGACAGGCAGGGGATACCGCAACCTTATACTGGTCCCGAAACTTCAGAGAGAATGTATACAGACCTAATACACTAACACGCAGACCCAGAACAGAAATCTAAATTCATCATTTAGTCATCTGCCTGGCCGGAGTAAATCAGAACTGAAAGAAACGAGAAATAGAAATAGACTAGAATTTTTTAAAGTAAAATGTAGTTTATTCGTATTTATTGGTACTGTCGGAGCGATAAGGTGCGGGCACGTGCGGGTCACAGTTTGTGTCTAACGTGAAAATAGAAAGTACACAGAAGCCGCCAGTACCTATTGTTTTTCTGTTCTTTTGTATTTTTTATTGACAATTAATGGTCGTAAATTTTAAAATGAAACTGAAAGAAACGAGAAATAGAAATAGACGAGTATTTTGTGAAGGAAAACCTCGTTTGTAGGTATTTATTGGTATTGTGGGAGCGATAAGGTGCGGGTCAATTTGCATGCAACGTGAAAATGGAAAATATACTAAAGCTGCCAGTACCTACTGTTTTTTTCTTTTGTATATTTTTGTTGTCACTTAACGGATGCTGGTTTTAAAATGAAACTAAAAGAATCGAGAAATAGAAATAGACCAGAAATTTGTGAAATACAATTCCGTTTGTTCGTATTTATTGGTACTGTCGGAGCGATAAGGTGCGGGTCACAGTTTGCGTCCAATGCGGAAATAGAAAATACAGTGAAACCGCCAGTACCTATCAAGTTTTATTTACCTTTTATTTAACAGAGGTAGGTAATAAAACTCCCGTGGAGTAAAATTTGAGGTTTGAACATCATGCACCTATATTTTTTTCGAAATGATGTCCATATTAGACATTAATTATTACATGCCTTAACAGTAAAAAAAGACATCGTGAGCAAGTGTATATACGAGGGTACGTTTTTAAGTTCGCGGAATGAGGGACAAGGAGCGAAAATAAAATGTCAAAATTATTTTTCTTTTTCTACATATTCTCCTGCAAGACGAATGCATTTTTCAGATCTTTGTATTAACTTATTTAAACCCTCATAAAAAAATGTTTTGTCCTTGTCGGCAAAATACGAGGAAATTGCGTCCTTTACTTCTTCGTCTGTAGAAAATTTCTTTCCACGAAGCTCTTTTTTCATTTTTGGAAAGAGATAATAATCGCTGGGAGCTAGGTCTGGACTATAGGGTGGGTGATTTAAAATATCAAAGCCCACCTTATGCAGGGCAGCCAGTGCAATACGGCTCTTGTGTACGGGCGCATTGTCGTGCAACAGCAGGACACCTCTGGATAATTTTCTTCGTCTTTTTTCTTTGATGGCTTCTTTTAACCGCTCCAAGATTGTTGCGTAATATTCTCCGGTTATAGAGACACCTTTATCTTTGTAATCTATTAACAAAATTCCTTCTGCATCCCAAAAGACTGTCGCCATGAGTTTGCCGGCCGATTGTGACACCTTAAACTTTTTAGGAGGTGCTGTACCCTTTTTATGCCACTGCATGGAGTCTTGTTTAGACTCAGGTTCATAATGGTGAACCCAAGTTTCATCTCCAGTAACAATTCGATTCAGTACAATATCCTTATCTTCTCCACAGAGGTTCAAAAACGCACGGGAACATTCAACGCGCTGTTGTTTCTGAGGCGGCGTGAGCATTCTCGGCACCCACCGCGCGCTGACCTTAGTCATGCCAAGATGGTCATGCAGAATTTTAAAAATGGTTGTATCCGATACTCCAACCATTTCTGCAAGCTGTTTCTTCTTTAGCCGAGCATCTTCCAGTACTAATTTTTCGACTTCCGCTATCGTTTCCGGAATGGTCACCTCAACAGACCGTCCTGGTCGTGGGTCGTCTTCAAGTGAATCCCTGCCTTGCTTAAAAAGGTTGTTCCACTTGTAAACCATCGTTTTTCCAGGGCAAGAGTCCCCGTAAACCGATGACATCTCTTCCATTATGATTTGCACAGACTTTCCTTGCTTGGTAAGGAACTTTATAACGGCGCGATGCTCGATTTTCTCCATACTTCCAATTTTCTTCCGGATTGAGTTGTTTAATTGTCGATAGTTTTAAAACTAATGATGCAATTGTGATAAAACTTTATATTTATACTATTTATGAGTCACTTAACACGTACCGCCCTTAACGAGCCCGCTATCCCCCCTCCAACCCTGCCATTCCGCGGACTTAAAAACGCACCCTCGTATTTCTGAGAGTTTTCTTATAATAGATATCATAAGTACGTATTTGACGCCTACCAAGCCAAGCGTGGTGTTCTCATTTTGAATAGAGACTCGTATCAAACAATGGGACAATTATGGGTAGTTGATGATGATGATGAACCATAATATAACTTTATAAGATTGATAAAAGACGAAATTTACATAGAAAACCTTAACGCTATATACTTTTACGTATATTAAATTAAGTAATAATATAATTGTAACTTTTGAAATGAATATAATTTCTCCGCGTACGAGGGGTGAATATTTTAATAAACGCTAAAAGGATCTGATAAAAGCACTTCCATAATTAATATAACCTGAAAAGTAAACTTATTAAAATTTCATCCTCATCGCCCTACCTTTTCCTCTATGTACCTACATAATTTGGGACGAATGTAACTATGTAAGAGAAATTCATTGCCGTTCGATAGAAATAACAAAAGACCAAAGTCAATTTATGGGCTAATGACGTCAGAAATATAAGTGCTACACATTTAAAATAGTACAGCATTCGCCGGCTCGTTGTAAATTATTCAAGCGATGGACCAAAATGCTATTTTGTGTAATAAAAATGAAATGGGTTGTGGAAAATTCCTTTGCTCCTTCATATTGAATAAATATAAATAATAATAAATATCAAATAAAATGGTGCACGAGGAACGCGCGTTGTCTCTGTAGTACCGGGACCAGAATAGGGCTACGGTATCCTCTGCCTGTCGTAAGATGCGACTAAAAGGGGCTTCCGGGGTTGCGGGCGGCAAGAGTGGGAGCTCCTCAAACCGTCCAGCAAGCGACCCCGGGAAGGACAGCGGTTTGTGTGGTCGCATATCGCTGTAATCACCAGGGAATGTGAGAGGAGCGTAAATTGCTCCCCCCAGAGCAGAGCCCGATAAAGGGCATCGCGTTAGGAGGACTCCGGTTGTGTTCCGTTGGAGATCCCGGAGTTCTCCACCAAACGCTGAGGACGGCCACCGGGGGGGTTTTAGTGCGGTAAAAATCCCACATAACCCGGCATCACTCCCATGGCGTCGGATACCTTTAGAAGGTTTCCCCCTCGTCAACAAAAAAAAGAGGAACGCGCGTGCGGGCGTAAACACGCGTGACAGGAATGAAGCCCTGACAACGGCTATGCTAAACAACATTATATTTTAACATTTTTACAAGCTTCTATTTAAATTGTAATAGAATTAAGTAGGTTTTTGAGGAGAATACGAAAAACAAAATGACGTTACCAAAAAGCTTGTTTTTTCTAAAATTCATTAAGTTTACGTCTTTCAATATTTATTCCGTGAATTTAATATTAGACCCGACGTTTTGTTAGTGAATCAATGTGGATACCGTTGAGTCATCTCTTGAATTATTTATTCTAAAACGTTTAGAGAGGGCAAATTGCATGCAATTGAGTGCCGTCAAGTGGGTCGATGGTCGTTGCATTTTTATATAGAAGGCGGTAGACTTTTTCTTTTAAATCAATAACATGGAGACTTAAGCCTTAGGTCAAAAAAATTATAAGGCAGCCTCAAAAATAAAATATCAGTACATGCTAAATTTGGCCGATTTGTATAAAATGCCCGATACTTATATATAATAACATCCTTATGTTTTATGTAAAATATGTTTTATTAAAATACACAAAATATTTTTTTCCAATCTATCTATGAAATAATAAATATTATAGGCAATGGCTCAACCGATTTAGACGGGGCTTTCACTCAAAGTTAGATAATTTTAGTATTAGTTTAGCATTAGATAGTTTTAGTTTAGCATAACAATTTCTAGTGTTAGTACGTAAAATAAAAAATCTATAAGAAGAGTTTCACGGATAAAGTATTTCAAATTAAAAAGCCACCTCAGAAACTAAACACGTTCTACTCTCTACTGCAATTTGTTTGTTGTTACAATGAAATGAGTTTTTTAATGGAACAGTTCTATGTCGGGTTCAAGCAATTTGTCCGCGCGCAGAATGAAGGCATAACTTGTTTCAATTAGGATTGTAATCTAAAATGGCGGCGCGGCTTTGGTGGCAAAATTGCAGATGTAAAGAATGCCATATGTTTCAACAATTTAATAAAACTGAAGATTTAACTCTACTACAGTGTAGCTATGCGCTGTCTTTAGATTATGGTTTTCTTATATATTATTTTACAGTTATAAGCAAACATTGGTGATGTTTTGTAAAATGACGTGACGCATTGGGACGCAATGTGACACATCGTAACGAAACGGAATGGCGTGAGACCAGATGAGATAAGACGAAGCTAGGTGCTGGAAAAGGATTTGGGATATCGAATCAGCTAGATTTTTTAACACAAACTAAGACGGTTTTACAAAATAATACTTGAATAATGTGTAAGAAATTATTTGTTCCTTATAAAAGACTAACTTTAATACATGGCTTCTCTCGTAGTCAGTATTCAAAATTTCATGACAATCGGTTATCAATATAAGGCAAATAAATGTATCAAGTAGTATCAACCAAACAAACCCACGTTCAAATTTATAATATTATTTAGGAATAGCTGACCCGGCAAACTTTGTACCGCCTCAAAATCTATTTATCAAATATATTTCATATAAAATATAGCCTATGTTACTCGTGGATAATGTAGCTTTCGAATGGTGAAAGAATTTTAAAATCGGTCCAGTAGTTTTTGAGCCTATTCATTACAATCAAACAAACAAACAAAGTTATCCTCTTTATAATATTAGTATTGTTTAGGATAAGAATATAATATACTACTATATATTTAAAATTATATGGACGGTTTCGCTGGCAAAAGCATTTCTATGATTTATTTTGCCTAACAACAATAGGCAAATAGCATATTACGATCCGGCAACGCATTAGCACACAATCGCACGCTAATGGATCCTGGATCGGATAGCACAATGGAAACAGGACCGGATGACTGAATTCAATATTGTATTACTTCAGAAATTTGACGGACGCTTCCTTCTGACCTGTTTCGTGTAGGTGTTGGATAAAAATAAAATCGACACATTGAAAAATATGTAACATTGTTTTTGATCTTCTGCTAAACGATACTTCATGATTAAAAATAACTGGGTATAGCCCCTCGGCTTATATTGATTGTGACGGATGTACTAATTGAAAAATTTCAGAAACGGTCTGACTTTCAACCGTTGAATATTAGTGGCTTACTATAGACATGTGATCGTTTTCACTTTTAATAAATACGCAATAGTTAAATAACCCGTATTTAGTCTTATAATGTCACATTTGTTATTGTACTATATTTTAGGTTTTATATTTCATCGTCATCGTCAACCCATTACTGTCCCACTGCTGGGCACGGGTCTCCTCTCAGAATGAGAAGGATTAGGCCATAGTCCACCGCGCTGGCCAAGTGCGTATTGGTAGACTTCACATACCTTTAAGATTTTTTTTTTTTATTATAAATCTCTCAGATATGCAGGTTTCCTCACGATGTTTTCCTTCACCGTTTAAGCAAGTGATAATTAAATTCTAATATGCACATAAATTTGAAAATCAGAGGTGCATGCCTGGGATTTGAACCTCGGACCCTTCGATCGAGAGGCCGCGTTTCTTAACCACTAGGCTATCACTGCTGTTTTATATTTCACAGATAGTAAATTTATCAATAAACTCAGGCAAAACATATATAAATAAATATATAAATTAAGAAATATACAAATAATGGCCAATGTATTCGTAACACGACAATATAATTTCACGAAGCGTTAGAGTCATAAAAATTACAGCCCTTAATAATGCCGGTTATAAATAAAACTACAAATATCAGCAGAAATTATATGTGACGATATAAAATAGGCTTTTATGGTTGTACATAAATGTTTACTCGCGGAAAAAGTACCAATTAAGGTGGCGATAAAACGGGAACAATAAATGAGTAGTTGACTTCGAAGTTATTGTTAACTATTGTTGGAGACGCCTTAACATTTATATGTTTACTTATAAAAATATAAATATAAGCTAGGCACAAATAAATAATATACTATAAGTATATTGTACAAGCCGTGGTATACTATTCGCCCTTTGTATAATAAATTTGGAAAGTGGTAGAACCCGTTATGGTACTACTCCAGAGGCACCACCCCCACGCCAATGTCTGCCTAAGAACAACAAGCACTGTTGTGTTCCGCTTTAAAGGGAGATATACTTATCCGAGGCATTCCAAAGAAATCCTTAGGTGTACCACGAACCTTGTTATATAAACTAGTATAAACTTTTGAGGCTTTCCTGCCACATTTATTATTTAAGTCTCCATATTAGTGACCCGAGAGATACTATATATTCTTGGTAACATTTTCAGTAAACTTACGAAAGATCTGGTACCACATGAGTAGGTCATTGATTTCCTACAATTATTTTACTAAGTCATAGGAAATAAAAGTAAATACACAAACCACTAAAACTAATTTCATTGGCAGATACGCGAGCAGAAATAACATCATCGACGAAGCGAACGTTGCAAAACAAGTGGTGGGGAATCAGGAAATTAGTCGTACATCGGAAACGCGAGGTTAGGAGGGATTATTGGACGGATGGAAGTTTTATTTTGAGGTATTTGCATGAAGAAAACTCTTGAGTGTATGTACTAAAACCTTTCTAGCACCAGTCATTAATAACCTTCACACGTTTTTCTCACTTATGAGAGGAGACCCGTGTCCAGCAGTGGAACAGTAATGGATTGAAGATGAATCTATCAATGTTTTGTCTACCGAAGATTGAAACTTAACAATTTCTGCTTACTAGAATTAATATAAACTTTCTGTATCTTTATAATTTTATATAAAAAAAAAATAGTAGTAGTAGTGTATTATGAAATAATTTAGCCTAGACTAATAAAATAAGAAAAGGACCGGTAAACTAACTTAATATTGCAAATACGAAATCAGAAATAACGTTATCGACGAAGCGGACGCTGCGAAACGAGTGGTGGGGAATCCGGAAATTAGCCGTACGACGGAAACGCGAGGTTAGGTGAGATTATTGGAGGGATGGAAGGTTTATTTTGAGGTGCTCGAGTAATGAAAATGTCGCGATGATCCATTTTTATATTTTACAAACGCTGTATGTGAGGTGCTCGAGTAATGAAAATGTCGCGATGATCCATTTCTATATTTTACAAACGCTGTATGTTTATAGATGCACGAGTAACTTATGATGATTATTTATACAGATCTTCCTTGATGACTAATTATAATTAATAACACATCATAAAAGTCCATAATATCGTCATAGATACATCTAATAGACCCATAAGATCCCAAATAAAAAGCCAATGAAAAAAGACGAAAATTTAAAACGACAGGAGCAAAGACACGATACATTTGTTAGCTCGATCGATGTCATTGGACGAGGGTGCCTCTTCTTTAAAAAATCTTCCGGATAATTAATCGAATGTCCATCAAGGCCCAGCGTCACGTTTCAATCGGATGTTGATTAATTGATTTAACAGGAATACTAAGGTATATAATTATAGTAGAGATGTCACTAACATTTAGTCGTAGGGACGTTAGAGTTATTATTTTTAAGTCTCTCGTACGTTGTTGCTTTAAATGCAATTTCTTAGACCATTGTCACTAACTACTTGTTATACTTGTTATATTGATTAATATTTTTCGAGAACACTTCTTACATATTAAGAACATTTAGGTACATACCACTAACTAATGTAAACATGACTTTCTAAATCAAATTTTATAATATTAAATAATTTTGGTAGGGCTGAAATAAGTCATTCCAACTTAGTTATAAGAACTCACAAAGCATGCGTGGTCGATGCGGAAAAAAAAACTTATATTTATATCGAAAGAAAAAAAATTACTTATATGTTTATCCACAACGGTCGAACGGTGGTGTCGCACACGTTAAAAATCTTCCGTATAATTAATCGAACGTCCGTCAGGGCCCGGCGTCACAGTTTAATCGGAGCTTGATTAATCGCCGTGTTTTTTGCCGAGCTCATCGATTTAATTGCTCGCGTCGCGGGATATTTTAGGGATCGCGATCTCTTTTTAGTACGTTTTAAAGGAGGATATATTAAAACGGAGTATTTATATTGCGATTTCGCTTATATTTTATGACCGACTTGAAAACAGAGCATGGTACGTATATTGCGATACGTCTGACGACCGACGATAAATTGTCGAAAAACATGGCGGACATCACTATACCTGTCTGACACGGAATGTTAAGGGTTCGATTCCCGGCCAAACTGATATTTAAATTATTATGTTACTATTCCATTTTTCTATTCTATTGTTGGATGTTTCTGTATTCGTGTTTGCGTGTGTCCATGACAACAGGAACACACGCAAAGGAAAAAATCTCTTTTCTCTTAACACACGACATGTTTTGCCATTTACATAATTTTACTGAAAAATATCTACTTTTTATTTTTCTGCCTTTAAATTTAAAACAAAAGACACTACATAATAAGCTAATGCAAGGCCGTTACTACAAGGTCTAAGAGCTTAACGAGAGGTATACTTTAATGGGTTATGGTAGCATACATAGTAGCTTTGTAATTATGATTTGAATTGTAGAAAATCTTTTATATCCCACTTTTGGGCATGGTTCTCTGCCCTGTATTAGGGTACCCAGAGATGCTCCATCGAACTGTTGGAGACCAATGGAGTTAGGTACTTAAGGTTTCATTTTGAAGGCAAATACAGTCTCCGACAATGTTCAGTGACAACTATCTTATGAAACATACAATAGGAACCGGCGACCTAACGCCCTTGCGGATCATCTACACTAATATTATAAAGTTGAAAACTGTGTTTGTTTGGTTGTAATGAATAGGCCGAAAAAAACTACTGGACCGATTTAAAAATTATTTCACCATTCGAAAGCTACATTGTCCACGAGTAACATAGGCTATATTTTATACGAATTATATTTGATAAATAGATTTTGAGGCGGTACAAAATTTACCGGGTCAGCTAATGTAAAATAAAACAAATTAGCCACTAGCGATCACCTATTCAACTACCGACCGCGTTTGTTTTTGCTTAACTTTGAAAAATACTTACAATCTGGCACCTACGCAAGTATTAGCACTTCAAATGTTGATTTTGAATTGGCATTAAATTAGTTAACAAAAAGTTAAACGGAGTTCTAGACACCGGCGGTAAACATTTTATACATTACTTTTTTACTTACATGTTATATGATTATGTTATATATGATTTCCTTTCTTCTCAAGTAAAAAGCCAACCCTTTTATTCTTAAACATCTTTGAGACTTACCTGGAAAAAAGAAAAAGGTTTTGTTAATTTCAAGCATAAACACAAAAAGTACAAAGGATCTAAGTAACTTAACATTCAGTCGAAAACGTAACTAAAAGGACTACTATAGTGTCGACGTCAGCTTAGGCCGCTTACACACTCGTCCTGCCTTCGTAGTGAAAACAATCTCTTCGCTAGTTGAATGAACGAAGCAAACTCTACTCTATCTCGAAACTGTGTAGAGCCTACACATGGTGTCGATATCTAACAAATTCGCGATTCAAACTCTACAAATATCTGTTAACTGTCTAATTCTTCTGACTGCAAAAGCTGCAGTACTAAGTCTGCTGGACAAAGCAGAGATGTGGGGACCCCACTGGAGTTTAGAATCAATGGTAATCCCCAAGAAAACAGTTTCATTGACGAATTGCAAAGTCTCACCATTTAGAGCGACATTCATCCCCGTACTCCTTACATTTGGTAGCATAAATTTAATACATTTAGTTTTATTAGAATTTAAGAGTAGGTTGTTTGCATCAAACCAGTTCTGAATCCAGCAAAGAGTTTCATTAATATCGTTCGTATCCTGTGATTGTCGTTTTACTCTAAACACCAAGGAAGTGTCATCAGCAAACAAAACAACCTCAGATAAATCCTTTACTACATTTGGCAAATCATTTATATAAACTAAAAATAGAAACGGACCTAGGATGGAGCCCTGAGGTACACCTATTTTAATATTAGAACCTGCTGATAATGCTCCATTTACTTGCACTCGTTGGACTCTATTGTTTAAATAAGAATTTATCAACAACAGCAGTGTTAAACGCTGGTGTGTTCCGATTTGAAGTGTGTGGTATTGAAGACATACTTTTTCGAGGCGTTCCAGCTTAGTCCTCAGGGGTAGCGGCGGATTTGTGGCCGACATCAGGTGGGAATATCTAATCCTATTTGGGCTTGATTACAGATGTCCATGGGTGGCAGTAGACACATAGCATGCAGTGCACCCGGCACTGCAAGCTCGTCTGCTACTTTTTTTTATAATATAGGAGTAGCAGACGAGCATACAGTCCACCTGATACTACTACTACTCCTACACTATAAAAAAATCGCCTCCCGTGAAGTCGATATAGAGTCTATGGGCTCAATATCGACCACTTTGAAAATCCCTGCACTAGAAAGTAGCAACGTTTATTACAACTGCCTATATACTCTTCAAAGAGCCGCTCCTACCAAACTGAACTTTACACCGTACAAAATAGTGTCGCACGTACGAGTATTGTTTAAGAGGATTCCCCGAACAGACAGGTTGAACGAAATCCGATTATGCGAGTAGGTGCCGTACACCGGCACGGGACAATTTCGAGACACTGTGAGAATATTCAGTGTGTTTCAACTAAGTCCTAGGAAAAATCTGTATAAGAGTTACTAAATAAATCTTCATTGTTTTTCACTCACAGTACACCAAATTGCTTAGTAAAGTGCTGTATAAATCAATGAAATTACTAAAATATTTATAAACTCGATAAATAAAATGTCTTTTAGGATGTTTCAAAATACTTTTGGCCACTTTAATGTACATTTATTAAATTTTATTGTATTTTAAACAACATAGTTTTAAAATCACAAAACTATGTACAAGTAAAAAAACTATATGAAAACCAAGCTACCCTTCCTTACATTTTCACTCAATTACAGTGAGTAGTTTTACTAATTTGGACCTTTCCAGCTCTGTGGACTATGGCCTAATCTTTTTCATTCTGAGAGACCTGCATCCAGCAGTGGGACAGTAATAGGTGGACGACGATAACATGACAATAAAACATTACTCTCGCAGTAATGTTTAATTACATCACACCAATTCGACTTTAAGTACATATTATTTATTTATTTATACTTTATTGACCAAAACAAAGTTGTGGTACAACAGGCGGACTTAATGCTAAATAGCATTTTCTCCCAGTCAACCTTGAAGCAATAAATTGAACTAAATTGAACAGAAATAAATTGAAGGCGGTTCAATACAATAGAAGGACATAAATAAATAACAATAAGATGAAAGAAAGAAACATAATAAGAATAAATGTGAAAGAGGAAAGGAAATACATATTAATGTTTTCAACAAGAGCGATCCTTCATGGTATTACCATATGGCGTCACGAATTTAATCCGTCCGCAATACAGCCACAGTATTGCCAATTAATATTATCATAAACCGCGTACCAATGATGGGCGATCTAATTAACTATTGCCCATATGTTATGCGCACTGTCTGTTAAACAATACGTGGATCTAAAAGGTAATTCACATAAAACTTGTACATATGTCTCTTTAGGTATTTTTTTGTAATTAAGCCGTGAAAGCCTAGTGCAGCCTCAATCGAAGAGTGTGGTCCAAATCCCAGGCACAACTCTGATTTTTTGAAAAATAAATTATGCATGTATTATATACGTGTAGTTAATTATCACTAGATTCATAGTGAAGTAAACCTGAATAACTGAGATTTAAAAATAATGTGAAATCTACCGATTCGCTTCATCTTATATATAAAAATCTCGTGTCACAATGACAGTTACCATACTCCTCCTAAACAGCTTTACCGATTTTCACCAAATTTTATATGTATATTCAGTAGGTCTGAGAATCGGCCACTATCTATTTCTCATACCCCTAAGTGATAAGGATTGTTCGCCATTAACATTTTTTTATTTATATGGCAACACAACGTTTGCCGGGTCGGCTAGTACTAATTAATTTATAACATATTTTTCTTCTTTACTTTAAATATTTTATTCGTTATTTCGTTGTCAAGCCCCTTCAATCCTTCAAACTTTATCCTCTTTCATAACAAGAATGCCTTACTCTAAAGGTTCTCATATTTCACATTCACAACCAACGCATTGTCAAGCAAAACTTTCCACTCCACAATAAGCCATTAACACAATCGGAACGGGCCGTAATTCAAATCGGACAAGTCAATTTGTCCGGTATCGGGTATCGGAAGTAGCGGTGAGCGCACACCGTCCGTCTTGTTGGCTGTAATTAAGCGTCGCGGCGGAGCGTTTCGGCGGTTGCGTATGCTTTGTAAGGGCTCGTTACATGGAGTTCGATGTAACGAGGCAGCTAGGAATAGGTAACTAGGATGTATAACTTTGTCCCTGTAGTTCCGGTACTAGAATAGGGCTACGGTATCCCGTGCCTGTCGTAGAAGGCGACTAAAAGGGGGCTTCCGGGGTTGCGGGCGGCAAGAGTGGGAGCTCGAACCATCCAGCAAGCGACCCCGCGAAGGAGGGCGGTATGTGTGGTCGCATACCGTCGTAAACACTACATGGTGTGGGAGAAGCGAAAACTGCTCCCCCAGGGTAGAGTCCGATCGGGGCATCGCGCTTGGAGGGCTCCGGTTGTGTTCCGTCGGAGATCCCGGAGTTCTCCAACAAGCGCTGAGGACGGCCACCGCGGGGGTTTTAGTGCGGTAAAAACCCCACATAACCCGGCGTCGCTCCCACGTCGTCGGGTACCTTTTGAAGGTTTCCCCCTCGAGAAGAAAAAAAAAAGGATGTATAACTTAACGTGCCCTAGACGGGTCCTGTATCGAAATTTTCTTATTTTTACTTTGAAAACATTTTTGCGTCGGGCACTTATTTATGACGTGATTTTTTAAAATTAATTATCACTTTATTTTCGGTGAAAAAAACACGCATACCTGATACGTTTAAAAAAGTTCATAAAGGCATGTAAAGTCTACCAATTTGCAACATCTAGTTACAGCTCCTACTACTAATTCCTTATAAATATTTGTTTCTTTTTTGTCTACAGATATTTTTCTTTAATTCGTTCTTAAGCCCCTTTAAGCCTTCGACCTCAGCCTCTTTAATCACCTTTATAAAGAAGGTCTTCTCTTAGACGTCGGCCATATTTCACATTCACAACCAACCAACGCATTGTCAAGCAAAACTCCACAATAAGCCATTAACACAATCGGAACGGGCCGTAATTCAAATCGGACAAGTCAATTTGTCCGGTATCGGGTATCGGAAATAGCGGTGAGCGCACACCGTCCGTCTTGTTGGTTGTAATTAAGCGTCGCGGCGGAGCGTTTCGGCGGTTGCGTATGCTATGTAAGGACTCGTTACATCGAGTTTCGGGTGTCATCCTACTAGCTTTTCGGGAACGAACGGGACGGCTCACCAAAGGCAACATATTTACGGGGCAAAAAAAGCGTTTTTGTTTTATTTTACGTTTATATCCTAAAGGAAGATCTTGAAATCAAATTAGGCCCCGGGAGGCAAACTTCAAAGACAATTTAGCCTTGACGATTTTTTTATGTTTATGATATTGTTAGACTTCTTTTTAACGCGGGTGAAACCGTGGGGCACTGCTAGGGAGATAAGATGCTCGACTCCGGCGGCACCACCGCCACACCTATTTCTGCCTAATAAGAGCAGTGTTAAGCGCTGCTGTGTTCTGGTTTGAAGGGGACATGCTTTTCCGAGATGTACCAGCTTAGTCCTCAGAGGTAGCGTAGCATCTGTGGCCGACCTCAGGTAGGAACACCTAATCCTATCTGGGGTTGATTACGGATATCCGTGGGCGTCAGTAGCCACTTACCATCAGGTGGACCGCATGCTCGTCTGCTACTCCTATACTATAAAAATGTATATATATTACAAGGAGGACAGTGTGAATGAGCCTTAACTATCGTGTTCGCGGGTTTTGGTCGAATGGAACTTGCATAGTGGAACCGAATTATTAATTGTCAAAATTGTTATAGTTTATGAGAGTCGCTGAAAACATTGTGTAAGCGATTTCAGTATTTCATACCCGTTGCTAGCAGTGCGTGACTGAATAATACGTTTTTGTTCGAATAGTTTTGTTAGACTTTGTTCATCGTTGGTTCGCGAAGAACATATTTTTTTATAATATGGTAGCAGACGAGCATGCAATCCGCCTGATGGTAAGTGGCTACTGCCGCCCATCTGTAATCAACTCCAGATAATATCAGATCCCTACTTTAGGTCTTTAGATGCGCCGATACCCCTGAGGGCTATATTGGTATGCCTCGGAAAAGTACGTCTTACCACACCATTCAAACTTGAACACAGCAGGGATTAATACTGCTATTATTAAGTAAATGTAGGTGGTGGTGTTGCCGCCGGAGTTGAACTCACCCTCTCTCAAATTATTGATTTTATAATATTGGTTGTTATTACTAACGAGCGAAGATTGTATCACCTTTGAACGACATATTTACGTTAAAACCTTTCTAAGTCGAATCCAAAAACTCAACAACAACCTTAAGTTCATTCCATAGTGACACTTAATACTTTTCCCTATCTTTCCACGCCCAGTCACCAGATGTACTTAACGGATTTGCTCCTGATGCCGTCGCGGATCTGTTTGCGCAGGTGACTCTGTTGACTCTGGGCTGAGTAGGTCCCCGCCTTGTTGGTACTTCTGAGACTTGGGGACTGTTTACCCTCGGGGGTTGTTTTTCACGGGTGTTGCCGGAATCGCAAATTTGTTCCTAAATTTTGATCTATATTCATTATTACCTTTGTACTTTTAGGTTTTACAACGAAATTTTACAGAATCAAAGTTGCACATAATTAATTAATTTTGAAACTCTTATTATTCTTAGATTTTTTTATGCGACGAATAGTTTGCCTGATAGGGCTTGAAAACAATTTGCGCCCCTTTTTCAAGATGGCGACCGAGGGCCAAGAGTTGCAACCCCACAAATTAGAATATGCTTACACTAACTCACACTTGACATCCTAAAAATAAAAATTGCGTTCTTTCTAAATTGCAACCTAAATGTAACATTTAAATTGACTTATACTTTTCCCTATCTTTCCACGCCCAGTCACCAGATGTACTTAACGGATTTGCTCCTGATGCCGTCGCGGATCTGTTTGCGCAGGTGACTCTGTTGACTCTGGGCTGAGTAGGTCCCCGCCTTGTTGGTACTTCTGAGACTTGGGGGCTGTTTACTTTGGAATACGGCTAATAAGATGTGAACGGGCGTGCTTTTTTATGTTTTTAGATGATAATAAAATTTTTGGAAAAAACTTGTAGACACTTATGATGAAGTTGTAGCATAAAAAAATACTACGTGAATATTCTTATTATTTAGTTTTAGGGACACTTCTTACATGGTAGATGATAGACAGTTCTTAGATGGTGGTAAAATGATAAACATGCTTGGAGGTAAATTTGGGAGTACCCTTTTATGGTAGCCACTCATTCTGAGACATAGGACTAAAAATGTCGTTACTACTTTGCACTTTTTCACATACTTATCTGCCAAGTCGTTTCAGTTGCAGGGCGCGCGAAACAACAAGACATACATACATACACACACAAATCAGGCAAAAATAAATCCGATACGTACCACAAATCACTGGAAACTAGGTAATTCCTCCAGTTCCACAGAACGGAAGCTAAAAGATTTATTTTTCTATCAATATAAATGTATTATTGCGCTCCTTCGGGCCGCGATGAACTAGTAATGGAATAAGCTGGAAGATGCAACACGATTTCATTTATTTACGAAATGTTGGAAAAAGATATACAACTTGCGGATAAACCGGCAAGTACGAAACTTTTATGCTGAATATAGTCTTAAAATTTAGACCAGAGACTAAGAGAACGATAAGTTTTAATGTAATAAAACAGCCTGCAATGTCCATGGACATTAGAGTCGTGCCTGAAATCGGCCACAGATGCGCCGCTATCCCTGAGGACTAAGTCGGAACGCCTTGGATAAGTATGTGTCCCTTACCACACCCTTCAAACCAGAACACAGTAGCGCTTAACACTACTGTTATTGTTCTTTAGATAGAAATAGGTGTATCGCTGGTGGCTCCGGAGTCAAACAAAGGTTCTACTACCTTCAGATATATTTTTAGCTTATATTTAATATCTATTGCATCATTAGAAATCCCTATAAAGTATAAACAAACCACTTTAAGAAATTCGGTATCTGGTTGCACAAGTACTATAATATAAAACAATTCTTACATAATATATAACACGAATGTGTGGTTTCTTCCGATGCAACGTTTCCGATTTATGTGCAGTACGTGATTTCACATAGAAATGCTCCATGAATATTTTATTGTAACTAGAAAACGATCTAGTTTTATTATTATTGATATTTAATACCACTCTTTTTATCTTTAGACTAACCTTGTTTCTCTCTTACGATATTTTTATAAAAGTTTCTACCATCAAACCGCCATTTATACCACATTCGACAAATTATAAAGTTAAAAGTAAAAAAAAAAATAATGCATGAGTGAGTAAAGTTCACTTATTAAGTGATATAAGTAGGTTTTAAGACACACAATTTTTATTTCTACCCCTTCACCATAAACACTTGAAATAATCCCACATCCAACTCTACAGTAAGAATAGATTTAATAATTTGGATAAACAAATAACATGCATAGAAAATACCAATACCATAAAACCAAATAACACGATAAAGAAAACATCTTTCATATAAGAAAATATATTAACAACACACTTTACCAGCACTCCAATACCGCATATTGAACTAGTTACCATCATTTTATATAACGTTGCACACAAAGCACTAAAGTCGGCCGTGTATCTTTTGTCGGATGCCTCACGGTAGAATATAGAGGCAGTAATACGAAATTTATTGAAAGGTGTATCAATATACTAGTATTACATAATAAAACATTGCGAAATACGTTGAATGGGAATGCATCTTTCAATTTTCGAATATATCTGGTGTAATAATATTGAAGAAACTTGTATAGAAAATTTATATTCAAGTATTGTTATTTGCGAGCTCATGTATTTTAATAGTCAGGAAGTAGTGGAATATTCAAGAACAGATATTATAATACAGGGAAATGAAATAACGGACCAGAATGTGATTGTGAGGTTTTATGGAGAATAATTTAGTGATATAATATAAAAACAAATAAAATACATACAATGGGATAGCCATAAAGTTATACTTATTTAGACTAAATAAAGGATTGTGTAAGAATTTCTAAATAACAAAATGTATTTTGTTATTTAGTACAGTTTGTTGTGTACACTTTAATTAAAGACAAAGTAGTAGTAAAGCCTCAATCTATTAAGCAAGAGATGTTTACAGAACAAATTTTACATTATCACCATGTTTGAAGTCAATCATGCAAATCCACAAGCGAAGGGAAGCGAAAGCAGATTTGAAATTTAAAACCGATTACAGACTTCAAAGTCTGGGAATACTTTGCAAAGCGTTGAAACTAGATTTACATATTTCTTCAGCCTGGCGAGAGCAACAGAAACTGTCTTTGGAATTGAGAATAATCTAAACACAGTCACATAAAGTGGTGAAGAAAACGCAGAATTGCATTCATTACTCCGGTGCTTAGTCTGTGGAGAACAAAAACCCGAGAGAAATTTTATTGCGACCAGAAACACTAAAGGGGAGATTAATTGTGCAGTCAGAGAAAAGAGCGCCCGGAGAGGGAATGTTGAAAAAGCAACTTTCCACCGTTGCACTGAAACAATGCGGAAAAAAGTATACTGACACTTGGGTCGCCGGCCAGTGGACAAAACGAAACATTCCACTCGCCGTATAAAGAAACAATGGTAATTTGTATCTCGAACAGATTCAAATTTAGAGCTTGTTCCGTTCGAATTTCAAATGGGGTCACCGGATTGGATAGAGTCGCGATATCGGCTAGTTCCACGTATGTGGGGAGATTCGGAGAGGAAGCTGCATCTTTGAACTCATGGTTGGGTGCACACGCGGCGAATTTGCCGCACGATTAAATTTCCACATTTCGACGAGAACTTTCATAAATTATGTGCTAATTCGTGTGTATAATTCATCTTTTCGTCGCATCTCGCGGCTGATGGAGTTTTGATTCAAACCGAAGTGTATAGCGCGCGCGGTCCGTGCCATAAAGCATATTTGTCGTAAATGCACATTTAAACTTCATTACCGTAGAAAATATGTAAACTTTGGTAACCTATATATAACAATCAAAATTTTAAAACTACCGTCAGTTTAGGTTTCAATTTGTTCCCACATAATCATTTTAAAACGAGGGTGATGTAAAGCCTAAACTTTATGATGTATTCTTCATACAGATAAAATACCGACCAAAACTCTATTGTGTTTCCTAATAAAGATTACGCGAACCAAATAATTAATTGCCTGCCGCCGCCTTTGGCGTCAGTTAATAACAATCTAAACATTCATAAATTTTAATAACTTTAAACAACATCGATAATTGACAATTTTATAACTTTAAACAACATAATTTATTCAACTACAAAAAACTTAATGATATTATTATAAACGCTTTCTAGGTCATAGTCCAATACTAAGATTCCCTGTGAGTACCATGGACATTGGACACACGGAAAGACGTATACACAAACGCCAAGGCACAGAATTCAAAATATATGTTTGGTCGGCCGAGGATCGAACCCGGAACCACCTGCGTTTTATACTGGTATACTTACCTCTTGGTCATGCGTAAAAAAACACACGCGACAGAGCGAATCATATAATATTTTTAGGGTCATTTAATAACTGAAAGTTCTGAAATTCGGAAATTCTACAGAAATTTCTTCAAAATCAGACACGACGGTCTAGAATCAAGAGAACTGAAATAGTAGAAACTGTCATACATTCCAGCTCAACGTGGAAAATTAGCGCACAAAATTCGTATGCACCCAGTACAGTAAAACGGTGCACAGTTGTTCGAGCGTTTCGCGCTCGTGCTGCTAATACGAAAGCCGGTGTAGGGCAAACAATTTAATGTCGCGTGCATTAGTGCCAGTAATTAGTGAAGCGTCGAGTTACAAGCAGCAAATGACTCGTCTCCTAATTGTTTGAGCTCAGGAATTCTAATATCGAATTGTCTCAGCTATTAATGGGGCGTGCACCAAGTGTATATGTCAAAGCAAATCGACCTATTGAAATTGATGATGATTATGTATTAGAGTAGTGATTAAAGGAACTTGAATTAATATATACAATCAATTATGTTGAGAAAGACGATCTATTTGAGACAGTTTTAGTCAGACATCTGTATTCTCATTTTGTTGGCGCATATCAAACGTGTATCAAATTAATATCGAGTACAGATATTTATTAAAAAAATAAAAATAAAAATAAAAAATTATTCAAGAAATGCTTATAACTAGGTATTACATTAGGATATAACATAGGATTTATTGGTTGAAGAACATTGTAAACTTTTATATTAAATATATATAATATTGCTTATCTACCACATTATCCTTTAAAGAGCAATAAGAAAACAACTTATAAGTAAGCTCCACTTAATGTCGTCGAATTCAAAAATAATGAGCGGAAAACGTCAACGATCACAGAGTAAGGAAGGTAATTCGCGCAAAACGGACACCGTTTACGTTTAATGACGCAAAATCGTCAACGATACCGTTTGACGGCGGAGGAAAAACACTGGATTTTTTATGCGACCGCCAAACTTTTACCGCGTAAAAAAGAATTAAGTGACAACAAAGGAGGTAGGGCGAGAGTAGCCTGAGGTTCACAAAAAGCGCGAACTCGCTACTAAGTCGCTTTAAGTCAGTTAATAAAAAGGGAGCCACGGTTGTACCTTGAAGAACTCCGTTGTAATGTTTCATTAGTAAGGACGTAAATTTGCATTTTTGTGTCCATTGGCTTAAGATATAAAACGTTATTAAATGGTACTAAGAATATTATTTTTCTTGTAATTTATTAATGTAGCTGGCCAAATAATATTGGTATAGTCAAGATCAAACGTCTTTCTCAATTCCAAATACAAAACCATAAAAGGATTTTTTTATAAATCAGTAAAACATAAACCAATTCGGCACTTACGGTGAATGATGTATCCGTATTGGGTTCGTTGGGAAAGAGGATTAACTTCCAATAAGGGGTTGGCGGCTTTAAGCCAAAAGCCTACAACCGCGGATATTTACAAATGCGGAATAAATACGACCCCAATTTCACGAACGGAGCCGCGGGCCACGCTAATGCCACAGAGGGATTGAAATTACTAGGATAAGAGGGACTGATGATGGATGGGTGTTTGAGTGGATTTTGTTTCTGTGGAACGCGATATACATGTTCTAGACTAGAGTTAAAAGGGCAATTGGGTGGATTTAAACTTTGTGTAGCAGCTTAAAGTTGTCACTGATTTGTACGGTTTATGTTTTGAGTATAACTGAACAATAATTCATGGTCGCCCATTAGTCTGGAAAGGTATTTTTGGGACTATGATTACACTGTTTTGACAGGACTTTTTTTCTTGCAAATACAAAGAAGATTAGAGAAGGATCCTGTGGTACTATTTACCTTGAAAATATTAACGTCCTTAGTTTAATATTGACAAAATGACTATAACCGTACCCTCCTGGAAAAGCTCAATACGAAGATAAAAAAGCAAATAAGAAAGCAAACTATGATTCTGTTAGAGCGAATGCAAAGCGAAAGAACTTTTTTCGCTTTACTTTCAATTTAACAAAGTGAAATCCTACATTAAAGCGGGCAACAATCACGGAGTCAAACGGCCCGTGATGCCTTAAAAGTTGGCCGAGAAGAGAGAATGGACCTATTGACTTAGGATTTACGTTGAAGGGAAAAATGTAGGACAATCGACTGGCATAATAAGTTAAAATGGGCTATAGTGCCTTTGTGAATTAGATATAAACGCTTATTGTCTCAAATTTTTAATTTATATTTTTACACGTTTTATATTAGCTTCACTTGTATGTTTGTCAGTGAGTAATTCCGTTTTTCAGTAGAAAGAGATCAACATACATCCTTATCTTACCCTGCATGTATGAAAGAATGAAATAGAATACTTTTCTACTTTTTACTTGATTTTATAATAAAAGCGTGTTTTTTAGTTTTTTGAACTATATTTCTTTTAATTTTAGGTAAGTATTTTTAGTACATTTTTTCAGTTACATTTGATATTAAACTAATGTTATCATCATCATCATCAACCCATTATTGTCCCAATGCTGGGCACAGGTCTTCTTTTAGAATGAGAAGGATTAGGTCATAGTCCACCGCGCTGGCCAAGTGCGTATTGGTAGACTTCACATACCTATAAAAACTTTATATAAAAGGTTTTTAAGATATGCAGGTTTCCTCACAATGTATACCTTCACCGTTCAATGATATTATATGAAAAGAAAACAATTAATAGAGTAATATATGTGCACATTCAAGTCAAATAACTATATTAATTTAATAATCCTGTAACTTTACGAAACCACGTTCAATTTTATATTTTACAGTCAACGCAGCACATCCAAATATTACACTACAACCATAAAACATTTACTGGTTCGCTCTGCACGTATTGCACCAATGTACGTGATTTTGTAACCAAAAATTAAATGGTCAGATGTACATAATCTCCCGAACTGCGATTAAAACTTTCAATGAAGCTGAACTCCACGATCGCGGAAATTTGGGTCTGGTTAAATTTTGTAATTGTTCCACTTGCTAATCTGCTCATAATTAAACCCTATTGTCTCCCTTACAATTCCTAACGTTTCCCAAAATAGGAACAAAATGAACTATTTGTAATATATTCATTTGTTTTGAAAGAATAAAATCGATCATCAATTTAAAATAATAAAAAAAGAAACCAATGAGACTACGAAGTTAAAGAACCAAATAAATGGAATAAATTACAAAATTATATTCACATAATAGATAAATCCAGATTATTTTAAAAACATAACAGAATAAGAATAAGAGCCGATACTTACTCGAGAGTGAAGCCAACAAACCGAACACGAACTTAAACGAGTGTGAAACAAAACAAGGAAACGATCGTTTCTCTCGTCTTGTCGACGATTAGTCGAACTGTACGAATTTACTTATTCGCACAGTTATCTTCGTAATCTATAAATATGTCTGAAGAAAAAGCCTTTTACGTGTTACGATATCATTGTAGTACAACTATTGTATTTTAGCATGATAACATTTGTTGAGATTTAAATATGAAATTGATATGACAATACTTTAATTTATTCTTGTTAACGTTTTAGAAAACAAAGGAAAAAAATATACGGTATTCAGTTGCTTTTTTCTGTTTTGTCAATGATGTGTAAAAGAAATAATAAATATAATCTAATGTATTTCGAAGTTTATTAAATAAAACCTGAGCAGATATTTTATAGGCTACTGATGCTGTGGGCGCGACTTTCCTTTTAATATTATGGTCAGTAAAACTGGTTGTTATTTATCTGTTAAAAATGTAAAAAAATCAATCTTCTGTAAAAAAATGTTTAAATGAGTGGCGTAAAACTCAAAAACATATCAAGATAATAGGAACAGGCAATTACACTTTGGTGAGCTCTTCTGAAATAAAAACGAAAACATTTACTACGTTTAACTGTTACAAAAGTTTAATCACAACAAACATCACGGATATTTTTAATCAAAAAACAAAAACGAAATCCGACTCGCCGTGAGAACAAGATAATTAATGAAAAACAAAAACAAAGAATCGTTTAGAGATCCACTCGCTTCTGTTTTAATAAAAGCAACAATAACAGCAGAGGACGTTGATAAAAGCGCTGAATATTTCAAAAATGAAAAGGACATCACTCGCGTTGAATATTTCAGAAATCAAAAGGACGTTAATTTGCGTCGGATATTATTAAGATGAGTCGAATATACGAAAAAAAGGCAAATGAGCAATTAGTTCGAACAAAGGAATCTACTTCGTGTTGTAATTAAGAATATTGGGGGGAGAGCGGGGCTAATTGGAGCGGAGATATGTCCGAAACAGAATTAAGGTGTGTCTGTTTCTTGACAAAATACTTTGTATTTTTCATTACACCATGCCGCTAGGCATTGTAAACGTCTGTTGTACAGACAAATTATTACCGTTATGTCGTTGTTATCAACCCATTACTGTCTCTCTGCTGGTCTCTTTTGAGAGTGAAGAGGGGTTTAAAGTACAGTTCACAGCGTCGGCCAAGAGCGAATTGGTAATTTCACACACCCTTCAGAACTTTTTGTTCGAACTCTCAGCCGTGCACTTTGTCTCACAATATTTTCCTTGACAGTTTAAATAAGTGATCATTGATTTCTTATATGTCATTGTTATAATAGAGTGTTTGTTTCGTTCCTCTTCTAGCTACGCCACTTTTGAAGGCGAAGTTCGATTGGTTATTTAATATATAAATAAATAACTTTATTTATCAAGGTGTTTGAACTCTAGATGTCTATATGAGGGAGCATTATCATCATACGTTAATAAATTTAAAAGATTAGAGAGACTTAGAAAAACTCTTGAATCTTTTTAACTCAGACCTCATGTGTACAAAGATACTGACTCCATATATCAATCTTACTGAAAGTTGCAATGTAGATACTATCATTAACAACTATGCAATTGAAATAGAACTAATAATATTGTTTTACGAATTTATCATTTACAACATTGATAAGGTCAGGGTCTAATTTACGAATACTTTAATAAATAATTGTAAAGGTGAAGGTTGCGAGCCGGGCGTGGTGATCGACACGTTGATATTTACCTGAAACAAAGGAAATAGCTATTGAATGCCCGTTTTTATTTTGTATCTGTCAAGTTACGAAATGAAGTGAGGTGAAATAAGAACTATGAATAGTTATCTTGATATTTTTAGATATAGATAATAAAGTATAGATAGTATTAGTTATAGAATAATTTATATTACAACGCTCTGATAGCATAATGAAACTCAACATCTATACATATAAATTAATTTTTTGTCTGTCTGTCTGTTTGTTTGTTCTGGCTTATCTCTGAAATGGCTGGACCGACTTTGACGGGACTTTTATTACGGAACGGGAGTAAGGCTACTTATATTTTAGAACTAGTTGTGTCCCTGTTTCTTTTTAACGCGGGTGAAACCGCGGGGAACAGCTAGTAATGATTATAAGTAATGTCCATCCATTTGAGATCTATTATCGAGTAAAGTAATCAGTTTTTCTTGTATCAAAAATATTTAAAAACAAACTAAGCAATAGAAACCGACCATTGAAATTGTAAGACGTCGATTACAGATATTAGCAACAGTGAAGTGGAATACATCTATTGCTACAAAGGAGGAATTTAATTGCTGTGTTAAAAGGTGCAAGACAAACACATATACTAAACATTCCAACGCATTCATGAACAGCAAAGTAACCCCACCGACCTTTGGTAGAACTCCAAATTCAGTCAGAATACAAACAAAATCTCCATATTGAGCAGTGACAAGTTACCATATAACTAGCATATAGTTCTTTATACATACAACGGATTACATGCTTGTTACTTCAATTTCCCAAAATAGCATCGTATCAAAAATAAATCGAAAGATTTCAATAGACATTTGTGAATGGCAGCCAGCGATTTCGTCTGACATTAAGATTACACGAAATCAAGCACTGCACTGACATAGGTCTAAGGGCAACGGACTCTTGAATGCCAATTTAACTGTCTATCCGTCTGTCAGTCTGAACGTATGGTATTACTGAGAATTGGTACGTATTACACACACACACATACACACACACACATACACACACACATAACATTACACACAATATTATTCTTAATAATCTAAAGCTCATATAACTTTTTTATTAAGATTTATTTAGTTTTAAACACTTATAATTTTGTCATAAGTCAAAACCACTAGCTTGCTTATGACATAATTATATTCGGCATCAACCCTCTTTTGCGTGGCAGTGGTCGAGTGCCATTAATTCTGGCACTTTTAATACCCGTTCGACCTTTGACAATTTCACCCTAGACATTGTCAAATTTCGATCTGTGGTAAAAACAAATGTAAGCGGATGAAAACAAAATAATTTATATCAAACATTGAGGAGACATTTATTGTAAGGGTTAAATCAGCTAGCATTCAATCTAGACGCCAATGCATATAATTCTCAATGTCTATATATTCTATAGCCAGACAGAGAGACCCCAATAGATTGACCGCACCGCATTACATTAACAAATCAAGGCATTCCACCTGTCGGTCGGTGCACGCAATCGGTTTGCACTGGTTCTATAAATCTTGCATTAGCTAACGCATCGATTACTAAGCTTACAATGTGTGTTTAGACCGTATTGATAAGTGTTTACTCACACATAAGTAAATAAGGATAAAATAACACTTATAATTTTGTTACGCTGTCGCTTCAATACTATTTTATAAAAGCTTTTTTATGTAATTAAACGTTAAATAAACGTGCTGTCTATCTAATGGAAAGAGGTTATTGTAGCTAATGTGTATGAATATTTAATTGTCATATGTTCACAGGTCAAAGTTCTCTAACGCCTGCTGTTAAAAGGTACTCAACTCAATCTATGCAATTTTCGCTCATTAAAACTAGAATTTTGACATGGTCTAAAACGAAGAAATTGTCAAATGTCGATATTTGATAGGTGAAGCATTGAGAAATTAATTTATTATTTATAACAAACGTTATAATTTAATTGAGGATTTCACTCATAAACTTCGAATGCACTTTTAAAATGAAATTAATTTGCTATTTGCTATATTTTATAAATAAAGTTTATATTGTATCTTATATTGTATATGTACATGACTCAAATACATACGTAAATTAAAAAGCCCAATTTTCAAAAGCATAAATTTAAAGAGAGTCCAGATAAAAATAAAATGACGCATAATGAAAACATTAGGTCCCAACAGAGTCCCCTGCAACACTCCCGTAATGTTCAGCAATTAGCCTCACGAGTGTTTCCTGTGCGAGGCGGTAACACATGACGTTTCCTGATGGAGGAAAAGGAAGTGTTACAGGGTTGATTTATGGTCATGGTGATAATAATACGAGATGTTTGCAAGGATATCGAATATGCATATTTAATACAATTGACATTTTTAGATCTTTATAGATAAAACAAAACCCGTAGGTACAACAGCAATAAAACTCAGAAATAAGTAAGGAATAAATTCGAAATTAATTGTATGACACAGTGGTAAAGTAACTACTGTACGCTTCTAGATGTACTAGGCTTATAAGAAACTTATTATTCGGTTTTTTGGCTGAAATAAAATTAACATAAACACCATTTACTTTTAACTTCTTCCAACAGTTTCAGATCCCGAGGTATGGGATGGAGCATTTCGAAAAAATGGATCTACCTAATTATACCCTCGGACCAAGCAGCAATGCTATTCCACAACGTTGTCCAGAATTAGGTTTAACGACGGTGTAAAATCTCCAATTCCATATATTATTTCCACGTTACAAGCCGCAACTGCATCTCATTTCCTCGTTAAGAGGAAACGCCACTCGCATGATTTATCGCCACAAATGCGAGATGCGACGCGACCACCTGGACGTTTAACCCCATAATACACCTCCATCGGACGTGTCACGAAATCATATCACTTGCATCGCCACCAAACCGTGACCTGACCATAGAGTAGGTAATATTCAGAAATGTCGTCTAAAACTACTGAAAGTAATTATTTACGGCTGTCTGTAAAACATGTACCAACTCAGAAATGCTTATGTGTAAAATTTGTAGTGACAGTAATTGTTTCCTTATGTCTGTAAAAGGTGTAGCAACACAACACGGAAGACTTCTGGAATGTTTCTAAACTGGGGTTGATTACTGATATTTTGGGAACGGCAATGGTACTTAACAGAAGTTGGACCGCCAGTTTGCTATTTCTAGTTAAAAAATAAACTATAAGAAAATATACCAAAAGCGTACGAGTACGTTTTATAAAATATATTTAACAGCATCACAGTATGCCGCCTTCGTTAAACATACATTTCGGAATATACCTATTCAAAATGTGCCTATCACATATAAATATTAATTATGACAGATAGGTCATTAGTACGCGTGTTGCGTCTCTAGAAGAAAAAAGAGCGCGAAAGAACTAGAAGCATAAATAGGCACATGTTGTTTCTACATAAGGGAGAAAAGTACCACCTGCAGAGGCACGTAGGCACGTGTAGCGTCCAGACGCCGCGTCTAATTGTCCAACACTCTGTGACAGTCACGGAAACTACCGGGTTGATTTATAGCGATGATAATATGCGATGCATCGTACACCTGGATACTGGGCGGGGTGGGGGTGGGGGTTGTTAGGTGTGGGGGTGGGGGGTAATTAATTATACGTCGGAGATAACGGATATATATGTCAAGGTTGCGTTTCACTGATTATACGTATAATAATACTAGATTTTCTGTGCCACTGCCCATCATATTGCATTGTTCGTATTTTAAAATTTATACTTTTTTACAAGACGTTTCAAAGATGGGTTAACAGATAACTCTTTATAATGTCTTTTATATTTACGTAAGAGTAGCGTTAAAAAAAATCTGATTGACAAGATGGGTACAAAAAACTATTGAAATGAAATGAAATATATTTATTTTGTATAGGCCAACGGCTGCACTTACAAATTGTCAGTTACAATATTTTCTTAAACTACTACCGGATCGGAACGTGACCTCTTATAAAATTATAGACTGTTTTTTCCCGAGTCATCTTAATATCATAAAGCAAAAGCATTTAGCATATAATGTATTTTAAAAGTCAGTAAAAGATGCAAAGCAGTCGTGTTGTTACATTTTATTATGTAACGGGTACTCACGATAATTATGCGTTTTTTATTGCCGATATTTCGACCCAGTTGCATGGATCGTGGTCACGGCGAAACTGAGGTAGATAATTTTAGTCTAAAATCATATACAGTCGAGTTGTTGGCTAAACAAATGTCTAAATAAGATAGTTATTAAAAGTCGGGGTGTTTGTGTGTCCATAGAATACTCACAGGAAATCCTTTTTTTTTTTTGTTTACGAGTGGGAAACCTTCAAAAGGTACCCGGTGGCGTGGGAGCGACATAGGGTTATGTGGGATTTTTCCCGCACAAAAGGCAGGGATACCGTAGCCCTATTCTAGTCCCGGGACTACAGGAACAACCCACAGGAAATCCTACTATAGTACTACGAGTGTAGTAAACGTCAAGCATCATATAAAATGTGTAACTAACAATGGGGCTTATATTGCCCGCTCGTAATGTTACGATACGTTCGAGATTAGGCTCATTAGGGAACAAATGTTCGCAGCATATTAGGAATAACATCACTATTCATAGTAAAGGTGGGTACTGACTGAGGGCATTTATTTATGTACGATGTACAATTAAGCTATGCGGCGTTCGGAATGTTTGAACATATTTACAGACAGGGTGCTTAGCTTATTGCGCGTGCTTACGACCGCAGGGTTTCAGTTCCCGTTCAGTGATCCCGGAGTCCTCTCCGCAGCGCCGAGGACGGCTACCGGGAGGGTTTTAGTGCGGTAAGAGTCCCACATAACCCTGTGTCGCTCCCACGGCATCGGGTACCTTTTGAAGGTAAATAAAAAAAGGTAGTTTAATGTTGTTTATAGTTGAATAAAAAATCCATTGACAGCAGGCATTGTTACCATCTCTAATTGTACGCTGGTTTCCTATTTCCATTTCACAGCACAATAAACAATTAACCAAACTAAATGTTAACGTAACACGTTACAAGCGCCGTAATGTTACACGCGAGCGCACTCAGTCAGTATCCACCTTAACGTAATGTAATCAGGACGGGGGTATGCGCTCAAACCATCGTAATAGTTGATGCTATTTCATACACATTGTACTCCAGTTACAGGGCATATTGGAGTATAGAGTATGATGTAAATAGATAGTTAATAGAAAACACTAACAGTGTTTTCTATGACGAGACAATTTACTAAACGTTTATTGTAGTGGTAGATATTTAACATTTTAAATATTGTACAAATTGCCGTTGTTTCAATAAAGTAACACGACACATCATCTATGTTATGGTAGATATTACAGACGTACTGATACCAATAACACTCATTGGTAATAAGACGTAATAAAAATTCAATCCTAATTAGGACATGTGAATTTGGAGAACGGGTGATTAAAATATTTTAGCATCACTGATCTCATCTACAAATATTACGCAAAAGAACACGACAATAATAAAAATATTAGGTATAATCAGTTATAAATCAGCTACCACCAATCTACTAATGGTAGAACCACAAACATGTATTTGTTTTTACCCGGTAGAACAATAGATTAAGAACCAACATAACAATAAAAAAACCAACAAAAACAAAACAGGTGAAATACCAAAACAACAAAGAACCAAATCACCGTTCTCAAACGGAATCCATCGAGACACCGTAAGACCGGATTACAATGCAAATCCCGGACGAAACTCGGCACGAAAACGAAATTTCGGCATTCGCATTCCATAATTGCGCGATCCCTAATAAATATTCACAAAATCATAAACTCCGAATCCAATTAGCCGTAAAAGGAACTTAAACATCGCTTCCAGCGGGGATATTTCATAAATCACGTGGGGGGTGAGGTGGGGGGATTAAAATTAAGACCCCAAACAGTGATTATTATGAGAGTAATTATAATTCTGTTAGCGGGGGCAATAAAAACTGGAATGTTAGGAATACCAACGATTGTTTCGTTGTTGTTAGCGATAGAGACGTTGTTTCGTTCAAAGTAGGTTGGAGTCGTGATAAAAAATTAAATTTTGGCAGTGAACTGGCAGTTATGTTTGGTTATAACAGTTTTAATAAAGAAGGCTGTTAAATGTCTTACTCCATTGTTATGTTAAGCGATATTTCTTGTGTTGACACATTTTTTGGCTTAAATGCAATAATAAACCATTTTCATTTATTTTTTATTTCTATTCCTCTTCCAAAACCAGAAGGTTAAGACCTAAAAGATAAGTAATCGGGATGGAATGCATTTATTAAGATACTGAGAGAAATACAAGCTTAAATGATTGAGTAAAATCAAAATCAGGCCAGAGATGGAAAAGTCCGTCCTCACAAGAAAAAGTGTGTGTTACATCGGCATACTCAACATTGTTCCACACCAAAAATAAACACACTGTTCTATTAATAGAATTCTTAATCTGATGTTTTATTTTCATCATTAAGTATATTTTTTTCTGTTTAATTGAAGCTACTGAAAAACTGAAATCTATATGGTATCACATTATTTACTTATATCGTAAAATATACGATGTATAAGCATATCACTAAGTTCAGTCATAAAAAAAATTGTGTCCTCATTGATATTTTTCATAACAAGGTTATGTGTACGGCAAATTCTTTTTATGTTAACTATTTAACGTGCAAGCTCATCAAAAATGAAGTGGACGGGGCTTTCAGTGGAATTTTGGACATTACGGGCCCATGAATGGGTGCCCATTGTGAGATCTTAATGCAGGGAAGCCATTTGGGCGAGCGAATGGCAAGATTGAAGTAAAATGGGCGTGGTCCCCGGTTATTAAATTCACCGCTATTTTCGGCTTACAAAATGCAAATTTCTTTTTAAAGCTCCCTCAGACGCGCCCCACATTAAGATCTTCATTATCGTGGTTGTCATGGACACACACGAAGATAATAACACCCAGACCCAGAACATCAATATTAACTCCTCTTGTTTTTTTTATACCTAATATAGAAATAGCAGACGATCATGCAGTTCACCTGATGGCTACTACCGCCCATCGACATCTGTAATCAACCCCAGATAGTATTACATATTCCTACCTGAGGATGGGCACAGATGCGCCGCTACCCGTCAGAACTGGAACGCCTTGGAAAAGTATGTCTCCACCACCACACCTTTTAAACCAGAACTATCAACACTTAACACTGCTGTTTTTAGACAAAAATAAGAGTGGCGGTGGAGCCGCCGAAGTCGAATCTCAAAGAGTTCTACCACCTTCAGATTCTTGTATTCTATAGACGAATATCATCAAAAAGTTTTGGAATTTCGGACATGACATTCGACTAAGAGTCAGTGAAACGCAAAAGAATTTGCACATTACGCCCGTTTGAATGGAACGGTTCAAAGTTTTCGTCGAACCGTTCAAAGTTAGCGTCCCATTGAGATCGATATCGCCCATCGCTTTATGTTCTTTCGACTCGATGAGTTCTGATCTTCGGATGGGTTTTATGTCACTTTCTGTTCACTTGATGATGCAATGTTGGAAGTTTTATGACTTTTGACTTTTTGATGTCTTATTTTTTTCTATTTTGTGTACCTCAATATTTTCTAATGTATTTACGATTTTCGTATTTTAATAGGTTTCTACTTTAAGTAATAAGAACGGAAAACAACAGCGGGCCTTTGTTTTTTTTCACATTTTATGCATTTTATTTGGCTAAATATTGATGAAAAAATATCTACATTATTAAGTACATAATAACCTAGAAACTTGTTGAACATACGAACTACTGAAAAGTGAAAGATAACTAAAAAAACAACCACAAATCACTCTAATTGCTCCCGTTTCAGAAACAATTCGGAACGGTGATTCATTACCGCGCGGCGACTAATGCGTCTAGCTTTGATTGACTGACTAATCCGTACATTTGTTACTTTTTCTTCACACACTCGTCGAAACATTCTTATATTTTTATTCTATGAATTCAACAAGTTTGGCGCAAACTATTTTTTTTAGATTAATGTATTACTAAAATTGAATTAATACTTTTGATTTAAGTATACTTACAGCTTGCCAAAGCTATTTTAAAACACACCCAAATAACACTGACCTTTTTTACGTACAATATCACTAACGCATTTGAACTTAATAAACGAACGAACTACTCGAAAGTGTTAGAAAACGAAACAAAAATTTCTTTTTTTTTAAAACAAAAAACAGCCACAAATCATTCTAATTGCTCCTGTTTCAGAAACAATTCGGAACGGTGATTCATTACCGCGCGGCGGCTAATGCGTCTAGCTTTGATTGACTGACTAATCCGTACATTTGTTACCTCTTTTTACGTTTGTCGAAACATTCTTTCATCTTTGACATATGTACATATTTTCATTATTCGAAAACGGAAAGCTTTAGGTTTTTATTTATAATAACAAATACATTTTATTTTGACGTATGTTTACTTTCATATTTTTGTTTTATTTTCTTTAATAATATTTTTATTGGATAAAAGTAAAAGCTTCCCAAAATGATTAATTTTTACTTAATTTTTTATCATGGGTTCAATTTTTATACTGTAGCGTTGATTTTAGTAAAATAAATATACAGTAAATAAATATCCGTCCGTCGTTTCAAAATTATCTACAAGTCGCAGAGTACAGGATCGCAATAAATCTGGCTTCTGTTGCGACGTGTCATTTTTATTCCCGGATATTTTAGTTGGGAATTTCGTCAAATGTCCTTATAGGAAAATTCACTACCGTTTCCTACTTAAAATACGTGAAATATATTTTTATTTATATCGATACCTTAATTCGCAAATCAGCCAACTCCACTTTTTCTCAAAACTTTTTTTTTTATTTAATTTGATAATAAATGGCGTAGAACGAAATCAAAATAAATAAAAAAAAGTGGAGTTGGCTGATTTGCGAATTAAGGTATCGACATCTAGAATAGTTCTTAAGATATTTTTATATTATAGTTAACTTTTAAAATATTTTAGAATTTTATATTTCATCTGGAACTGCTTTAATTTGTTGTTCACTTGTCTCTTTTTTCACTTTTAGCTTGAATAAAAATAAATACATTATATCTTACTTCCATTTTATAAAGAGCGTTTCACACAAATATATAACACCACAAAAGAGTATGCTTGGAAAACGTACGGATTTAAGCGTTAAATAGAATAGAAATCTTGGCTTAGCTGAACACACAACTATAGAACAGCGTAATAATATCTTTATTGTGCACATGCAATAAATAATACTTACTTATAATAAAAGTTACTCACGAAAACTTTGTATACAAACGTGACCTTATTTCTAGATTAGCAATTTCATCCAGGCTTTATCGGAAAACGGTGTAAAATAACGAGATACTCAATCTGAAAACACTTCAGAAGGCTGCGTCATTTTCTCACATGAGCCGTTCAGTAAACGTTAGGCATGGTCCTGCTATACCATATCGTGACAAGAAATCGTTTTCTTTCATATATCGTACCATATCGATACATTACCAACATAACACATAACCTATGGTTATTACAAAAATATATATATGTAGAAAACTTAATATATACATATACAACAAATAGATAACTTCTTTCCTTTGGGAATCGACAGACGTACAAATTTTTTAAACGCAATCATAAACATTCTCAATCACTACACCTCTGATCACGATCTTTGAAACATCAATATCCTTGAACTTTTGTAAAGATGAAAAAAAGAGATAGCAAACAATATTGTATACGTATCAACGCATGCATTTGTCGATCATTCGCAACATACACTCTCAACTCGACATCGTTAAAAAGCGCTTCTAATATCGACATAACAAAACAGTTTCCCATATCGATATAAAAACCATATATCAGCAACGTAACCGTTTTTACAAAAACGGCTACGTCTAACCGTGCAAATAGCGCCATTACTCCGGCTAAGATAATTGCGCCTCGCAGGCTGTGCACTTCCGGCCAATCTCGCTATCTCATCGGGACTGTTTGAGTCGTAATGAGACATTCAACATTGTTGGTGGAAACTTCTCAACTCTAATATCCTCTTAGATTCCAAGTGACTAATTGCAGATTGTAGTAATGCCAACATTTCTTAGCTTACTGTCTTTTAACATTATCATCCTTTATTTTGCGACTATTGGCATCTGCGTGAAATAAGACTCATCACATGTCATAAACCTTTAGTATGACTATTTTCTATTACAAATTTAACATAACAATATTAAACACAAATCATCAAAGTTTCTATATGGCCCAAGTCACATAAAAAGAAAAAGGCATAAAAAGTTAGAAGAAAATACAAAATATAAAATCCATCTAAATAAAAAAAATCGCTAAATTATAATGTGTAAAGTCCAACTGCACAATTATTTTAATTACCTTATCATTTCATTTCTAACGTGACATAGAGATTAAGATCTAAACCCTACAAGCGACAAGGGAAATGGTCTCCGCTACTTAGAACATAATTGCTATTCGGAGGCTGCGCACTTCCGGCCAATCTCTCTACGCTGCGAGAATGTTTACGATCTAATGAGACGGGAGAGATACTAAGTAGGTTGTATTGATTCATGTTTTATGAAGCGTACTTGTTAAATATATCAGCGTTTAAATACTCATATCACTTTGTAATAAAGGGGTCGATGACATGGACACTTGTCAAGGGTTCTTAACCGCTGGGCTTATACATTAATTTAAATATTTTTTTATAGGACGACAAATGAGTACGCAGTTTACATAATAGGGATGTATTACAAAAATATGCGGAGATTTTACAATTCTTAGTGTGATAATAATCAATTCGACATTACATATAAGATGAAGAATCTGGGAATAAATTAGACGCATGTTTATAACGGCTGAATTTATAAATATAAGGAGTAAAGTAAATAAATAATAAGTAAATACACTGCATCTTAATAATGAAGTAAAAATAACGAACAATAATATATTAAAGTGTATGTATAACATTTTGTCTCTAAATGAAGATAAAGTAATGTGTAGTTTCAAATCAAATCAATTTTTTTTTCAAAATATGTTCTTTACAGAGCACTTTTTGAATATCAACTACAACTACACCACTTCACAGGGTGTTTCGTCATGGAGAAGAAGCGGCGAAAGAAACTCCATAACACACATCTTTTAAAAAAATGTTTTTTACAATGTTAAACTTAACCTAATGGTACGAGTACATGTGGAGCTGGAACTACTTCAACCACACCGTTTTGTCAGTAAAGTAATCACTTTTACCATAAATAACTTCTTCGATAACGATCGCGGGCAAAAAATTGTCACATCGTAAAGTATTAACTGTAAATTATATTTTTGTTACAAAAAAAAACGAATTTAAGAAAGAAAAAATACACAAGTATCATTTGTAGTCGAGATGCCGAAATAAGGATCCCGATAAAATATCTGCAGCAAAGGATCCGGGAATATAAACGACACGTTTGCAACAAGAGCTTGATTTATACCGAGCTTCGGACACTGCACGCTGGAGATAAATTTAAAATTATGAAGCCAGCCTTTATATTTAAACAGTACTTATTTAATAAAAGTTACTTAAAGTTTAAATATTGACACCTATATTTTCATATTCTTAAATCTTACGGAAAAGATTGATTTAATTCTTATTGAATTCATTATTTTTAGAAAAAAATGTTTTTTATTCTTTTTAGTTTGTTTTTTATTTGTTTTAGCAGTTAGAAGTTATGTTTCCTATGTCAATATTTTACATCAATGTAGAAATTAAGAACGAATGTTTCGAGTTCTGTCTCGGTCGAAGCAATCATGGAAATCATAAATTTAAATATCTGTTGTAGTACTCGTAATATATTTATTAAATGTTTTTAGTAATTGTTAATGTATTCGTGTCATAAAAAAAAAACAGTTTTACAAACTTTTATTAAAAAGTCGTATTCAATGAAACAAAGTCCTATTTAAACTTAACTATCAATGCCCCACTTTCATAATGAAACCAGACTAATGGGTTTTATGAACAAAAGGAAAAAAATAAAAGATCAGGTAGTGAAAACGGAGTTTACAAACTATTCTAACTTACTTTAGTCCTCGGGGGAGTGCGATGCATCACTGACCTACTTCCGATAAAAATATTCTTCATATTAACGTTGGATATTATTTCTATGAACTTTACTTACATTTCTATCGAGCGTAACCTGTTTATTGCAGTTATAGGAACACTGGAAACTAGGAACAGTCGCGGCATGGACGACATATAAGTTGCTTCCCCTGAGGACTAAGTAGGAACGCCTCCTTATCTTCCTTACCGTACCCTACAAACTAGAATATAACAACAGACAGAAATAGGTGACGGTGGTGCCACAGCAATCGAACCACGAAAGGTTCAACGATGTTTATTGTAACAGTATTCACTGTAGCAAAATTGAAATAAAATGACTTACGATAAACATACTTCAACATCTTTCAGATTAAAGATCATCATTAGCAGACTGATGATGTGACATTTTGAAGTTTGAATTTATTGCAATTGCAAGTTTTTCATGAAAAAGAATTGCAGTTCTCAGGATTGATTTTATCGCAATTGCAAATTTGCATGAAGACGAATTGCAGTTCTCAGGTTCGAATTCATTGATTGCAATTGCAGTTCTTTCATATCGACATTAGGTACAAAATCCTATTAAAAAGTAAATCATAACGTTAACATATATACCTACCTATATAAAATACACCTTCACTTCTCTTCTAAACACCCAATATTTCCTAGATCAATTTCCGAACAATTTATTTCTACTACAAATACTTCATGCAATATTTTATATTTTTGCATGCTCATACAAAGGCAACAACGATAGCCACGAATCACGATGACACGTTGTTACGAGGAAATCCGTGAGATAAGCGAGCCGAACCACTTATCATCAGCAATCAAGTTCAAGGTTGCTGCGTGTGGTCATTATTACCATTTAGCGGTTATCCATTAACGGGTACGATACGTTAAATTAAACGTCAATCTAATATATAAAATTTCATAATAAAATCGTGTCACAATGTTAGTTACCGTACTCCTCCGAAACGGTTTTACCGATTTTCACCAAATTTTATATGCATATTCAGTAGGTCTGAGAATCGGCTACTATCTATTTTTCATACCCCTAAGTGATTAGGGTTGTTCACTCTTAACATCTTTTTTATTTATATGGCAACACAACTTTTGCCGGATCTTCTAGTATTTATATAATATTGAAGTAGCAGACGAGCATGGACTTCACCTGATGGAAAGTGGCTACTGCCGCCCATGGATAAGATTAGATATTCCTACCTCAACGCCTCAGATAAGTAAGTACGAGTATGTCTATCTTATCACACCCATCAAACCATAATACAATAATGCTGAACACTAACTTTATCCGGCAGAATAGGTGTGGCGGTGGTGTTTACAGAGTAACCACAAAGGATTCTACCACCTTTAATTTTTAATAATTTAAAATTATAATAAAAACAATGGTCACAGTTAGCGAAACAATATATTATTATTATACGTATCAATGAAACTTCCAGACCAATTTATGAATAAGCATCCGTCAACACGCAAATCGATGTTACCGTAACGTTACGAATCAATGGAAACGCGTCAACTTGCGGTGTTTTGACGGCAAACGAACCGGTCGACTGTCTGTGTGAGACTCGTTTGTATACACAACCTCTTATTATTACAACATTGACGGATGTAACCTCAGTGGCGTCACAAGTGTGCGCGAGAGCGGGTGAGAGTGTTCATTGATATGACTGTTATTTTCATTGATATATTGTGATTAAATAGTGCTATACTTTGTTGTTGTGTTGATAACTGTGTTGAAAGTGATAGTTGAATAAATGGTGAAATTAAATATAGAACAGAGTCACGACGCGAAACGTGATACAACTATAAATGTTGACGTTATAGATAAATAGTATACAAGGAAAATGGAAACCGATTGAGATATGCCGTATGCGGATTAAATCTTCGAGAAAAATAAATGCTTGAATACATTTGGGTATAAAGACATATTGATAAAAAATGCGAGGAATATAATCGTAGAAGAAGAAATGGATTACACTGAAAAGGTTGTCATAGTAACGGGTGCTAGTTCAGGCATCGGAGCTGCAACAGCTAAATTGTATGCATCGTACGGAGCTCTGATAACAGCCGTTGGAAGGAACGAGACGAGATTGAACGAAGTTGCAAATGTATGCCAATCTTATAAAGGCAATCGACCTTTATGTCTTCTATTAGATTTGCTACTCCCAGGCAGTTGCGAGGAACTCGTCAAACGAACGGCACAGACGTACGGCAAGATCGATATACTGATAAACTGCGCTGGAAAAGCAGCCGTGACGTCACTCTTCGATAACTCAATGGAGATATTCGACGAACTATTCACGTTGAACCTTCGCGTGCCATATCAACTGACGCAGTTGTGTTTACCCTACTTGAAGAGGACTAAAGGCAATGTTGTGAACATTTTCGGAAGCCCGTGTAAGATGAGACCTGGATTCTTACCGTACGCGATGATTAAAGACGCTTTGGAGAAGTTCACAACAGCTGGAGCGACTGAATTAGCGTGCGAAGGGGTCAGAATGAATGCGGTTAGACCGGGCCTCACTAGGACAAACTTTTTATCGAATTTTAACGTGGACGATGATTGTATGGATATGACGTACAAGCTCATACAAGACATCCTGCCAAATAAGGTGATTAATGAGCCGGAAGAAGTAGCCAAGCTCATATTGTTTGTAACAAGTGACACATGCCCTAATCTCAATGGAGCACATATTGTCCTGGATGGGGGATCTTCGGCTTCGTAATCATTCATTGTAGTATCTAATAGTCTCTAAAGTTATTCCAATAAGATGTATCTCATTTTATCAAGCCAATGTTTAATGAATTAAGATAGGGAAAGGTACTTAAGGGATTTTTACAACTAACTTATTATTATTATGTGACTTAAATAAAATCTTGTTTTAATTAACTTATTTTTTTATTTAGATTATTTAATTGTATATTTTTAAATTAATCCAACACAAGATCATATTATTTAAAAATATGATTTAATATCTGTAAAGATAAGTGAGTAATAAACTGTCAAGTAATCAAAGTTATCTTGTAAACCTTTAAATAGACATTACGTACTTAAGACCTTTGCAACAAAGTTTATAATTCGATTTACTTGTTTAATTACAAGGATAATTGTATAGTGATACCACCACAGCCAGATTACGTCATCTTCATTATTTATAACTACATCTATCGTTCATACTTGATCAATTTAAATTAAGTGTTTGACACTGACCCGCATCTTTTTCCTTGAACAAGAAATATGCAGGATTCAATCAGAGAAGTGATATATAAACGTTAAATCTACATCACATTTAACATAACACAATATAATAGAGCTATCATTAATCCTGTTACTATTATTGTTTTACTGCTGGACACAGTTCGGTCTCTCAGAATGAAAAAGGTTTCGGCCACGGTCCAGTACATTGGCTAAGTGCGGATTGTTCACTCTACGCGCTACTACTTCTACGCTACGTTCTACTTCGCGAACTCTACTTATACTGAACTTACTCTTTAATATAATTCTCCGGTTCTTAGATTCTACGATCTCATGATGCTCTCGTGTCGTGTCATCGTGTTTTCATCTAAAAGCTATTTTGTTTTTCATTTTTAAAAAAATCATCGTTGCGCGTGAGATTCATATAGGTATTCATACACCAACGTGGCGGTAATACGGTTTTAAAACAATATTTAAGTATACTCTATGCTAACATTGCTTAATACAAAATATTTTAATATAAGTCATGTTATGTCTCTACTTTATACATAGAAGTTTCAATTTGACTGAAACTACACCATTTGTTCACAACGTTGTAAAAATGCAAAGCTGAATTTCAATTTTGCGACTTTACGACACACCGTCACGACAGAGTAATTTGTAACTAAATTAGCATCGTATTCGGAACTAGATTTTTATCACACGTCCATCTATATTTTACTGCATTTTTTGTTTAATTTTCGTTTAGATACTCCATTTCAGTTGAAGGGAATTAATTTTTATAGATTTAATTGTTTTGTCAAATTGACACAAAAAACATGCTGAAAATGGTTTCATGTAAGGGGACCTCTTTTGTTTTTAGTATTGATTATATACAAAAAAATAAATATTAATAAATAAACACTCTGTAAAAATTTCAAGTTTATCAATTATGGTTCAAGAGACAGAGATGGACAGACAGCGGAGGCTTAGATTAGAGTTCCTTTTTAACATTCCAGTATGGAACCGTAAAAAGCAATATACTTAGCTTATTCCCATAGTAACAATAATATAAAGACATGATAAATTGATAAATATTAATGTCAGATTATTACGTAGATTTTTTACGTAGAGTTTTAAGAATTATTTTTAAGTAGTACAGATCCCTTGAAATTTAAAATGTCCCATAAGATATTCATTTCTAAAGGCTCGGACTACAAATACTAAGCAGAGAATTTGACTGAAGTAGAACGTCGGATGGCTCTACACAAAATTTATCTCGTACAAAAATTTCGAGTATCTCACAACATATTCTGATGAAACTTTCTGACGTGACTATACAAAATGGAACCTCCGAAAATGGACACTACAAAAGATGACGTCATATGCCGTTCTTTAATAATTTTCACCGTAGTCCAAAAACTGACGGTTAGAAAATATGATAGAAAAGATTTTTACAATTTTTGACGGTTTTCAGAGTATACAGTAAAGGATGTGAGTCATGTCAAATCATGACAACAAAAACGTGGACAAGCGTGGGCTGATACAAACATAACAAAAAATAAAGAAAGACGATATTTTGTATGAACAAAAATCGAAGGAAAATAAGAAAAATATTGTTTGAGTTGTACTGTTTAATTTTGTCCATCGTTTATATAATTAAAGTAATAATAATAATAGTTATTATGATTACGACTTTTAATAAGCTACTATGGAAATGCATAAAGCGATACTTTTCGAATTGGTTTAAGTAATTAAAAGGTTTTATTATCTGTGTATTTTCATATATCCCTGGACGTTAAGTGTTTATCCTTTTGCTCGTTTTTTAAGATATGTATATTCGAAATAAAGCTTTTTCTTTATTAATAATGAAAGATTCCATTTATCCTCTCCTATAGGAAATAATCAAATTTTAATAGTACCCTTAAAACAAACAGCTTGGGCAAAATTTGTCGATGAAAAGTTGTACGACTTTATCATCAAAACTACTTGCGTACTTTACCTTATACTTGTATATGTCATGAGCGAGTATATTTTCCAATCCTTCAAAAATCAAAGGCGCGTCCAGTAAACAATACCTAAATTCAAAATTCACACATCGTATACTTTTCATCAGCCTGCATGCTACTGAATGACGAGAACAAGACCCACGGGACCGTAAAGTTGACAAGCACGACGAGCATACAACTAAATAAAAATAAAAAAGCAAGCGACAATACGGGCCTTTGTGTTATAAAAGAATAAAAAGTGTATGGAGGGAAAATGGAGATAAAAAAGATTAAATAGATTCCATATGAATTAATAGTAACATGAAAAACGTGCACCTTGTGGGACACTAAGATAATTTAATCAAAATATACCGATAGTGTACTTATAGTTCTTGATAGTTTTTTTTATAGCTGCATCAATAATAAAAATTGATAAGTTAATATATGCATTAGATGTGGATAATCTATATCTGATAAAGGTGATAAATAGTCGGTAGATAATGTTTCACAACAACGGACGTATTGTGTAGAGGAATTTAACAAATTTATAAGTGAGAACAGAAAAGTGACAAAAAAATTATTTCAAAAGACTTTGTTATATGAAAGGAAATAAAATATGAACAGAATAGCCTTTACGAATAAAGTTGTGATAATAACGGGAGCTAGTTCAGGAATAGGGGCGGAAACAGCTCGAGCGTTCGCTAAATACGGAGCCAATTTAACCATTGTTGGCAGGAATAAAGAGAGACTAGAAAATGTTGCTCTGCAATGTCAAGCGACGAATGGATTACAACCTCTATGGGCTTTACTCGACTTAACGCAACCTAACAGTTGCGAATTTCTCATAAATAAAACAATTGAAACTTATGGAAAAATAGATGTCCTGATCAATTGCGCTGGGAAAGTGAAAATGGCTTCAGTTTTCGATAAAGGTATGGAGACACTCGATGAAATGATGGCCATAAACTTAAGAGTGCCGTATTTACTGACAAAACTGGTGTTACCTCATCTACTGAAGACGGGAGGAAACATTGTAAACGTAGGATCATCTCTTTCTAGTCGTCATCGTGAGGGCTTTCTTCCCTACGTTCTATCAAAAGCCGCTCTCCAGAGATTCACTGAACACGCAGCAGCCGAAGTGGCCTCAGAGGGTGTGAGAATTAATTGCATCAACCCAGGAATAACAAGGACGAATATATTGCACAATTTCAATATTGAGGATCAGTGTCAACCGTTGGTGTATAATGTTTTAGAAGAAAATTTGGGTAGAATAATCGAACCAAAAGAAGTGGCGATTTTGATCTGTTTCACAGCCAGCGGAATATTTCCTAATTTAAGCGGTTCTGGACTTCACCTGGATGGTGCTATTTCAATGTTTTAGAAGAGGGGAGCAACGATACCGCTCAAAATTGATATGATATTAACAACACGGAAGCCTAATTATAAAAAAAAACCTAATTATTTATTTGATATAAAAATCGTCTAATTTACCTCTCATAACTTCAGTTTCCAGAGAAAATCCTGTCGTAGTCTTTTCAGCCATTTTGGATATTAGCCTGAATAAATAGAAAGTGAGGCAGACATATAGAAAATGTTTTGTACATATGTACCGTATAATACATACATAACATGAAATTACTAAAAAGCTTTTATTTTAACCTTACAAAGAGTCAGTTTCATTTTATTTATTTGTATATATTGTTAGATTGAAATAGAATTCACTATAATGCTTAATAATTTCGTTGATTTGAAATGCCAGAAATAGAAATTAAAGTGTCGTCATTGAATTCATACGTCTATATAATTAATGTAATTGCTGAGAATTACAGATTCATAACATTGGAATTTTCATTGACTGCCAAGTTGAGTGCGTCAGATGTGGGTTTGTGATGCTGATGGGGGATATAAAACATTTTCAGGACAACAAGGGTAATAAAATAATCTCAATAACTACATGTACTATTATAGTAATAACATATGTAACAATTAGAATTAAAGGAAAAACGCTAATTCCAATAAATTACAAATGTATGAGCATTGCATTTGCTAATAACACTATGATATTTTGATCATTCGACTACCCGTTATTTCTATGATTTATACGAGAATTCTGCTCTCACGATGAAATATCACTTTTAAATGATGACCGACGACCGCTAGTGTAATTTCCTTATATCACACTTCATGACTTCAAATTGATCGATTGCATCGTCACCGTATGGTGATAGAACAGTTTTTTTTTTCTAATAACAGTGTTAAGCGCTGCTGTGTACTGCCTTGAAAAGCGTAAGGGAGACTATCTGACGCGTTCTAACATAGTCCTCAGAGGTTGCAACGCACAGGTAGAACTATGAAATTGTATCTGGGGTTCATTACAGATGTCATGGGCGATAGTAGCCACTTACCATCAAATGAACTGCATGCTCCTTTGCTACTTTTTTTTTATAATATAGGAGTAGCGGACGAGCATGCAGTCCACCTGATGGCAATGGCTACTGCCGCCCATAGACATCTGTAATCAACCCGAGATAGGATTAGATATTCCTACCTGAGGTCGGCCACAGATGCGCCGCTACCCCGGAGGACTAAGCTGGAACGCCTCGGATAAGTCTGTCTCCCTTACCACACCCTTCAAAACGGAACACAGCAGCGCCTAACAATGCTGTTATTAGGTATGAATAGGTGTGGCGGTGGTGCCGCCGGAGTCGAACCACAAAGGGTTCTACCACCATTAAATCATACTTCTAATAACCTCTTTCCTTTGGGAAGTCGATTAAAAAAATCACTACGACTTGAATCACGGTTAGCAGTCTCCGAACTCAGGCTCTCGCAATTTACATATAGATGATGCTACCGTAATATCATGCGAAGTTTATTATGCTTATTTTTATACCTTCCCTTCCATTTCGTAGCAGGGCAAACAAACTTTTAACGTAAGCGGTTTATTTCGACTTTCGCGAGAGAGTTAAAAACAAACTTAAGATCAATTTTTTTGAAGACTGTCTTTTTTGTAACTTTTATAATAAATTTCCAAATATAAGCCCGCTTAATTTTTGTGCTTATTATTTAATAAATAACACTTCATCGTTATCTTAATTTGATATCAGATATGAGACGTGGGAAGTTAATATTTATTATATAGATAATAGAACCTTTGGTCAAAATACATACAATGATATCATCGCCACACCTATTTTTGTTACCGTGTAGCAAAGTTATATGCCCATTAAAAACTAGCCTAACAGTTCTGAAACAAGACATTTCTCTAGGGAGTGTAAAGTCTACCAAAACGCACTTGGCCAGCACTGTGGACTATGGCCTAAAAACCCTTATCATTCTGAGAGGACACATATCCAGCAGTGACACAGTTATAGAGTGAATTACGGAATAACACACGTCTCTTTCAGCGCGACTTTTCAGTGAGAGGACCCCATACCCAGCAGTGGAACAGTAATAGAGTTAACTCCGTAACACACCTCTCTTTGTATTCAATGTCAGTAGTCCGTCTGCACTTCCCACTTCACCTTGTCCAGCTCCAACTTCCAAACAATTCACAATATTAAAAAACTAAATGCGTTCTCGAAGTATGGATGGCGATCTGAGATCAATTAATCAAAGAATCGATTTTTGGAACACAAAATCGATTATTTTAATCGATCGATTCAGTGAATCGACATTTTATCCTAGTAAATCGAAATTCCAATTTTTCAGTGTTATATGTTTAATCATTGAAATACTGGAAAAAAATAATTATTTTTTCAATATTTCAATGATTGTTTGGTCCCCACGACCTTCTTTATTTTGCTAGCCTCGCCCTTGAATAGATCGAAGATCCATTTTTGGACAATCTCTTCTTTAATCCTCGATTTTTTGTGAATCGATTTATCCCACATTCGAATCGATTTAAGAATCGATATTTTTTTTAAAAAATCGCCATCCCTATCGCATAAATTACCTCCACAGCTAAACCTAGTAGCACAGTTGCGAATGCCACACAACCAGTTCTACTTGCATGCAATTTACTTGAATCGCGAGCTGTTTTTCACTGTTCAAAACACTTTTATGGCGAATTCTTTTACGTTGTAACTACGTACGCGGTTAATGCACCCAATTTAAGTTTTAATGCGCATGGAATACTTTTCAGTAGTAAAATTTTATAGTATTTGTATTAAATAATTTATATTTGTGTAATTTGAAGGTGGTAGAACCCTTTGTGGTTCGACTCCGGCGGCACCACCGCCACACATATTTCTACCTAATAACAGCAGTGTTAGGCGCTGCTGTGTTCCGTTTTGAAGGGTGTGGTAAGGGAGACAGACTTTTCCGAGGCGATCCAGCTTAGTCCTCAGGGGTAGCGGCGCATCTGTGGCCGACCTCAGGTAGGAATATCTAATCCTATCTGGGGTTGATTACAGATGTCCATGGGCGGCAGTAGCCGCTTACCATCAGGTGGACTGTGCTCGTCTGCTACTCCTATATTATAAAAAAAAAATAAGCTAAGCTAAGAGGGCGAGTGGTTTGAAATTTGATGTCTGAAAACCAATGCCTGACAGTTAAACTAATATTCTCAAAGTTAGTTATAATAATTTCTACTACTATTCCGAGTTACCTATCTAAGCGTAGTGACTAAAGAAAAACAATCCAATTTATGTGAATCTAATAAATGGATTGCTGGTTTTTCAATAAACAAAGTTTCCTCAAACAATCGTACTGGTAGAGTTAGCTCTCACCCATCGTCAGCTACCTCTCATACATCTCTTGTGAAAAGGCACCCATACGATTTACCTTTTTTTTTTTTTTTTTTTTTTTGTTTACGAGGGGGAAACCTTCAAAAGGTACCCGGTGTCGTGGGAGCGACGTAGGGTTATGTGGGATTCTTACCGCACTAAAACCCCCCCGGTGGCCGTCCTCGGCGCTGCGTAGAGGGCTCCGGGATCTCCAAAGGAACGCAACCGGAGCCCTCTTAGCGCGTTGCCCCGTCGGGCTCCGCCCAGGTGAGCTTGGCGCTCGCCACACCGTCTGGTGCGTACGACGGTATGCGACCACACATACCGCCGTCCTTCCCGGGGCCGCTGGCTGGGCGGTTCGAGCTCCCACTCTTGCCACCCGCAACCCCGGAAGCCCCCTTATAGTCCGATTTAACTAGCTAACACATTCGAATCGACTAATTTATAATTGTTTCTATTCAGGATTAGAATTTTTAAGTCGTTGTCTTTGCAACGAGGGCTATCATAGCAACTTGCAGTGATAGCCTAGTGGTTAAGAAACGCGGCATCTCGATCGAGGGGTCCGAGGTTCAAATCCCAGGCACGCACCTCTGATTTTCAAATTTATGTGCGTATTAGAAATTAATTATCACTTGCTTAAACGGTGAAGGAAGTGAGGAAACCTGCACACCTGAGAGATTTATAAAAAAAAATCTTAAAGGTATGTGAAGTCTACCAATCCGCACTTGGCCAGCGCGGTAGACTACGGCCTTATACTTCTCGTTCTGAGAGGAGATCCGTGCCCACCAGTGGGACAGTAATGGGTTGATGATGATAATGATGAAGTCGTTGTCTTTGTGTATCGTACGCTTACAAACACAATAATGCCAGTATGCGGATATATATGTACAACTTCTTCACACACATACATTCTTAACCGTAAACATACAGTTTCAAACTCGCACCACAAATGTAAATCGGACGTAATATAATAATATGACGTTTAATACCCATCTCCATCTAATTCAATGTATATCGCTCCACACACAGCTGATTCGTGCGCACGAGCGAGCAAAAAGCGTTAATTGGGCCCACAATCATAATTACTACGTTCCCGTATCTCGCTTAGCGACGGTATTCTGATTTATAACCTATCGTATTAAAAGATAATAAAAATATACTTTATTGTACCCGTAAATAAGAACAAATAAGGAAAAGAAAGAAAAGATTGCCGTCTGTGGTGTGGTGTGTAGCTTCGTAGGGTGTGTGGCGTTCTAGTGTTGCGGCGTAGGGTGTAGAGCGATGCGGGCGGCAAGATTGGGAGATCGAGCCGTCCGTCCGGTAAGCAACTCCGGGAAGGAAGGCGGTGTGTGTGGCCGCATACCGTGGTAAACATCAGACGGTGTGGCAAGTCACTTCTTATTTTTTTTTCTGGCTCTGGCTGTTTATGGAGTTATCTTTGTGCGTGTTCAGAAAATATTGTGTCTAGATTGTGCCTAGGAAATATTAGCGTTAATATATTAAGTTGCATCAGTAAGTAATATACTCGTACTTAATTACTTATCAGTACATAATAAACTTTTCTTCTGAGTCGCAGTGTTTTTATGTAAACGGGAAAGTACGTAATATAATAATATGACTCGATTAAGAGGCATCTTCATCTAATTCAATGTACGACGCTACACATAAAGCTGATTGGGCCCACAATCATAATTACGTTACCGTATCTCGCTTAACCACGACTCGTTAACGACGGCAATCTGATTTATAACTTATCGTATTAACGGACGTACCTTGTGCGTTGCGACGTAGAGTGTGGCGATATAGTGTTGTGGGGTACGATGTGTAGCAATGAAGGGTACTGTGGCGTACGGTGTGTATCAATGAAGAGTACTGTGGCGTACGATGAACAGCTATGTATTTGTCTCTATATATAAATATATGTTTATGGCACCTACAACTCAGAAATCCATACTAGAATTAAAAATGTAGAAATCATGCTAATTTAACTAACCCCTTCAAATCAACGAATTCATACTTCAGTTATGGGTGGGTGTGTTTATGTAGGTACTTATACATTTTTTTAATTCATAGCACAGACGACATAAAAAGCTAGACATAAAAAGCTGTAATATAATGGTATTTATATAAAAAGTAATACTTCTAAATCCACAATAACTCGTACACATTTACTAAAACACATTTCCAAATTCGTATCATAGTTGAAGATTGGATCCTTTATGACCCATCTTCGTCTAATTCAATGTACGACGCTACACATAAAGCTGATTGGGCCCACAATCATAATAACGTTCCCGTATCTCACTTAACCACGACTCCTTAACGACGGCAATCTGATTTAAAACTTTTCGTACTAACGTGTGCGGTGTAATTTTCGTTGTGATGGGGCGTACGGTGTATAGCGATGTGGGGTAGTGGGGCGTACGGTGTGTAGATACACGATAGCTTCACGGTACGATATAGAATGTTGTATTTTAGGGTGTCATGTGTATGTGTGTAACATCGTAGGTTGTGTTATGACGTAAAGTGTAAAGCGTACTGTGTAGAGCTGTATCGTAGAATTTTTGGCGACGTAGATTGTGTAGCGTCGCGAGCTAGCGATCAATCAAGAATCAAAGCTTTTAAGTATATTAAATGTCTTGCTAAAATATAATTAACCATCATCACGTAATAATAATGGACAAATAAGTATATCACTGATATAAGGATAATGAGGCAGGAATACCTTTTACTACGAAATAAGGGATTTAATCAACCAACTCAATACACCATCATATAAAGGTCATACTTAATTGGATGGAGTCATAATTACGGCGTATCTCGTCCACGAGCGGCCAGCAAGAGATTCTAATTTATAACGCACCGTATTTACTGACGTGGAGCGTGCGGCGTTAGATAAGGACCGCAAATAGTGTCTCGGTGGTGATATATTCAATTTTCATCAGTGCTAAAAACTTTAGTTATTTTTAATTGATTGAGCAAACGAGCGTATTTTTCAATGGACGGTAAATGGTAGTAGCCTCATTGTTAAGTAATTTCATGTACGAAAGGAGTTTTTTTAACCAATTTGGAAAAAAAATGTTCTCAATTTGAACATAATTTGAGAATGCGGCGTTCATGTTAAGCACTCTGTCAAGTAAATAATTTTGCAACGTAGAGTATTGTACCGTTGAGTGTGTGGAGATGTAGATTGTGTAGCGTCGCGACTAACGACAAATACCAAAGATTTCAGTTTTAAATGTCTTGCTAATAATTAATTTACGATCGTTGCATGTAAATATTGGAAGAAAAAACAGACCACACCTATAAGTATACTGATGTATCTATCCTTAATCAACTATCATTAGCTAAAAGACCTTACCTTACCTTCCTAATAAGAGGTAAGGGATTTAGTCAACCAACTCAATACACCATCATAATTGGATGGAGTCATAATTACGGCGTATCTCGTCCACGAGCGGCCAGCAGGAGATTCTAATTTATAACGCACCGTATTTACTGACGTGGGGCGTGCGGCGTTAGATAAGAGACGCAAATAGTGTCTCGGTGCTGATATTCAATTTTCATCACAGAAATAAACTTTATTTATTTTTTATTCATTGAGCAAATAAAACGAGTGTACGATGCGTGGTTAGGGGTAATAGTCACACGTGGACATGAAATGAAATATATTTATTTTGTACAGGCACCTGTAAATTGTCAGTTATTACCGGTTAGGAATATACATATAATCAATTTTTTGTAGGAAACCTTTTTTTATTAACAATAAAATAAAATTGTAAGCGAGCATGCAGTATATCATAATTGCATACGTATTTGCATCATAGTCAACGTCGCACATAAGGGGTATCTCTGACCCAATGACATATGGGTTGCTACTCCTAAGGACTAATATAGTTGCTTTAAATGTACGTCACCCCGCAAACACACCCTCTTTCACTCAAGAAATAAGTATGGCACCTAAATATAAGGCGGTAACTTCTATCTAGTTAATTATATTTTAAATACAAAATTTCATTCAAATGAGTTAGACTCATTAACAAGAACCCAATTACAAATATTTTTCGTTTATTATTATGAGATATTTTAATTAAAAATAACAAGTAATTAACAATAAATTACCAGCTATTAAATTCCTTGCTATAATCATATTCAACGACGACTGACGGGCGACACGCCAAAATTACAGAATCTCATAATTAAATATTTCGACGTAATTATTTATATCATCATATTTCTCCTTCATTTATTATTCAGAGAAGTTATCTTTACATGCATAATAGAATTTCTGTTTAACTCCTATTAACCATTTCCATAATATGAAATTCTAACCAAATTCTAAATATGATATTTTTGTATAGAAAACAAAAAGAAGGTAGACTTAATAGACACATAAAACATTAAAAACAAATGTTATGATTTAGTGTTAATTTGTAAGGGAGACATCATTTTCCGATGCATTTCAGCTTAGTCCTCAGGGGTAGAGGTGCATCTTTAGTCGACCTTAGTAAAAATCTAATTGTGGGTTGATGTCCACGGGCGGCAGTAGCCACTTGCCATTAGATGAACTGTATGCTCGTCTGCTATTCTTATAATATAAAAAACACAAAAACTATTTCACTTTTTTAATCGTATAATTATCCGGCAGTTCTATTTACGGCAACGAAGACAAAACGACTCTATTCATTCGCATTCGTCTGCCGTCTATGATACAAGTACCGAATGTACGATTCACGCCCCAACGCGGTTTGAACGCGGGGCGTGGTAGATACGCTCGTCCGTCACAATTAGCGCGTTTGTGCAAATGATAATACCTACCAATTATTATAATTTACGCGAGAATTATATCCCATCGAAACTGGTATATATTGCTTATTTAATCGTACAAAAAAAACTGATATTCTTAACCATTTATGACAGACACAAAATGAAATTGTATTAAGAAACTCGACCTCTCGATCGAGGGGTCCGAGGGTTAAATCCCAGGCACGCACCTCGGTGATTTTTCAGTTATGTGCGTATTAGAAATTAATTATCACTTGCTAAACGGTGATGGAAAACATCGTGATGAACTTGCATACCCGAGATGAACTAAAATGTGTAACCAAAGTACATTACCGCTTCATAAGGCATCTACTACCCTTCACCTGAATAAAATCACATAATAACCTACAATACCCACATGAACATAAAATGCCACTATTCCAACACACGATAAAAGACAAACATAACTTAGACATTGCAATTCAAACAGACCACAGATGTCCCGAGCCACTTTTAGCTTTTAGCTTTTAAGCTCGCACGCTTAACAAAAACAAAGAAACTAAAACGTACGGGAAGCGTTAAATAAAAATAAACCGAGTGTATCTTTGAACGAGAGAGAGTTTGCGAAACGCAGATGGTTCCGTAGTAGCTCTTTATTTAATAAAGCTTTGATTTGCGATAGAAATCGGAGTCTGAGAACGTGTTAGAGAAAAGTTTTTAGTTTTTTTTTTTCTTTCAGAGTTGGGCACAGATATAAGAAGAAAGGAGATACGAATAAAAATAGATGATAAATCGATTTCTGTCGCACTGCTGGGCACAGGTCTCTTCTCAGAGTGAAAAGGGTTTCAGCAGTTGTAGCAAGGGTTTCATAGTTCAGTAGTAGCCATGCTTGCCAAGTGTGGATTGATAGATTATTGTTGATCGTTAATAATCTAATAATCTTATGATTCAATTATATTTTCAAACTGATGAAAATATATTAGTCAGGAAAATACAATTAAAACACAATTGAAACTTCAAATCGTAAAAATATGAGACTATATATACTTATGAGAAAATAAAACAATTAACCCATACATATGATGTGGAATTTCATTATACACATAGTGAAGATACTAAAAAATCAACTTCAACAGACAAATACATTTGTAAGGGTTCCGTTTTTCCGTCAAGGATCCCTAAAAAAGAAAAGGAAGCACTGAGGCCGAGACATCATGACAAGATGGTAATTCCGACACCGGAATGGTAATAAAAAGAGAAAGAAAGAAAGCTTGTGCGAAAGAGACGGATTGTTGGATTCGCTGAATTAGTTTGCGACAAAAATGGCATGCGTCCAACATCAACGTGATATTATTAAGGTTCTTTCGTGAGAGCCGCTCGGGGTTCGATTCCAGAGGCACCAACGTCACATCTATTTATGCCTTAGAACAGCAGTATTAAGCACTGCTATGTTCTAGTTTGATGGACGTGGTAATGTTGTATCACTTACAGGGGAAGTTTTAATTTAGTCCTTAATCCTTATAACCATGTTGTCACTGTCATCTAATTTCGTGTTTGAAAAATATTAAAAAAATGTAATTTTTTAATACATTTACGAATGAAACGATATTTCTCCGCACTTTTTCTTCGATTTCATGTTTTTGCACCACACATTGTCAGTCGTTTAAGCCATTTAATGGCTTCTTTCAATTACAAGGCGGTGAAATATCTATACTTATCTATGATTACAATAAAAAAGTATAACTTTACAACAACTGCTATTCGCTAGAAATAACAGTGCCAGTGGTACTTCCCCGGTCGAGACTTACTCATTCTACCTTACTCTTCTTATTATATTTGTCTATGTTGTTTATGCCGAAATATATAATATTTGTAATGGATATTATTACGAATACTTAAAAATTAGTGTTCCTATGTAATTACACTATTACTTACCCATTCTACCGATATCGATCATCTAGAAAGTGTGATTATTTGCAAATTATGTGACTTACCTGAAACAAGAAAGACATACTTTTAGAGCAATTATAAATACATTAATATTAAAAAAAGTTTAAAAAAAGAAGGCTACTACTTCTTTTTTTAAACTTTTTTTAATTATTTGGCAATTTTTTTCGTATTCATCTTAGGGAGATTACATACGAGCTATAGTGAGTTAACATTAATATTATTTCATCTGCCACGACCTCTTACTGACACATTCGATGTCTCTAGATATAAAGGAATCCTAACACTTATACTATAATACTGTTACCGACTGACTACTGACTTACTCACTAACCTAACCACACCCATCCCATTAAAACAATCTTACAACAACTAAAATAATAATTAGAAAGTACACATACATCCAAACACAATGAGTCACCGAACACATTCTTACAAAACACATACACACGCACACATAAACCCAAGCCATACACACACGCACACATGAACGCAACCCATGCACACACGCACAACCACACACGTACATGCACAGACACACACGCGGACACGCACGCACACATACAACTCCGGGGGGACATTTATTGCGATCGCGCGCGTCACCATAAATTCTTCACGGCCGTTTTGATATTATTTAACTTTATTGCCTACGGCTGTCGTGCCGGGAATGATTTGTGCACATAATTAATCTAATTATAACGCTCTCGGGGCGAGTATTGTCCACTTTTTGCGGGCCGGTTCCGTTCGCGAATGCCGGGATGGTTAATATGAAACATTGCTTAGAAAGTTGGTAGAAGTAATTAGGTTTAACAGGTCCCCTATGATTTTGTGCGCGTGGATTCAATTTAGGTATTTAATAGCTAAACTTATGCCACACATGGTCATGTCTATCTGATATTGATTATTAATTAATTAGTTATCGGGAAGTAGAATTTCATACCCTTTTCCACGGAAACTTTGAAGTAGTAGAAAGGACTTACATAAAAACATTATTGTTAGCGCACGCACACAGGCGCACGCGCACACACCGACCGGGTCCACCAACGCGACAGGAGGGCGCCCGCCGTCCGCCACTGGCCGACGAACCGTCCACGCGATCACTATATAGTATAGTATTATACTATTTGCGATTTAACTAAATATTTCCATTGTTAGCCTGAATATACAATTTGCAAGTAACCTGGTGTTTGCTGTCGAAGATTCCCTATCAAAAATGGTCCTTCACCCGGAGTACATTACGAAAGAAATCAGCAAAATATTGGGAAGTTTACTCGACGGCATCTATTAAGAAGACTGAGGCCGTTATATCAAGGAATTCGAACAAGCAACCTGGTAAAGGCGATAACATTGTAAGTTCGTTCCATATCTTTCCCTCTTTCTTAGTGTTTGTGTACCTTTCCTTTAAATCCTATTTACCTTCCTACCTTAATATTACATTTTAAAAGTGGTAAAATTCAATTGTGCCAAATCATCGGTGTTCGATCTCGGCTATTAGTTGCTACTTTTTATAAGAATACTATTATAATTACTTGCAGATTCCTCTCTTCTTATTTCCAAATAATATTGGTTGTATGTTTGGTATTTAATTCGAAATTGAAGCCATTTTAGTACGTGAGAAGTACGGGTAGGTACATTAGTATTTAATATTAATCTTTGAATAGAATCATTTGTAACGGAGTATTTAATTATTCAATATTAATTTAATATTAGCATTATAATATACGTTTAATGTTAGCAATATGTTGTAAATATCAATCACTGGATCAATTTCTGTTGGAGCTATTGCGTGTAATTGAGTCCATTAACTTCGTGGCTGTATATTGTGCAATTATTTCATTTTTAACATATTTTTGTCGTATCGCATTCCAGCTTGGGGCCGGCCGTGCAGCCACCAGCTATCGTACTGCTTCTTTCTTGCTTCTTGCCTGTTCTGCACTGCATACCTACTTAGCGCATTTAAGTATTTTTCTGTTCGCTTACTATTCACTACACTTTGTCTTGTTATAAAAATGACTACATTACCTGAGTTACGAAGAAAGCGTGGCTCATACAAATCAAAGCTTAAACAATTCACGACATATTTGGACAGCATTATTGTTCACGAAAATCCAAACAAAACACAAATTAGTGAACTTACGTTAAGATTATCAACAATCGAGGCATGGTATAGTGATTATGATGCTTTACAGCTTGGAATAGAAAGTTTTATGGATATTTCAGACACTGACTGCGAAAAGGAGTATCAATATCGCGAGAAGTTCGAGATTGAATACTTCGCGTCGGTTGGCAGGGCACGAGAATATGTGAGTCGCTTTACCTCTGCGCAGCCTGGGGAGCCGGCGTCGTCTGCTTCCTCCGCTTGTGGTACTGCTTGCACATCAGGTGGGCTAAGCTTGAAGTTACCTACAATACATTTACCTACCTTTTCTGGCCGGTATGAAACTTGGTTAGAGTTCCATGACACTTTTGTTTCGCTTATCCATTCGAACGACAGCATACCTAAGATAAATAAATTTCATTACTTGCGTTCATCCCTTAAAGACAGTGCCGCTAATGTTATTAATTCATTAGACTTTTCTAGTAGAAATTACGAAGTTGCTTGGAAGCTTTTGTGTGAACGTTATCACAACGACAAACTTCTCATTAGTAGTCATATTCAAACAATATTTGATATAGAATCTATCACTAAAGAATCATCTTTCGCATTACGAAATTTAATTGACGCTATTAACAAAAATATAAGATCGCTTCAGACACTAAATGTTAACACAGAAAATTGGGATATATTGATAATACACATGGTTTCAAATAAATTAGACAACACAACAAACAGGAAATGGAAAGAATATCTTAATAATTGTGATAAATTACCAGAATTAGACGTTTTTATTAACTTTCTGAAAAATCGAGCGCAGCTTCTAGAAACGTTGAATCAGACAAACATTAAACGTAGACACAGCGAACCTGCCGCACGATCCCGCACATTCATTGTAAATTCTGATACACAACACTCATCTCCATCATATAAATGTCATTTTTGTAAACAAGATCATGCTATTTATCAATGCCCTAACTTTAAATCTTTGTCGGTTCAAGCAAAAATTCACAAGGTTAAACAAATGAAATTGTGCCTCAATTGTTTACGTAAGGGACATGATGTCCAAAGGTGCAAACTGGGTCCGTGTAGAATTTGCTCCAAGTGGCATAACACGTTAATTCACACTGATGAGCAACATACAACTTCCCAACAGCCCCAAGCCAGGGCTACGACTAGCGAAGATGGCCAGAGCGCCATGATTGTAGCACAGGACGACACTAACTCTGACACACAATCCTTACATGAGCACTCAGTGCACAATGACGTCGCTTTATCGTCCACTCATAACAGTTATGTTCTACTATCTACAGTGCTCATTCAAGTTGCCGACATTAATGGCAAACAACACACCGTGCGTGCTTTATTGGATAATGGCAGTACATCAAATTTTATAACTGAAAGATTAAGTAAAACATTAAGCCTCACTTTGCAACCTGCAATGACCACAGTTGAAGGGATAAGTCGCGAGTCAATAAACATTACTAAACGATGTAACGTCACTATATCCTCACGCACAGAAGCATATACTACTAGCATTAATTGTTTCGTTATATCACACATTACTCAAACATTACCTACAACATATTTTGACTTTAAATCACTAAATATACCCAATCATTTGGTTTTAGCAGATCCGACATTCAATATACCGTCAGAAGTAGATATACTGCTTAACGCGGACCTATTTTGGACTACATTAAAAAATGAACGTATACCTTTAGGTAAAAATATGCCTGTTCTTAACAATTCTAAATTTGGCTGGTTAATATCAGGTTCAATATACACACAAAAAAAGAATAACAAAAGTATCCACGATAATATAGTCCAGTGCAACTTTTTAAATGAAGTCGAACTTAAAAATCAACTTGACAGATTTTTTGAATTGGAATCGGTCCCGGCAGTTCGTAATATTACACAACAAGAATCAAAATGCGAACAACATTTTTTAAAAACTACCATGCGACAAAATGATGGCCGCTTTGTAGTGCAAATCCCATTAAAACAGTCATCCGAATCATTAGGTGACTCTTATCAAGAAGCATTTCATCGATTTTTATCATTAGAACGAAAATTTAAACGTTTTCCATTATTAAAGCAAGAATATGCAAAATTTATACAAGAATATATTAACCTTAATCACATGTCTTTATGCAATAATACATCTATTGAAGGCCCTGCATATGTACTTCCTCATCATGGCGTTTTAAAAAATAACAGTTTAACCACAGAGCTGCGGGTGGTGTTCGATGCGTCTGCGAAAACCACCTCCGGTCTTTCATTTAATGACATTCAATACATTGGACCAACTGTACAGGATGACCTAATTAGCATTCTCATTCGTTTTCGCCAGCATAGATATGTCGTTACGTCAGATTGTGAAAAAATGTATCGTTGCGTACTCGTTGCCGAACATCAAAGATGTTTACAACAGATACTCTGGCGCTTTGATCCAGGTCAAGAACTTAAATTGTACAAGCTTAACACGGTGACATATGGTACAGCCTCCGCTCCTTATCTTGCTACGCGATGTCTTGTACAGTTGGGACAAGAATGTACAGATCCTGTAGTGCGAGAAGTCATATTGAGGGACTTTTATGTTGACGACTTTATAAGTGGACATGAATCAAAATGTACGTTATTGGAAATAATCCAAGGTGTCATAAACCAACTTAAAGGTGGTAAATTTCATTTGAGAAAATGGCGCTCAAATTGTCCAGATATTTTGCAAAATATCCAGATTGATGATAATAATGACATTTTGCTTAAATTAATTAATGACGATAACGCTACAACATTAGGCCTCAGATGGTCTTGCCAAAGAGATTCATTTCAATTTTCTCTAAACACTGATCCTTTAAAATACAATAATATAAAATCAAGCAAGCGGACAGTTCTGTCCACTATTGGGCAAGTGTTTGATCCATTGGGGTTTGTAAATCCGTGTATTTTACAGGGTAAAATTATTTTACAGAAGCTTTGGGCTTTAAAGGTCTCATGGGATAAGCCTCTGCCTCCTGAAATAGACAGGGATTGGACACATTTTTTAAAATCTTTAACTTATTTAAATACTATATCAGTTCCACGTCATATGGTTTGCAACTCACCAATTTATATAGAGCTTCACGCCTTTAGTGACGCATCAGAACATGCATATAGTGCATGTATATATTTGCGCTCTATTTCTATCGATAATAGTACAACCGTTAATTTAGTCATGGCAAAAAGCAAGGTCGCGCCGTTACAAAAAATTACAATTCCCCGACTAGAGCTCTCAGGCGCCTTGTTAGGTGTCAGATTGGCAATGAAGGTTAAAACATCTTTAAGACTTCATATCAACCGAACTGTATTCTGGTGCGATTCCACTATAGTTTTAGGATGGATAAGAGCCCCTAAGTCATCATTAAAGGCCTTTGTTCTCAACAGAATTAATGAGATATCAGAACATACCGACCCGGAAGCATGGCGGTATGTGCCTTCAAATTTAAATCCCGCTGACATTGGATCGCGGGGTTGCAACGCTATCAAATTGCAAGAATCTTCCTTATGGTTCTGTGGACCAGAGTTTTTATTGCATTCAGAAACTCAATGGCCCAATGAACCGAAGCAAATTCCAACTACTTTACCCGAAACGAAAATTGAATGTAAATTTGTTAATAATACACAAAAAATAAATTTCACACATAAGTTCTCAAATTTTAACAAATTACAACATGTTACAGCCTACATGCTGCGGTTCATACACAATTGTCAACAACCTAACAATAAACGTTCCGCCCATTTAAAGGTATCGGAGTTGACTTCTGCAACTTTAACGTTATGTAGAATTGTGCAACTAGATGTATTTTTAAAAGAGTATAATATTTTACGCCAAAATAAACAGTTACCGATAAAAACACAAATACAAAATTTGAATCCATTTATGTCTAATGAGAATGTCATACGTGTCGGTGGCAGACTCTCCAATTCCAATTATGACTACGACACTAAGCATCCAATTCTACTTCATGCCTCACATCATGTTACAAACCTTTTATTCATTCATTACCATAGATTATTTTTACATGCTGGCCCTCAGTTGGTACTGTCACTACTTAGAAATAAATTTTGGGTAGTAGGAGGTCGTAATTTGGCACGTAAAGTGACTCATGATTGTCATAAGTGTTGTAGGTTTAAGGGACGAAGTATTCAGCCGATAATGGCCAACCTTCCTAAGGAACGACTTCATGGCGATTTTCCATTTTGCAATACAGCTGTAGACTACGCTGGTCCAATATTAATTGCCGACAGAAAAGGTAGAGGGTGTAGACTAATAAAGTCATATATTTGTGTGTTTGTCTGTCTAGCTGTGCGAGCAGTACACATAGAGCTGGTTACTGATTTGACCACGGAGGCTTTTATCGCTGCATTAAATCGGTTTGTAGCACGCAGAGGTAAACCGGCTAACATTTACTCTGATAATGGTACCAACTTTATTGGGGCTTATAACGAGCTTTCAAAATTTTTAAAGACAAAGTGTAGTGATGTCAGTGCATATGCGGCAGAACAGGCAATCACTTTCAAATTTTCACCTGCATACAGTCCACACTTTAACGGTTTAGCTGAAAGTTCAGTTAAATCAATCAAACATCATCTCAAACGAGTCTTAACATTAGCTCATTTGACTTACGAGGAAATGAACACCGTTCTTATTCAAATTGAAGGAATACTTAATTCCAGGCCTTTGACTCCTTTGTCTTCAGACCCCAACGACCTTATCCCTTTAACCCGATTTCTCACTTCCTTATTGGGCGAACTATTACAATGCTGCCTAATTCTAAGGTCGACTTAGATAAGCCAGACCAAATATGTGTACTACCTCGCTACCAACGGGTTCAAGCTCTAGCAACACATTTTTGGAACAGATATAAAGCTGAATACATTTCAGAACTTCAGAGGAGGATGAAATGGCAGCGTCCAGGAGAAGAGCTGCATGTCGGAGACCTTGTTGTAGTGAAGGACGATCGTCTTCCACCAAACCGCTGGCTGCTTGGACGAGTCAGCAAACTGCATCCCGGCTGCGACGGCGTCGCTCGCGTCGCCGACGTCACGACATCCACCGGCATACTGAGACGAGCCTACAATCGCCTATGTGTCCTGCCATCATCCTTATCATCGACAACTTCCTTGGAACATTCCGTTCCAACCCGGGGAGCCTGTTAGCGCACGCACACAGGCGCACGCGCACACACCGACCGGGTCCACCAACGCGACAGGAGGGCGCCCGCCGTCCGCCACTGGCCGACGAACCGTCCACGCGATCACTATATAGTATAGTATTATACTATTTGCGATTTAACTAAATATTTCCATTGTTAGCCTGAATATACAATTTGCAAGTAACCTGGTGTTTGCTGTCGAAGATTCCCTACCATTATTGTAAAGAAATGCAAGATAGTGTCACTAACTTCAATTCAACTAACTTCGAGTCAATCTAACAAATCCTTTGCGAGTTTTATGTATACAAACGTATGGAAACTAACTTTTAAATATTTTTGGAAGGTTCATTTATTTGAAATTTAGCCCAAAGAATAAAATAAGATTTTGAAAAAGACTTGGGACATATAGGATCTCGGACCCTTAGACCTAATCGGGGATTTTCTCGACAATAAATTTAAGAAAGTTTTACTAGTTTCTGTTCTAATCGAGGGTAACCCAAACATTTAAACTAATGCAGAGGTGCCCTTCGGGAGGGTATGTTTTTATATATATTTTTAAACGCAGGCACCACCGCCCCTATTAACAACAGTATTAAACGCTACTCTTTTCCGCTATGACGGGTGTGATACTGAAATCATATTTATCTAAGGTATTTCATCTTAGTCCTTAGGGGTAGAAACGCATTACCCGCGGTCCTGAGGGCATCCAGAGGAACACCGTGGGGTTTTAGCCGGTAGGAGTCCGGCATATCCTCTCCACTACCCCCGCAGCTGAGAGGAACCCATGAAAATGGGGTTAGAAACGAATATGTGCAACCATATCTAATTTGGCATTGAGGAGCTACATGGAGCAGTTCACAGACAGGCATACAATGAGGTCAGTGCCCTTTAAGACGTGGGCTAAGTACCACTTTCATCACACAAAAACATCAAAAGCAACTCACAGACTCTCATAGGTCGAATAGTTGCAGCATCTAATCAGAGCGTAACAATGCAATACGTTGTCAGCTGAAGTGTGATCGTATGATGCATCTTCGATATGCAACATTAGTTATTGCCATCTGCCAGCGAGACAATGGTGGTTCGATTTAGCCCCCGACGTTTAGTGGCTGCCAAGTTAGATGCGCGGATCAAACGGGTTCAGAGCGGTGTAAGTTACAAGCGGGAGCGGGTGAGTTAGCGTTTGTGTTTATGTCGATCTAGTAGTCAATTGTCAAAGCGTTAGTAATGAGCTCAGAAACCCTGTGATTAAGTAACATTAATTACTTAATAATATTTTGACTATTTACTAACCGAGCAGTAGTCTACTAGTAGTATTTGGTTCCCTAGTAGAGATTTGCAATGTAATTTTTTGAGCCTATTTACGAAATACCTATAAAGAGCTTTTGCTAAAAAAAATATTTAGAGCCATCGGATTAAAATGTGTCTTGTCTGTCTGTCACCGTTTAATGTTTTTTATTAAGTTAACCATCTTTTGTTCGACATATTAATTCAATAATTACTCTGACATTACAATCATATACAGGTACGACGATTTATTCGACCATTACTTCACAATAAATTTAATTAACTAAAATATTTTTAACTCAAAACGCAACGGAAACTTTGCACCGCTCTAAACTTGTAACTTGTACCATGTCCACTCTCTCCACGTACAACAATAGCGTGTTTATTTCAACTGGCGGCGTGCATTGTCGCGCCTCCCGGCCGCGCTTGCCAAGTCGCCGCCGGTGCGGTATGCGGTCAGTTTTAGGCAGTCGGTTCATTATTATCACTTTGGTGTTTTCGTTTTATTTTCAGCGAGAGACTGTTCTATGTCGGGAGTTTAAATACGAAGTCCAAAATAGTTAATAAAAGGTAATTAAAAATAAGTGAAGGTGGTCACTCTTTATGGTACGTAGTAGATACATTAACACCGTATTTTTAATGGTATATACATTGCAAACGAAAATTTAATACGTAGGAACTGTGCTCTTGGGCATCGGTAATTAATCCTACTAATAATTGATAGGAAAAGAGACCTACTTCAGGTCCGCCACAAATGCATTGAGGATTATGTTGGATTTCCTTATACACTGTTGTCATAAGATGCAAACCTTAGCGCAAAATAGAGTGGCAGTCTCCATATTCGATTCACGAAGGCTACCTTCTGTTAAATGGTAAGAGGGGTATAAAAATTCTAAAGTTATTAATATTAAGAATGGATGTCTATAAAATTAATTTATACGCGAACAACCTACAACTTGACAGAAAGCTACTCCTACATAGTTAAAGAGAATAAACTATAAAAAAAATTAACAAAAAATACAACCGACTTCTATGTCACTACAAAGTAAAAAATAATTGAAATAAATGTTGGTTTAGTACATATTTCTGAAGTCGGCGCTCAATGTATTTCGTTGGATAACGATGTAAACAGCATGTCTAATATGAGCGCCGACTTCACCGCCGACTACCGCGCCCTGCGAGCTTAGATTTATATTGTCTTATATGTTCCAACCTAACCTAACTAAATAGTCAATGATGAACTGGCTTTGCAATTTCATTAGAACCTACACCAAATATCTTCAAACACAACTCAATTATTCCCATCGGTTGAGGAGTTACATATTTTGTCTCCGAGCCACATTTACAGACCCTTAAATAGTCAATGATGAACTGGCTTTGCAATTTCATTAGAACCTACACCAAATATCTTCAAACACAACTCAATTATTCCCATCGGTTGAGAAGTTACATACTTTGTCTCCGAGCCACATTATCAGACCCTTAAATAGTTAATGATGAACTGGCTTTGTAATATCATTAGAACCTACACCAAATATATTCAAACACAACTCAATCATTCCCATCGGTTGAGGAGTAACATATTTTGACTCCGAGCCGCATTATCAGACCCTTATTTAGTCAATGATAAACTGGTTTTGCAATTTCATTAGAACCTACACCAAATATCTTCAAACAAAACTAAATTATACCCATCGGTTGAGGAGTTACATATTTTGTCTCCAGAATCCACTCTGATCCTCGTCATATTTGAATGGGACCAACTTGTAGCAATTGTCCACACACGAAATTAAAGGCATTAAAATAGGTTCATAAACGGCCAAGTTATGGCTATTGTATTTACATGGGTGAAGGAGTTCCTCTCATTTTCTCCAGAACCCATCGATGGATCCTAACCATATTTAAAAGGGACCAACTTCCAGCTCGTCTCTATGCAATTAAAAAGGATTTTTTAAAATCGGTCCACTAACGGCGGAGTAATTCGTGTACATACATAGAAAAAAAAACAAATAGATACCGGCCGAATTAATAATCACTTCCTTTTTGAAGTCGGTTAAAAAGGAATATTTATTCAAATAAATTACTAACTATTAAGTAGTAATAACTAAGTACCTAAGTTAGTCCATTAAGGAGTAGTAAAAGTACCTTCTCTGCATCATATTCCTAGAATTTCTTAACATTAATGTGACACAACTAAATATAAGTTATTATTAATGTAATCGCGTACCATACTAAGGGATATAGTAAGCGAGTTTAATCCAGCAACAATTCACCTCGATATTTACTTTAATACACCTAATGGGGCACACTAATCAACGCTTAAGTAGCGTGATACACGTTAGGCGTTTTAAACGCGCGTTTAAATCTATTAAATAACGCCAGCGTTTTTTAATCTAAAATATAGAAGTGACTTAAACATCTTTTATATAAGTATTGAATTTGAAAATAAGAACGTAGTCTTTTCGATGTTAAGTGGTTATTACCGCCCACAGGCATAATTTAACGACTCTATATAAAACAAGAGTCCTACGTTTATGTACGTCCAATGATGTGATGCTATTCTTAAGGAATAAATTGAAACTCTTCATACAAAAAAGTTTCCACATCCACAACCATCAAACTAGAACACAACAATGCTACGTATAGCAATGCAAGATATAAATAGGTAGATGTAGGAGCTATACTGCTGACCTCGTCTTATATTTTTTAATGTAACGTATTTGTTGATAGATAATAAAATTCTAGAACGATTATTTAACAATATTGAAATAAAAAAAAATAACAAGTACATACAACAATATTTTAGTCATCAACAATCAAATATACTTCAACAATGTCCATAACAATAAATCACTTTTAAACTTATGAGCGTTCAATCGCCGCGTTCGAAACGCCCGATCCGAACCAGCCCTTAAGATCCAGCTCGGGCAGGTACACGCGCATGAATAATGTCCGGAGCAGGTCGACGTGTAATTAAGAACCGGGATTACAGTTCTGACAAGAGATTGCGGCGCGCCGTGTTAATATGTTGTGGTTATCCCATTATCGCGGACTAGTTGGGAGGGTTTTGTGTTTGGACCCTAAGTTTCTCAAGTTATACAACTTATCTAGGGGGTAATGAAGATATTGTAATACATATATTAAACATATTATAAAATTGTAATGTTTCTCAATTTTACCCGATTGGGTAATGTTTTTAAAGCGCAAGTAGTCATTCTTTAGCATGCCTTGACGTTCGCACTTGGTCGGCACAGTATCATCATCATCATCAACCCATTACTATCCCACGACTGGGCACGGGTCTTAAGATTAGGCCATAGTTCACCGCGCTGGCCAAGTGCGTATTGGTAGATTTCACATACCTTTGAAACCTTTTTTATTCTCAGGTAGATTTCTCAGGTATGCAGGTTTCCTCACTATGTTTTCCTTCACCGTTTAAACAAGTGATAATTAGTTTCTAATAGGGCACTACACTATATAGTATACACTATATATCTATATACTAAGGTCTAAACCCTAAGAAATACTTACTTGTACCTAATGGGTGTAAATAAATGTTACAAGTGACAAGTCTTGGAATAGTCACTGAACCTGTAGTTCAAGCTGAAATCCGTACAACTGGATTATCATAGATATGCTCGGAAGTAACTTAGTACCTGAGAAACTAAGCCGCCTGTCGTACACTACAGAGTGGCAGTGAGACTTGTCTGTCGTAATAAATATCACTCTACTGGCTTAAGTGTGACGTGTGTTACGATGAGTGGGCCTACACGCCTTACACTGTAGCACCTCGGTCCACAACGGAACAGGATTAATTTTCAATGATTTATGTGCGTCACTACACGTGTGTCCACGTCTAAATGACGTCAAAACGAACATAGGTTTACCGATAACCGTGCCTGTCGTAAGAGGCGAATAAGAGGGGGCTGCCGGGGTTGCGGGCGGCAGGACGACGGTATGAGTGGTAAGACTGCCGTAAACACATGGTGAGCGGAAGGAGCGTAATCTATCTGGGAGCAGAGCCTGATAGGGTATCGTGCTTGGAGGACTCTGGTTGTGTCCCGCCGGAGATGCCGGAGTTCTCCATCAAGCGCTGAGGACGGCCATCGGAGGGGTGCGATAAATCCCACATAACCCGGCGTAGCTTTCACGACGTCGGGTACCTTTTGAAGGTTCCCCCCTCATGAACAAAAGAAAGGTATGTTGATAATCTGGAAGTACGAAATGGCACGATTCAAACTAGAAGTCTACATACACCACCGCCACATTTATTGCTGCTTTTTAATAGCAATATAGCGTTGCTATGCTCTAATTTCAAGTTGATAAGAGGAGGCACTCCAACTTAATCCTCAAGGATTACCAACGCATCAACTGCCGAAATAAGGTAGTACTTTAATCCAAGTAGCAGTTGATAACAGATCTACAGTTTTTTTGAGATAGCAGTGAGCAATCAGGTGAACTCATTTTCTTCAATTTCATAAAACAACAAAATAAGACCAAGTTTTAATTACCAACACAACGTTTCTAAGCGTTCATTGCTTCGTAAGTTCAAAGTTGCATTGTCTACTTAGTATGGGAGTGAAGTGCCCACTCCAACAGCTTACAAGTTGGAATTTATGTTTCAACACAACAGCAACATTGCTGTTTGAGAACTTTACCGACATAAAATGGTAAAGTTATTCCATTTGTTGAAGGAAAACATAATAAATATTGTTTTTACAAACATAGTTTCATTTTTCGTGTACACACACATAGACGATATACAAACACCAAAAGCCTGATCAGAAATTAAAATTTATCATTTAAACATATGCCTGACCTGGGATCGAATCCCGTACTCTTCACCTATCAGACAAGTTTGAATACGCCACGCGAGTCGTCAAAACACTAAAACTAGTTAATTACAGTGAAAATGATAAACTTATAGTTATATATAAACTTATAGTTATAGTAATTAAACAATTTCAAAACATAATACGTCAAAGTAAGTATTTTATCTTATCAGTATTTAATATTTAAAACGTGAACCAAATGTTTACATTCCCTGACTCCAAAGAGAACATATCAATCGACCGTCGCTAACGATATTTGCCGGAAATTAAAACCTTTTACGTCGAGTACAAATTTTAATAAAACCATACTTTTAATGGCATAAAAATAGTTCAAAGATCCGATACACAACACCTGATAGTGACAGCGTTTGATCTATCGATAACATTTTTCAATATAAAATTTCAAAATGTCAACCAAATGTTTAAATTTCCTGCCTCCATCGGAGTGGACATGCCGGGCAGGCGTCGATAACAACTTCGGCCGGAAATTATGTCCATTTCCACATTTTATTTTTATTTGTACAGTATCATAAAAATCTATGAAGATAAATGAAGTTTAAGTTAGCGTTTGTGTTGTTACACTAACACTTCATACTATTCTATGTCTGTACAGATTGTTAGCGTAATACGATAGAAGTAGAAAATGAGCATACATAATTGCACCTGGTGGCAAGTGGCTGCCACCCATGGTAACTTATGTTACGTACCCCATATATGATTAGAGTCCAATCTGAGGTCAGTCACAGATGCGTTGCAATGGCAATTGCTATGGTAATTGACCCTAGGCATTTTTAAGGACCAAATTGAAACGTTTCGTATGAGTATATCTCTTGTGCTTCTCTACCAATAATACAGCCCTCAGATACTGTTGTTATAAGGCGGAAATAGGTGAGGCGGTGGTGCCATCAGTTTCAATCCACGAAACAAATCCCTTAAACCTGTCATGAGTACTAAGGTCACACACATAGATAATTACACAAACACCCCGTTAACGCTATTCAAATAAAATACAAAAAAGAAAAACTACCATAAGAGTAATGTATATTGTAAAGTACTATAATTTGATGATAATACGACTTATTATCGTATTATATACTCGTAAACACCAACCAAAACTTTGTTAAAACCAGAAAGCAGAAATAGTATTAGAAGTCTATACACATACTTCCTCAAACTGAAACAGGGACAAATTTGTAAGCATAACTGAACTCGCCACGCCCACCGTTCCATGCCCTTTGTGAAGGGTTTACCATAGTATCGCGTGCGTTGCCCTTATAATTTTATCGGTGTAGTCACGAACCACTTATAGTACGTGTGTTCTGTTAGTAATACTACCTTATTTGAAGAATGCCCGCCCTCCAAATTAGAGTTTGAACCGTCGGAATTCGACAAGTAACTCGCATTTTTTGAAAGTTATGTTAACTTATATGTTAAGTTACTTCAAATAGCAACATACATAATTTCATGGAACATTACGTGTAGTTATTTGTATAAGATGGTGGTAGCAAATGAGCTTGCAGTCCACCTGGTGGTAAGTGGTCATTGCAGACGATGGACACCTATAACATTTCGAACGTTCATTTTTGCCGCGTACTTTCAAAATGTGGATTGAACATCCTCTGAGGTATTCCCTCAGGACGTGGGGCTCTTCAAGAGGGGTGTAAAAAGAGCTCTCCTTCGAAGCCGGCGATGCATTGGCGACTCCTCTGGTGTTGCAAATGTCCATAGGCGACGGTGACTGCTTTCCATCAGGTAACCCGTCTGCCTTATCGTTATATGTAACCTACATATAAAAAAAATAAACTATACATATACAACAGGTTCTACCAAAAACCGATCACATGAACCCGTCTGCTTTGCCACTTCTGAGGACAACGATGGTCGCCTCATATGTAAGTCAATATCGGCATCCATACCCTTCCACCGATATAAAGACTAGTGTCGGTGGTACCTTCTCGGTCAAACCATATTCGCTCTATCTCTGAACATAGATATCGTCTTATTCTGTAACAGGTCGAAGAAGGCATTTTTACACGCAGAAGATTATTAGTCCATAGCCATATTTCCCTCCATATTGCGTATTTATAGATGTTGTACACCTTTGAGCTAAAATAGAAAGCCAAAAGCCTAAACGAATTGCCAGTTATATCACCACATGAAGAAATTTTCCTTCACCGTTAAAACATGCAATAAATAATTTCTAACACGCATAATTTCGAAAAATAAAGTTCATTAAGATTTGCATCCCAGATATGCTAAAAACTCAAAAAAATATGCATGATATAATACCCAACATAATATTTAATAAAAAAAAACATTTATTAACCTGTTCCAAAATAATAAAACATAGTCAACACAATATTTCCATTCAACGTTAAGCGTCTGACAGCTCGGGATTTTGGGGGCATATTTTACACAAAACCCCCAAACAACCCCTTAACACCCCTCATTCAACAGATGACAGATAACAAGGACCGTTTCCTTTGTCGTGTAGCAATTTAAAGTTTCCAAGAATTGAGTCTTTGTAATTTTTTAAAGAAAATAAAATACGCTTTTTGTAAAGGTGAAGTCTTTGAAGATATTTTATTTTTATATTTTCAGTTTAATAATAAATTACGTAGGGTTTAAGAAAGGTCAGGCAGTGGGCGGAGATTCTAACAAACTATTTCACTTAGATGAATAAAATACATAGATTGATCACTCCTAACAAGAGTGTGGCTACGTCCCCGTTCTAAAATGTCTATAAAATGTTTGAAATACTTATTTATTTATTACGTAAATTACGTAGTACAAGTTATTTATACGTAAATTTTCTCTAAAAATGTTTTTACTTGTCAGGAATTTAAACAATAAATGATAAAATCATGCCTTATTGGCTTCATTCAATTTCAAGACGGTGAAGTATCTTTCTATATTACTTATCAAAGGTATTCTCTAAGAAGTTTCTCTTCCAATTTCTTATTGTAAATATTTACAACCTTTTTAGTGATAGTGGTATTAAGTTTAAACTCTCTGATTAAATGGTTATTTTTAGATAGTTATTCTATATAAGAGGCGTTCCAATTTAGTCTACTAAGAGGCATTTTACGGACAGCGGTGACCTCAGCATCAACTTGATATGAAAGATAAGATGATAGAAATAGGTGTGGCGGTGGTGAAAGAGTTCTACCACCTTTAACTGATTCACGCTAGAAATAGATGTGGCGGTGGTAGTGCCTCGGCCTTCGAACCTTCCTAGTTCTACAACCTACTACCTTGCTTAGCCATCTTAAATACCGTTTACCAATACCTATATATTTATAAGCCTACAATAACAAATTGTTTCTCAGTAACGACGAGACGACGGAATCATTTAATAAGACGGTACCGACTGAAAAAACAATGATTTCCTCAAACGTAACGCTATAAAAACCTACTTTCTGTCCGCGGCTAATGTCTTAACCTTTATAAATACTAAACAGCGGTAGACTCGTAACTCGATTTAAATACTGTTGGCGAGCGTCCAAAATAGTGGACAGGTCGTGGTGTGGCACGGTTGCATGAGAAACGACTTCATATGGAGTAGGGATGGCGATTTGAGATCGATTAACCGAAGAATCGATCTTTTAATCGATCTCCAGCAAAGGATCGATTCAGTGAATCGATCTTTCATCCTACAAAATCGAAAGTCGATCTTTTCGAAATTGGTAGAATGTGTTATAGACATTTTTTGCTGACTGCATAGATTAGTAAAGATACTTCGCCGCCTTGAAATTTAATGAAGCCACAAACGGCTTATTAGTAAGTTCTTTTTTTGAATTCTTGACAAATAAAAACATTTTTAGAGAAAATTTACGAATAAATAGCTAATACTGCGTAATTTACATAATAAATAAATAATTATTTCAAATATTTTGAGACATTTTAGCACGGAGACGTGGCAAACTTTTTTACGCAACTATTTCAATTGTCATGAAGTGGGTTAAAAACTGGTTACATTTTCTTGTTAGGAGTGAGTAATCTTTACTAATCTACGGCTGACTGATACATATATCAGTGCTTGTTTGGGCGTGATGAATTGTTTTTGTCATTTTCGCCCTCTTATTAGCTAATAAGATCGAAGATCGATTTTTGCAGAAAGGATTCTGGGGCCTCGTTTTTTTGTGAATCGGTTTTTTTCACTTCGATTCGAATCGATTCAAGAATCGATCGCCATCCCTAACATGAACGTCGTAAGGTTTATTATAGGTAATCGGATCGCGATATCACTAAGTTATTGGATTTTGATAGCCCTGTTCGCTATTCCTTGTGGTTTATGGGGATCGGATGTGTATATGATACCTATGGTGATGAGATGATGTTTTATGGTTATCGTTATAGACGTAGATAGATTATATATTAATTATCACTTGTTTAAACGGTAAAGGAAAACCTGATAGCCCTTAATTAAAAAAAGTTCAAGGGTAAACGAAGTGTATCGCACGTGGCTAGTGATCTAAGTCCCGCTCACTGTGAGAGGAGATCCATGCCCAGCAATGGGCTAGCAATAAGTTGACGAAATTGCTGGGCGTAGGTTTTCCATCCCAATGTGAAGGGTTTAGACCTGTAGGTCATAGTTTATCATGTTAAGTGAGGATTGATAGATTTTTAAAACATCAGAATACTATAAAGTGATAACAAAGGCTATATTAAATTAATACCAAGTATTTACGTTATGTTAATTAACATTATAATAACATTATTATTTTACAGACTTCTTACGTATTAATACCAATTTTGTTCCAGTCTACTTAATTTACATCAGACCAGACACTACAATGAAAAAGTATGAACGAAAGCGAGTAGCATTTTATCTCAATGTTACATCAAGATAAATTACCATTTACATATCCAGTAGCGAAAAACAAAACAGATAACGTCGCATAACAAATACGCCCCGTAAACTATTGAATTGGTAATGTCTGGCGACTGAAACAAGAATACTATTATGATGTACAGTTCTTCCCGAATTTTGTATTCATCCCGTTCAACTGTTGCTTCTTGTTCGGTTGGTGGGATTCTGTGATAAATCATCCGTTGTCGTTGCATTTATGTCGTTTTATTTTTAACTGACTTTTATAATATAGGCGTAGCAGACGAGCATATGTGTTTCTCGTAATGGTAAGTGTCTTATGCCGCCCATGGGCATCTTTAATGAACCTCATATAAAATTGGATTCTTAATTAAAGTTAAACATCGATTCTTTATTATCCATAAGCACTAAGCTGAAACGCCTTTAGGATCTCCGTCTCCCGTACCATACATTCGTTTTCGTACGTAAATAATCATGCAATTTCCAAAAACAAAGAGCTTTATTATAGATAACGTATTGTGTTACTTACCTATTAATACATAAAATCTTGGCACATTAATGAAGTTGACATGACTGTCATTTCACATTGTCCATTTTGGAGAATTAGTCTTTTGTGGAATTGTTCATTAATGGAGCATTTCTAGAATTTTTCATTTCAGGAATCGGTAGTTTGTAGGATGTTAAGCCAATTTCCCTAGAAAAAATGTTTATTTCGAAGCTTTGTAATATAATAAATAAAATAATGGTTTAATTATTATTTATCATTTAAGATAACATTACACTAGTTCTAACATTATAAATAGCGACATTTTGATCTAATCAGCATGATTAAGTTAATAAATTAGGTAATCAGATAACATTTTTTCTAGAAGCTACTAAAACATTTATAAAGGAAACTCATATACTACAGCTACTGCGAATATACCTTATGGGCTCGAACACAAAACTGCGATGCGACGCGATGCGAATTCGCAACGCAGAAAATTGCGATGCGAATTGCTGCGATACGATATCGTGCGGCGTAGCGTCTCTCAGGGTGACCAACAACAACAACCACTGTGCGATGCGAATCAATTCGCAAGTTCTTGCGATGCGTCGAGGGAGCTCGCAGATTTTTGCGATGCGACGTCGCATCGCAGTTTTGTGTACGAACCCTATGTCAGACTGTTCATAATAATATTAACAAAATAATGTTTTTCTACGTGATGTTTTAACTGTCACGAACCGTGTCTCTGTTACGATACATACAGGTTTACTGAAAATTCGATAAATTCCCTTGGAGGGGTAAAAGTAAAGCTCATTTGCAATAGGTTTAAAATAGGACATTCACTTAGGAGCATTTTATTTTTTGCCTGAAATCGGTATTTAGAAATAAAAACACAAAATTGAATATCTCAAAAACAAATCACTATCGACTAGGGTACTTAATGATAAAACCTATTGCAAATGAGTTCTACTTTTACCCCTCCAAGGGAATGTATCGAATTTTCAGTAACCCTGTATAAATAAGTTAATTAAATAAGAGAATACTTTTTGTCTGCCACGGCATGCCTCGGGATCACTATGACCGTAGATATAAACGAACCTTAAACTTTGCAAATACACAAAATATTAAAACCCCTTATTATTCGCTGGGAATCGAAATTCGAATCTTATTGCAGTCGTACATTTGACCGAAGTCTCTCAATCTCTCAATCTCAATCCCCATTGATGAAACAACTTAATGTCATAACAGATCACTACTCCCATCCACATTTCTATAAAGAGTAGTCACACTTCATTAGGAAAACATCACCCGTATAATATCCACGTTCCAAGCATCATGCCAAAACCGAAGCACCATGTATGCCCAAATCAGCACCATTCAAATTAGGACAAACACCGCTCGCCACAAACACGACCATTTTGGAAACCTCCTCCGGCTCAATGAATTTGAAATCCTGCTCCAGTATCTTGTATTCATGATCCATTAGATCCTTATCAACTATGTTACTAAGTATATTAGTCTTACTAATCCCGCATTGCACTGAATTGACTCTAACCCCGGCGGTAGCAAGTTCGACCGCGGCCATTTTGGTAAACTTGTCCAGACCGGCTTTGGCAATGCAATACGGGAGGAAACCGTGACGCACTCTCACATAATTAGCTCCTAATACGTTCACGACATTTCCTTTCGTCTTCGCCAAGTAGGGTAAGGCGAGTTGCGTCAGCTTGTACGGTACGCGCAGGTTTAAGTTTAGTGTTTCGTCGAACACATCCATGCTGTCATCAAAAAGCGAGCCAATTTGAAGTTTTCCAGCGCAGTTGACGAGGACATCGATTCTTCCAAACATCGCCACTGCTCTGGTGACGTCTGCAGCGCAACTGTCGGCTTCTGTCAAATCCAGTTTCAAGCACAGAGGTTCTACACCTCGTGCAGCTCGACATTTATCAGCAACCTGCTGAAGTCTGAAGGTGTTTCTGCCGACGAGAGCCAACTTGGCGCCGTGCTTCGCGAACAGTACAGCGGACGCTGCACCGATACCCGAACTACCACCGGTTATAATAACCACTTTATCCGTGAAATCCATGACCTATTTCGCAAACAGAGCGATCGGTACTAATTTTGAAACAGTTTTGTTTATTATTGGAATATTCGTATCGGTTACTGATAACATCGTATCATGCGGAGTTCTATGTTAATTTTCCTCAACATAATGTTTTATCTCTGTAGTTAACGCTGATAGTGTATCTTTCTGCGCGTTTTGCCCAAAATTACTAGCTGATATCTGCATGCAAAAAACTCCAATATTACAAGGACTTTTGTATATTGTAGACTTGTCCTAACTGATTCATCATCACAGAGTCTAAACTACTGTACCTACTGTAATTTCATGTTGTAAACTTTAATTAATTCAAATTCAAATTCAAATTCAAATTTTTATTGCTCATGCATACAGTACATAATTATGGTGTTACAAGTAGGGTATTCGAACATGCATGTACCCTGCTAGGGCATTGCAATGAAATACATTCACATTAGCTCATATTTATCTTAACTTAGAATCGTCATTGTTTATATAAAATGGAAAATACATTATTATTACATTTTAATAAGTTCATATCAATAAAATGTCAATATTTATACAAAGTCAAATTAATCAATTATATAAAATTAATAAAATTGATATTAATGTATGTAAATTGTATTTAATTAAGTATAGGAATGTCAACATTATCATTATTTAGGTTAAAGGTGAGATTTTTATTGAAGTAGATTGTAGGTATAGTCATTCAAAAAATTCTTGTAGTGAATAATAGCATTTACTTATTAATAGTTTCCTTAGTTTGTTTTTAAATGTAAGCGAGTCTTCATCTTGGATTTCTTTCGGAATTTTATTATATATTTTGACGCACATAGAATAGGGAGCCATACAGGAGCCATACATTGCTAGTCTAGATTGTGGTATTGCGAGTTTGTTCGGATTTCGTGAACTATATTTTTTTGTTTCATTGGAGCAGACAAATAGATTATTATGTTTTTTTACAAAGTTGCATATTTCTATAATGTACATGGACGTTAAAGTTAATATATTGAGATCTGTGAAATATTGTCTACAGCTTTCCGATTGTTTAATATTGGCTAATATCCGTTAGTCAGTGGGTTCCTTTTAGGACAAAGGCACTTAGTATGAATTGAATTTTGAACATTCTAACCCTACAGGGTTAAAATAAGCACTAAAAGTTTGACTGAAATTTGACATTCTGATTAATAATAATGAGACATTAGTTTTACCGTTTTTTTGAAATATCATCCATCGATAGGGTGCAATCCGGGTTGAAAGCTCGTAAAATAAACGCGATACTCAGTATCATCTATCAATCCTCATGAACTTCAAACATCGAGACGAACACATAGCCAATTCTGATACCGCCAAATTGTACAACTCCCGTGGGAATAGTTTTCCGAAGACAAAAAAAAAACGAAGTAGCTCTTACGCTAAGCTGATTAAATATTATTTTCGTTACTCCGAAAATATTCCCTTACATTTTCAACGTTCGCCGTACATACTCTCACTTAATACGAGAGGTCCTAAAACAATAAAGGAGAACACGGTCCCTTGAGAGATATTCCATAATGCGAGATATGAAATCTCATAAGTGGAGGATTCGCTACAGTTGGTACGCATTTTTGTCGAGCATTTGTACGATAAATTGTACTTACATGTACGGGAGTAATTAATTGGAGTAAGAATTCGACGTCTCTGTATCGAGGAATCCCTTAAGTATGGTAGGTACTTAACAGAAACGAATTTTCAAACATATAGGTATTAAGTAAGTCATGTAAGTATTGTTCGTAAGAGGTTTCTATGTTATTGAAGTAAGAAACGATTATACTTTCTATCTTATTTTAAATTGTTATATAAACTTTTTATAAACTAACAATGCATTGCCAATTACTTTGTGGTTCTATCATGACAGGTGTAAAGCGCTGCTGTGAACTGGTATGATAAGGGATAGACCACTTTTACGCTCTGTGGTAGACTTGGGGTAAGCCCCTTTCCTGTTTAGAGTTGATTACATATGCCTTTGGGCGGCAGTGGGCACTTACCATTAGGTGGTTTGCACATATATGATACTTATACATCTTATATGATATTCTTATATAAAGCGTCTAACTTTCACATTGTTTTCCTTTTATTCTCACACATTCGTCTCTTTGTAATTTCTTTTTCTATTTTGTAATTTCTCTTTTTCTAAAAGGCACGAGAACTAATCAAAAATATTTAAAAAACGCGTAGTCGACAACCCTATCGTACAAATAATCAAGCGTTAAAACTACCAATCGACAACCCTAACGTACCTACAGCTCGTCTGTCGAGCGAACAATACAAAGAAAGCAACAAATAAGCGGATCGCATCATTCTCTATTCCCGTCATATTCTCTATTTTCATTTTACTTTGTAACGTGTCAGTATTGTGTTATGAGCGGTAGCGTTTATTAATTATTATTATGAATTGTAACAAAAATATTCTCTATACTTCAATATCATTATTCTTCTCTTGTTTCATTGCAAGATTTTCACCAGACACGCAAGCAAATTTACACGATATTTAATTAACGAACTTGCGAGTCTAAAGACTAAAAGTGTGATGGAGTAACACATAATACTTGACGGATAACAACGTTTTATTACCAAAGTTAATAAATAATAAATAATAAGCACACGTAAATCGATAGATTTACAAGTATGAAGTGTAAATAGATGGATAAGACTCTTTCATTATATTTTCAATAAAATTGTGTGTATGTGCGTGAAACGTACAAACGTACTACACTTTGTATGTGTGGCTGCACTACACCCTAAGCTTGATTCTAATATTCCTGGTATTCTTCGCTCAAAACAAATTAAGACATTTAAATCCCTTACTAAATAATCGAATTCATGTTTTAATTCATATACTTTCGTAAAATTTAAATAATTACATTCCTAGTATAAAAAAATTCACCCGCTGTCGCCTTACCCTTGTACCGCACAACAGGAAACAATGCAACACAACGCAGACATCCATACAACACACAAGAGTGAGTCGATTCAATCGACTAATGGCGAACAGATAAGCCTCGTCTCGTCTACTGTGCGTACATTCGGCTTTAGATCGGTGAGCATTCTGACTTCGTAGGTGGTGGAGATAAATCTCTGTCAAAACTTTATATACTGAGTTTCAGATGACCTTCCGCTTGAAGGCATTTTTACGCTATTGACATCATAATTACCTATAAAAAAGTCGATGTACGTATTACAAGTTTAAATTGTGAAAGAAAATATAGCGAGGGAACCTACATGCCTGAAAATTGCTTATTAAAAGGTTACATATGATGAAGTCTCTATCAATTCTCATTTCACCAGCATTTTGAACAATTATCTGCACCTTCCTCTTTTACCCAGTAATGTTTAAAAATAGCCCGTTAGAACCAACAGTTTAAACGGGCCGTACGAAGCACGGAAGCGCGTCTGCGTAGCCACTAACGGTCACCCATCCAATCTCGACCGCGCCCTACGATCCTTAACATTGTAGATCAACTACGATCTATACAAGTAAGATTTAACGTACAAAAACCTTGTAGATTGTAAATATTTTTTTTTATATTTTAGTCATCTTCTATGCTACATGGTTTTATAAATCTATATTACATTATTCATAAAAAGCATATTTACATACAAATATCAAAACTATATTTATGTACATATATACAAAAAAATGGGGTATAAAAACAAAATTTATTATAAATAAAACAATATATTTCAATCCAACGAAAACTTCCAAAGCAAGTTCATACAATGAAAAAATAAAAACATTGTTTTGAAAAAAAACCCACAAGGAAAATAAAACAATGGATGCACTGGACACATCGTTTAACTTTAGTTTCCTTTAAAAGTAAACCAACTCAGTTCAATTCACGATAATAAGGACCACAAAAACAAATACAAAATAAAATAAAAGAAAAGAAAAGTACAATAAGAAAATGTTGGTCCAATTTCAGTTTCCAGTTATTATGTTCCAATTTCTAGGAAATAGGTCTTATGGTTGCTACGGTTTCCTTAACGAGTTGTTTTCCGAGTACTTTGGATAAAATAAATATAAGTAATATGGCTACCTAGATAAAATAAATATAATACTAAATTTATGATAAGTCATTTCCTGTCGTTCTTACACAGATTCTTCCTCTCCCTCACGGACCAACGCGTGCTAGCACACATAACCATATAAAGAAACCACAAAGAAAAAACAAAGAAAACACACAAAGTTGTAAGTATCCTTGTGTTAACAGGATAACAGTTATTTCTGCCTAATAACAAGGTAATAAATAGAAGGGTTTGGTAAGGGAGACATGCGTTTCTGAGACATTGCAACGCATTTACAGGTAGGGTTGATTACAGATGTCCATGGGCGGCAGTAGTCACTAACCAGGTGGACTGCATGCTCGTCTCCTACACCTATATTATATAAATAGTATTTAATTTTTTTTATGAATAATCGATAAATTATATAAATGAATGATTTCATGAAGATTGACTGAATACATACTATAAACAAATATCTACGCGTGCCTAAAACAAGTCAAAATAACTATGAACCGGTATTGTTAATCACAAAGTCCTATTACGAACAATTAGCTCTTCGCAAAACTTGTGCGAACACAATTACCGCGTTTGTCCGGCGTTTCGACGAATTTTAAACTAAAAATTCAATTGGTCGGTTAGTAACAAAGCAACTGGAAATACGATTATGGACAACTTGTTGTATCGACGGCGATTATATCGTACGAGTATCACTCAACTAATTATTTTTAAGGTAAAAAAGGTTCAGGTAACAAAAGTTATGATTGGAGATTTAAGAACATGTAATTTACGGATCTTATCGATATTAAAGTGAGGGTTCAAATTTTTGTAAAAAATGGTAATTTTTATATTAAGTCTATAAAAGAAATCGCAGAAGTTTGCAGAAATATTACATTTTTGTGCTAACGATAGTATTGTCACTTGCTTTTTATGTTATTAAACACAACCAATAACAATGTACTTCAGCGTAATTCGATCAAAGAAGAGGTGACAAAGGACCAATCTTGGTATGAAGATGGGAAAGAATTTTACATCGGTCAACACCAGAAAGTTGACATAAATGTCCGTTGTAATAACAAATGAATTTCTTCGGACGCGTGTAATTTTTTACAATAGGGTTTAACTATCAAAGGACTAATATTTTTCACTATTTGTGCCGTACGGACAAAACGGACGACCTAAAGTAATTTAGTAAAAGCAATAGGCCAAATTGGCCAAAATTACGAGTTTCTAAATTTTCAAGCTTACCATAGTAAACCTACTACATAATTACCGTCAACTTTTAGCAACGACCACTAATGCCACAAACTAAAGTCTAACAGAAGTCGTGAGCGGAAGTCGATAGCCCATAGTTACTAGCCGACGATAAGACCAACAACAAACTAAGTTAAAACACAAAGTAGCGAGATAATAAAATTAATGTTTCGAGCGAGACTCGCGAACATTTTCCCCGCGCGCGGTTGAGCCGAGCGTTTAACGCCGAGGTTTTATTCAGATGAGCGTTTTTTTATACATTTCGTGCTAAATGTATAAAAAAACGGTGAATGATGAATAAACGATGAATGAAGGTGGCAGAACCCTTTGTGGTTCGACTCCGGCGGCACCACCGCCACACCTATTTCTACCTAATAACAGCAGTGTTAGGCGCTGCTGTTTTTCGGTTTGAAGAGTGTGGTAGGGGAGACAGACTCTACCGAGGCGTTCCAGCTTAGTCCTCAGGGGTAGCGGCGCATCTGTGGCCAACCACAGGTGGGAATATCTAATCTTATCTGGGGTTGATTACAGATGTTGACCATGTTGACCATGTTGACCATTAGGTTGACTGTATGCTGGTCTGCTACTCCTATATTATAAAAAAATATGTATATATATTAGACAAAGTTAGTTTTTTTTAATTAATACCGAAGTAGGTAACACGCATGGAGTCCCACTGATTCTAAGTGGCTACTGCCGCCCATGGACCTCTGAACCTCAAATAAGATTACCTACTGGAGATTAGATGGTACAAATGCGTTGCTACCCTTGTGGACTAGGTTGGAATGCTTCGAATAAGTATGTCTCTTTTACCACACGTCTCGAATTGGACATTGAATCTCAATAGAGCTTAACAGTGTTTTTACTAGACAGACATTTGTGGAAATTCCACATTTTTTTCAACTTAGATTTTTTGTGGCAATGTATGTCTCAGTTTTAAGAAATTTTGCAGAAACTATGGATGATGGATGTTGCATACGCACAGACGCACACTTACAATAAGTCAATTACACTTAATCGTCATCGTTAACATCTTCTGTCCCAAAGTTGGACACTAGTTTCAATATAGAGTGGGACAGATGTAGGCGTAATTTACGCTAAATGGCATTTTTTTTTTATAATATAAGAGTAGCAGACGAGCAGTCCACCTGATGGTAAGTGGCTACTGCCGCCCATGGACATCTGTAATCAACCCCAGATAGGATTATTCCTACCTGAGGTCGGCCACAGATGCGCCGCTACCCCTGAGGACTAAGCTGGAACGCCTCGGAAAAGTCTGTCTCCTTTACCACACCCTTCACCACCCTTCACCAGCAGCGCCTAACACTGCTGTTATTAGGTAGAAATAGGTGTGGCGGTGGTGCCGCCGGAGTCGAACCACAAGGGGTTCTACCACCAACAACCATTTCAGCATTTTTTTCACGAAATTTTCACTAATATTGTATAATAATATGTAACTTTATAAGTAGTAAAATAGCTAATTTTTCCACTAACTTATACATTAAGTATAATCTATTATATTAAAAAGATAGTCCAAAACCATTTTTAACCAGGATTAAACCCTCCAAACTAACTTGGCAACAAATTTTTCGTCCTGCGTCGCCGAGATAAGGCACTGAATATATTTACAGCGGCAAACACCGCCGAATATTATTCGGCGCACGTTACATACTCTTAGAAATTGTTGTCATAAATATGAACAAAGCCTCTTTAGATATCCTCGACTGTATCATCAACATTACTGTTATGAAGAATCCTTTGCGGTTCAACTCCGGCGGCACCACCGTCACACCAATTTTTGCGTTTTAACAACAGTGTTAAACGCTGCTGTATTTCGCTTTGAAAGGGCGTGGTGGCACATACTAATCTGAAGCATTTCAAGTTAGTACTCAGGGCCCTAGTTCTTTTTTTTTTTATAATATAAGAATAGCAGACGAGCATGCAGTCCACCTGATGTGGCTGCCACTGCCGCCCATGGACATCTGTAATCAACCCCAGATAGGATTAGATATTCCTACCTGAGGTCGGCCACAGATGCGCCGCTACCCCTGAGGACTAAGCTGGAACGCCTCGGAAAAGTCTGTCTCCCTTACCACACCCTTCAAACCGGAACACAGCAGCGCCTAACACTGCTGTTATTAGGTAGAAATAGGTGTGGCGGTGGTGCCGCCGGAGTCGAACCACAAAGGGTTCTACCTCCTTTAAAAAATTTAGTTCCAATTTAGTGTAACGCTAAAAACATACAAAATACCTTTAAGTAGTTACGCTTATCCGATTTTTCAAGGACTTACCTGAAAAAAAGAAAAAAATGAGTTTAGAAAATATGCAGTAACAAACATAAATTTAAATGTGTAAAAAATATTACATATTTTATGTAAAAGTACCTAATATGAAACACGTCATTTTCTACCAAACATGTTTAAAGTCCATCCAATGCTAATTGACAAACATATGTTGTCGAACCCAGAAAGGATGAATAATCAACCCCAGATAAGATTAGAATGTTACCAAAGGTCAGCCGTGGATGCATTTGCACCCCTGAACACTAAGTTTTATTAAGACTTTCTTAGAGCATATCTTTCAAGTAAGAGGACAGCGGCGTTTTACGCTTAATGTAAATAATATACTAATAATAACCCAATAGAAACCATAGGCCCTAAATTAAAAGGCGCAACGAGGGAAAAACCGCAAAAAGTAATTTTCCGATACCAACCCAACCCATCACTCAGTTGCGTAAACTAAATTTCCGTGTATTAATATCGCAAAAACTAAAATTGCTCTTTATTGCTCACAACCCAAGTCTTACATTCATTCGACGCGCGTTGAAATTAGTTTTTCGAATCTACCACGACGTTGTGCGGCGTTGATGTGTGTATATCTGTAGAAATAAGGTTGGATATGGTTTGATTGTGTGGAATATTGGATTGGATAGGTTGTAATGAACCACGTGGGAAGAAACACGAGGCAGTGAAAGTTTCCGCGGTGCAGTGGTAAAAACTGCGTGCCTACAGGATGGTCTAAGTTATAAGAGGTGCGTATTATGAAAAGCGTATGTATAATGCGATTAGGTACTTGTTTATATACAAGTCGCGGGTGCGATTTTGGGCATGGGCACGAATTATTATACATATTAAGGCAAAAAGCAGTGATAGTCTAGTGGTTAAGAAACTCGGCCTCTTGATCGAGGGGTCCGAGGTTCAAATCCCGGACCTCTGACATTTCAAAGTTGAACAAATGAAACAATTAAAGACTTTACTGTATACAAGTACCACCTATAATTTATTTTGGGTACCTGATACTCTGAGTACAGAACTTATATAATCTGCCGTATTTATGATTTACCGCTCCGGGCATTTGTCCGTCTTGTCATAAGTTTATTAATTGCTCGCTTTTAGCCGCATAAGTTCACATGATGACACGAAAAAGCGATTTTATCATACATCATTTTTTTATTCGAGATGCAGTTCAGCTTGCACATGATCAAATCAAAACGCTTCCGCCTGTAGATCACACCCTACTTTGCCGCCAATTAAACGCGATTCGCTATTTTTTGCAACCTATTACGAATCGCGTAACGTAACAATGGAAAACACGCAACGATCGGTTCTCATATAACATTTTATTGGGTCGGAAAATTCCTATAGAAGAAAAGCAATTTAAATATTCAATTAATACTAAGCAAGTTTAATAATACCTCATTACCAACCTATTACTGTCCCACTGCTGAGCACGGGTCTCCTCTCATAATGAGAAGGATTAGGCCATATTCCACCGCGCAGGCCAAGTGCGCATTGGCAGACTTCACATACCTTTGATTTTTTTTTAGATTCCTCAGGTATGAAGGTTTTCTAATGATACATATGAGGGTTTAATACATTCATTATATCAAAATTGATTCCTTCAATCGTGATTTTTTTTATAAAAACAAGTACTTTGGTAACGTCATTTCATTTTTCATATTCTAGTCAGTCTGCGATGGTGGGGCGTCCGCCATATTAGATTTAGAGTGACGTCACTGATCTATTCATGAAATGTCATCCAAATCAATTTCAACTCAATTGGATACCGGCAAGCGGATCAAATTTTACTCGCAAGATTCGACCCTTATATACTGCCAAACTAATAAAGCTAATTAAATAAAAGTTGATAAATATTACCTAAGTAAGTACTTAAGATTACATAAATATTATTAGACGAGCAATCCAAATTACTTCGAGCCTTAAGCCAGGTTTGAAGCGGCGACAGGCGTTTCTGTTCTTCGTCTGTCACCAGCTTATTGGATTACGTTCTCGCTATACCTTAATTTAATACTTGTAGCAATAGCTGAAATTAAAGGATAAATTTACTAGATACTGATACTTTAATTAGGTTTAAAGGAACAATATTGGCAGGTTATTTATTGCTATAAAATGTTATATGATAATACTAAGTTATTTGACTATAGGATTTTGTAATAAGTAACAACATATATACGTAAAAAAATTTAAAGTTTTGTTCCTGCGTCAACGTCGACCGAATTTATGTTCAGAATAACTACGTCCTCTAAATTTATTATGATATTACCCCGATGCCACGACTAATTACGAACAAGGCAACGTAAACCAAACATAATCAAAACACACAAACAAGGTTATTGATACAACGGTATTGTTCCTGCGCCAATGTCGACCGAATTAGGTTAATGTTCAAAATATCACGGTATAAAAACGCAAAATTTGTCATAATATAAAATCACCCTGATACAACACTAATTACTAACAAGGCAACATCGACCAAACATAATAAAAGCACGCAAACAAGGTGATTAATACAACAGTATAGATCCCGTGTCAACGTCGACCGAATTTGGTCAATATTCAAAATATGATAGGTAGGTATAATTACATCCCTTAGTTTCGCATGATTCAAAACGTTCCCGATACTAAAACGACCGTCGACCGAGTTCGGTTTACGTTGAAAATTTCGCGGTACAACTATACCTCTCTAAGTTCGTTATAATCCAAAATCACCCCGATCCTAACATTAATTACTAACAAGGCAACGTCAACCAAACATAATCAAAGTCGGTTGATACAACAACAGTACAGTTCCCGCGTCAATATCGACCGAATTCGGTTAACGTTGAAAATATCGCGATAACTCTCTAAGTTCGGTTAATCCAAAATCACAGCGACTAATTATTAACAAGGCAACGTCGACTCAAACGCGTTGATTGGTACAACAACGGTATTGTTCCCGTTTCAATGTCGACCGAATTTAGTTAATGTTCGTATAAATATCATGGTATCACGCCCACGCCTACATGTTGACGAAATATTAATATGGATGGACCTGAACACGATACGCGCTATAGTAAATGTAAGTCAGATTGATTGCTGTCGCTAACATAATGTTGTTGTTACGTGTGCGTCAAATTATAAGTTCAATTAAGTACGTAAAAAACTTAAACCAAAAAAGATATAATATAGATCCTGGTTCAATGGTTAAAAAAAAGTTATCAAAGGTATGTGAAGTCTACCATATCACACTAGGCCAGCGGGGTGGCCTATGGCCTAATCCTTCTGTTTCTGAGAGGAACAAATAATGTTACTAATAACTTTAAAAACTACTACATTAATAATGATGTTCTTCGTATAATGAAAATGACTATAGAATTTATCGAGCGGCCGTACGACCTTAGTACAGAAGGGACGACCTAGACCTAGGGCAATCGAACGATCGGCGTACCTAAGCGAAGGACGTATAGACGAAAAGATTACATCTGTCAACATCACAACCCCATTTAGCCCTTACTAGGGTTCGTGCGATCAAAAAATGTAGTTACAAAATATATAGACTGCGGATTTACACCTAAATATATAAAACTCAAAGGTGACTGACTAACATAGTGATCTATCAACGCACAGCCCAAACCACTGAAATTCGGATCGGGCTGAAATTTGGCATGCAGGTAGATGTAATGACGTAGGCATCCGCTAAAAAAGGATTTTGATCAATTGCCCCCAAGGGGATAAAATAGGGGATGAAAATATTACTTCGTAACGCGAGCGAAGCTGCGGGCAAAAGCTCGTTTTTTATAAGATTGAAGTAGTTCCTACGTCTAGTGTGAAGCAGTAGGTACTGTATTGTCGTGGAAGGGTGTGCATGTCAGCTAACTAAAATATGAGGTGCTCAAGTTGACCCTCAAGAATGGCCCGTGGCATTTGTGATCACTGATCGCGCAGATAGTTCCTATCTGTTCTATATAAAGCAAGTTATCAATGTCCATGGGCGGCAATACCAAAATAACATGTAGCAACATCAGGCGGACTGCATTTTCTATTATTTTATGTTATATCTATATTATTAAAAATACAAAGTAGAGTTTACCTGTCTAATTATTTATATTGATCACTATTTTTAAAGCCAAAAACTAAAAAATCCTACTCGCACATACATACTGACTGTATGTAACACAAAAACTGCATACGTTGCATTACGAGTCTATTAATTTCCTACGTCAATGACGCGATCCGGCAGGGCGTTACATAATTGTACACGTAATGACTTTATTATTCAGTCGCTATTGGAGCGTAGTTGTTTGGTTTAATAACCGTTACAAACGTCATAACCAAATATACTCCCTTTTTATAATATCTCCTATATTAACAGACGATCATGCAGTCCACCTGATGTTAAGTGGCTTCTGTCGCCCATGGACATCTGTAATCAACTCCAGATAGGATTAGATATTCCTACCTGAGATCGGCCACAGATGCACCTGAGGACTACGCTGGAACGCCTCGGAAAAGTATGTCTTCTTATCACACCTTTCAAACCAGAATACAGGAGCGCTTAACACTGCTGTTACGAGGTAGATATAGATGTGGCGATGGTGCCGCCAGAGTCGAACCACACGGGCTTCTAACACCTTCTAACTCGGTGCTTTATGGGCGGTTCCGAAATATGAAGGTTGTCACATGACCAACATGATGGACACAGGAACAGGATGGACATCGGTAGGGGCGCATGAAAAAAGGTGCCGCCAGAATTTATCTATAACTTTCTCTGTAAAAGATTGTTTACTTAATGTTTACAAACAAAAAAATTGTCACGTCGAGTGGTTACTTTTATCAAGGATGTAGAGACACACCGACAACAATTGAAACCAGATTTATTTCCACAAAAGTGTCACACAGAAAAGGAAACCGACGTTTCCCACCAAAGGCGACGCCGCACACACTCCAAGTGTCAAAGTCCTAAGGAAAATATTAACATTCGGGATTTATATGAGTTCGGCTTTGAGGGAGCATAATGCTGAAGGAAGTGGTCGGTAAATAACGCTTAAAAAGTTTGGTTTCTTATAAAATGCATTGAATTCATTTGTGTCAACACTGCTGTCCTACTGCTGGGCACGGGTCTCCTCTCAGAGTAAGAAGGGTTTAGGTAAGGCTATAGACCTGTATGTATGTACCATACTAAGGGCACAGATGAGCTGCGTACTCGTGTGACACTTCAGTCTTATAAAAAAAATTAATAACAAAAATTAAATCTCTTAACAAAAATGTATCCTAAACGTTAATCTCCGAAACAGGTAATATTTCAATACACGAACTCGGTATCAAAATTCTAAACAATACACGACATAGCTAATCCCATCGGGAGTGAGATCTCGTAGCAAAAATTGTAAGCCTTCGCTTCGTATTACGTCCGCGTAGATGAATCACGGTGCTTTTATAGAGCGAGCGTGATCTGTGTGCTGCTGAGTCCGTTTATAGGCTTTTGAAGCTTTTTTTATTTCTATTAAATTTAAGAGGACGATTGTGTAGTTCGTTTGATTCTAATTATACTATATTTGTAAAAAGACTTGTCCTGATTGACTGGCTGATAGTTTTATTATCGTATAGCCTAAACCACTAAAGATTGAAGTGTAAAATTCTAATAGTAGGTTCGTTTTATGACGTAGGCACCGACTAATCAAGGTTTTTGAAAACTGGCAATATGATGTAAGCTCTGTGAAATTAAATATTTGGCTTTCTGGGTCAACATAATGAAACACCTTTATCACTGTCCTTTGAAAATCAACCCTTAGGGTATCATAAGGGTTTAAAGTTTGTGTTATAATTATTATGTTTTATGATTTACGCGTAGCTCGTACGAGAGTAGGGGTTACGTGGGGGGGGGGGTCCCTTACCACGATGATACGAGTATATGTATCTACTCTGTAAAAGTCAGAGAGACTTCTGAGAGTTCATTTCAAATGTTTGTTAAGAGATTACAATGCACTTAAATGAGAACCTAAAATTACTAAAATACATTCATAAGAAATGACCGTGAGGTTAGACTGCAAATAAATAAATAAAATAAAACAAAATACAATTTATTCAAGAAATGCTTATAGGCATAACAAAAATAATATACTATTATGTTGTTAGCAAACTTATAAACAACACTGTAATGACGACCTCATAAATTATATATTACGGGGATTAGTAGATAAACCATGCAGTTAAACCACTTTCGGGATTAGCATTAGCGTTGCATTGATAATAATTAATTACCGGCCCGCTAATTACAAGCGGCCCCTGAGGGGTGATTCTGAAGCGTATGTGTGTTACTAACGGTGGTAGTAAATATCTGTGCTTTGTGTTTTTTTTTAAGTAGCGAGCGAAAACTGCATAGTATATAGTATTCTTTGCCGTCTATGGACTTATGTGTAACAAGAACATGTAACCAGTTTTGACAATTGAAATTGTCACTGTCAGATATTTTCGTGTTCGAATAATATTAAAAAAATAGTTTTTAACGAAACGACATTTCTCCGCACTTTTTTTCGATTTGTATTGTTTTTGCACCACTTTACTGCACATGTCGGCATTGTTCCGCGTAAATTGCACCATGACAGTCAGGAAAAATGGCTGACTGTTTGTCAGCCATTTTTCCATTTGTGGCTTCCTTCAATTACAAGGCGTGAGATATCTATACTAATCTATGGTGTAAATCGACAAGTATGATTGAAGTCGGCTACACATGCATTTCTCCCCTGAACTGTGGAAGGTAACATTCGAGCAACGGTCCACGGCGACGACTATTGCCGAATGACACGCAGCGACAGTGGACGACAATCATCGTCGATGGTTGTCGTTCGTTGACGTCATGCGCTGAAGTTGAAGACAGGCGGCGACACTGGTCTATGCTCGTTGACGATAGACGACGACGATTGTCGGCCATCATGACCATCGTGATCATCAGGGACAAGAACTGTCGCTCGTGTCTAAGCTCTGTAAGTTGCAATGTCTCGTCTAAGAGACTCTCTCTTATCAGCACCCTTTACTGTTATAAGGCAAAAACAGAAATGTCTGTGGTGCCTTCAGAGTCTCACAGCGAAGGGTTCCCGTCACCTTTCAATCAACTTTATTTTTCTTAGTAAACTCATTATTGTTTTATCTCGATAATCAAAGTCATTTAAAGTAATTCTGCCCTTCCCTGGCACAGCATTCGAAGGAAACTGTATTACGATGAGTCGGTACATTACTTTTGAAATAATTGGTGTAACTTGATACAGCGATCGGTTTTGCCGCCAAATTCCTCGCGTCTCTTGTTCCGTGACAAAACGTCATTTATACGTTACTGCTGAAATGTGCATCGTGATTTATTTTAGCAATATCTGTTTGATTTTGAGAAAGTCATAGCAAGTTATTTGGGCCACGGCTGTATTATTTTTGAAAATAAATATAATTAAAGTCGTTTCAAGATTTTCTACATTCGCCTGTGCAGGCAAAAAAAAAATGTTTTTTTCATTTCAGAACATATCGCTTATTTTGTTTTTATCTACGCTTTTATGCTTTTCATTTGTGGGTAATGTAATGAAAGTAGCAAACGAACCTGTAAATTCATATTCAGTGGTCACTGAAGCCTATAGGTATTTTTTTTTATTTATACGATGATTTCTTAGACAGAAATTTTATTCTCATAATAGGCATTTCCGTGTGGTTTATGTACAGGGATATGTTGCTTTGCAAGAGTATTTTAATATTTCAGATAACGATTTGATACGTTTTTCCTGAAAACTAAAAGTTCTTTCTTTGGGACTTCTTTTTTGCAGATTTATTAATTTGGAGGAGGTACGGCTTTTTTTCGCCGACCTAGTCTTATTACATCATGTGTTTGAGTATTTTCACGTAACGAAAACATTTTGAAGATATTGGGGTCCTATTTCAATTTAATGTTAGCATCGAAGTATATCGAATGCGATATACGATAACGCGCGATAATTTCATATTACACGTCTTGTGGATAGCGTAGTAATGCTGCTATTGAAGTATATTACGGATTAGATGAGATTTTGGCGAGAGGATAATAAAAATAGGTACTTTGGTAAGTTTATCGATATTCGTTTTTTTTTTTGCAAAGTTGTTCAATTCGTGAAATGATGATCAGTGAGTTTGTGATATAATACGAATTTATTTATAGTTTTTTTTACGAAATTGGGTACTTTTATACGAGAAGAAATGCCCATGAGCGGCGGTTTGGGATAATGTCCTTACCAAGAAGGAAGACATATTTTATGTCACCCTTACCACACCTTTTCAGGAATGTTCCAACTTATTCCTCAGGGGTAACAACGTATTTGTAGGTGATTTCAGGTGAGAATTAATTCTTATCAGGGGTGAAAATCAGACGGCCGGGGGCGGCAGCCACTTACCATCAGATGATTTGCATGCTAGTCTGCAACTTCTATATAAAAGATAGCCCTTAAAATATTAGTCTATCTGTCTTAAAGGAATTTCTTGTACAAAACTTCATACTTCTAGACTCTAGACACACCGATTTAAGTTGTGCGTGTTTGCAGTCTATGATAGTTATAAAGTGCACGGGAGTTTATTTCTTTCGTAAGTCAACGACTTCAGAAGGCGCACCACAGTATAATCGATCTATTAGACGTGTAATATCATGTAATAAAATATTATCGAGAGGCGCACACAAAACCCCTAAGGGGTTGATATTATCGCCCTCATATCATCACAAAGAAATGGGGGTGGTAATCGTTTTCGAGTGTCGATGAGGATGTATTATTTGTAGGACATACTTTGTAAAGAGTTAATCGAAGTAGAAGCGGAAATTGCCTCATAACATGTTTACGTATTAATCGATCTACAAAGGTAAGGCAGACATGCTACTTTTACCAACCAGGATGAATAATGTAGATGCTTTTCGGAAGCTAGATGCAGCGGTCAAAGCGCTACACGTCACATATTGATACCTTAATTCGCAAATCTGCCAATTCCACTTTTTGTCAAAATGTTTTTTTTTTTCATTTATTTTGATAGTAAATGGCGTTGAACGATATCAAAATAAATAAAAAAAATGGAAAAAAGTAGAGGTCACTGATTTGTGAATTAAGGTACCTGTTCGCGGCTACTTTTGGACGCTCTATGAATCAATTGAACGCGTTAAACACAGAAAAATCCCAACAAATCGTCAAAACGTGATGCAGTATCATGTGCTGTGTGCTGGGACGCTCCGGACATCTCCTAGTTATAACGAGAGAGTCATACTCAGCCACGGGACATTCATCTCCCCTGACGATACTGACTCTACCTATATTCATCCACCTTGTTATATAATTAACCTTCACACATTGAAACTTAACATGTCGTTCGAACAAAAGACAAGCTAAACTTAACGTATATAAAACAGAAATCACTCAAGCATACCTTTACCGACGCATCGATTGTTGTCTATCACGTCACCGCATAGCACGGCCCGGCACGGCGCGGTGGCGTGCCGCCGGATACGGCACCCGATGGGACCGTCGCCGTAAATATTATTATCGGTCCGGTTTATGGAATACCGGATTATTTATTGACACGTAACTTTCGCGACGATGACGGTGAATGCGACTGTGGATGAAAGTTTGGATTTGTTTTGCGATTTCGATGCCACGATTTGCCACGAGAACCAAACATTCATAATGTTTGGTTTAGAATCGAAATATTTCAATGTGGTTTCTTTATAGAATTCCTTGTTCATGTCAATAAGATATTATTGTTTCGTCAGGTGTTGCGTTTGTCCAAACTCCATAACGCATATTTTTTCATTAAAATATGCTTATGTGCATATGCGTATGTGTCAAGGTGAGTAATGGAAGAGTCACAACTAAGTAAACTGAGGGCCATTATTAACAACCAATTTTATTCAAACTTCAATGTTTACTAAAGTTAGAAATTAGTCATTTTATTCTATGCCATTATTTTCTAGATTCGAACTTAGGCAAGATTTGGTAAAATATTGATTACTACTAAATGGCGTTGGTTGTAATTGTCAAAATACGATTACAGTTATTATAAACCTTAACAAGAAACAAAAACTTCAACAAACTCGACAAAAAAAACAACTCAAGAACTCTACACAATTTAACAAACACGCTATGAAAATGAGAAAACGTTCGAGTTCGATCACGAGCACGAAAATGCATAACATCGGCAACGAAACCTCAATTTCAATCTGAAAAACTACATAAAATTTGTAACAACAATTCCGTAGAAAAAACCCTTATGCTATACATAAAAATACACGACCAAATCCTTATATATCTACTACAGCATAATATTAAACGGCATCCGATTTGAGAACGACCTCCGCATCCCTCAAAAGGAAATCACCACAAAGACGCCAATATCAAAGGGAACAGGCCCCTTTTTATTCCACCTCCGAGCTATAAACGTACAATAAGCGTCGATGTAACGCTTGTTGTGTACACCGCGGGACAGATATAATGAAACAGTCATATTTGTCAAAACGTAAAAACTCATGGTAAGGGTACAGGCGACGACAGATAAGAGCGGCCTGTGGTAGGAGACTACACCAAAAAACTTTTAAAAACTTACCAGGAGAGACCTCATAAATAGTGCATTTACCCAACATTATTTTTATGTAAAGGATTTTTGATTTGATTTGACATAAAAAGCAATGAAACTTGCCATCCGAGGCATCAAAGTCTTTGGCAACGCCACCAGCCTTAAGAAATCTTGGAAGTTAAAACTACCTCCATAAACTTTTACTACCCACCATACCGTTCTTGTTACATATTCCCGATTAAGAATTGAACCGGTTTTTCGCTACCAGTACGCTCTCCCTACTTAGTATTACTCCTTTAAATAATAACAAAGTACAACGATTACTTTTTATTCTAACACCAGCGTTGCGAAGTTAACAACAACTGCGCAGATGTAGCTTTACGTTGTATGGCATACCGCGGGACATGAAAAGTGCGTGCATAATTCTATTGCGAACGTGAAGGGTAGATTTCTTTTTGTTTACGAGGGGGAACATTCAAGAGGTACCCGGTAACGTCGGATCGACGTAGGGTTATGTGGCGTAGTCCGACGGGCTCCGCCCAAGTGAGCTTGGGCGTAGTCCGACGGGCTCCGCCCAAGTGAGCTTGGCGCTCGCCACCCCGTCTGGCGCGTAAGACAATATGCGACCACACATACCGCCGTCTTTCCCGGGGCCGTTGACTGAGCGGTTTGAGCTCCCACTCTTGCCGCCCGCAACCCCGGAAGCCCCCTTTTCGTCGCCTCTTACAGCAGGCAGGGGATACCGTAGCCCTATTCTGGTCCCGAAATTGAGCTGAGAGAGGGACAGAAGGGAAAGCATCTGCTTGAATTAAAGTATTTATTAAATTGATGTAACCAACAGTGCATTAACTCATAAGTGATCACTGCTTCAGTAGGTAGCAGTAGAGAAGGCCTGTAAACCAACAAGGTGCAGGCCTTGTTGGTTTACAGGCCTTCTCCCACGGCGGTCGTGGTGGTATCGACGAAATCGAAAGGTTCTTGTTAATTTTAGAAATTAATAACCACTTAATGATGAATGGAAACATCGTTTTTATAAAGTTTTCAAAGATCTGCGAGTTCTACCAAGTCTACCAGTCTACATTTGGCTTCAGGCGTAGACCACCAGATGATAATAGAGTCTTTTGTGATTCGACACCACCACTACCGCTGCATCTTCCTCCGCCTAGTAACAGTATTAAGGGTTGTTGCCTTCTGGTTTGGAGGGTGTGGTAAGACACATACTTTTCGGAGGTGTTCCAACTTTGTCCTGCGGAGTAGCAACGCATGCGTGGCGGACCTCAAGTAAGTATATAATCTTATCTTGGGTTGATTACAGATATCCATGGTCATCAGTAGCCACTTACCATCAGATGGACTGATTGCTCGCTTACAACACGAGTACAATTAACAAGTAAAACTTAGCACAAATCAATATACAACTACTAAGCGAACTTTAGAATCAGATTGTTAATAATTCCGAGAGTAGTTCCAAACTTGGCTTAAAGGGTAACGATAACTCTCTGATAGACTTAACACAGCTTTCGCGTTCCGTTTGGAGTTATATAAGTGCAATTTCTATTGACCAGATAATCTGATGAGACCAGATTCCAATACAAATTAAAATTTAACTACTTTAAGTGACCCGTATGACGCAACCCGTATGCAACTATATCTGTTTGATAGAGATTTCCGGGTTCTATTGCCTTCCAGGCAGAAATTGAGATTTGTCTACTAGGTTTGAGTAATTATGTTTTCGTCTCTGTGTGTTCTTTTACTTACATAGAGTAAACATCGTGAGGAAACCTGAACGCCAGAGAGTTCTTCAAAAACAAATTTTACTGTGTGTGAAGTGTGACAATTCGCACTTGGCCAGCGTGGTAGACTATCGCCTAAATCCCTCCCATTCTATAATAATTTACAAAAGCATATATAAACACTCATATAATACATATGTTAAAATGCATAGAAGTGTAATAATTTCGTATTTCTATAATCTTTTCATATAAACATACAAAATTAAATAAAATACTTAGTAAATCTATTCGCAAATCCAACTGCGATTGTACTAAAACTTCGATATTCAATTTAAAAGCTAAAAGCTGCAATCCAAAGCTGTGTCTAGATTCCGGGAATTGTGTCGCTGACTGGACTTAACGAACTTTTAGGAAGTTACTACACAGTTAACTCTATCTGCGGTTTCACTACGCTGCCTCGTTGTAACTTTCAATTCGTCGAGATTTTATTACATAAGTAGCAGGCGGATTTGCTGTCCACCTGATGTAAAGCAGCTACTGCTGCCCATGGACATCTGCTTTCAACCTCAGACAAGATTAAGTTCCTATCTGAGATCGGCAACACATGCGCCGCCACTGAGGACTAAGCTGGAACGCCTCGGAAAAGTATGTCTCCCTTACCACACCCTTCAAACCAGAACACAGCAGCGCTTAACACTATTATTAGGCAGAAAGAGGTGTGGACGTGGTGCCACCGGAGTCGAACCAAAGAGGGTTCTACCACCTTTATATTATCTTCATTTTTTATATTACTATAACTATTGGATTGTTTCATTATTTAGAAATAATTTTAATGGCGTGAATATTATATTTTGTGCTTTATATTGAGTATTATAAGTTTCTTTAAATCTATGTAGTATTATATAAAGTTAAGGGCGCTTTCAATTCGATTAAAGCTCGATATTCAATTTAAAAGCTAAAAGCTGCAATCCAAAGCTGTGTCTAGATTCCGGGAATTGTGTCGCTGACTGGACTTAACGAACTTTCGGGAACTTACTACACAGTTAACTCTCTCTGCGGTTTCACTACGCTGGCTCGTTGTAATTTTCAATTCCTTACTACTTTTTTTTGTTTATATTATACGTAGTTTATACTTTCTGAGTTCCAGTGATTATTTGGTAGTTTAATTGCATCCTCTCAATGTATATTACTAATAGCTTGGATTTAACACTACAAAATGAATAATATTTGAGAAATTTTATTAAAGAAGTCTCAGATATATATATTCTTTCCAATGTTTTTGTACATCGTTAAAGCAAGTGACAATAATATCAGATATGACCGCATATTATACTATCCATAAAGACTAACGATTTCAATAACGAAATTTTGTATTCAGATAAAGTTATTCAGATTATCGTTAAAATGTAACACACAAGCTTTTCATTGGATTACACTAAAATAATTTTACAATGTAAAGACTTAATTAGAACGACATTTAATAATTAATTGTACATTGATTAAATTATATAAACATGTTTTAATGTCACGCAATGTAAATACCATTTGAATGTCAACATAATAATAAATTTTACAATATTAAGTATCACTACACTAATCGCACGTGTCTAATATTTCCGACACGTACCATACAACAACTACATAATCAACAACAACAAACAGCTATAGTAACAACACAGTAGTTCACTGTTAATGCAAAGTTTATTACTAACTGATGAAATAGCAGTTTATTATTACTAAATGACGTTAATATGCGTTTCAACGGTGCTTATATATTGATATTATTTGTAAAAACATAATATTTTGAAATGCCATTATTATTAATATTAAAGCGCGCATAAGCGTGCGATTTTCTAAATTCATATTTCCAACAAACACGACACAACAACAACAGACAACATACATAACGACAAACTCCTGCAGTCATAACGTAATTCACTAAATAATATATAACAACAACCACGAAATGCCCCAAAAGCTGTCCAAACTAAAACTACCGCGACAACAAACGCTAAACTACAAGTCCACTTAAACTTGCACAAGACGTCGTCGTGTAGCTATTGTCAAATTAAATACTGAGCAGTTTGTTACTAGATGGTGTTAGTTGGAGTTGCAACACTGTTTATAAACGGTGCTTTTGTATTTGTAATAACAAAATATATATTTTAAATGCTATTATTATTACTAAAGTGCACATAAACGTAAGATTTTCTAAATCCATTAACATTTCGGATACACAACACACAACAACAACAATAACAACAACAAACAAATACAATAACGTCAAACTCCTGCAGTCACACTGCACTTTACTACATATTACGAGTATATCACCACAACCACGAAATGTCCCCAAAAAGCTGTCCAAACTAAAACTACCGCGACAGCAAACGATAAACTTCAAGTCCACTTAAACTTGCACAAGACATCGTCGTGTAGCTATTGGCAAATTAATAACTGAGCAGTTTGTTACTAGATGGCGTTATTTTGAGTTCTAACGCAGCGTATACATGCTGCTATTATTTGTAAAAACAAAATATATGTTTGTAATGATATATAGTTATTGAAGCGCGCATAAACGTGATTTTTTTTAAATCCATTAATATTTGTAACACATTCAACACAACAACAACAACATAATCAACAAAAACAAACAACTACAATAACGACACACGAACGTCAAACTCCTGCAGTCATACTGTAGGTCTCTACACAATACATCATTACAACCGTGAAATGCTCTAAAAGCTGTCCAAACTAAAACTACCGCGACAGCAAACGCTAAACTTGAAGTCCACTTAAACTTGCACAAGACGTCGTCCTGTATCCATTGTCAAAATAATAAATGAACAGTTTCTTACTAGATGGCGTTGGCATTAATTTGCAACGCTGCTTATATATGCTGCTATTATTATTATTGAAGCGCGCAAAAATGTGAGATTTTCTAACTCCATTAATATTTCCAACACATAGATCACAACAACAACAACATAATCAACAACAAGAAACAACTACAGTAACAACATACATAACGACAAACTCCTGCAGTCATAACGTAATTCACAAAATAATATATCATCACAACCACGAAATGCCACGAAAAGCCGTCCAAACTAAAACTACCGCGACAGGAAACGCTAAACTTCAAGTCCACTTAAACTTGCACAAGACGTCGTCGTGTAGCTATTGTCAAATTAAATACTGACCAGTTTGTTACTAGATGTCGTTATTTTGAGTTCCAACGCAGCTTATACATGCTGCTATTATTTGTAAAAACAAAATATATGTTTGTAATGACATTATTGTTGTTGTACCGCGCATAAACTTGAGATTTTTTAAATCCATTAATATTTGTAACACATACAATACAATAACAACAAACTAATTAACAAAAACAAACAACTACAGTGACAACACACATAACGTCAAACTCCTGCAGTCATATCGTAGTTCAGAACATAATATATCATAACAACCACGAAATGCCCCAGAAAGCTGTCCAAACTAAAACTACCGCGACAGCAAACGCTAAACTACAAGTCCACTTAAACTTGCACAAGACGTCGTCCTGTATCCATTGTCAAGTAATTAACTGAGCAGTTTGTTGCTAGATGGCGTTGCAATGGTGTTCTATTATGTTGCTATACATGCTGCTATTATTTAAAAAAAGATTCCATATTATTTAACTTTATTTAAACGCTATTATTATTGAAGTGCTTATACCCCTGTGTTGATCGTAACTAACCTACAAAGTTAAGCAAACGTCGTTGCCTAACTTTGTAGTCGGAAGTTAGATGGGTGACCACTAGTTGCTAAATTTCTGACTTATTTTCAGACTAAAGTTATCTCAATATCACTATACATGATAACGTGCCAGTATACAATGCCGGTATTGTAAATCCTAACTTCAAACTCTAATCAATTTGCCGGTACACAATTTAGAGACTTTAACAACCGCCCCGCCCACCAATCGGAGCTTCTTCAAGACGTTCAAAGTGAAGCAATTTTGTTCAAACTTCAACTATTAGTTATGTAGGTACAGGTTGCTAGTTTCGTGCTATCATATAACTTGTTTCTTACTCGCTTAACTTTCGAGTATCAATTTCAAAATTAGTTCATTAAGTAGAAAACAAAATATTAAGCCACGACGATCCAACTATTCAGCATCTATGAATAATGAATAAAGGGAGTAACGAAATGGTAAAAAGTAAAAAAAAAAATCGTGTTTAAGATTATCAAATTAATCAAATATCTTAATAAATGTTGGTAATATTCTTTTACTATTGAATTTGGTCATCGTCGTAGCTTAATCGTAGAACCTACGTAACCTTACGCTACGAGGTTGTAGCCGTAGTAAGGCATGTTCTACGCTGCTACGCGTGCTACGTTATCGCTACGCTATAGACTCTTATTAACATTTAATTTAATTAGAACTTGTCACGAATAATTAATACAATTCATACAAAATGATTTAATACACAATTATGTTAATTATTATAATTACAATATAGTTTAATACATTAACATATTTTCAGCTCAAAATGTCCCTGCTAACTTGTATAACATAATTTCATGAAAATCGTTTACTAAGGCAGGACGGTGTTGCAAACAAACAAAAAACATACTCAGTCCTCACATTCCCATTTATAATATTAGTTAAGATTATAATTGGTACTTAGTATTGTAATATATATTATGAATTGTTACTTACTTCACGGTGCTAGGTACATAATGTTGCAGAAATCCACTCAAACAAAATATTAACACAACCTAATCTTCAATAACGAAAAAAGCACACAAAACAAAAATACAAAGTCCGGCCCACACCCCGGATATTTAACATCATCTCCCCTAAACCCGTCGAGATGCGGGGATAAAGCGGCTTGGCACCCGAACTCCATGGGTCAGACGTGACTTCGCGCCGGGCCAGAATTTACTGGATTTATTAAGATAAATCTTTTGTAAACACAACGAAATTTATCTTTAAAATTAGAGTCTTATGACACTCTACTATGATTAGATCGTTAAGATTGACGCTAGTCTTTAGGCTTAATACGGCTTTATAAGACAGAAAGCAGGCACGAGACTGATGCCTCTGGAGTGAAATTACAAAAAAATACTTTTTACAACTATTCAGCATTTATGAATAAGGGAGTAAAGATATGATTAAAAATAAAATAAAAATGTACGGCATGATAATAATTAAAAATTTGTACTTCGCTTCACACCCGAACTCCATGGGTCAGACGTGACTTCGCGACGGGGCAAAGTTTACTGGATTTCTTAAGATAAATATTTTGTAAACACAACGAAATTTATCTTTAAAATTAGAGTCTTATAATAATACTCTACAGTGATTAGATCCTAAGACCGACTTTATACCCCGTAGCAGCTCTTAATACTACTGTTATAGGGTAAAAATAGATATCGTGCTAGGGCCTTGTGAGTGAACTACGAAATATTCAAAAAATCATTGAAATTCAAAAAAATATCACAATTATCTCACAAGGATAAGACCGTAGTCCGCCGCGCTAACTAAGTGAGAATTGGTAGACTTAACATACACTTTGAGAACTCTCTTTTAAAAGTGTTCGCAAATTTAAAAAAATATCAAAGGTGTATGCTGTCCCAATTCACACTTGGCCAACGCGGTGGACTATAGCCCGAACGCCTATCACTATGAGGGAAACTTTTGTCCAGTTATAGGGGAGTAATAGTGGTATGGAGCCCGACGGTAAGAGGACTCCGAAGGCGTTCTTTTGGAGATCCCTGAGTCCTCATAGCGTCGAGGACGCCCACGGAGGGGGTTTAAGTGCTGTAAGAATCCCACATAACGCTGTGTTGCTCCGACGGTACTTAACTTTTGAAGGTTTCCCTCTCGATACAAAAAAGGCCAAAGGTCAACAATACAACGAGGCCTGATTTGTAGAAACCTAGTCTGTAGAGTAAGTAGTAGTCTTTTCAATAATCTGTTATCTCGTCGGCAAAAAACCGTAACAACTTTGTACCTAATCTTATTACAAGGTACTCTACACACTCTACATAGAGCGCACATCACGTAGAGCAGGAGGCTGTGTTTATAACAGGATGTGGCCCGTTAGCTGATCTAAGCTAGTTAACTGTTGCGGGGTTATTGACAAACATCCTGTTTACCCTCTTACAAAGTTAGACACATCAAAGCCTCCATTTAGATACCTAGTTTAATGGAGGATGTGAACTTTCGTAATAATATTGTAGGCTAATTATTCCTGAAATACTATTTTTATAGTAAAAGATTCAATAACAGCTCCATTCTTTATTTTCTCTGACAATTCATGACATTTTATTCTTTATTTTTAAAGTTTTACCACTAGATTGCTCAGAATAAGCAAGATTCAGCATTGGATTCGACTCTTATTAACACAATATATTTTAAAATGCTAGTAAAATATATCTCAAATTAATATACCCTTACAATATGACGTATTAAATTTTACCAACTAGTAACTCAGCAAGGAATTAAAAAGACGCTTTCTACACTCACAGCCCCCACAATAGGTTATACGAGGGTGCGTTTTTAAGTCCGCGGAATGGCAGGGTTGGAGGGGGGATAGCGGGCTCGTTAAGGGCGGTACGTGTTAAGTGACTCATAAATAGTATAAATATAAAGTTTTATCACAATTGCATCATTAGTTTTAAAACTATCGACAATTAAACAACTCAATCCGGAAGAAAATTGGAAGTATGGAGAAAATCGAGCATCGCGCCGTTATAAAGTTCCTTACCAAGCAAGGAAAGTCTGTGCAAATCATAATGGAAGAGATGTCATCGGTTTACGGGGACTCTTGCCCTGGAAAAACGATGGTTTACAAGTGGAACAACCTTTTTAAGCAAGGCAGGGATTCACTTGAAGACGACCCACGACCAGGACGGTCTGTTGAGGTGACCATTCCGGAAACGATAGCGGAAGTCGAAAAATTAGTACTGGAAGATGCTCGGCTAAAGAAGAAACAGCTTGCAGAAATGGTTGGAGTATCGGATACAACCATTTTTAAAATTCTGCATGACCATCTTGGCATGACTAAGGTCAGCGCGCGGTGGGTGCCGAGAATGCTCACGCCGCCTCAGAAACAACAGCGCGTTGAATGTTCCCGTGCGTTTTTGAACCTCTGTGGAGAAGATAAGGATATTGTACTGAATCGAATTGTTACTGGAGATGAAACTTGGGTTCACCATTATGAACCTGAGTCTAAACAAGACTCCATGCAGTGGCATAAAAAGGGTACAGCACCTCCTAAAAAGTTTAAGGTGTCACAATCGGCCGGCAAACTCATGGCGACAGTCTTTTGGGATGCAGAAGGAATTTTGTTAATAGATTACAAAGATAAAGGTGTCTCTATAACCGGAGAATATTACGCAACAATCTTGGAGCGGTTAAAAGAAGCCATCAAAGAAAAAAGACGAGGAAAATTATCCAGAGGTGTCCTGCTGTTGCACGACAATGCGCCCGTACACAAGAGCCGTATTGCACTGGCTGCCCTGCATAAGGTGGGCTTTGATATTTTAAATCACCCACCCTATAGTCCAGACCTGGCTCCCAGCGATTATTATCTCTTTCCAAAAATGAAAAAAGAGCTTCGTGGAAAGAAATTTTCTACAGACGAAGAAGTAAAGGACGCAATTTCCTCGAATTTTTCCGACAAGGACAAAACATTTTTTTATGAGGGTTTAAATAAGTTAATACAAAGATCTGAAAAATGCATTCGTCTTGTAGGAGAATATGTAGAAAAAGAAAAATAATTTTGACATTTTATTTTCGCTCCTTGTCCCTCATTCCGCGAACTTAAAAACGTACCCTCGTATGTATCGTGGGTGCCAATGACACACACAAAGACGAAAATAGAAATACCCAGACCCAGAAAAGACATTCAAATTTATCATTCAGATATCTGTTTGGCCGAAGATCGAACCAGGAACCTTCTACGTCAAACCGGTATGGTGACCGCTGCACCACGTGGGTTATCACACAAATTACGAATGTTATTTTTATAAGATTGAAATAAGACTCCAACTATTTACTTTACAACTATTTTTAAAAACTAAGCCATATAAACCTCACGATGTTTCCTAACTTAAATAAATGAATTGGATTATCCTTTTCTCACTAAACCGCAACGAAGGAACAAGATGAAGTCTTCCTTCAATACAAAATACTAAAGGTGGTAGAACCCTTTGTGGTTCGACTCCTGCGGCACTACTACTATTTCTACCTAATAACAACGGTGTTAGGCGCTGCTGTGTTCCGATTTAAAGGGTGTGGTAAGGGAGACAGACTTTTCCGAGGCGTTCCAGCTTAGTCCTCAGGGGTAGCGGCGCATCTGTGGTCGACCTCAGGTAGGAATATCTAATCCTATCTGGGGTTGATTGCAGATGTCCACTGGCGGCAGTAGCCACTTACAATCAGGTGGACTGCATGCTCGTCTGCTACTCCTATGTTATAAAAAAAAATACAAAAACAGCTCAGTAGTGGAAACGCAGTCAGCGGCCATACAATAATAGATTTCATTTTAATTTAAAAAACAGTCCAACAACACGACATTCCCATTAAACTGAGCGAATAATATTTTTATTATTCGCATACAATTTATAATTCAGAAGCGAAGCGTACCGAAGCACGAGGGCTAAATGAACTTCCGCCGCCGCTCATGAATACTTATTGCATAGTAAATTCCACGCTCGCACTCGCGACCCGTCCTTCGCTGTGTATACGTCGTAAATCCATTACTTTCCCACTACTGGGGATAGTATCTGGGGATTCTAAGAAGTTAGAATAAGATAACTTTAAGTCATAGTCCACTAGAATATAGTATATTTCACACACACTTAAGATTTTTTTTAATAACTCACTGGCGTGTAGGATTCATCTCAATTTTTCCTTAACGATTTAAGCTAATGATATTTTTAATTTTTATATACGCACATGACTTGAAAAATCAAAGATGTGTCAGGATAGGTCTGGGATTCGAACTTTAAGACTTCCCAATTGAAAGGTTGATTATCTAACCACTAGGCTATCACTGCTTACAGGTATATAATTTACACACGAAGGCTCAGCTATTAATTTTATGTCCACTTGTACTTTTCAAAATTATTACTATTACCATTAGGCAACGTATAATCTTTTTAAACGGCGAAAAAACTAGAAACTTTACTCCAAGGCGTTCCACGTATTGTTCAACCGCTTACACTCGAGTAGTGGAGATAATACGTTCTTTAGGGCTTTCTTCAAAACCTAGGGCTCTCCCTTCGCTTTTTGTAATTGATATTCTTGTGACTGCATTTACTAAGACGTCATTATTTTATGTCTAGACGGTGTTTTTTTCATAATATGTGTGGTAAGGGAGACATACTTTTTCAAGGCGTTTGAGAATTTATTTACCCTAATTACTTTAAATTACATAAACTTAAAATATACGCGTCATAATAACAGGGACTATAATTATAATAAAATAAATTATTTAAAAATAGTCCTCTCAGTTAAAATCTACGCCCCAAGTCTAAACAAAACAAACATTATTATAAACTCCAATCAAATGCTATAAAAGCATTTGTTTACACATTTGTTTAAAAGCTTTCCAAAACGCAATAGCCATGAGGTATTAAAACAACATTCTTAATTAAAATATTTAGTAAAAATCCCCAATAAATATATTGACGCGGCAAAAACCAATCGACAACATGTTATAATAACGCCGGTCATTTAAAAGGCCAATTCCGGAACGCATTACGTTTATTGGTCGACACAAATCGTTCGAAATTCAAACGTTTTTTGGACTTGTCTCACTGCGAGTGATAGGCGATAACGATATTAGTTTTAGTATATTAGTTACAACAACGATACAGCGAAGCAGTTATAGCTTCGTTCGCAGTTATATGTTCAGCGCTCAAGCCGGGGGTCCGGCGTTCAAATCCCAAGTACCCTCCTTAATTTACCGTATTCGAAACTGATTATCAAATACTTCCACTGTGAAGAAAAACACAGTGAGAAACCCTATATACTTGAGAAATCCTTTAAAAAATCTCAAATATATAAAGTTCGCACTTTGACATTGAGGTACACTAAAGCTTTCTACACTCACAGCCCCACACTAGGATTCCCTGTATCGTGGGTGCTATGGACACACACAGAGATAAATACACAAACACCCAGATTCAGAAACAGAAATCTAAATTCATCATTTAGAAATCTGTCTGGCCGGGGATCGAACCCGGGACCCTCTACGCGTCAGACCGGCATGGTGACCGCTCCGCCACGCGGGTCGTCAACTACACTATAATTTATACTTCTCATTTTGAGAAAAGATCCATGCCCAGCAGAAGGACAGTAATGAGTTAATGATGAATTACACAGGAATTATATCAGTTCCTTAGACTGTCATTTCAAATACCGATTGTCCGTGTAAGAAGTTATTAAAACACCTTTTAATTGTCACTTCGCGTATCACACAACTAGCTATTCTCCAGCTACTGAGACGCATACTTAAACTAGGCACGCGCTTCAAAACGGTCATTTCCCATCGAGCTCTCGTCACGTGAACACGTGTACGACACAACAATGCGCCGTTAAACGTTCGAAACGCTCCTAATGATATCGGCTCTAATTGGTCCCGTCGAAAACGGTCACGATATAAACTGTTAAATTAACCGGTTTACACCGCTTTCAAACCAACTATAGATACGCTAATGGAGTGAGAATGGAGTCGATTTGAATAACTAACCGCTTCGGCATGGAATTTCTAGTTCTGTTCTCACGTAGTTTAAATGACTTGAACGTTTAGTATTAGTTTTCGGAATTGTGTACTAGTGTAATATGTTTAAGTGTCTTATGATATTGTCAATTAAGTTTACATATCTGTACCGTGTCATATCTGTGTGTCAAAACATCCCACAATTTTACGTTACGTTTACTCAATCCATTATTCTGTTCCGTTTGCTTCAGTAGACTTAGTAAATGTAACAATAAGTAAGTGCTCAAGTCATTTTCGCAAAAAAGAAAGACAAAACAAAAAGCGCCATTTTGTCAATTTAGACATTTAATGTTACGTTACTGAAACTATAATTCTGATACAATCCTCTAGGGGCACTGTTTGGAATTTGTATGGGCAAATACGCAAACAAATACCAAAACAGTCATATTTTGTCAAAACGTAAAAACTCAAAGGGTACTGATATAGCTCATCTATTTACATTTACGCCTATTCATATATTTAAAAGCAATGATATATATATATATATATATATATATATATATATATATATATATATTTATATTTATAAATCTCTCGGGTGTGCATGTTTCCTCACGATGTTTTCCTTCACCGTTTAAGCAAGTGATAATTATATTCTAATACGCACATACCTTTGAAAGATCAGAGGTGCCTGCGATTTGAACCTCGGATCCCTCGATAAAAAGGCCGAGGTTCTTCACCACTAGGCTATCACTGCTGTTCCTTAAGTACACTTAGTAAGCAATATTTTTATAAACACATACATATTTCCCCACTAATCGCAACACACGATAGTAACGTTAACAAATCGTAACTGGGGGGAAACATTTACGGTAATGGACGCGATAAAATCAAATCAAACGCCGCCACGGAAACGTTGTGAACTCGATTATTTCCGTTCGGTTGATTAAAGGTGATTGCTGCTAGTTTAGATGTGGACGGTTGGTTCGGTTTAGTTTGACTTTAAGATACTTCGCCGCCTTAAAATTGAATAAATCCGCCTTAAAATTGAATGGAGCCACAAAGGATTTGTCAGTTATTTTTATTGATTTCTTGACAAATAAAAAACATTATTAGAAAAAATTACGAATAAATAACTACTATAATACTGCGTAATTTACATAATAAATAAATAAGTATTTCAAATATTTTAGGACATTTTAGCACGGAGACGTGATAAAACTTTTTTACGCACCTATTTCAATTCTCAAAACTGGTTACATTTTCTTGTTAGGAGTGATTAATCTTTACTAATCTATGATTTGTAATGTAAAGATTTTGTTAGATATATCCGAATATGATTTACGTTCCGTATTGATGACGGCAGATCGATTATAGTTTGCTAAATTAAATTAAAATATAAGTTAGGACTGACCTTGAAACAAACATTTTATTTACTAAATTTCTTTAAAACACATTATATTACAAACTTATGTTCCTTATTTCTTAACGAATACTACGTCTGTTAACTTAACTCTAGCTTAAATTTACGCGAACGAAGTCCCAAGCGGTAGCTAGTTAATTATATCATAATAAATAATTGCAGCAGCAAATGAACAGGCATTTATTGGCAAGTGGTAACCTCCATGGCTATCTGTTATCAATTCCATATGAACAGTGGTTCTATTTATACAACGCTACTCGCTATTAGTGAAAACAATTCAATCATCACGGATAACGAGGCGACTGTCCCCATCAGGTACCGTCGCTAGCTACATTTGGCCTGTTGGTGTAGGCGTGGCTCCACAGATGTTGTGTGAGGACCGAATGCAGCTGTATAGCGTTCGAAGCGGAACCACAACGGCCAACCCTGAGCCCTGCGAGTCCACAGAACTCCGTCCGATCAGCCCCGAACTTCGTCCGACTACATAATCGTCATCCGGTTAAAACGCGACCATTTCATATGCGATCCTTTTAATACCAATACACTTAATAAAGTTAATCACAAAAGCGCTGCTATTCCTTAGGCCCGATGTGATCGCCTCACATATAAGTCATCCACCAGCCAGCATCCGGCAGCTTCAGCAAATTCCACCAAAAACGCATAACTGATTCACGCTCGTAATAGTTTGTGACCGTGGAACCACCTCGCTTAAAAATATCAGCACCATCTTTTATTACAAGTGAACAATAAAAAAAAAACATTCGACTATTAACAAACACATTATCCACACATTACAAATACACACAACCCTACAAGACTTGGTTCCTAAAGTTCCTTGTACATTATTAGGGGATTTGTATTCCGTCGGGGTCGGTGCGGGCGGGACCATTTTTCTCGGAGATAAAACGAGGGCAACGGCCGGATTGATGAATAAATGTGTACATTGATGTATCATTCGAATAAATATGACGAAACTCAGATTTTATGATCTACATAGTGGCGTGAAAAATAGATCCGGAAGTTTCAACAAATCGTATGTAAGTGTAAAGGGGCCCTTTACAAATTGGCAAATGATTTTTGAAATAGGTAAAATTAATTTTAACACCTATTTCCTTATAGATAACATATACATTGTATTTTTCATATATATTTTGTAGATTTTTACATTTACATAAAGAAGAGCGCAAAACATTAAACCATCAAGTCGAAGAACATAAAGATTAGAATACAAACGAAAAACAGAAGGCTCGCGGTGAGGACACACTCGAGCCCTTTGAGTCGCAAGTGAACAGGCGGGATGAGAGCAAATGAGCCACGCAACGAGCGAGCACTTGAGCTCGAGCTTAATCTACAGAGAGAGAGAGGAGACGGCACCAAAAAGCGCAGTCCACAGTAAATAGTGCAATGAAATTTCAAAATGAATATTTTATTCTTATGTTTATTCGATACACTTACATCCAACTAAAATGCTTACATGCAACAAAACATTTTTTATCAGATTTTATTAGAATACGACAAACGTAAGAGGATTCGTGCTGAGAACAGCTCGAGCCCTTTGAGTCGCAAGTGAACAGGCGGGATGAGAGCAAATGAGCCACGCAACGAGCGAGCACTTGAGCTCGAGCTTAATCTAGACAGAGAGAGACGAGAACAAAACATCAAATAGCATCGCGAAATCAACGCATTGGTTACAACAAAAAATGGATGGAATTCCAAAGTGGATGATTGATTACTTCGATTAATTGCAAGTTTCCAAGTAACAACAAACAACAAAGCACAATATACAATTTTGGTTAGAATACGACAGACGTAAGACAGAAGGCCTGCGGTGAGGACACACTCGAGCCCTTTGAGTCGCAAGTGAACAGGCGGGATGAGTACGAATGAGCCACGCGAAAAGAGAGACGACAACAAATAGCATCGTATTATCTATGCGCAGTCGAGTACAAATAGCGTAATGGAATTCCATAATAGACAAATTCTTTATTCTTCTATTTGCTACATTAAACTTGTAAGTAACAAATGCTTACACACAATAAAACGCAATATATATCAAAACAATTTTGATCAGAGTACGACAAACAGAAGGTGATTTGTGTTGAAGATACACTTAGCCCTTTGAGGCGCAAGTGAAAAGGCGGGATGAGTGGGAATGAGCCACGCGGAGAACGAACACTTGAGCTCGAGCCTAATTTGCGGATAGACAAATGTTACAAATATTTGCGACAAATGACGCTGTAAAACTAAGCGGAAACATTTAATACTACTACTGCTACTTGTGTAAGCTTAACACAAAATACAAGAACAGAATGGAGATGAATCAAAAATCTAGTAGATACATAGGTATTTAGAGTTAAATATTTTTTTTCGCTACGCTGATTGACGTCAGGTAGGATACCTGTCATACTTGGGATCAATTGCAAATGTTGGTTGCCATAACCACCTAGCATTTGTTGGGCTGCATACGCACTAAATACTTCCGATTCCCCATAAAAAAATAATGCTAATATTTTTATATTCGGGTCAAGTATTCCCATAGTAAAATGTTGGTGACCATAACCACCTAAAATTTGATGTGCTGTATACGCAATGAATACTTCCGATTCCCCATAAAAAAACTAGTGCTAATATTTTTACATTCGGCTCCAGTATTCCCGTATTCGTCGGAAACCATCCAAGACCGCGATAATACGTCCCAACAAGGCGAAACATCCCCGGGTGAATGGGAACAGGGGTGCCGCCATCGCGTTATGAACCCGACCCGGATAAAAAACCCGCCCGGGTCGCCCCACGAGGTGAATAATTCAGGCCGCGTCTCGATTCAACAAGTTGCTATGTTGCATCGATTTATCGAAAGTTTACAGTGTTATTCAAGATCAGGTTTAGAAGTTAACAAATTTGCCAAACAAAAATACTCTATTATTTAATGACTTTTTTGTGCTCCAAAGCCAAAAATTACAATAAAAAAGGTTTATAGTTGTTTATTTCTTTCAAACTTTAAATTTTTACTTCAATTGGACATTATTTTAAAGCATAACATTTAATAATCGAAGAACTTGTGCAGTTACAGGCTTATTTTATTTTATTTATTATTATTTAAAATCGACTTTCAATCTGACTGTTAAACTGACTAATGCGTCTAAATATTGTTTGTCACATTTCAACATAATATACAATCGCTAAATAATATTCAGCACGACTTACAACGGATTTCACTAAATATTTCAAATTCAATTCCACAAACTCATAAAATATTTCATCCTGAAGCATTGAATAAAAAACATCGTCTCAGCGGTATCTAGAGGTGAATAATTCAAACCGCGTCATTGTATTCAACAGGTTGCCACTAAGCAAACAAATGTTATGATCTAGTTCAAACTAGTTTTTTCTTGTATTAACTAGTAGTTTTTAAACGACGGACGTCCGCTCTGCGGGTCTGCATAAAACATATTTCGATATGATCTAATGATCTTATGTGGTGACAGATATAGAAATAGATTCTATTATTTAGTTTTCGACGAATACATTCGAATCCTGGGCATGTACCTCCGTTTTTTTTTTCAAAGTTATATACGTATTACAAATTAATTATCACTTTAAGGGTGAAAGAAAATATAGTGTGGAAACCTCATCAATATTGTCAATTAAAAATTACTTTATTTCACTAAAATCAAATAATAGCTGTTAAGTAGATATATTGAGTTATTTTTGTCTTTATTAATATTGTTTTAAGTATATTGCTTTTAACCTTTGTTATATTTTTTTAAAATTTATTTTGTATTTCTGAAGTGTAATCAAAAACTTTCTAATGCATGTAGTGTTCACTTCTAGAAGGACTTACCACTAAAAAGTCAGTTTTTGTAAAGTAGCATATACTTATTTTTGTTGTAATGTGTTATGTTCAGTTTAGTGAACCAATAAAGAAAAAAAAAAGAAATCTTTAAAAAAGTTTTCAAAGGCATGTAAAGTCTACCAATTCAAACTTGGATAGCGCGGTCTGATCATTCTGAGACGAGACCCGGGCCCACCCGTGGGACAGTAAGGGGTCGACGACGACGAACTATATCGCTATATTTAGAAGCGGGCCAGAAACAGTAATTCTTGTCTATCGAAATCCACCCATCCATCGTTTAGTTCTATTCGACCTAGTTTTGAGACTATTTCGACAATCTGTTTTCATCAATCTAGATTAGACTAAGTGCGAAACACTGGTCAGTCATAACATAAACGTATTCGTCTATTAATACCAATAGGGCAGACATAACATCCTGTTAACTTATACGATACGTTTGATCTGTAATTTTTCATGAGAACCACTAATGCTCATTCCAGCTTTGTTATATTGTCCTCAACATTTAGTATTTTCTTGAATGTTTTTAAATGTCTGTTGAAATTTTGTACTTTAAGATTTTTCATGTAAGTATTTAGATTAAAAAAGTGTGTGTGGGAGCAATTTTATTGCATTTTTCGCTGCATAGTGAACTGCCCTCACACTTAGTATCCCTGTGACTTTGTAGCCAACGACATACGTAAAGACGTACTTTCAATTAAACACAAAAACGCCTGCATGTCCGGGGATCTAACCCGGAAATATCTGTGTATCACGTCAGTATGGCAACCATTCGCCACGCGAATCATGTTTGAAATCGTTTTTTTTTTATATTTCAAATCGAATTTATAATATTTAAAGTGAAATCACAAAAAATGTGATGGTGATGGTGAGCAGTGATGGTGACAAAAAAATAAATGAAAAAGCTTGTCTATTCATTCAATTTTCCTCCAGTTTATACACATGATATATAACCCACTCACATTTAAATTACTACAAACACACCACACGTCATTGAACAGCCCACAAAAAGGTACCACCTACCCCTTTTGTAAGAGGGCGTCGATTTCAAAAGTCGCGTGAATACAGCTCTTTACAATGCTAATGATGACTTCCAACCTTGACACGTGTTTCAGCCTTTGGACTAAACAAATAAAACTGCGGACGGTCAGCGGAAACGTACGTGTATGAAAGCATATAGACATCATAAAGAGTGTATGAATACGCGATGAATATTTAGACCTCCGAGATGTTTTTTTTTTATAATATAGGAGTAGCAGACGAGCATGCAGTCCATGGACATGGTAAATGGCTACTGCCGCCCATGTACATCTGTAATCAACCCCAGATAGGATTAGATATTCCTACCTGAGGTCGGCAAAGATGCGCCGCTTCCCCTGAGGAGTAAGCTGGAACGCCTCGGACAAGTATGTCTCCCTTACCACACCCTTCAAAACAGAACACAGCAGCGCCTAACACTGCTGTTATTAGGCAGAAATAGGTGTGGCGGTGGTGCCGCCGGAGTCTGACCAAAAAGGGTTCTATCACCTTCAAATGTGTATGAAGTACTTAAATTTGTGTTCTACACCTTTGTGTTCTATTTATTTCATTCATTTGTAACGACCGACGGCAGTTGAGAAGTCGGCAGCAGTTAGTCGGCTTTCTATCTTAGGAAGACTTTAAATTTATCGAATACAGTAGGAATTTGATATGAATGTAGAGACAACTAAATCTAGAACGAATGTTAAGTTACAACTTTTTCGTGGCAAACAATCAAAACCATTGTAACACACACACACACACACACACACATTCAAAAACAAGAAGCTTTTAATTTTAGTAAAAAAGTTTTCTCGAATTCTATTTTTCTATCTATTGTTATATGAAAGATCCCGTATCCTGTACAAACGATTGGAAAGTTCTATCCGTTAGTTCGCTAAGTTTTCGTGATAGTTCGTTGCCAACTAGTTAAGGGAACTCTGAAACTAGTCGCTATTTTAAAGATTTAGATCACTAAGTTTGGAATCTAGTATGGAGCGTTAGAATATTTCCAAGCAAGAGTACATTGATTTGATGTCATAAGTTGAAAGAAGGTAAAACCTCAATAGTTAAAGGATCCTTGGAATGCTACATTTCCTCTAAAAGACTTTAAAAAAGCTCATCTACTTAGCTATAAGTTCTTAATGACTACTTTCCATCAAGAATTGATTATGAAACTTTGATATTATATTATTAAGTGATATTGTACATTATAATATCACATGTTATTAAGCTATTGGCAACATTGTCGCACATTTTTCCACCTCCATTCTACAGGACATTCCATTCAACTTAGTAGTAGCTACTTAAATAAGATTGATTTAAGCTAGAAATAAAATACATAACATTACTACGACTACTAAGTAGCAACTTCCCATTATCTTATCAATTATTTAAGTTTAATAAGTAGCAACTTCTCACGATTTTATCAAAGTTTAATTTGAACAATATAGCGTGACTTTAAAACATTTTACTACCAAAACCATTTAGGGAAAAAAGTGGAAAGCCCATAATTCAACCCTTTTCGACCAAATCAAAAACCAATGAACGCGTCGCCGCTGAAGCTGAAGTGGGTCAAAGAAAACGTACGACCAACGTAATTCAATCGAACTAGTTACGATCAAAGTTCTAGAGTTAGAAAGGACACATTCTCGTACCTACAGTTTCACTACTTTACGAAGTTACTGATAGCTAACTATCGTGTACTTTACCTTTCGAAGTTTTTGTTCTATCTTTTTTTTATAATGTAAGAGTAGCCGACGAGCATGCAGTCCACCTGATGGTAAGTGGCTACTGTCGCCCATGGGCATCTGTAATCAACCCCAGATAGGATTAGATATTTCTATCTGTACCCTTACCATGAGTTTTTACGTTTTGACAAATATGACTGTTTTGGTATTTGTTTACGTATTTGCCTATAGAATTTCCATCAGCGCCCCTAGCGGATTGTATCAGAACTTAGGGGATTGTATCCGTATTGACCCATACAATTTCAAAGTACTGAGGTCAGTCACAGATGCGCCGCTACCCCTGAAGATTAAACTGGACCGCCTCGGAAAAGTACATCTTCCTTAGCTCACCCTCAAACCCTATACCACCACCACCACCATTGCTGGTCAAGTATAAAGTATAAAGCTCTTAAAAAAGCAAAAGTTCATGACACTTCCAAGAATACAGGTAAATACGGGGGCTTGAAAATAGAAAGTTAAATCGATTATTATTTATTAATAACTATTTTCCATAAAAAATCCACCGGCGATTTCCAAAATAATATTTCTGTTTACTCACAAGCCATTCTTTAATTTGGACGATCTCCAAGAGTATCCAGTGAACTTACCTGTAATAAAAGAAAATAATATTAAACGTTACAATTTCTTATAAGTTACGGGCACGAGATGAGCCAAATTCTTATTGAGAGTAGATCATCACTTAGTCTAATGAAAATTCGAAAATCGAGTTGTTGAATAAACATTACACTAAAATAATTGAAACTTAAAATAAACATATACTTGCTATAATTTTGTAGCATAATTTTGATCAAAGTTTTACAATTAAATTGAGTAATTAAACAAATGTTTATCAATCTTGAAAGTTTAACTTGAAATTTAATTAATTTAAAATAAACAAAACCATGAAATAATATTTTGAAGCACAGGACCTACTCAACACTACAAGTAATTACGGCGGTGATACCTCCCCAGTCGGACCAATTACTTTATCCCCCCCTTTTTATAACATAGGAGTAGCAAACGAGCATGCAGTCCACCCTATAGTGAGTGGATACTCCCGCCCATATATCAGTATCCTAGATAAAATTAGTATCCTACCTGAGGTCGTCCTCTGATGCACCGCTAGCCCTGAGGACTGAGCTGGAACGCCTTGGAAAAGTGTGTCCCCATTACCACACTCTTCAAACCAGAACATAGCAGCGCTTAACACTGCTGCTATAAGCAGGAATAGGTGTGGCGGTAGTGGCGCCGGAGTCGAACCACAAAGGGCTCTACCACTTTTCAAAGACTAACTCCTACACCAAACACCACGTAATCCCTCCCCAAAGCCATCATTCCCCACCGCTAGAAACGTACCGAGCCGACGTAATCGCACTAAATAACTCGCAACTAATTTAACAACACACGCTTAGGCGCCGTTATCTCCGTATTACATACTGAATGAGTAATTCCGAGCGAGAAACTTTATAACAACAGGCCAAGTTTCAGGTGTTCAACTATTTATTATAGTTACCGTGTACCGTATATTATTGTACTTTCCTTTTATACAAGACTAGCTTTTACCCGCGTCTTCGCTCGCGGTCAGAGGTCGATGACAATACGATAATTTGATAACAAGGTTCTTAGGCTCATCAGGATGAAAGACAAGTTTGTTCTTATCTATTCCTCAAGGACGATATTTTTTCGGGATCAAAATGTAAGTAAATGGTTTGTCCATCTGTACATACTGCTTTAAGCAGTTACCTAAATTTATTTAAAAATACATTAAAAAATAATTACGCTTTACAGTTCAAAAGGAAATCACAATTAAATTGATAATACTAGCGTGTAAAAGTTTATCGCTTTTATAGTTTTTTTCAAAGATAAGGTTAAGTTTATGTGTTACGTTGTTAATAACCATGTACTCGTAACTAACTAATAATTAATATAAATGTACTTGGTCTCAGTTCATATAGATTCTATTTGAATCTAGATATCATGCATTAATTTATATTCAAGCTAACAAAAATGTCAAATTTCTAGTAGCCAGAAATGGTCAAATTTTGAAATTGACACACCATTCGATTATTATATATAGGACGATATTGAAGGATAGGTGTTATCCATTCAAAGATCGAGTTTACCCGTCAAGATTCGATAGGTAAGTCGATCCGTTCACTTGAGAGGACATCGAATGAGAAAAATCATAATAACACGGAGGCTGTGCGACCCTCGTCAAGGGTTATATTGACGTTAGCGGGTGCCGTTGACGACTCGATTATAACCCGGCGAGTGAGGTGGTAATGACGAATGGTGACTTTCTGTACCGTGCGGCAGGGCTTTTTTATAAAGTCGCTTTATAATCTCGGTAACTGAATCTGTGATGAAATGTCAATGTATTGTTTAAAAGTCGACAGTGTTGGTGTCGCCTGTGTATAAAGAAACCACTGCTGGGCACGGATTCCTCTCAGATTGAAAAGAGTTTAGACCATAGTTCACCGCGCTGGCTAAGTGCGAATAGGTTCTGCATAAGCATCTGACAAGTCATCTGATATGTAATTCTAGATAACTACCAATTCGCGTAGAATTGTAGTATTGTTTATTTATAATTATATCGACCAATAAGGAATGGGCCGTAATATTTGAAATACCGGACTACAAAGTCGATGGATCGACTCCTCGTAGAAGAAGTTTTGCTTTACAGAGAATCGAACACAAGATTATGTGTGCAAGTATAGAAAGCTAAACTAAACTTTAACCAAGCTACAATAATCATCCCTCCTTTAAAAAAATATCTCTGTCTGTTAATCCTTAAAAAAAAAACAATTCACATTCCCAAGAAAACGTTACCAATCCCTCTTAAAGTGACATCTGGGAACCTGAGACCTACGAAAGCCTTACTGTTGGAGAAAATTAAACAAATCCACCAAAACCTCAGTTTTGAGTTGAACCGGGGTGGGTACATAAATATTTCACTGAATACACCTGAGCTTATAAGGGTGTGATTTCATTGTTTGAGAGAAGCGGATATTTCGTTCAGCTAATTACTTATACTAAGTAAGGGTTCCTCATTAAGAAACCCAGAAAACGAAATACAACATACGGAATACATATTACTATCGCATACAATGTAAATTAAAATAAAATAAATATAGAATATTGTTGTTTAACGGAATATGAACGGAATCATCGAAAAAATAACAAACTCCCGTTGACTTCATTAAAAACAAGCAAGAACTTGGGACTTTTTATGCAAAATTTCTTTTAATCAGAGATAATACAAAGGATATTTTAAATAAAAAAAATTAATACAAGAAATGTAAAGCTTTAGTCTACAATATATTTCTAAAGCTCACCTATATCTTGCTTAGATAACGCTTTGTAAAAATTACCCAAAAAAAAATCCTATTTTACTTGCTACATAATGTGCTTGTGATTTTTCAATTAATTTGTACAAATACTATAAGTATAAAATATTTTCATATGATTCAGTACAATTTTAATCCACATCAAAAAATGAATACCATTAGTGTCAATATATATTCTTTTATTTCCCAACGTCAACCCACCCATTTTATACGCAACTAACAATTTGACAGACAGACAGACCCGAATCGGATTTCCCCCATGAATCAGCATGAAGGCTGATCAATCCAAACATAATATTAGCGATGTCAGTCAGAATTGAACCGAAATTTAACGGGCGGTTTAACTGGAGCTGCCCGCTCGGGATTAGGATGGACAGATGTAGGTCTCTGATATTTGATAGATGATATTTTAAGTGAATTTGTGTGTTTTTAAAGTAGAAAATGAGATTTAAATCCATCTCATGGTAAGTGGTTAATATCCCTTATAGGCATGTGTTATCAACCCCAGATTAGAGTCCTTGTCCCTGTAGTCCCGGGACTAGAAGGACTACGGTACCCCCGGTCTGTCTTAAGAGTTGACTAAAAGGGGGCTTCCAGGGTTGCCGGCGCCCAGAGTGGGTGTTCGAACTGCCCGGCCAGCAACTCCGGGAAGAAAGCGGTATGTGTGGTCGCATTCCATCGTGCACACCAGACGGTGTGGCGAGCGTCATGCTAACCTGGGCGAGGCCCGACAGGGCACCGCTAAGAGGACTCCCGTTGCACTCCTTAGGAGATCCCGATGTCCTTTACTCAGCGGTGTTGTGCGGTAACATTTACGTAATCCTGTGTCGCTCCTACGGTACTGGATACCTTTTGAAGATTTCCCTCTCGATAAAAAAAAGGCAGAAACCGATGTAGTGGTGGTACCTCGAAGTCAAACTACATAGGGTTCTTCTACCTTTAAACTTTAACGACGCGTTTAACTGGAGCGGCCCACTGGGGATAAGGATAGACAGATATAGGTCTCGCTGATATTTCCAGTGAATTTGTGTATTCCCTTGGAGTTTGACGGTGGTGGAAAATTTCGTGGTTCGATTGGGTCGACACTATCGCTACACCTATATAACCTATAATATAAAAGCGGTGTAAATTAATTACGTTTTTGATGACGGGCACGTCTACGTATCTAGACAAAGTAAGCGAGCTAAGTTGGTAATTACAGCGGTCTATGGGCGGCAGTAGTCAATTACTATCAAGTGCATTACATGCACGTTTGCTACTTGTATAACTATTATAAAAAACTCATCTAAAAAAATTGCACACATACACACTTATTCGCGAGCTCTATCTTCACTCATACATTCATTCACACACACACACACACACACACACACTCACATACACACACACACGCAAGCGCACACACACCGCAACATACACGCACATCTCTAAGAACGTATTAATTTCGTCGGCTCGTTTGAGCAGTATAAATAAATTAACGAGGGTGAAAGGCCAACAACGTCCGGGAACAATTCAGTTGTAAAGTTTCGCAAAACGCTCTTCACAGGTTCGTACTTTTCTAAATTATCAAAATATTGGACACAATTCCGATGGTGGTAGCACCATTTGTGGTTCGACTTCGGAAGTATCATAGCGTTACCTAATTATGCCTAATCATAGATTAGTAAAGATTACTCGCTCCTAACAAGAAAATGTAACCTTTTGACAATTGTCACTGTCATCTATTTTCGAGTTTGAAAAATATTAAAAAAATGTAGTTTTTAGATCATTTACGAATGAAACGATATTTCTCCGCACTTTTTCTTCGATTTCGTGTCTAAACTGCGCATGTCGGCATTGTTTCGCGTAAATTACACCATGACAGCCATTAAATGGCTGGCAGAATCGTCAGCTGTTTAAGTCATTTAACGGCTTGCTTCAATTACAAGGCGGTGAGATATCTATACTTATCTATTTGCCTAATGACTTAATGCTTAATAAATACTAAGACGTACTTATAAAAGACATTCCGACTTAATCCTCAGGGGTACCAACGCATTTATGGCTTAACTCAGATAGGAATCTAGTATCATCTGAGGTTGATTACCATTTACCACAGGATAACTGCATTTGAAAGTCATAAAACACATACACAGTTATTCGCGCACTCTACCCTTCTCTCACAATCTCTCACACACAAATTCACTTGCTCACACACATAAGCGCACACATACTCATCCCAAGAACGTATTAATTTCGTCGGCTCGTTTGAGCAGCGTAAATAAATCAACGAGGGTGAAAGGCTAACAACGTCCGGGAACAATTCAGTTGTAAAGTTTCGTAAAACGCTCTTTCTAAATTATCAAGATGTTGGACACGATTCCGAAGGTGGTAGAATCATTTGCGGTTCGACCACCACAACACCATCAGGTTGACTGCATGCTCGATGGTATTAAAAAACCTGTTTGAAGAAGTCGTTTTAAAGGTGGTAGAACCCTTTGTGGTTCGACTCCGGCGGCACCACCACCACACCTATTTCTGCCTAATAACAGCAGTGTTAGGCGCTGCTGTGTTCCGGTTTGAAGGGTGTGGTAAGGGAGACAGACTTTTCCGAGGCGTTCCAGCATAGTCCTGTAGCTGTCCGGTAGCGGCGCAGCTGTGGCCGACCTCAGGTAGGAATATCTAATCCTATCTGGCGTTGATTACCGATGTCCATGGGCGGCAGTAGCCACTTACCATCAGGTGGACTGCATGCTCGTCTGCTACTCTTATATTATAAAAAAAAAAGTTTGGAAAATCCAAAAGTGCACGACTCATAATGCTCATTTAATTATGAAATATAAAAAAAAAAACTTAAGTCGTTCAAAATTAATTGCCGAAAAAACAGCTGTAGTAGGAAGAAGGTACTGCACAAGCGCCCCTGGTGGTATAAATGTACATAATATCTATAGATATACAGTCTTGTAGTTTTCGTTTTTTATTAATTGCAATTAAACGACACTGAATTAATTAATCATTCGCATTCAGTGACCTACAATCGTCGATTAGAATTTAAAAAAAAAATTTAACTCAAATGATGGATTTTTTCACAAGTTACAGTGTTTTCAGGTTTCACACATGACGGACAGGAAATTTTTTTGACCTATTTTGGTGTTTTTTTCCAATTCTATTGCAGTAAATCAATTTTTAAAAAGTATGGAATTAATCTTCATTAAATTATCTCGATAATGGTATGCAAAATATCTTGATTCCTTGAACTATCAAGGCTATAATAATAAAAACAGCCGCCAAAATGAAGCGAAAAAATTTTTTCGATCGTAAAGCACTCTCTGATGCTTCGCATCATGAGTCGTGCCACATACGTGTGTATTCGCGCGCTTTAGCCTTCGCTCACAACATATTCACTAACTTTCACACACAAGTGCACACACACACACCAAAACATACACAACACATCTCTAAGAACGTATTAATTTCGTCGGCTCGTTTGAACAGCATAAATAAATTAACAAGGGTGAGAGGCTTACAACGAGCGGGAATAATTCAGTTGTAAAGTTTCGTAAAACGCTTTTCTCAACTTCCTACCTTTCTAAATTATCAAAATGTTGGATTCAATTAACATACAACATGCAACAGTGTGACGTAACGATCAAAACAAAACATAGAACATAATTATGTAACTTGAATTAATTAACAAAATTTATTTTCATTTCTATTTTGAATTGAAATTTGTTTAGGCGCGGTGTGAGAGGGAAAAAAGGATTGGTGTAACGATTTTTGAAAAAGGAATGGAGTGGAGTCGTTACGTTACAATGATAGTATTTAATCATTATCGGTTTATATACGAGTATATTATAATGATATAATGATAAATAGCAATAATTTTGTATTTTTTGTTTTTCAATTATTTCATTTGTTGTACATATTGACACACGGATACTTTTAATTATTATTGTTCGAGTTTAGTATAGTCTCGAATAATTTACAGAATAAAGTCTATTCATACATGTATGTACTTTTTCGAGGGTAGGAGCTTAAACAGCTGACACGTATTTTGTGCAACTCTACATTTTTATTAAATTTAAAATATTAAAACATTACATAACATTAATGTTTATGTGATAATAAACCCACCTACCAGCTATTTATCCTTAGTTCAAACTCACAATTAGTTTCCTAGTGACACACATTGCAATAACCTAAATTAAAAATGGATTCACTGCAAAGTTCACTGTCAGCCATGTCCACACTGTTCACAAGCAAGATGGAAGAATTCCAACAGCAGCTGCAGCAAAGTGGTTCTTCTCCACCATCCACGTCATCCTTGTCGGCAGACTTCACCGCTTTCCGACTCTTCATACTGTCTGCTTTGGACACTCTGCAGAAGCAGATGGAATTTCTGGCCCGTCAAGTAGACCGCTTGGAGATGAGGGGAAGGCGTAAAATGATCTTGCTGCACGGAGTACCAGAACAAAAAGGTGAGGACACAATAATTACTGCAGCAAACATTGTCATGAGTAAAATGAATCTTCAGATTGCACATGAATCAATAAGTCGGTCACATAGATTAGGCCAGCCCACTCAAAACAGACCGCGGCCCCTGGTTGTCAAATTTAAAGAGGTTGCAATACGGGATCAAGTGTGGTTTGGCAAGGCTAAACTGAAGGGCACTGGAGTCACGCAGTCCGAATTCTTAACGAAGTATCGCCATGGCCTCTTCATGCGGGCCAGGCAGCAGTTTGGGATTCATAGGTGTTGGACGCGGGAAGGTGTCATCAACGTTCTGGCACCTGACGGTTCGCGACATCGTGTGGAGTCCTTGGCAGACCTGGAGGCCATTCCCACAAACACCTCTTCTGCGCAGCCAGCACTAGGTAGCAGGCCGCTGGACGACAGGGGTGCGCCGCGCACTCGGAAAACAGCGAAGAAGTGAGACACCGTGGTTGTGGTTATCTTCTTAGTGCTCTTATTTCCGATTTTAACATTCCCCCGCTGAAGTGAGTAACGCTGATGTAAATATGTCCCATGTTCTTGTTTTTCTTATATTATTTCACCGTATTTATTCATTTTCTTTCTGTACATTAGTTGTTATTGTAGTATACTATTTATATTTGTTAATGTTATTATACTGTTCGAACTTTGTACGCATACCCTGTTTGTTTACAATATTTTTAACATTGATAATGGCCATAATTTATTCTTGCTTCTCAAACTGACATTGCAATCTGTCATGCCATAGTGTTTGATGTGTCGTCGCACGTCAGACTGACATTGAGGCAAAGATCAACGTATAATTGTGCCATTGACGTGTCAATTTTTAATAACATCAATTAAATGTCGCTTTTTTTTTTATTTTTATTGATCTGTTTTCTGTTGTTTGATCATTTTAAATCTCCTTTGTTATATATTATCGTTTCTTATACAGCTTATTGTGTGTTTTAATAATTTATTGTTGATAATTTGATTTGTTATTCTATTTACTTATTTTTTCTTTTTATCTTTCTTTTCATACAGCTGGTGGGTAGGGGTTAAAGAGATAATTATTTTACATAACTTATAATTATTGTTATATACATACATACTTTAAATTAGTACTAGGTTAGTTTGTACCTACTAAAATGGTATTAGAGGACTGTGGCGAACATTATTTTTCCTTTTCTTCTGCCTCTGATGGCTCAAATAGTGACGACAGCTTTGAAAGTATTCCTCCCCTAAATAAGACTCTAGATTCTCACTTCTCAGATGTTCTGAAAAATTTTAATTTAGTTCACATAAACGCTCAGAGCATTCCGGCACATTACCCCGATATGTTGTCAACATTCGATAGCCAGCACATACACGCCATCCTAATTTCAGAGTCATGGCTTAAGCCATGTCTTCCTTCAACTACTTATTCTCTTCCCGGATTTCATTTAATTCGAAACGATCGCACTGCTCGGGGCGGTGGCGGCGTTGCAATTTATCTGCGTTCCCATATCCCTTTCACAATAATAAGTATGTCACCGCAGGACTTGTCTGGGAACGCAGCTGAACATCTTTTCATTGAAGTTCAGCTCTCTCATATTAAATTGCTTCTTGGTGTATTTTACAGCCCTTCTCTCAGCATCGATTATTTCACCTGCCTGGACAAACTGTTTGAAGATTTATGTCCTCTCTTTCACCATACAATTGTTATGGGAGATTTCAATACTTGTTTAATCAAACAGGATGTCCGATCAGTTAAATTAAGAAATATAGTCGATGCCGCTAACTTACATTTACTACCCCTTAATGCAACACACTTTTTTCCTAACAGTAACCCATCTTTGCTTGACCTTATCATTGTCTCTTCCCCTGATTATGTTAGCAAACATGGTCAGTGTGCTGCTGAGGGGTTCTCCTATCATGACCTCCTCTACATGTCATATAAAATTCGACCTCCAAAGGCAAAGTCAAAAGTTCTATTTCAGCGAAATTTTAGTGGAATGGATTTAGTAAAGCTCCGTGAAGATGCTGCCAAAATTGATTGGAGTGCCATAAAGGAAGCTAGCGATATTGACGAACAGGTGGCAATTTTCAATTCTCTTTTAATCAATTTGTATGATCTGCATGCACCTGTCCGTCCTGTTCGAATAAGACATCCACCAGCTCCATGGCTGACCGATGAACTGAGGGCAATTATAAATAAAAAGAACACCGCAAAAGCGAAATACAAGTTGGATTCCAGCGATGATAGTTTTGAAAAATACAAGACAATTAGAAATCGGTGCAACATGATGTGTAGAGACTTACAACGACGCCATGTCCATAAATCAGTGCAAAACAAAGATCCCAGCCGCGTCTGGAAGTTTCTTAAAAAATTAGGAGTTGGGAAAACACAGAACTCTCTCCCACATGACCTGGACTTAGACAATTTAAATCGTCATTTCTCTAACTCTTCTTGCATGGAAAGCAGAATTAAAAAAGATACCTTAAATCAGCTGTCAGTTCTTCCCAATCTTAATTCTCCGTCTTTTTCTTTTAGTCAATTTGCCGATCGTGACGTTGAGAGGGCTCTACTCTCCATTTCCTCGGACGCAGTCGGAAGTGACAGCATTAGCCGTAAGATGATCACTCCCCTCCTTGATCTACTCGTCCCTATTATATCATTTATCCTCAACCAATCTATCCTAAAGAACTCGTTTCCCTCTCCCTGGAAAGACGCTCAAATTATTCCTATTCCCAAAAAATTTAAACCTACTTCCTGTTCTGATTATAGACCTATTTCTATACTTCCTTTCCTTTCCAAAGTCCTTGAGCGCCTTATCCACCAACAACTACATTCCTATCTCTCCAATCATGCCCTTTGAAATCCCATGCAATCCGGATTCCGTAGTGGTCATAGTACGGCTACTGCTTTACTGAAAATCACTGATGACATACGGGAGGGGATGGACAACCAACAGCTCACGGTGTTGATGCTGCTGGATTTCAGTAATGCGTTTAACACCGTGGACTTCGACATCTTGTTGGGAGTTCTTCGTTCTCTTAACGTATCTCCGACAGCGATTGAATGGTTTCGTAGTTACTTGTTTGGACGCCGGCAACGTGTCCAAGTTAAAGATTCTTTCTCTAATTGGACTAGTACTGGAGCCGGTGTCCCACAAGGTGGCGTGTTGTCCCCTTTGCTCTTTGCCATCTTCATAAATTCTATAAACCTCAATCTCTCTTCTCTCTACCATCTGTATGCAGACGATCTACAAATTTATCAGAAAACATCTTTAAATAATTTACATCATACGATACATTCTATCAATGCGGATCTTACTTGTATTTCGAATTGGAGTAGGTCATTTGGTTTAAAATTAAATGCCGAGAAATCTCAAGCTATAATTGTCGGTAGTTCAAGGCTGGTAGCTAAAATTAATTGGTCTGAGCTTCCATCTCTCACCTTGGACAATGTGGCTATTCCCTTCAGCAGCCAGGTAAAAAACTTAGGCCTGCATATAGATCAATGCTTGTCCTGGGTGCCGCAAATTGCCGTGGTAAGTAGGAAACTATTTGCCGCGGTTGGGTCACTGCGGAGACTAAAAAATTTACTACCCGTTCCTACTAAAATTATGCTTGCGCATTCCTTGCTTCTACCTATACTTGACTATGCCGATGTGTGCTATGCTGACATAACCGAAGAGCAACTTAATAAGCTTGAGCGCCTTCAAAATTTATGTATACGGTTCATATTCGGTCTTCGTAAATATGACCACATTTCAGAGTACCGCACTAAACTCAAGTGGCTCCCCATTCGTCTTCGTCGGAATGCTCATATTCTGTCACTTCTCTACTGCGTGCTATTTGATCCCAATTCTCCTCCTTACCTTAAAAGTCGATTCAATTACCTCCACTTAACCCATGACCGCTCCTTACGTTCCACAAATAACCTTATCCTCAGCACTCCTATACACTCCTCCTCCTTCTACAAAAAATCCTTTACTGTTGTTGCTGTCCGCCTCTGGAATTCCCTTCCTAAGTCTATCCGTCTATCCAGTTCTTTGTATATTTTTAAGAACCAAGTCAAGGCTCATTACTTGCAGCTTTGACTTGGTTTCCTTCTTACTTTTATCCTTTCTTCGTCATAACATATTTCCTTCTTATGTTTCCCTTCTTACCCATGTTACGCCATTGACACAGGACCTTTCTGATATGTATTTATGTATATACTTTCTTATTTCTATTTATTATATACTATATGTGTACACCCTACCTTCTTACTATCTCATATTTCTTTAACTCCATCCCAAAGGTTGTCTGGAAGAAATCGCTTCTAAGCGATAAGGCCGCCTTTTTGTACGCTATCTCATTTATTGTGTTATATGTATCTTATATGGTGTACAAATAAAGAGTATTTGTTGTTGTTGTTGTTGTTGTTGTTGTATGTATATCAAGTCTTTAGAAACGTTTTGTAGTTGAAATGTAGATTAAAAAAGAATTACTTTTTGCTATAAAACTAACAACTTCTGTTCAATTCCGCGGCTTGTGTAAATCTACAACTAATTTAAAAAGTTAAACTAAATAAGGAAAGTCAAGCTCGGATAAAAGTTGACCGCTAGTGACTAAATATACTCGCTTCTGTACTTCAGAGGACCCTTATATATCTCTTATATTTTCAAACCTTTTGACATAGGGCCATAAAGGCGCTTGCAAACAAGCTTCCCGTCCAACTGATGCTAAGTGGCTACTGCCTCTCACGGGCACCTGTAACCAGCTTCATGTACAACAAGACGTGTTCTACGTAAAGTCGCTGATAGATATATCGACTGCCACTTTTTTATAATATAGGAGTAACAGACGAGCATACAGTGCACCTGATGGTAAGTGGCTACTGCCGCCCATGGACATCTGTAGTCAACCCCGGATAGGATTAGATATTCTTACCTGAGGTCGGCCACAGCTGCGCCGCTACCCCTGAGGACTAAGCTGGAACGCCTCGGAAAAGTATGTCTCCCTTACCACACCCTTCAAACCGGAACACAGCAGCGCCTACCACTGCTGTTATTAGGTAGAAATATGTGTGGCGGTGGTACCGCCGGAGTCGATCCACAAAGGGTTTTACCACCTTCAACTCTTAAACACACTTCACATCTTAAAGAATATGATAACACCCTTTACGTAAGTAAATTGGCATTCATATCTATCCATCAAAATGCAGGACTTGTTGCATCAGGCTAGAAATAGTTATGTCAGTACTACCTTCCGTACCATCTTCACTGATTATTTTTGCCGTGTAAACGAAATATAGATATACTCGTAATGGTACCTCTCCGTTCGATCTTCACAGTTTCTTTTTAACTTGTAAACGAAATATAAAATTTCCCACATAAACAATAAAAATTGAGTCTTAAAGCACCCCCGCCGGTTTAGACACGTGTCATTATTTTCCAATATGGCGCCGGTGGAGTCACGTACGAATGTTTGCGGGCGTGCTTGATTGAAATCTCCGGTTCTATAATAACATCGCTAAAGTATGGCAGCGTTTACCGTTTAACAATATTATGTTTAGGTGATATAAAGAATATAGGATGAGTTTTCTTTATGTTGTGCTTACATATTGGAATTTGATTATATTAACACTCCAAACACGTGGAAATATTATAAAGAAGGTGTTGGTGTTCGATGAGATTTCTTTATTGTTCTTAAAATTATTTTGTTCCCAAAATTCATTATAATGCTTAAACGGTAAAGGAAAACTTGGGGAAAGCCTACACGCTTGAGTGTTCTACGAAAAAAATCTCAAGGGTGTGAGAAGTCAATCAATTGGATTAGGATCTAAAGCGGTTCACTCTTAGAGGAGACCCGTGTCCAGCAGAGAGTTGATGACAAACATTAAAGGTCGAACGTTACGCCCATTTCTGCCTCATAACAGCAGTGGTAAGCGCTGCTGTGTTCTCATTTGAAGGGTAATTGACTGTACCATTACCACTGAGGCGTACTTTCCGAAACGTTCCAGCTTGATCCACATCTGTGGCCGACCGCAGGTAGAAATCTAAACATATCTGGGGTTGATGCAGATGTCCATGATCGACAGTAGCCACTTACAATCAGGTAGACGGCATGCTCGTCTGCTACACCTATATTATAAAAAAAAACAATAATGAATAAACTAAACAAATTAAACCTAATGAACTAGAGGATACAAAAATATTTATTTATTTATTTTAAGGTTCACCAACACAAGATACACCATCGGTCCTTAATTTCTAACATAATTTGTTGTTCAATCGTGTTCTTACAATTACAGGTGAACAAACAGCTTACCTATTTATTTTCACAAAAAATCGTTTTAATTATTACATAGGCACTACATTATTATTATTATTAAAAAAAGCGAATTATTAATATTATGATTAAAATCTTATTACATTATAATTAGAAAGTCCTAAAGTATTTGTTAATGCAAAACCATATAAAAAATCCATTAGATATAATAACACATATTACACAAACAAGCCCAATATAACACACACACGCTAAATTCTATAACAAAAAAAAGCTCAGCAAATCCTAGTAGAGGTACCGCGAAGCCTCTGTAACTAATGGTCACCCTTATCTCCTAACGGATTCCCTTCCATCTAATAGATTTCACGAGATACTTCGCGGGGAAGGTACCTAGTTCGTTTAATACCGGGGATAACTTATGGCGGTTACGGACTGCTTGACCTGTGACTGTTCGTATTTTTTGGCACGGACTTTTGGCATTTTGGGCCTGTTTAAACAGACCTATCCGATTTTGTAACCCAAGTCCGTAGGTCTTTTTTTTATAATATAGGAGTAACAGACAAGAACGCAGTCCATCTGATGGTATGTGGCTACCGCCGCCCATGGACATCTGTAATCAACCCCAGATAGAATTAGATGTTCCTACCTGAGATCGACCACAGATGCGCGCTACCCCTGAGGACTAAGTTGGAACGCCTCGGAAAAATATGTCTCCCTTCAAACCAGAACACAGCAGCGCTTAACACTGCTGTTATGAGGCAGAAACAGATGTGGCGGTGGTGCTGCCGGAGTCGCACCACAAAGGGTTCTAAAAATAGCGTATGAAACTGTATTACATATAGATATACTCGTATCTTAGTAGGATACCGCGAAGCCTCTGTAACTAATGGTCAGCCTTATCTCCTAACGGATTCCCTTCCATCTAATAGATTTCACGAGATACTTCGCGGGGAAGGTACCTAGTTCGTTTGATACCGGGGATAACTTATGGCGGTTACAGACTGCTTGACCTGTGACTGTTCCTATTTTTTGGACGGACTTTTTGGATTTTTTTACGAAATTTGGGTATATTAGGCCTATTTAAATAGACCTATCCAATTCGGTAAGTCTTCGGGTGAATAACAGATAGGTAGACTTATCGAAGAGGTTTTTACACTCCAGAGCCATGAAATAGGTAGGTAGGTTTTAGGTCTATTTAAATAGAGCTATCCGATTCTGTAGCCGAAGTAGTCAGGTAGATAACAAGTAGGTACAAAAACCCAATAGGTTTCCACACCCCAAAGCCATGAAATAAACTTTTTTAATGAGCACCTTTTATCCAATTAATATAATAAATTAAGACACTCCACTTGTTTGTGGATGGCGATCGTGGTGAATCCCACTCGTAGGTACACATCTATAATCAACCGCGAATAGAAGCCAAGTCCTCTCTAAGGTTTGTTCCTTATGCATAACTGCATACAACCTGTTGTATATGTTCTTTGCCTGATGCACTGGCTCGACTACTCACTGTGCGCAGGCGGCTGTCCGCTCTCACCCTTGGCTCGCACGATACTGGCGCCGCGCGCCCCGCCACACCGTGAGCACGAGACAGTGTTTACAGCTGTACACAACCGATGACTCCCGATGACTAAGGGAGATAGTACACGAGCGGCCGTTTAGGGCGACTGACGGGTGGTTGCAGTCGGTGGCTGTTGTCGCTAACAGAAAGCCACGACAATCGACAACCGTCGATGGCGGTCTAGCCTGTCACTCGTCTATTAAATTCCTTAATGTTAATACCCCGTATATTCACCCTTACCACAACAAAAAACACTACCGCATCACATCGCCATTGTAGGGCTCCGGAGGCTCGCAGCGATGCTTAGGGCAAAGGCTTTATCGAACTAATCGAGGTTTTTAAGGTATATTTGATAATGTTAGAGAAAAACAGCGTTCCTTTATTTTACGTCGTCAGAAGTGACATATAATATATTTTCTTTTAAAAATACGAAAAAGTATAAAATGGTAAAAATATATAAAATCTATCCCTATTGTCAGCCAGCAGCCTGCATCGCCAACAGCCATATTATACCACAAATAGATACACATTTTTTTCCTAAAACTTTTCTATCTTGCCTCAGTAAGCTGCGTATTTCGCTAATGGAGAGTAAGTATCAGATAATGTCATGCCCTGCGGGTGGAGATTGTGGTTTTTTGGGAGACAATAAGGAAATATTCACTGGGATTTGTTTACTACCTATTCTTTCACTGAAGTAATCTTTGGGTTTACTGTGTTGCGGTGGGATCTCTGCTTTTTCGTTTATCCCTTTCTGTCCCTCTGCTTAGTATGAAATTAGAGTGAGAAGGGTTAGGCCACCGTCTCCTAATATGAATATTTTAGTACATTTTATGAACATTTTTGAGAAAATTCTGAGACGCGTATATTTCTTCACGAATTAATTATTTCATCGTTAGAACAAGTGATTTTTTATTTAGTTTCACCTGTCCCGGTGTTTGTAATCAAATCTTGCAAGCTAAATTTTTACTCAAAAACTTCAAAAATCAGAAATGTCCGCGTAGGATTGGAACCCTCATTCGAACATTCGAACTCCTACGTAAGAAGACGAATTTCAAAGTACTAAGTTATCAAGGCAGTGATAGCCTAGTGGTTAAGAAACTCGGCCTCTCGATCGAGGGGTCCGAAGTTCAAATCCCAGGCACGCACCTCTAATTTTTCAAAGTTATGTGCGTATTAGAAATTAATTATCACTCGCTAAACGGTGAAGGAAAACATCGTGAGGAAACCTTCATACCTGAGAGATCTGTAAAAAAATTCTAAAAGGTATGTGAAGTCTACCAATACGCACTTGGCCAGCGCGGTGGACTATGGCCTAATCCTTCTCATTATGAGAGGAGACCCGTGCCCAGCAGTGGGACAATAATGGGTTGATGGTGATTTGTAGATAGTTGTTTATGTTTTACTTAGCTATAAACTTTCATAGAGTGGACTAAGTTGGAACGAATTTTGTGATAAGAAAAGAAAACTCAATATCATTTGTAAATAGACGCTACCATGAAATCATAGGAAGCAATATGTACAGTACACAGTAAACACCCAAATATGACCCTTCGAAATCACAATCAATAACCCCAAATAACATCGAATGAAAAGTAAATAAGTGGGGAAGTAGAATTCACTTCGAGAAAAAACCATAATCGGTTATTATTGTAATGGTGAGTACTGACTATAACGACTCCCGTGTAACATTACTAAAACTTGACGCTTGTAATAGAGACATAATGCGTTTTAAATTGATTTACAGTTGTAGCAACGTATCCTTTCAAACTAAGGTAAATGTCACTTCTATTAGAGGTTGATTATAGACTTCTACGGGCCGTAGACACGACAACCCATTATATCAATTGTGCTGGCCAAGTGAAAATTTGTAGATTTCACACACTTAGGAGATCTTTTTTAAGAACTCTCAGACTCTATGTATGCAAATAATAATTAAGAAATTCTAATACGCACATATACTGGACACATAATATAATGATTGCGCATTAAATTAATATCCGAAACAATACTCACAAAAGCAAATGTTCCTTTACCAACTCACTGACGAAACATTCGCAATCGAATATCAAACTATTACGTTACACATCCCACCCCCAGTCAGTACCCGGCTTAACGTTTAAATCTCAACAAACACACTAGCCCCGCCTCCAGTGTTTGCCCGATACATATCTCGGTTTATGCCCACCATTTAATAAACTCCGTGCGGTAACAAATATTTGTCGTTGATTCCTAGACTAGACCCGTATTGATCCACGTAGCTTATTGGTCTTACGATAGGAATACTAAGCGAGGAAGCTTCCTCGGGTGCACGATTTTTCGGTTCTATACAAATAAATAAAGTTGAAGTGTACGTTTGATTTCAAAACAACTTAAATTTTCTAAACTATTATATACAAAACTATATTACACAAGCCTTTATTTACTTTTGTTTTATAAAACTTTTTAAGAACAAAACGATTGCATCTAAAAATACGGTTTTAAAGAACCTATTAAAAGTATTTTTTTATAATAATGTGGTAGCACACAAGCATAAATTTTACCTACTGGTAAGTGGCTATTGCCGCCCATGGATATAAGTATTAAAAGCCAGATAAGCTTAGATTTTTATTTAACGGCGGCCGTTGAATCAGTGTATCCCCTGAGGACTAAGTTAAAACGCCTAGGATACTCTCTCCCACACTAAATCCATCAAAGTTAAAAACATTAGTACTAAACATAGCTGTTATAAGGCAGAAGTTGGTGTAGCGGTGGTGCTGCCGGAGTAAAACCACAAAAGGTTTTATCACCTTCAAAAGTACAAACATGTACGAGGTAGTATTTATTAATCGTTGCATCTAGATTCCAAAAAGTAACAAATCTGACCCTTAGAGAAATTTTCAAACAGCAAACTTTCATTTCGTAAAACCCCAACATATTCAGTAGTATTATTTATCACCAATCACCAAACCCCGTTCGACCCTAAGATGAGGTAGGTTACTCGCTATCATAGAGGTCAAAAAGCATCTTATTTATGTGTTACCAAACATCCGAAAAGTTGCCTTATCGCCGCCGTTTTATTTGCGAGAAGGTAAACCCGACTTGTAATCTTTATTTTCACTATTTCTTGGAGTCCATAAATCTAACGTTAACGGAAAAAGGTAGTTTATTTATTGTAACGGAACGTAACAAAAAAACCGATACATAGGCACCTACGGGGATTTATATAAATAAAAATAAAACTCCATATATAACAGAGGTTCTACCTGAAGCTGATCACAGATGCATTGCCACTCCTGAGGACTATGCTGATCGCCGCATACGGCATGAAGTTGATAAAACCCTTTGTGATACGACTCCGTACCTATTTCTGGCTAATAACAGCAGAGTTGAGCGCTGCTATATTCTAGCTTGAAGGGTGTGGTACGGGAGACATACTTTTGAGAGGCGTTCCAGCTACGTCCTCAGGGGTTGCAGGGGTTGGCAGATTTGTGGCCGACCTCAAGTAGAAATATCTAAACAGCCGCTACTCTTTTCCACCGGAACACATAAACTGCTTCACACCAGAAGAAGGTGGCGGTGATACCTTTTCAGTTGAATTATAATAATTTAAACCATACACTTCAAAAGACATTAAACTTCAGAAATCCTTGCACGTGGGTGCACACGATCAAACCCGCGAGCATAAAGTCATCTCGCTATTCTTTGCCATAAATCTGACGATAAACGTAGAATGGGTAAACTTTGAGAAAAAGTTAAAAAAAACGCGCGATAAGGACGACCCGATCGAGAATAAACTCTGCCTTTAAGGGGATGCTACATAAAATGACGATAAAGTCCACTGTATAAAGGGACATTGCTTTGTTTTAATATTATTGAAGTAGGAAACATTGTTGTTCGATTTCGGCGGCACCACCGTCACATCTATTTGTTTTTTCTTTATAATATAGAAAACGCAGACGAGCATGCAGTCCATCTGAGTGCAAGTGGCCACCGCTGCCCATGGACATCCTTAGTCAACCCCAGATTGGATTAGATATTGCTACCTGAGGCCGGCCACAGATGCGCCGCTATCCCTGAGGACTAAGCTGAAGTGCCTCGGAAGCGTATGTCTCCCTTACCACACCTTTCAAACCAGAACACAGCAGCGCTTAACACTACTCATCAGGCAAAAATAGGTGTTACAGTGGTGCCATTATATAAACTTGTTGCTTTCCATCGCCCCGTGCGCGAGCACCCTTATCCTGAATTAAGTCGTCCGTCGTCGTATTAATACGTTTCAACATAAACAAGCGGCCGTAATCGCCCGTCCGATACTATCGTTAACTGTAACGGTTTCCCCTTCGCTCGTTACCAACGAAACAATTTCTACTTTGTCGTTGATGAGAAAGTAAGTCATCAACATCTATACTAATATTATAAAGAGAAAAACTTTGTTTGTTTGTTTGATTGTCATGAATAGGCTCAAAAACTACTGGACCGATTTTAAAAACTCTTTCACCATTCGAAAGCTACATTATCCACGAGTAACATAGGCTACATTTTATATGTAATATATTTCATAAATAGATTTTGAGGCGGTACAATGTTTGCCGGGTCAGCTAGTCATAGATAAAGTGTATTAGTAATTCTTAATAGGATGATAACATTAAAATACCACTAGTACAAAAACGTAGATAGGTTACTAACGAAACAATTGGCGTTTTTTGGTGGTACTTGTTGCGATAAATCCGTCATCATCATCAACCCATTAATGTCTCACTGCTGGGCACGGGTCTCCTCTCAGAATGAGAAGGATTAGGCCATAGTCCACCACGCTGGCCAATACGTAATTGTAGACTTCACATGACTTCCAGCAGCTTTATCCTGAATTAAGTCGTCCGCCGTCGTATTAATACGTTTCAACATAAACAAGCGGACGTAATCGCCCGTCCGATACTATCGTTAGGTGTAACGGTTTCCCCTTCGCTCGTTACCATCGAAACAATTTCCACTTTGTCGTAGATGAGAAAGATAGAGATAGTAAAGCGTCATTAACATCACAGATAAAGTGTATAAGTGATTCTTAATAGGATAATAAGGATTCTAAAGTACTGTAATCGATAAGTTATGCAATCTAAAGAAATTATGAACATTGACCACCAATCCAAGTTCAATTACGTTGGTCCATTCCATTTTTCGGAGTTTTTCCTTTATCTTTTGAACCGAAATAGGAAGATAGTTCAAATATTCATTATATCTTTCGCTGTTATGATTATAAATACAAAAAATAATTATAATTTAGTGCTACGGAACCATCAGTGGTTCCGTAGCACTAAATTATATAGCACTAATAATTTCAAGAGGTCTACCTATTTGATACCATTTCGAACATCAAACAGGTCTGAAAACCATCCTCCACCAATTCTTTTTAAGCTATTTGACAGAGTAAGTTCCAGGTAGTGGAGAATATTGTTAGGCATAACTAGTCTAGTCGGTCGAATAGAAATACATTACTTATTAATAAATGATATATTTACTTTCATTGCCCTCACGTTGATGATCGGAAATGGCGTGCAGATGTGCTCCACTGGGCCCAGCGAAAGTGTTCCGCGGATGTAAAATGATACATTTGTTACGCGTGTATGACGGACGATCTTATATTGGTTTCTTTTTAATGTAGGAGTAGCAGACGAGCATGCAGTCCACCTGATGGTAAGGTGTCTCTACCACTTGTCTGCCCAATAATATTAGAGTTATATCTGAAGTTAGTCGCAAATCTAAGACAAAGACAAAAAAGTCTCAGCTTAACCACATTCCTTTAAAAAGAACATACAAGCATTGATACTGTTACTGTAAGGCTTGTGAAGTTGGTAGAACCTTTTGTGGTTAGATTCCGGTGGCACCACCGCCATGCCTATTTCTGCATCATAACAGCAGCGTTAAACGCTGCTATGTTCTGGTTTGAAGGGTGTGGTAAGGGAGACATACTTTTCCAAGGCGTTCCAGCTTAGCCCTCGGGGGGTAGCGGCCCATCTGTGGCCGACTTGCGGTAGGAATATCAAATCGTGTCTGAGGTTGATTACAGATGTCCATGGGCGGCAGTAGCCACTTACCATCAGGTGGACTGCATTGCTTGTCCGCAAAAAAAAAACAAATTTTTACATAATACGTATAATACATAAAGCGCGTTCCACACGGCACCGTTTGAATCGCAGATAAATCCGCGGTCACACCGATTTGCATATATTGTTCAATTAGCTCCCGGGGACCTGCTGTCGTTGTGCTGCCATACAAAACTCGCCCGAATCATACTAACAATTAGGGTCGGAATCGCTTGAATGACTTCGTTCGAACGCTTAACATCTGCTCAATAGTCCGGTACTGGATTGTTTAATTTGGCGAATGGATCGAGTGTACGTTGAAACTAGTGAGTGAATGTTTTGTGTATTTGATTTGAAATCGAATTTAGTTTCGAAATTTGAGATTATTTTAGAGCTCCGTACTCAATGGAAAACCTTTATCGAGACATGCAATGATGTTCTATTAAAATAATTGGCAAAGCGCAAGTGAAACCCGCACCCGGTGGGTTCCGTACAGCTACAATTTTCATTTGTTCTTGATTTCTAGTATTTATTATTTATATATACTTATATATAGCCACTGAAGTACACACATTGTGAACATTTGAACTGTCTACCAATAACGGTTCAAAAGTTAATTGGAACAATACCGAATAGCAGTTTGTTGTATGAGGACCCCTTTTTGTATTCAATTTGTTTTTATTTATAGTATTTGTTATTATAGGAGCCACCGTTATGCATCCTCTGGAAAAATTTCAAGTGTCTATCTATTACGGTTCCAGAGATAGAGCCCTGAGACAGACGGACAATCGGACAGCGAACTTTTAGTAATAGGGTTCCGTTTATAGCTTTTGGGTACGGAACCCTAAAAACCAACACACACACACAATTTAGGAAGCTTAAAAAAATACACTGTCACCCACACAATTTAGAGGAACCCAAACGCATATATGAAAATCCGTAAAGCCTTATCAGGTGCATGGCGTGCCAAAAGATGACATAAACGCTCGGAAAACATTACCGTCCTCGGTAAAAAAAAAAACCCTCAAACACCACACTTCCTACCCCATATCAAAAATAGAGACCCCACTCGACCAGGGTCACATAAATCTATAGGCGTGGAATTTACATAAGGGTCTCGGTAACTGATTCTGTACCGACCTCCATTGAATATTATCAAGCACCTAATTTTTCTTACGTTTTTGGCGGCAGTTACCTTACGAAAAATATTAAAATATGGAGATTAAAAAATAATAAAGTAGCTACTGTATAGGTTTTTTTTGGGTAATATTCGAACAAGATTTCATTTGGGGTAATGGTCAAATCAATCTTATAGGATTAGTCTTATCTGACGTAAGTTTTCTCTCTATTAAGTCCTATCTCAATCTTCAAAGTGGAAGATAATAGTGCAAATATTTATAAAAGGACAACTTTATTGTCAACTTATGGCATAAACCTCTTATTTTAAGAGGCCCCAACCCAAAAGTTGGTCCACTGCCGCCCATGGACATCAACTATAGATACTTTTTCTTTTCTTTTCGAGGGGGAAACCTTCAAAAGGTACCCAGTGCCGTGAAAGCGACGCAGGGATATGTGCGATTCTTACCGCAGTAAAACCCCCCCGGGGGCCGTCTTTGGCGCTGCGTAGAGGGCTCAGGGGAGTTTAGTGCGGTAAGAATCCCACATAACTCTGTGTCGCTCCCACGGCACCGGGTACCTTTCGAAGGTTTCCCCCTCGAAAACAAAAAAAAGAAAGAAAGAAAAGCGCTTTATTATAAGGTATGAAGGTGGTACCGCCAGAGTAAACTACGCCTATGTTAGAATCCTAATTCTACCACCTTTGATTTATGACGTCATACCATATAGTCCAAATTTCCGTACAATCTTCCATCCTTGTCTCTCACCCCCTCAGCACGTAAAACATTTCCCTAGTGAGAACTGAACCTGATTGAATGTAATTTGCGAAGAACATCGTAATAAAAAAATGCATGGGGTCCCCCGTATGGTAAAAAGTGAATGTATCTTTTTTATATGCGCCCGGAAACTTAGGGGCATATTTTAAGATGGGCTATAATTTCCGTATAATTTTGAGATTTACGAGCTCCGCACAAAGGAATTATAATAGATATAAATTTCACGGTAATGGATGTATACTATATATTACATTGATCGTGTGTACGCCATTTTTTCATCGGTATTAAAAGTATTTCTAGCGCGAAGAAAATCTCGCTTTTCGGTGGAAATGTGAAGATGCTGATTTACATATGAAGCGACCACGTTACTCCTCATAAGTAGAAAATCAACTGTGATCGGCTCTGTAGAGTTGATTGTAAATGTGTATTACCAGGGAGCATTTACCGTCATGTGGAATACATGCTATTCAATGCAGTTTTCAAATTCAATGTTATAAAAAAATATATATTAAATTAAGTACCAAATTCTTAACAAATGAATGTTAATGAGAATACTGCTAGCATGGTTATAATATAGCATGATATAAATGTACACCTAATGCAACAAAATATTTATTAGAATTATTTTTATTAAATACATAACCAAACAAACCAACGTACCTACTATAATACCTATTTTAAAGAAGCAGATGTACATTTTATTTTTAGACAGCATCAGAATCGCAACAGTTTAACAAGAGGCTTCGCTCTCGAGAAATTCTTACCGTAACTGAAGGACGGATTTGCTCTTCTTGCTTTGAAATATTTTTAAAATCACGTTTTTGAAAAATTCATGAACCATTTTCTTGTCTCATTATAACAGAAAATACTGAAACTTGACATAAAGTCTGCATCATTATCATTGTCATCGATCTATTATTTAGTCATTATTAATTCCTGTCAGTTTTATTTTATCACACTCTTTTATAATATAGGCGTAGCAGACGAGCATGCTGTTCACCTGATGGTAAGTCGTCGATGGCTACTGCCGTCCATGGACATCTGTAATCAACCCTAAATAGGACAGATATTCCTTCCCGAGGTCGGCCACAGATGCGCCGTTACTCCTGAGGACTAAGCTGGAACGCCTCGGAAAAGTATGTCTCCCTTACCACACCCTTCAAACTAGAAACTTGTACTGCAGCACAAATGACTTGACGGATTTTAACTTATATGATGTCGTTGGTTTCGTCCTAGTCGTGGGAGCGACATTGGCTGTCTTTTTAAGTAGTCGGGTTTTTTATTTTTATTATAATTCTCTACTATAATATCGAACAAACGAGCAGGCAGTCCTTTCTCGAGTGGCAATTCATTCTATGTATATTCATTATGTAAAAAAGCAGTGATAGCCTTGTGCTTAAGAAACTCGGCCTCTCGATCGAGGGGTTCGAGGTTTAAATCCCAGGCACGTACCTCTGATTTTTCAAAATTATGTGCGTATTAAAAACAAATTATCACTTGCTTAAGCTTTGAAGGAAAACACCGTGAGGAAACCTGCATACCTGAGAGATTTATAAAAAAATCTAAAAAGGTATGTGAAGTCTACCAATACGCACTTGGCTGGCGCGGTGGACTATGGTCTAATCCTTCTCATTCTGAGAGGAGACCCGTGCCCAGCAGTGGGATTATAATGATGATGATGATGTACATTCGTATATTAAATTTAGTTTATTTATTTATTTAATGTTTGAAACAACTTAAACTAAGGGTAACAAGGGAGGACTTAATGCCTTAATTAGTTGTAGTTATTTAGATGAAATTAGGGTATCGCACAATTTAACAAACCAACGAATTCTTACTAAAAACGAAGGGTTTTGAATAAATTATTTCCATTTCGATTTTGGCTTTCCAAGACACATCGTACTAAATTCAAATGCGTCCCTCTTATACCTATTATACATATACCTACCACTGTAATTGTCAACAGTAATTGTTTTCAAGCTAGACAGCTACCAGTCCTTGAGTCACTCGTCGGTAAATTTATATAGGAGTGCCTCTCTCGCTGAGAGGACCGGAGTGCTCTCGGCTCTATTGAATAACGTTTGTCCTCAAATGTGGCCGCAGTGTGGTGCGTTAAGGATATTATACGCTTGTAATTGGTATTTATGATGCTTTTATTACTATTAAAGGGTTTTATATTGAATTTTGTAGTGAGTTCATTTTAGCGGCACCTTACAGAGTGGTGTGGTGGTGAGGAGAATGAGGAGGAATAGTGAGAAAACCTGTATGCCTAAGAGTAATGTACAGAAAAATCTTTTGATGTGAAACATCTATAGCCGCACGTAAAACCGATTTCTGGCGTGGCGACGCATGCCTATATATATATACTATAGACTATAGACTGTATATATATACAGTCTATATGCAGTAGTGTGTACGGTGTGGCGACGCGTCTCCATGCGCAATCGAATTCAATAAATAGTCATCGTTATCTGGAAAAAAATCGTAATATTTTATTTTATCATTATGACATATTTAGTTCCTATCACAATATGTTCTTTTCTGCATATTACTTTTACAAAATAATGTCGATGTTTCACATCTGCCAGGCGTCCCGTGACGGCTCACATTTTTATGTGGTAATTCGTTTACAAGGTGGAACCCGCTGGTGGATCGTCTTCGGAGACTGTCAATGATGCTGTGTTATGATTTGAAGGATGTAGTAAGGGAGACATGCTTTCAGCGGCATTCCAGCTTAGTCCTCAGGGGTAAACTGTAATCTTATCTGGGGTTGACAGAGAACAGAGACATTTGTCAAAGAACGGCAGTAGCATACCGTCAAATGGAATCGTTTGCTACTTCTAGACAGATTGACAAACAGCAGAGCCTTTGTTATATATGGTATGGTAACAAAGGCTCATATTTGTTATATATGAGCCTTTGTTACCATAGGGTTCCGTTTTCACCCATTGGATACGGAACCCTAAAAGCAACTCCCAGCAACACAAGAGACAAGCAATAACAAATAACAATTCCATTTCATCCCGTACTAAAATCACGTGAAAGCTGCGTAACGAACACATTTCCTTTGCGCGACCGTTTCCTGCATTAACGTTTTGGCACCGTCCGGAAAGTGTGCGGAAAGTGACGTTTTTACGTAAAAACCGGACGAATCCGGACGTACAGAGCGCGTCCGGTCGCGCTGGATAACGCTTTTACGTACGTAACTTTCGTGTGTTTAATCAAAAATGACACTTAAGCTTGGAAGTTAACATTTAATCATTTTAAAGGTGAAATCTGATAATAAGATTAATTATGAAAAGTTCCTATTTAACCGTCATGCTCGATACGTACCTACGTATTGTTATAATGGCGTTGTCTGTTAAATGTTCCAGGTTCCATTTCCAGTCGAAGCACATTTACTTAACAAAAACATAAAACCCTTTATTGTCTTACTGTCAGGTCAGAGGCTCCTCTCATACGAACGATCTGATACATTGATAAACTGTCATTATTAAAAAAACAAAAACCCGATTGCCTATCTCTCTCCCACAATTTAGAGTAATCCAACGGCATCTCATTTGTTCAAATCCGTTAAGCCGCTTAGGTTTTAGGGAATGCCAAAGAATAAGACATACATAGATTCGTTCGACAAACATTACCGGCAGTCGGTTAAAAATGTTAAGTATATAATGTTTATTCTGTGTGTTTATATACTCGAACGTGTCTTTTACCCAGTGTCAATGACACAACACGTAATTTTTTACTCAGAGCGGCAATATCTAAAATTAAATCTGACACCGTAAGTGACAGCTTTAATATCAATATAACACTTTCAAAAGGCACAGACCGTGCAAGATTGAATAAGGGAACGGATTTTTGTAAGAAAATCACATTGAGCCGGCAATATTCAGATCAAAGGCGGCAATTTCACACTCATTACCGTCGCTTCAGTAGGCGAAGATACTATTGAAATATTATCTTGGACATCGTCTATTTTGAAAATAGCATAAATTTTATGTATAGATAATTTAATTAGGAGGGGACTCTTTGAGATAGTAAATACGTAATTCCATCAAAAACATGACATTCGCAACTTAGTTCTTCTACCATAAAACGTTGTGAGATCCATGTAACACCAAGTCGGTTAATTTATTCAGTCTCTACATAAAGGACCTTCTGTCTTAAATTATTTCGTAATTAGCTAACCTAATAACATCTTATGAGACCATATCAATATAAAAAAATCTTTTATGTTTTAAAAAATAGACTTGGTAATTAAATTTATTCTATTTGTCGTCTATTTTGAAAATAACAAAATTGAAAAATTTGAAATTTGAATTTGAAATTTGAAATTTCTACGCGCTCGTGACGAAGTCCGAAATGAAGTCTTTCGAAATAGTTAACAAGTACCAGTTTGAATCCTGCTTTATCCTCCTTTATATGGTTACGGGTCAATATTACATACGGTATGTATATAAAAAAAGAAATCAACTAATAAGATATCTACTAAAATACGCCACTATCGACTAATATCGATAAGATACTACTAAAATCAAAAACAATACTAATAAAAGACGCAACGACAAATACAGAAAACTGAATCCCTAAAGAAAATCTAAATTTCTTAATATCCCGAATAATTATAATAACGTTAAACTAATAGATAGAATTATTCTACGAAACAGACTTGCCAATGCCGCTGAAAGAAACTATTTCTTAAAATAGAACAATTTCGAACGAACATAGAACAAAATGTTCCAAGAAAAAGATATTTTGTAACACAAATTAGATTTTGATGTCACGAGTTTGAAAAAGGAATATTCGAAACACTATATGTTTGACGGATTTCTTCTTCGATGTGAGTTCGCATATTTGGAGCGTAAGGGTGTCTTTCCACCAGAGAAGTGCGAGGCAGGTAAGCTAAGCGAGTAAGATGTATAAAAATATGTGCTATGTCCCATTTTAGTTCGTCTCTGGAGGTACCACCGCCACATCTATTTCTATCTAATAGTGTTACGTGCTTCTGTGTTCAGCTTTGAAGGGTGTAGTAAGGGTGCTATACTTATACGAGGCGTTTCAACTTAGTATTCAGGAGTTGCTACGTATTTATGGCCATACATTGTGGCAACAAACAAATTTGTAGGTAAAAAATGAAAATCAAGCAATCCTATTGGAATCTGAGACATCCACAGCTTAGCTACCTCGCTATATTTCTGGTGGCATAAAAAACTCAACTTTCCGAAATTAGCGTGAACAAACTACTGAGAACTATTAAAAAAATATATCTGTATTTTGCTTCAGTTATCATGCACGTGAGTGCAATTTTTTTAGACTTGAGTACTCAAATTAAAAGTTATTTAAAACACAGGCTAATTATTTATATGTAACCATTTATGATCTCGTAAAATCAGTGTCAGTTGCATAAGCATCAAATTAAAAACCGCGAAACGCATAGCTGATTTGCGATTGAACATCGAAAATAGACTATTCAAATTACAAGTATCATGAGAGAAGAGACTCTCGACGTAGATGAAGTATCTAAATAAACTCTTAATAAATATTATTTTATATAACGGTTTATTTGCCATCACTCGTGTTAATTGATGGATCTCACATTTTTTGTTTGATAGCTAGATATTAAGGGGCTTTAGGGAACTACTCATTTATGTATTAGACGATCTGTACAATACTGTTTTTTTTCACCAAAAATAATTTTCATTCGATGTCTATCCAGTAGCTCACTCCACGTCCAAGAGCACCACCGACGCACCACAACCGGTATCCGTGTCACGCGACCTGACCACTCAGTTGTGACAGCTGTCACATCTGAACACGGCCCGTCCGGCGATGATGAACACCCGGATACATAATTTTAGATGCATTACATACTAGTATTTTCGAAAAGAATACCGATTATTATTCGTTGGCAAAGGGGCTAGGGATCATGCCCGGGGAGCGGCCGTGCTACGACAGTCTCGGTTCGGAGCTTGTATATATACGAGATGTTATAAAAACTTCGATAGCGTGATTCAGAAACGCGTAGCGCTTTACACATACAAGTAGCGATAAGTGGCCACAATAGATTAATTGACAGTATCATAAGATATTTCTTCAAAAGAAGGGTTATTTATTACTAAAAAAACTATATTTTAACTTTAACTTTAAACTTTAAACGGAACGTTGCACGAAAACAGTCGGTCACTTGACAAGCGTCGTATGTTGGTAGGTGACGTCACGAAATATTTAATATCAGACATTCCCCAGAGAATAATAATTTACACATGCATTGCTAGAAGTGGCTTGAAGAATTTCGTGTCTGTACGTACTTTACCAGCCTTCAAACCAGAACACAGCAGCGCTTACTATAGTGAGGCAGAAATACATGCATCTCTAATGCTGGAGTGATACCGCAAGCATTCTGTTTTAAACAAAAAGTTTCAATATATAGAATAAGAGTGGACATTGCCAAGATTTTCATACAAAACATTCATACCGAACGCTATCTCAAATTGATTATCGACATATATTTCAAATCGACTTCCACTAAATGATAACAACTCATATACACTTTTCCTCCCCACGTCCGGTATATTGCTGTATATAGTACAATGTCTTTATATTTTAATATATTTCAATTAATATATTGCAATCAGAATCATCCAAGCATCTCACATACCGATATTATATTGAATATCTGTATTCTAATTAATGCCTACACAACTATGAAAGGCAACCATAATATTTGAACGGTAACGTTCCACTGTACATCTAGCATGAGATTAGAGTAACATACATATTACCAATTCTATATATACGAGTATATAGTGCAAATTGATTCCAATTACGGATAGTAACGTTAAAAGCGAAATTGCATAGGGTTTCCGATTCGTTCCCCGGTGAGCCCAGACAGAATGTAGAGTACAGATTCGTGAGGTAATTTCTGTTCTAAGAAAGTTATCAAACTATTCAAACAATATGCAATGTTCCTAGTTCCTACCCCTGAGGATCTCAATTAAAACGCCTCGCATAAGTATGCCTCCATTACCCTTCAATGCGGAATACAGCAGCGCTAAAATAGCTGCTAATAGGTAGAAATAGGTGTTGTCCCTGTAGTCTCGGGACTAGAATAGGGCTACGGTATACCCTGCCTGTCGTATGAGGCGACTAAAAGGGAGCTTCTGGGGTTGCGGGCAGCAAGAGTGGGAGCTCGAACCGTCCAGCAACTAACCCCGGGAAGGACGACGGTGTGTGTGGCCGGATACCGTTGTAAACACTACGTGTGTGGGAGGAGCGTAAACTGCTGCCCCAGGGAAGAGCCCGATTGGGGGGGGGGGGGGTTAGTGCGGTAAAAATCCCACATAACCCGGCGTCGCTCCCACGTCGTCGGGTACCTTTTGAAGGTTTCCCCCTCGTAAACAAAAAAAAAAAGGTAGAAATAGGTGTAGCTGCGTTTCCTCCGGACTCCACCACCACCTTTGTCGAATTATGACGACTGGCGGCACGCCTTTGTAGCACTTCTGTCACATTGTAGCACTATTATCTAGATTGGACACTTTTGACCGCATTTTCCTAACACTCCCGTCGAAAACTACTAAAAACCAAAGATACCACCCATGAATGAATATAATCAATCCCTAGATAAGATAAAGACTCCTACCTGAGGTCGGTCACAGATGCGTTGTTACACCTGAGGACTAAGTTGGAACGCCTTAGATAAGTACGTCTCCCTTACCACACCCTTCAAAGCGGAGCACAAGAGAGTTGCACACTGTGGTGTCTCCGGTGTCGAACAACGATGACTTATCACTGGCGCGCCTTTGTAGCACTTCTACACTATGAAGCACTATAAGATCGGACGCTTTCGCCTAGCACTCACTTTAAAAACTACTAAAAACCAAAGATATCCAATAAAAACGGAACTCGTCTCATAAAACTGTAACTGGAAAAACAATTTATGACATTGGAAAAGTTTAACTGACCTCTGGCCCCACGCCAGCGGGCCGGACCTAACAAGATCTTACGTGTTAGGGCCGCGGTATCAATTACGTGAAGCACGTCCGAGGCGGTCGTGTGTGGCATTCTTTAAGAATAATAAAGGTAGATAGCTAAAAAATGTTTAATAAAAAATACAACCGACTTCTATGTCACTACAAAGTAAAAAATAATTGAAATAAATGTTGGTTTAGTACATATTTCTGAAATCGGCGCTCAATATATTTCGTTGGATAACGATGTAAACAGCGTGTCTAATATGAGCGCCGACTTCGCCGGCAATGTTATGGCTGTTATATTTCCATGGGTGGAGGAGATCGCCTCATTTTCTCCAAAACCCTTCGATGGATCCTAACCATATTTAAGTGGGACCAACTTCCAGCTCGTCTCTACACAATAAAAAAAGAATTATTAAAATCGGTCGACTAACGGCGGAGTAATTCGTGTACATACATATATGTATATATATACCGGCCGAATTGATAGCCACCTCCTTTTTGAAGTCGGTTAAAAATCTGATTTAGAAGACCTAAAGTAAACGCCGTCGTTGTTGTCAATCTATTACTTTCCAACTGCTGGGTACGGATCTCCTCTCTAAGTCAGCGGAGTTTAGGCCATAGTCCACCGCGCTGGCCAAGAGCGAATTAGTAGACGTCACATATCATTGAGATTTTTTAAAGGGTGTGTAGGTTTCCTCACTACGTTTCACTCTACCATTTAAGCGAGTGATTGTTAATTTTTAATATGAAAAACTAATGTAAATTCAATATGAGGAGGTCCCAAGATGCTACTATGACATTCGATCAAATTAGAGGATTTTCTGTGAATACACAAAAAAATTGTTTTCAATAAAAATATACGTTTATTTTTAATACAATTCTTATACATTATTAATATATCACATAATTGCTTCCACACATACAAATGCACTTAGCAACTAGCCAAGAAGCCAAACGAAACTATTCTAAGCCCTAAGAGATTACATACAAGTGCAAACCTTCTAATACTTTAAAGTGTAGAGTATGATGCTATTAAAATGGGTCAGTCGCAGTTATACACTGTAATACACCCTTTGGATCAGTGTTTCTCAAAGTGGACGCAAAAGCCCCATTGTGGGCGCTGGCTGAGAAAATTAAAGGTTGTTGAAGCTGTTTAGGGGACGATGGCTGATTTGCTTCAGGACCTCCTTTTTTGCTTATATCAGATAATTGATTGCCAAAGGAAAATCTTATTTTGTTTTCCGAGCTATTTACGAAGAGAGGATAATTATGGGGGTCGCCCATCCTAAAATACTAAAAGCTTTAGACGAATTAAGTTTGAGAACCTCTGGATTAGATACTCGCTGAGTACAGGCGTATAGGCCCATATATGTAAATAACTGACTCGGGTGTATTCGCCCCGATGCTCGTGCATTGCTCTCGGGAGTAGGTTTTTCAACGCGAGTGTAAGGCTTATGTGTCCGTAATCGTGCGCGGATTCTACATGCTCGTTATTGTTCGGCGACTTACTCGGCGTATTATTCGCGAGTATGTTAATGTTTCATAAGAAATATATTATATATATATTTAAATATTTACTTTTTCCACATCTTGCATGGGACAAATATCAAGCAAATCAGATGGGTTTCAACCACATCGCGTCTCCCCATTACCACCTTAAACTGTACTAAAACACAATTCAGCGCAAACGAACCGTTCACAAAGCAATAAAAAGTTTTCCATCGTCAGAAACTTTCGCTTTTAATAGCTTTATAACTCCTGTGACGACACTTATTTCCTCTTAATACATGTTCGCGTAAGGAATCTATGAACGCGCCGGGAATGTTGAGGACAGTTTGTGTTCAGTTTTGATATCTCTTAGGACTTCGGCGCTCTGGACAAATAATAATTAGCAAAGAGAAAACTTAAGGAATTGGCTATTTTTACAAGCTTTAACTTGCCTTATTACAAAGCTTTTATGTGCTTGACCTGTATGTATCTAACGGAATCTTTGAACTCGATTTTTACCCACTTTAAACGGTCCGATTAATTTAAAAATTTAAACACTCATCTTTTTTTTTTATAAATCTCTCACGTGTTCAGGTTTCCTCACGATGTTTTCCTTCACCGTTTAAGCAAATAATAATTAATGTCTAATACGCACATAAATTTGAAAAATCAGAGGTGCATGCCTGGGATTTGAACCTCGGACCCCGCCCTCCACCGCGCTGGTCAAGTGCGTATTGGTAGACTTCACATACCTTTGAGATTTTTTTATTTTATTTTTTCTAAATAACTCATATGGTATGCAGGTTTCCTGACGATGTTTTCCTTCGCCGTTTTAACAAGTGATAATTAATTTCTAATACGCACATAATTTCGAAAAATCAGAGGAGCGTGCCTGGGATTTGAACCTCGGACCCCTCGATCAAGTGGCCGTTTCTTAACCACTAGGCTATCACTGCATTCGCAAAGGCTTGTACAAATAGGTAATATGTCAATTGTACTAGACAATACATATTTCTAAAGCATACTTTAAAATGTTACAATAATACTCTTAAGCAATTTATAGATTAATTTCGGTATCTCGACAACAATTTATCCCGGTGAGATATAGCCCGCCCCTGTTCTTTGTCAAGACAACCTTGTATTGTCATTACACAATAAAGTATTGAAGGAATTCCTACAGAAATTCTCTATAGGAGAGCAACTGCTAAAGGAGCAAATAGGTACTTTGAAGGTGGTAGAACTCTTTGTGGTTCGACTTTTGAGGCACCATCGCCACATCTTTTCTTCTTAACAACAGCAGTGTTAAGAGCCGCTGTGTTCTGGTTTGAAGGGTGTGGTAGGCATACTTTTCCGAGGCGTTCCAGCTTAGTCCTCAGGGGTAGCGGCACATATGTGGCCGACCTCAGGTAGGAATCTAATCCCATCTGATGTTGATTACAGATGTCCATGGGCGGAAGTAGCCACTTAGCATCAGGTGAACTGCATACTCGTTCGCTACTTACTCCTATATTATAAAAATAATCAGTTACACAATTTAACCTGCACATGCGAACTTACAAAGCAACTAAAATGAAAACATGTAAAAATATTTGTAATATCCAGAAATCTCGACAATAATTAGTATCCGGATGAGTTATCGCCGCACTCTTGTTGTTTGTCAAGAGCGGTCTCGTATTGTTGTCGCTCCTCACAATGAGTTATCGAAGGAATTACTCTCCGACTGCATGTCTCACTGTCAGCGAGTATGTTAAAGAGAATATCGTTATTCAAATTAGCTATAAAAATATTTTTAACAATTATATCTGAATAATGACACATACCTACAGGTCCAGACCAAGTGGACCGACGACCTGAAGGAGACATTGAGAAACCGCTGAATTTAAAAGGCAAGGGACCGGTTGGAGTGGCGTCAATTAGGGAGGCCTGTGTCCAGCAGGGGGCCTTAAGACTGATGGATGGATGGATGCCATCGCAGTTTCGGCGTGGTCGCATACCATGCAATGGATTCAAAATATCAGCAATAAAGGAATTAAAATAGCGTAACGTGAGTTTCCATTACATATAAAACATATTTGGATAAAGTAGTCATTTTATACTACGTATGCTGTAGCTATCTATACAAACCGCTTATTACATCACAATCGTGAATCACTAAGACACAGGTTTTATTTTTTATTTAACGAATGATTTAACGCTGTATTCAAAAGGCACGGGAGCGATAACGCGAATGCGTCGCTAATTAGTAATTAGGCTAGGCACATATCCAGAAATGAGCTTCAAAAGGCAGATAGGTGCATAAATTCAACCAGAATTGGATAGAAGAGTGAGGTAAGGGAGACAGACTTTTCCGAGGCGTTCCAGCTTAGTCCTCAGGGGTAGCGGCGCATCTGTGGCCGACCTCAGGTAGGAATATCTAATCCTATATGGGGCTAATTAAAGATGTCCATGGACGGCAGTAGCCACTTACCATCAGGTGGATTGCATGCTCGTCTGCTACTCCTATATTATAAAAAAAAACGCTTTGTACACTTACAGTCCCATTTTACGATTCTCTGTGACGTAAGCACCATGAACAGGAATATAAAAGAAAACACAAACATTTAAACCCAGATATTTAAATTTATTATTTTAATAAAAGTCTGGTCGGGGATCGAATCCGGAACCCTCTGCACTTCACACCGGTATTGTGACCGTTCCACCCCGCCGATCATCATAAACTAACAAATACCGAACAAAAATCTAAAGCTTTCAACTCGCTTCTACAACATCGCCGACGTTACAACAACTACCCAACCTGCCAAGACCCGTCGTATCGTAGCGGTTTCGTTCACAATGAGTTATCGGGGATATTACGTTGTAATGAAAATGAAAACATTTAAAGTCATTAATTCGACGCCAGACGTACGCTAGACGTCTCTTGAGAAATGCGACGGATTAAACAACGAAAAGAACGAACTAAATAGACTCGGGAGCGAATGAAATGTATATTTCATTGTTCTTCAGCGGTTTCATTTAGAGCTCTATGTTTATTCTCGCTTGTGGACCTTTGTAATTAAGTTTAGAATTTTGTAGAGCATTAGTATTCAGAGCAAAATGAATTAATAAGTGATCCCATGAATTAATAGTACTTGAATGTTGGCCACAGATACCGACCTTGAGAACTAAGTGGAACCCTTCGGATACCTATATCTCCTTTACACACCCTACAATACAGATCACATATGCACTTAATATTGCTGTTATTAATTAGAAGTAAGTGTGGTGGTGATACTTCCAGAGTTGACCCTTCAATCCTCAGGACTTTTTTTTATAATACAGGAGTAGCAGACGAGCATGCAGTCCACCTGATGGTAAGTGGCTACTGCAGCCCATGTATATCTGTAATCAACCACAGATAGGATTAGATATTCCTACCTGAGGTCGGCCACAGATGCGCCGCTAGCCCTGAGGTCTAAGCTGTAACGCCTCGAAAAAGTATGTCTCCCTTATCACACCCTTCAAACCGGAACACAGCAAAGTTTAACAGTGCTGTTATTAGACAGAAATATGTGTGGCGATGGTACTTCCAGAGTTGACCCAACAAAAGTCAGATAGAACTCTATTGTTGAGTGTTGTCTAGGGTTGATTACAGAGGTCCATAGTGACACTATCCACTTATAATCAGATAAATAAACTTCAATATTATATTTTTTAAAATACTTCCCCGTCGTAACACCAAACTTAATAGCATGCCCGACATAGCTGAACAAAGCTGAAACATTTCTTAAAACGTGGCTTCCAGTTTTTGCTGTGCGCTCTTTGAAATACCTCATTTGTATAGCCTGAAGAGTAAATTACATTAAATACAGCGGAATACTAATGAAGAGATGTTTTAGAGGCATTCGGAATGAGGTTTTACTGTTTAAAACATTTGTGTCTCTCAGTGGAATCGGTTAAGGCGATTAAACTGGTACTTAAGAGATTATGTTTAACGATATTTACGCATGCACACACACAAGAATCAATGTATATATTTTAATTGAAATAAATAAAAAAATTAATTGTTGTGTGTGTAGGTTGTTTGAAGGTGGTACAATCCTTTATAGTTCAACTCCGGCGGCACCACCGCCGCACCTACTTCTGTCTATTAACAGCAGTGTTAAGCGATGCTGTGTTCTGGTTTGAAGGGTGTGGTAAGGTAGAGTATTCGAGGCGATCGAACTTAGTCCTCAGGGGTGGGTTACAACACCTCTATGGTCCACACAGTTAGGACCCTGAACTTACCTGGGGGGTTACTACCATCTCTTAAAACATTATTATTTTTATCATACTTTTACTTTTTTTGTAGGATATTTAACTTTTTAACAAAATATGACAATATCAGTTTGTTTTATACAATGGATAAGCGATAAATTAATAAGTGTTTAAGTTGTAACTGTCTATGACAGAATATTTTAGTGTTTTAAGAAGGAAATAAAACTTTCTTGAACTATGATGGTTTTTAAAAGATGGTGGTAGGCCCCGTAGGGTTCCAAGTGGCCCACTTACCATCAGAGTGCTACTATCATTTAAAAAATGATTACTTATATTTTTTACTACAAAATAAAAGTAATTACGCATCTAAATACGGATTGTTACCTTGTTTTAAAATCTACTTACTTGGAGCAGGAAAGCTTTGTGTACAGATAAAACTAGGATACATACCTGAAACAAAATAAAAAATTATTAATCAAGGTACAAATGACTAAATCTTACATATAAAATTCTCGAGTCACAATGTTAGTTACCGTACTCCTCCGAAACGGCTTTACCGATTTTCACCAAATTCTATATGCAAATTCAGTAGGTCTGAAAATCGGCTTCTATCTATTTTTTATACCCCTAAGTGATAATTGTTGTTCACCCTTAACATTTTTTATTTATATGGCAACACAACGTGTGCCGGGTCAGTTAGTTATATCTATGATAGATAGTTATATATATGTCGTGATTACTTTGAAAGGTGATAAGGACCACAAGCTTCTAGGACGCGTTCCAACTTGATCCTATGGGATCTTTTTCAGTTCTGAGACTCATGGATACCGTGGGCTGAGAAGTGAAATAAAAATAAGAAGGACGAAATTTTATATCTTAGTGCTTATACTTATAGTGCTTCAGCTCTCAGATTTATAGGTTTCTCGACGTCTTCCTTTGCACTTAAAGCAAGTTACAATTTATTTCTAACGCACATATCTTCGAAAAATCGATGGTTTCAACCTTGGACACCCATTGATAAAAGCCAAATAACAAAACAACAATTAATATAAAAATAAATAACCACACAACTTTATAACAATAAAATCGACGCTTTCAACCCGGGACCCCCAGTGAGAGAAACCATATAAACCACTACGCTACCACATCATAAAGCTTAATTATAAAACAGCTGACTCCACCGAGTGGAACGCTGGGTCGACACTTATTTCGGTTGAAACATTAATTACGGTGATATACCGATATAATTATCTCCGGGCGGTTAATTACCGAATCGAATCCAATTATAGATACTAAAAAATGTATATATTTTATCGATGGACAATGCCAGCATAAATAAATGGTCTAGCGTGCAGCAAATTTAATGTAGAATCCTCTGTGGCACACCTATTTCTGCTTAATAACAGCAATGTTAAGCGCTGCTGTATTCTGGTTTGGAGGGAGACATACTTATCCGACGCGTTCCAACTTAGTCCACTGTATGAAAGTTTATAGCTAAGCAAAACATAAGCAACTATCTACAAATCATGATCAACCCATTATTGTCCCAATGCTGGACATGGGTCTCCTCTCAGAGTGAGAAGGATTAGGCCATAGTCCACCGCGGTGGCCAAGTGCGTATTAGTAGACTTCACATACCTTTGAGATTTTTTTTATAAATCTCTCAGGTATGCAGGTTTCCTCACGATGGTTTCCTTCACCGTTTAAGCAAGGCATAATTAACTTCTAATACGCACATAACTTTGGAAAATCAGAGGTACGTGCCTGGGATTTGAACCTCGGACCCCTCGATCGAGAGACCGAGTTTCTTAACCACTAGGCTATCACTGCTTTTTGTCATCTTTTTTTATTTACAAATGTATGTGTATAAATTCAAAATTTAGAGTAGCTTGGTACCTAATATTGTCGCAGTCGGATAAAACCGATTAATGCCAAACTAAAACACACCCTTACATTAACACGACATACATACCTACCTGTACTTTCTCATACGCCGTCAAGTTACTAACTCTATATAATAGCAACCCTTCACCTGACTTTAATAAGGGATAAAGTAACATCGCAGGTAACATACGGGCTGTCGCATTAGCAACAACTTGTAACACTTAAAGGGCCGTAAAACCTTAATTACTCCCGTGAAGAATTTAAAGTGTGATTTACGAACGGGAATGACACTAGGGGGAGAATTTTTGTTAATATTTCATGTCGTTGTGTATGCTGGGTTATTTTTGATTTAATATATTACGAAACGAATAAAAATTAAGTGCAATATAAAGGTGAAAACTTAGAATGTTAAATAGGAAGGTTGTAGAAACTTTAGTGGTGCAAATTCGACGGCACTGTCGTCGCACCTATTACTTCCTTAGAGCAGTGTATTTGTAAGTTGAGAAAAAAAATACTTATATGAGCACTTCATCTTGATCCTTAGAGTTAGCAACCCGAGTACGCAGTGGGTTCCGGGTTCGATTCCTGACAGACAAATATATACACACATGGACTCCCTCAACATGGGAAAATTGTTGGTGGTGGAGAAATTGTTAAAACATTAATTTTCGTCGTGATCTATAATTTCATAATCCCGACTGGGAATTGACCCTAGACCTCTCCATGCGGGAGATCAGCAATATGACGTTACAAAGGATAAAATACTAAAACAGTTAAACATCAAATTCTCGAGAAGTTGACCCGAAAACCAGAAATCAATGAACAAATCAAACGACACAATGTTATATCAAACGAATCCCGTAATTGGAACAGCAACAAAATGTTAGGGGTCCGAGTAAACAAGGGTCTAATTTAAACTAACAATTACGAATTCATTCGATTAACCTTAACATTGTAAATGGATAATGGGCAATGTGACGTCATTAATTGACATATAAATAAATAACATGAATTAATTTTGAATTCGGAGATGTTTGAATACGAAAATTAATTTCATTGTCAGCCATAGATTAGTAAAGATTACCCACTCCTAATAAGAAAATGTACCCAGTTTTGAGAATTGAAATAATTGCGTAAAAAAGTTTTGCCACGTCTCCGTGCTAAAATGTTCCTAAAATATTTGAAATAATTATTTATTTGTTACATAAATTACGCAGTATTAGTTATTTATTCGTAAATTTTCTCTAAAAATGTTTTTATTTGTCAAGAATTCAAAAAAAGAACTTACTAAAATAAGCCGTTTCTGGCTTCATTCAATTTCAAGGCGGCGAAGTATCTTTACTAATCTATGTTGTCAGCGTACATTATTATGTATGTAATGTATGTATGTATGTATGTGTATCTCATTCTTTGACACGCATTCCGGCCCAAACAGCTTGAAGGATTTTAACATATCTGTACCCGTAGTATGAGTATATACGTTTTTACAAAAATGACTGTTTTTGTATTTGTTTACGTATGTATTGGCAACCATACATTTCCAATCGGCGCCCCTAGCGGACTGTATCAGAACAAATTCCAATCAAAACACTTCAAAGCGAACACCTTCAACCCAATTAATAACAACAAATTAATCAATTAATTTATTAATAAATGTATACAAATTGTAATTAAAACGTAACGAACGAATTGTACCGTGGACCATGGGCCAGGTGGGGTACCTATTGGGCAAAATTTAATTTACACAAGCTCCCTACCTGTTCGTCACGGCGTTCCCGTAACTAATTGCTTTCTTCCAATTTAAGCTCGATAATGGGTTAAGAGAGGAACAAGGGAGAAGAGACGAGCGGAGAGATAAGTGGGTGGACAAAAGGAAATACAGGCAGATAGTGAATTGGAAATATTAAAATACGATTAAAAACGTTCTGTATTAGTATTAAATGTGTGAGTTAAGACTCTGTCGTTCGAATTCCTTATTAACTAATTGCTTGGTAAAATAATTGAGAAGTTACTTTTGCCGTTTTTTCTTCAAAATGAAAACCCTTTAGTAGCGGTACTTGACGATCAAATATAAGTGTGTAATGTGTACTTTGAATTAAATACGAGTACAATTTACAAACTAATGTGTATATCCACGTTTTAAAATTAATTAAGTAATAATTATTTTTTATAAGTGATAATACATTATAATATAATTTTATTTTAAAGAAGCCTTAATAGCTTCAAAAACAAGCAAAATATAAAAGATTCATCACAAATTTCATCACATTTTTTATTATATTTTACTATACTTTTTTTCGAAATGTATTTTTTTTTGTAATATTTCACCATTTCTTACATAAACACGGCTCGCTGCCTCTCGCAACTCAACGCCGATCATTATACCGCGAGACATCGTTCCAGCGGTTTCCTTGTCGCCTCCGCAATTTTATACGGCGCTTTAATTAAACCCATTTCTTTGGGCGTCTCGCGCTATTTTTCTCCGCATAAAATTCCCCTCGCAAAGTAACCAAACCGAATTAAACAATTAAACACATCGAGAAACGACCGCTGCGGCGCTGTTACAATTTGTCTCGAGCGCTCGCTTTGTTTTGCACCGTTTCAGGGGGGCTATTCAGTATCCGCGAAGTATCGTGTAATATCGTCCGAAGTTTCGGACATTTCAATGCGTATTAGGTACATATAAATGTTTGAAATGGTGGTACTGTGTTAAATATTATTTCGAATATTACATTACAATGTAAATTGCTCCGAAAAGACTGAAATTATACCAAGTGAATTAGTGTTTCAAAAATATTTAATCTCAACATTGGTAATTATGCACAAGCAACGTCATAATTCCACATTTACAATAAGTCAATATTTAATATCATCTCCGTATTCGAAAGCGGCGCCAAAGGAATGATCAATAATTAGATTTGACATGTTACTACTGATTTAAGATTTTAAATTACCTATAAGGTATTACAGTATATAAGGACTGTATCGACGAGCTTCACTAAGAATGTACGATATATAGTCTGATTCATAATTAGGTGTCCAAAATGTAAACAAAGAAATGTCATTGTCAAAATTCGATTACAGGTATTGTAAACCTTAACAAATTAACAAGAAACGAAAAATTTCACAAAATTCAACATAAAACAAAAACTTAATAACTGCACACAATTAAAAAAAAACGCGCTACGAAAGCTAGAAAAAAATCGAGTTCGATCACGATCACAAAAATGAATAATATCAACTACGAAACTTAAAAATGGCGGCACAAAAAATGTGTTGGATGCCGATTGTGTGACCATCATCACAATTTAATTTTCTCTCATAATTTTTTTTTTATTATTATTACTGTATGAAATAGAATTGAGTTAATATAAATATTGGAAAATGTGAATTGATTTTAATTTATTTAGATTATTATTTTATTATCGATGTATTAATTTAATATTGTCAAAAATAAGAAACTACCATTTGACACATATTTTCTTGATAGGTCAACACCTTTGTTTACATTTTGGACACCTAATTATGAATCGGACTATAGATGATTCAATTGCTTAGCAATTTAAACGGAGTAAGGCTTAGCGATTAAATTAGTAATATAATAATTATTGTCAATCCTTATAAGTTATATTCGTTTCATCGGACAGTCACATCAAAATTGCTTTCGGCCGAACCCGAAACTTCGGAGAAACACTCAGGGTCGACCCCCTTTATACTACACAAAGCTAATAGTCAATACGATACTGTTGGTTAGAATAATGGAAGGGTTATTTATTAGGACACCTGGAATAACAGTTACAGGGCCACAATTCGAAATCTTTGGAACACTGTTACAATTATATAATTGCTAAGGTATATTTGGAATAGTTTGGTTTGTATTTAATTAAAGATGGTAAAACTTTGAAAGGGGACCTAGTAAGAATAGTTTGACCTGAAAGGTATATATACCTATTTCCAGCATGATATAGTTCTGTGTTTCGGTGGAAAGGTATGGATGACGGCCGACTATGAGGCAACTGTCATAATCAGGGGTGACAACCTAATCTGTAATACATCGACTAAGTACGGTAAGGGAGACATACCACACCGTTCAAAAAACAACGCAACACTATTTAAGACTGTTATTACTAGGCAAAACAGTGGCGCTTTCGTTTACAGTTCTACCATCTTAAAATCTACTGTTCGGTTATTGTCTTCATGTGAGGTCAAAACTCGCTGTTCAATAGATTACATACATCATTAACGGGGACATAGACAGCGGCTCTATAAAAATTAACTTAAAAATCCATCAACATAAAAAGAGAAGAACCCACAAACAAAATCACATCAAAATTTCACAACACAAACAAACAAGCAATAATAAACATACAAGCAATCCCGAGGGGTACGAGCCAAATTAAAATGAGAGCTAGCAAATTGAACAAGGACGTAAAAGCGACATGTTATAATAAATATTTTAAAGTTTACGACACACCCGACATGTCGTCGTGTTTGAGGTGTCTCGACACTCTCGTTGTACAAGCGAACGCAACCGAGCGCGAATGTTGCGAATTTAATGCAATGTTAAAAATTTCACGAAATCTGGAAAATATTTCTTGATTCCGATAGTTTTGTATTGTAAATTGTATTTTATTTTTTTGAGACTAAAATAAAACGCAACCTGGTACGAGCAATATTATTTTTATTTATCACTAAAACTTTTATATATGTCGACTGTCGAGACGTCGTTGATTATTATAAATACGCTTTGAATACCTTATTTAAACTTATATTTTACGGCTGTCTTCAGTAGTGGTAATGCATCTATAATCAAATGTATGTGTAATGTAATTCAAGCATCTGTACGTAATGTAATGTAATCACAGATGCGTTACAGTTACAGAGGTCTATATTCGACAGTGGTACACTCTGATGGATTATACGTTTGTTTTCTTCTCCAAACTTAAAAAAATACAACCGTTATTAGGACCAAAAAGACAGCATTAAATACGAATATCGTGTAACACGGTAATTTTAATAGTACCTACTGAAATAAACACGAACGGTAATGTGAACACGGCCTAACAACTTCCGTCCATCATCGAGATAGAATCTATAAAACAAGTTGACGCGAACGCGGTTTTACTATCAATTAATGTTGTAAAATAATTCGTCGACAACTCGTAAATTATTTTGTGGTCCAGTGAAGTGCTCTGGAGTTTATTGTGGATGCCGATGATGATGGGCCATTATACGGGTGACGTATTTTATATAACTTTAGAGTAATATTTACGCGGAATTGGAACGTTTTTATATGTAACGGGTACTCAAGATACGGGGTTTTAATATATTTATTACAGATATTTTATTATTATTAAGGTAGCAAGGGAGCATGCAGTCAACCTGTTGGCAAGTGGCCACTGCCGCCCATGAACAGTTGTAACTGAAGTAAAATAATATTTCTATCAAAGGTTACGTTAAGTCAGAATGCCTTTTTTTTTTTTTTTTTTTTTTGTTGACGAGGGGGAAACCTCCAAAAGGTACCCGATGCCTTGGGAGCGACACAGGGTTATGTGGGACTCTTACCGTACTAAAAACCCCCCCGGTGGCCGTCCTCACGCTGCGTAGAGGACTCCGGGATCTCCAAAGGAACGCAACCGGAGTCCTCTTAGCGCATTGCCCCGTCGGCTCCGCCCAGTGAGCTTATCGCTCACCGCACCGTCTGGTGCGTACGACGGTATGCGACCACACACATACCGCCGTCCTTCCCGGGGCCGTTGGCTGGTGGTTCGAGCTCCCACTCTTGCCACCCACGACCCCAGAAGCCCCCTTTTAGTCGCCTCTTACGACAGGCAGGGGATACCGTAGCCCTATTCTTGTCCCGGAACTACAGGGATAAAGAATATGTACCTGACTAATATCCCTTGGTCTGATATTATGACCCCCTAGGAGGAGAAGGGAAACGGAAACTAGAGCTTCGTTGGTCGCTGGTAAGTATTAAGACTAATTGTTTGTTGCCAGCGTCCGCCCCTCACGTGCATCGATGGTCATGCCGGACGTGAAGTTAGATTTTGAGGGCTTATTATTATTATTATATGTATACTTTTTAAAAGACTCAGATGTAGGCGAATCGTAGTAATGGCGGTCACGGGCTTACACCAAGTGAACATATTATATCGAGTATCTATTGTTTTATGTAATATATTGTATGTATGTGTGTATATATATATATATATTCTATATATTATATATTATATCTCTATCTCGTCCCTCTCTCTCTCTAATATCTCTCTGTCTCTCTTCTGTTCTGCTCCTTCCGATCTTCTCTTTCTTTTCTTCTTCTTTTTTTACTTGCTTCCTCTTTTCTTCTCCCTTTTACGGGGTTAATCCTTCAGACACACGGGTTATTCACCAAGTGTATCCCTAAGTCCCTAAGTCCCCCTAAAGTCTAAGTATCCCTAAGTCAGAATGCCTAGGAAGAGTATGTCTCCCTTACCACACCCTTCAAAGCAGAACACAGCACTGTTTAAGACTGCTGTTATAATAATAGGTGTGGCGGTGGTGCCACCTTTAAACCACCAGCAGGGATTGTAGTTACGGCGAAACTTGAAAAACTAAATATTGACATTGAAGAAATGAATACCGCGTACCGTGAGTACCCATCACATATTAAGACGTTTTTAGTCCAGAGGTCCTTAACCTGTTCTTCGTAATGAACTATTTAAGACATTTCTCGTCTAACTAACCATGGATGGCCGAGTATTTGACAGCATGAAATTAAAACAGATACATAAAACAGACAAATTTGTTAATAAGTATAGTAACAATGCTCATAATGTGTAAAGTGAACATTGTATAGAAGAATGTTATCATTTACAAACTGAAAATTCTACATTACCATTATCTTTACTTGTCCGGGGACCAAACCCTCTTCGCACACTCTTCGACATTACACATAAAAATCGCATATTTCTGCCTAATTTATCCAAAATCAAACAGACCGAGGACAGACAACACACGAACACATACATTCGCAGAACATTTTTTCCGGCGATCCCAACTGAACGCCCATAGCGACCGACGCCTGCCAATTGACATGACAAAAAGGTGTTGTCAAAATAATTTGTCAATCGTTACGGCGCGCGTGTCAAAGCCCGCTGGCCAGACGTTCTCTGTGGATCTGACGCCAAGATCATGCGACTCACACGAGTAACTCTCGTATTATAGTGATGGAATGTACATACATTTTGGGTATGCATATTTTAAACATACCACCTAAATTATTACTACACTTTTTGGAATTTAAAAGCGTTAAATATGGACATGTATCATTAGGTTTATCGAATATTTATATTTTATTGGCTTTACAAAATAACAGATTTTTCTCGATACGAGTAGAATGTAATAACAATGAGCTATGATTCAAAAAGCGACTAATTATTTTTGCCTCTCTTTTGGACCCACCATTAAGCCCTTGGCTACATTTTTTGCGAGAATAGAGGATGGGCATTATGGACTTTCTTTCACAGCTTCTTCTCCATAACAAAATACCATAGATTACTGACGCACAAACATAATTTTGTAAAGAATCAACTTTGAATATTTTCTTTTTATTTCGATCGCGAATCTTTTACAGTGATAATGATAAAAGCTAAAGTTATCACTGACCCGTTATCACTCACGTTTACCGTGTCATCCGGCAACCAACAAACGAAGGCGCCTCACAGAGTCGTTAGCGCGGAAATATAATGTGTGTCACGATGTCGGGAATCACGGAAATATTACGGTACGCAGTGATAACCTAGTGGTTAAGAAACTGGGCCTCTCGATCGAGGGGTCCGAGGTTCAAATCCCAGGCACGCACCTCTGATTATTCAAAATTATGTGCGTATTAGAAATTAATTATCACTTGCTTAAACGGTGAAGGCAATCATCGTGAGGAAACATGCATACCTGAGTAATCTTAAAAAAAAATTTCACAGGTATGTGAAGTTTACCAATTCCCACTCGGCCAGCGGTGGACTATGGCCTAATCCTTCTCATTCTGAGAGGAGACGCGTACCCAGCAGTGTGACAGTAATGGGTTGATGATGACTTTTAATTTTTATTTCAATCGCGAATCTCTCACAATGATAATTATCACTGACCCGTTATCACTCACGTTTACCGTGTCATCCGGCAACCAAACAACGAATGCGCCTCACAGAGTCGTTAGCGCGGAAATATAATGTGTGTCACGATGTCGGGAATCACGGAAATATTACGGTATGTGGGTTTAGAGGGACGTTTCGTTTATAGATATTCTTTGATTTTTATGCAGAAAAAATAAACATTTTCAGGGTATTTTTTCTCATAAAATTGGGTATTGACATTTGCAACACCAAAGGAGCCGCCTTTGCATCGCCGGCTTTGAAAGAGAGCTCTTTTTGCACCCTTCTTGAAGAGTCATATCATAGGGAATACATCAGGAGGAAGTTCCTTCTACACGTACGCGGCATAAATGACCGTGCAAAGCGAAGCGTGGACAAATGGTGGGTTAATGGTGAACTCTCTCCCCCATCTGTGATTTGCACCATGGTCGAAAGTGAACAATATCAAGCGGTGCGCTCCTTCTGCGAAGTAGTGTGGATCGCCAAGGAGGTGGCTGAGGGCTGCGGAAGATCAAGTCGGAAGCTTATGTCAGTCTTTTTTTTTATAATATAGGAGTAGCAGACGAGCACGCAGTCCACCTGATGGTAAGTGGCTACTGCCGCCCATGGACATATGTAATCATCCTCAGATAGGATTAGATATTCCTACCTGAGGTCAGCCACAGATGCGCCGCTACCCTTGAGGACTAAGCTGGAATGCCTCGGAAAAGCATGTCTCCTTTACCACACCCTTCAAAACGGAACACAGCAGCGCCAGACACTGCTATTATTAGGCAGAAATAGGTGTGGCGGTGGTGCCACCGGAGTCGAACCACAAAGGGTTCTACCACCTTCCCTCGTCCTATGAGCAGAGCACACGGAGGCAGAATCGATGGAATGCAGTTCTTTGGGCTCATATCATGACGGACAATAATGAAACGGGCCCCTACCGTGACTGGCGTTACACCAGCGCCGGTCGACGTTAAGAGCCCAACATAACCCTTCCGCTTTTCCCCCATAGAGAGGATCCATGAGGATTATTCTACGTTATAAAAGCTAAGATAAATAAAACAACATCACACATCAACATAATCATACCGTCAAAACAACAGCAACATACCCATTCATCACCCAATGTCACGAGCCCACGAAGGTCCCATGCACGTCAACGCTCATTACTTAACACATTAACACGTGGGTTACGTGTCCGTATGTGTAATAGTGGAACGGAAACGAACACGAAAATAACGCGTCACGCTGTAGGGTCGAATTGTGAATGACAAGGACCAATGACAAGGACCAATGAATGATGATTACTCGGAGAAACAATTATATTAATAGCGAACTAATGAAAGTATTAGACAACATCAGATATACAGTTATAATAATTGTGAATAAAAATATTAGACAATATTTTCAAAAGCGATTTGTACAATTGGAAAAGATAAGACTGTTCTTTTTAGGACAAATGTCACACAACAAAGTGGAGGTGTGTTACAATCTAAGATTAAGAATTGTTGCAATGATATGTGGTAGCATTTGGACCTTATTCCTAGACCCTAGCAGTTTATTATGTTTAAATTCTATTGAAGTGTGCAATAAAGAATATTCTATCTTTTTTACAAACATAATGACTTAAAATACGGGGACCACCTTTACCTCAGGAGTGGCAATGCTCGTGCGATAGGCTTCAGGTAGAACCTCTGAGCTGATGACAAATATCCATCGACGACAGTAACCACTTATAGGTGGTAGAACCTTCTGTGGTTCCACTCCAGCGGCACCACCGCCATACCTATATCTGCCTCATAATAGCGGCGTTAAGCGCTACTGTGTTCTGGTTTGAAGTATGTGGTAAGGTAGGTACTTTTCCGAAGTATACCAACTTAGTTCTTCAGGGGTAGCGGCGCATTTATGCCGAGCCGACTTCAGGTAGGAATCTAATCTTATCTGGAGTTGATTACGGATGTCCATGGGCAGCAGGAACTACTTACCATCAGTTGGACTGCATACTCGTCTGCAACTCCAATCTTATAATTATATACATACAACAGATATAACAATAATTCACCTCATCGTGTGTGCCAACACAAAGAATGTCCCTCCAACAACAATACTTCGATTTTACGACACACCGCATAGAGCGAAGTAGTGGGCGACGTCTAGTCTACTAATACCTACGGACCAGAAATAGAAATATGACATCCATCACGGAATCTTACCACCGACTATTACTGACGCCACTCACTCACACCGATGAGTCAACTGGCGGCTTTGAAACGTTATTACTAGTTGTCTCTATTATTATGTGATTGTAGATATGCTGATAAGGTGCATGACCCTAATCCAAAAAACCAAGTACTCACTTAAGATGTTATACTATAGTATATTACAGTTTATCTTTGGCGTAAAAATCAAAGATATTTTATTCCAAGTATATTATTTACAGAACTTATATTTAACGTCAATATATCTACCACCACTTTGCAAGGTGTTTCCATATGTAGAAGAAACTCCATAACGTACATTTTACTGAAATTACTACATATGGTACTCGTATCTATATCGTAACGTAACGCTCCAGCGTAACACTTTCCGTTACAAAAATTGTTACATCAATACTTTCTTTCCGTCTCCTGGTGCGTTAAGGCAATGTAACTTGTAAAATATCCACAAACCCACCTTACAGCAAATATAGTAGTAAAGTATATTCAGGCACCAGTCGTATGAAGAGTTTCAACCGAAACAGGAAAATATTCCGGTTGGAGCTTTGTAGTGTCGACGCATCCGTTTACGATATGTCAACACTGAAAGCTAATTGTGAGCTGTTGTTGCTCCTTTAAGAATTATTTCTGAGAACGCCCATATTCGGTCTGTCAACATCGATGAATAATTAAAATTCGAACATTTTTCACTTGTGAACAACGAAATCATTTTTAATTTGCAGTAGTACTTAACGAGCTTGTAATTTACCTGATGTTAGAAGACCGGTAGATATCTGCAATTAATCACAAGTAACCCAAAAATCGTACCCAAATTAAGAAATGGTTTCTTCAAATGGCAACTTCAATAATAAAAAAAAAGACATATCAATCTGTTAATATTGCCGATCTAATTCAGTCTTTATATAAGTATAATCCCATTCAATTTTTGCCTACCATATTAGTTACTTATTAGAGTATATTTTACCAGCTAACTGTACGTTGCGCTTTGACGTTAAAAGCCGTCAAGATCTATATAGGAGCTAACAAGCAAGCGGTCCATCTGTTCGTAAGGGGTTACTACCGCCCACGGATGTCTGTAACCAATTTCATTCGGAACAGAGATTTTTTTTATAATATGGGATAAGCAGACGAGCATGCAGTCCACCTGATGGTAAGTGGCTACTGCCGCCCATCTGTAATCAACCCTAGATAGGATTGGATTTTACCACCTGAGGTCGGTCACAGATGCGCTGCTACCCCTGAGGACATAGGTGGTACGCCTCGGAAAAGTATGTGTATCGTGTAGGTGTGTGTAGGTGTGGCGGTGGTGCCATTGGAGTGGAACCACAAAGGGTAATACCACCTTCTATATAGACACCTGACATATAAATCAGTAATCAACAGTCATGCATATACCATAATACGAGGATCAATGGCAGTTTATTTCTGCAGTTAACTTCTTATATAATACTTATGAGGTAGTAATTCGGTATTGGACACCGGACACACGCATGTCCCAATAACTACAACGACAGTGACGTCACATGTCAGTTGGCAACGCGCGAGCGGACAGCAGCTCGTCATAATTACTCACAACGGCTGACATATTGCACGAACGACATTCCGTTGCACACCGGTTATGTAATACGCATGTCGTAAATATATCATGATACTCTGCAAGATAGTGATTTCACCAATGACGTTACTTGTTCTCCAAGATTGGTCATTTAGGAGATATTACGATAGATTGGCGTACAGAAGTATTGTGTTCAAAATTTTAAAAGCAAATGAGGATGCCGTTCATCTGATGGTAAGCGGTTACTGCCACCCACGCATGTCTTTAACCAACTCCATATGAAATTGTGGTCTACCGGATGCCACTCACTGATGAGTAAACACCCACTCTTGAGGATTAACATAGTCGCCTCAATATACTTGATACGAGGCTCAACGGCAGTTTATTCTAAGTTTGCAGATAACATACTTATTTAGCATTGGACACCGGAAACACGCATGTCACAATAACTACAACGACAGTGACGTCACACGTCAGTTGGCAACGCGCGGGCGGAGCGCGGCTCGTCATAATTACTCACAACGGCTGACATATTGCACGAACGACATTCCATTGCACACCGGTTATATATATTGATATAGAAGAATATCACCGTACTCTACAAGACTTTTGACGTTACAAAGAAGTTATTTGTGGTCTCTTATACATCCTTCTATTGAAACGCAAACTGCTTTATGCTAGAAATAGATATGACGATGGTAACTCCCTCTCGAACTTTACTAGTATAAAAAATCGCCAATAGCGTGTATGTAGTAGTGTAACGTAGTGTACGCTTTAAAACGTTTTATACACACACAGCCCCACACTAGGATTCCCTGTATGCTAGATGCCATGGACACACACAAAGACGAATACACGAACACCAGAACCCGAATCCAGAACAGATATCTAAATTCATAATTCAGATATCTGTCTCGCCGGGTATAGAAGCCGGAACCCTTTGCGCGTCAGACCGGTATATGCGGGTCGTATCCAGGTATTTCTAAAGATTTTCGAATCAAACTACAATATTTTCTAAAACAGAATAGCGATAGGTAAATGCCGAGATTTTCTCCAACAACCAATACAATTTGTACGCGAGTAGCGTTTTGAGAGACAGATATTGACGTCGGGACAGTCATTGTTTGCGCCACCCAACACCTTATCGATGTCGAACCTAGCCTGTATTTTGAGGCAAAAGATCATCGTGTACTACATTAGTTAGTAAAAAATACTCAAATATGAAACTAAATTTTGCATAATCTTAGCATAATCTCTCGAATTCAAAATCATGCACAATTCCACTAACGTCTAAACACCAATAAAAAATGCAAAATAAAAAACAACTTTCAACGATTTCCGAAAAACCCAAATATTCCTAAACTATAACATTTTTCTAGAAAAGACTTGAAGAATGATTTTTCTCCAACACTCAATATAATTTTGGTTTTGTGAGACAGTTATTGACGTCGGGACGGTTTTTGTTTGCGTCGTCCGACACCGCATCGGTGTAGAACTTGTAGTATTTCAAGTGTAAGCGTAGCACATATTGCAATTGCTGCTAAAATACTGTCTTAGCGTAATCTCTACAACTCTGAAACAAACCCAATTCCGTTTTTGCATAGGAAGTAATAAAGTAAAATAATTCGCGGAGTCTTAGTAATAGGGTTCCGCTTCTACCCTTTGGGTACGAAACCCAAAAAAAATATAAAAAAACCAACGAATTGAAAATCATTACAAAAAATTTCAGTAACCAAATATTCCTAAAATTGCTTATATCGTACCTTGCTAAAATATTTCTCTAAAACAGAATTTCGGAAAAATACCAAAATTTTTCTTTAAAACGCAATATAATTTTAACGCAAAAAGCGTTTTGAGAGACAGTTATTGACGTCGGGGCGGTTTTTGTTTGCGTCGCCTGACACCGCATCGGTGTCGATCCTGTCGTTTTTGAGTGTACCGTTAAAATCTAGATCGAATACACACCAAAAGCAAACGATCAATATGCGAAAAACAAACGTATCTATCGTTTGCTTTGTCAATACACGCGTTTACAACTTCCACAAAAAAAAAATATTCTAGATTTTCTTGTCAACATTTTTTTATGCACCCATCATATGGGTATCAAATGAATCGATTGTCTGAGAACATTAAGTTGATGTTACTATAAAACTTTTTTGTACTAAATTCACATCGTACTATCGTAGGTACTCTCATTCGCTTATTTCAATGACAATTTTCTCTGTAATAAATGTACTAATTTTATCGTTCTTTTAAACCGATTCACTTATTCCACAGACGATTTTCGCTATAATAATGTTATGACGGCGCGTATCTATAGATTAACATCCACGCAAAATACTCGGGAATTTATTGAGGAAACATAAATCACGCACAGCTTGTTTCCATTGACAATCAGAGTCGCCCGTGGGTATCGTACCATATCGTATGAGGCGGCGACAGTCCTGGGGCGGCTTCCGCCTCTGGACATTCTGGCGGATATGGACGCACGGGTCTTTCATAAGATCCGCGTCCTCCGCCAGAGGGCTGAACCCTTTAACGAAGAGACGGTCGCAGCGCTTCGTAGAAGAGCCAGGTGGCGTGCTCTGAGGTGCTGGCGTGATCGACTCCTGGAACCACACAATATTCGCCAACGGGTGGTCGACGCAATCCTGCCGAATTTCAGGGCTTGGTTGAGAAGTAAAGGTCGTGTGACGTTCCGCCTGACTCAGATACTCACCGGACATGGCTGTTTCGGTGAGTATCTGAATAGGATAAGGAGGGAGGAGACGGCCCAGTGCCATCATTGTGAGTGCGACGAGGATTCTGCACAGCACACGCTGCAGTACTGTCCAGCGTGGGAGTCTCAGCGGCGGATCCTCGTCGAAAAAGTGGGACCGGATCTCTCTCCATCGGCCGTCATCGGGGCGATGGTTCAGCGTAGCGAAGCCTGGGATGGCATGATCACCTTCTGCAATGACGTAATGTCTGCAAAGGAAGACGCCGAACGAGCTAGGGAGCGCGCTGAACCCGCTCGCAGGAGAAGGAGGAGGCGCCGCGGGCGTAGATAACGCCTCCAGGCGCGGTGTCCCTGTAGTTCCGGGACCAGAATAGGGCTACAGTATCTCCTGCTTGTCGTAAGAGGCGACTAAAAGGGGCTTTCGGGGTTGCGGATGGTAAGAGTGGGAGCTCGAACCGTCCGGCCAACGACCCCGGGAAGGACGGCGGTATGTGTGGTCGCATACCGTCGTGTACATCGGACGGTGGGGTGATTCAATCTCACTAGGGCGGAGCCCGACGGGGCAGTGCGCTGAGAGGACTCCGGTTGCGTTCCTTTGGAGATCCCGGAGTCCTCTACGCAGCGCTGAGGACGGCCACCGGGGGGGTTTTAGTGCGGTAAAAATCCCACATAACCCCGTGTCGCTCCCACGGCACCGGGTACCTTTTGAAGGTTTCCCCCTCGAGAAGAAAGAAAAAAAAAAAAAAAAAAAAAAAAAAAAAAAAAAAAAAAAAAAAAAAGCTTGTTTCCATTGAAGCAATTAACTGAAATGAACCATCCAAGAAACACGGGAGACGCTTAACGCTGCGTTACATAAACATACATAGATTTCTAGAATAATACTTGAGCTGCTCAAAATGCCCTGGTAGCCTAGTGGTTAGTATTTAGTCACTCACTTTTACGAGTGTTAGGAAGTATTTGTGAAGAGGAGCACCATCGCCATCTATTTCTACCTATTAACAGTAATGTTAAGCGCTGCTGTGTTCAGCCGTAAGGGAAACATACCTACGAGATGAGACATAAGCGACGTCGCAACTTAGCCATCAGGGTAGCAGCTATGGCAAATCTCAGGTAGGAATCTAATCTTATAATACTATGAATACTATGAATACTATGAATACTATGTGACGTTTTTTAGCTTAATAAGTATATTGTAAATCCGTAATTGGCTTCAAGACCTATATTATAAGTTCAGATTGTAAATTGTTTGTTACAAGCTGTGGATTTTGTGAATTAAATAAATAAATAATTATCTGGGGTTGGATACATATAGTCCATTTGCCATCAGGTGAACTGCAACCTCTTTTTCTACTTTGCCTTACAAAAGAAGCTTTTACTTTGAAATGAGCCCATAGTACACACGATACGAGTGCAAACTGAACCTAAAGGGTTCAATCCATCCATTTCCAAGGAGCCGACGAGAGATGGTTTGAGGACTGACCGATTCTTGACAGGCAAATCACACCTGCTACCACAAGAAACATACACGCAATTCTGTTAGAAGAATCGCGCAAGGTCGAAATCATTTTGACAGCTGTAATGCGTATTTATTTATATGTCGCACACATCGCTTGTGGTAACCAAACTTTTGATAGTAACTGGGATAAATCTGAAACTTGTTAAAAGGAAAGATACAAAATGGCAAACAGGTAGGAGAGTGACGTTCTATTATCTATAAATATAAAAATTATATAATTATTTTATTTTATTCTTTATATTATTTGTTCTTTGTGCGGCATGAGCATTATCAAACATGACGTATTACGAGTTGTAGTGATAATAGCACATCTAACTTCTTAATTATTAAGAATATTGTGTGTTATTTCATTGCACTCTAAACAGGACGCACAGATAATAATATATAATACCAACAAATACCACTAATCAAAAAGGAGATAAAAAATCTGGTTTTAAAAAATATCCTGCTCTAACGCCGCACCATGGTCACCCTCATGCCTCAGAGCCGAAGCTCCCGAAACCCCGAATGCGTAAATCCGAATTAGTCGCAACTTATAAAGAAAGGAACGTACATTATCGTAAATTTTACGTTTTATCTATTCAATGGTGACGAAACCACAATCAAATCTCGTGTTAACATTAATTTACCGCTTAACATGTTTAGTGCTAGTGATTTTGAGAATAAAAGCGCTTTTAAGTTCGACATTTTTCTAATGTTCACTTTATATGGAATTTTTATATGTCGAAGACAATTAGCTCGGTTGAGTAGATTTTTATAGAAAATAATTAGAATAACTACAAATAGTAAAGAAGTGCCAGAAGGTAAAAGTTGTGTTGATATTCTTCTTGACTACTTTGAAGCCATTGAGTAATTACGCTATTTCCCCAATGATTGGAAAAAAGTTGAAATACAATTGTTTGTTGCCAAGTGGGTCAATTATTTATTTGCCTTCAAAAGGTACCCGGTGCCGTGGGAGCGACATGGGGTTATGTGGGATTCTTACCGCACTAAAACCCCCCGGTGCGGTCACCTCGCGGTTACGGTTCCTCGACGCTGCGTTGAGGACTCCGGGATCACCAAAGGAACGCAACCGGAGTTCTTTAAGCATCTTGCCCCGTCGAGCTCTACAATGATAAGTATAAAACTCGCCAAATCATCAAGTGTGTACGACGGTATGCGGCCACACGTACCGCAGCCCTTCGCGGGGTCGCTTACCGGGCGGTTCGAGCTCGCACTCTTGCCAACCTCGACCCCTGAAGCCCCCTTTTAGTCGCCTCTTACGACAGGCAGGGTACACCGTAGTCCTATTCTGGTCCCGGAACTCCAGAAACAATCAAACGGTACTCCATATAAACAATAACCCAACATTAAAATCTTAATATCGCATTCTGGCAATACATACGATGCTCGTTCAGAACGAACGCCCGAGTCAACACATTCGGCGGTCGCTTTTTATACAACAACTACGAGTAGAGATCTTCGCGTAAACATTCATAAACCGCACATCGGTGTTTGGTATGTTGAGAATTTCGTTTATTGAATAGCTTCCGTTTGTACCTACTTCTCTATATATACTTTGAAGAGGGTCCGTACCCCTATGGGTAGAAGAATCTACATTTAGATACGGGTGCTTCATAGTGTAGCGCATTTGACGAGATTACGATCCACCTCAAACATACAGGTATCAAAAAAAGAGAAATTTGCAATATTTTGTATCAAGTCTTCCACACTTCCTTAATAATTGCATTATCTAGCGTCATTTAAAAGTCCCATTCCATCGGTTCATTTATTTCTAAGATTAGCTTGAACTAACAAACGAATTAAAAAATATTTTTTCCGACGTACCTAATCTATATTACAGGTGACAGATCAGATATCCATTTTTGTTAAGGAAATCTTGTATTATTGCAAAGGAAGAAATGGAACTCTAAAGCAGACTGAAGAAGTGTTCTGAGTATGCTATCTTATCCAACTAACAGACCTTAGAAGACTATATCTGGACACGGGCCTCCTATAGAAAGAGAAGTTTTGGTATGATCACCTCTAGACTATACGTATTGGTGACAAATCTATTATCTGGACAGGCTGCAGCTTTTCGCGAATCTACATGATTTACGGAAGTCTAAATATATATAACTCAAAAGTGACTGACTGACATAGTGATTTATCAACGCACAGCCCATACCACTGGACGGATCGGGCTGAAATTTGGCATACAGGTAGATGTTATGACGTAGGCATCCGCTAAGAAAGGATTTTGATGAATTCTACCCCCAAGGGGATAAAATAGGGGATGAAAATATTACTTCGTAACGCGAGCGAGGCCGCGGGCAAAAGCTCGTTTCTTATAATACCCAGGGCTTTCTTCACCCACTTCTACGAATTAATTCAATCGTCATGCCTACAAAATCCAAAATTACAATCCATAACATCATTACAATAACAAAGAACCCCACTGTACTACAATCCCGTACCTATCATAGTTTTATTTCGACCGACTCCGACTTCAGCACTAGAATAGAACTAGTTTTACGATTACGATCAATAAAATGTTTGTACGCTAACCCACACATGTATCACAACCACTAAGTAACTTCACGCGATTCTCATCATTATACCTTAGACAATACTCCCTATATTCGCATGCAGTGTGTCGTATTGAATGGATTTTTTGTGTTAGTAGTTGTATGGCAACTTCATTCATGGTTGCCGGGTGAAACGTGTGGGTGTTTTACACGTTTCTGGATAGATATGTGTGGAAAACAGGAATGTATTGTTTCTAATTCTATTGCCAATCGCTAAGTGGTGCATCCGTTGACGATTAAATGATTTTGGAATTCATTTCATATTATTTTTATCGAATCGGAATAACAAACGAGCATCAGACTATGGTTTTCCAAAAGCAGTGCTAGTCAAATAATTTAACATTGGAATGTAGGAGGTTCGAATCCCTATTTTCAAAGTTATGTGCGTACAGGAAATTTATTATCAATTGCTTAAACGGTCCAGGGAAAACATCATGAGTTCCATAGACAGTTGCAAAAAATATTTAAAAAGTTTTTCAATTAGAACTTGATAATATGGGCCTAAACCGAAACCTGACTTGTTAGACACACCTGCGCTTCAGCCTGCGCTGCAGCCGAACACAAGCCGGAAGTACACGAACATTATGTTTAAGCTGGCCGATGGTTGGCCGAAGGAAACTTTGTCCGAAACTTGGCCGAATCCAAAACCTCAGTTGATCATTACAAATAACACAATATTGATTAATCCGATGTCCGATAATATTAATATTTTACAACAACGAAACCATTAAAAAATTCCGCTGAAATAATGGCCCCAAAAGAGTATTACAAAGGGATTAATATTAAATCCGTTTCGTGTAATATCCGCGAAATAATGCGTTTTGAGAGTAACGTACAAATAAGCCGTCGGAGATAATCCGCGGGGGGTTAGAAATGACTTATTATGTCTGATATCACCGATACTCTATGTTGGCTTATATAGCAACATTATGTGTACTTACATTTTTCTTAGTGCTTCATAAATAAGCCGTCGGAGATAATCCGCGGGGCGTTAGAAATGCCTTATATGTCTGATATGACCAATACCCTTTGTTGGCTTATATAGCAACATTGTAGTATAGTGTTGCACATATAAGCCGTCGGGGATAATCAGCAGGGCGTTAGAAATGACTTATATTATGTCAGATATCACCAATACCCTATGTTGGCTTATATGACAACATTGTATTTCAATTCCTAAAAGTGTTGTCACTCAATTCGTTGACCGGCGCAGTATACTATTACCCCCTTTTCACTTTGAGACGATATGTTTATATGATACGATTTGTTGACGATAATTAAAGCACGCGATTCAAATTATTGAAGCACGCAAATTTCACAGTTAAATCCATAGTTAGTTATAACACAGTATCAATTCGAACAATAACATGATTAGCTATTCCGATCACAGATCACACGCCTGCAATTTAGTTCTAAGCTATTCAACCAGATTATAGCTCATTACGATAGGCATTGAGTTGCAGATGTCTCAGGGTTACCACCGTCCTTCACTGAAATATAATATTTAAAAAAAAGGTGTGAAAAAAAAATACAAAACTTTTGCAATACTTATTCATTTTCATAAAAGCTATATCTTGTTGGATTTTTTGGATGTTTGTCAATTTGACATCCACATTTGACACCAGTAAGGTTGATGCAGATTGAAGGTGGTAGAACCCTTTGCAGTTCGACTCCGGCGGCATCACCGCCACACCTTTTTCTACCCAATAATAGCAGCGTTAAGCGCTGCTGTGTTCTGGTTTGAAGGGTGTGGTAAGGGATACATACTTTTCCGTGGCGTACCAGCTTGGTCCTCAAGGGTAGGTATCTAATCTTATCTGGGATTGATTGCAGTTTTTCATAGACAATAGTAGCTACTTAATATCAAGTGGACTGCATGCTCGTCTGCTACTTATATACTATATATGCAAGTACTTTGCATTATAGCACGATTTACAACCCTAAGCCGTCTATACAACGTATTTATAATGTTGCATTGTTAACGTGGAATAATGTACATAATTAAATATCTGTGTTCGGTATATTACATATTATTATCATAAGTGTTTAAATTAAGACTTGAAGGGCAAATTAAATTTGATTTACTGCTGAAAGGTGGTAGAACCTATTTCAGACCAGAGATTTCCAGATCCTATCGTTTCTAGCGGGAAGTGATTCTTGCGTGTCGCTGGAAGAGTGTGAATTACGGACGAGTTACTTATGTGGCAACGTGGCTTGCGTATCAACAACCCATTACTGTGCCACTGCTGGGCACAAGTCTCCTGTCAGAATGAGAAGAATTAGGACACAGTCCACCGCGCTGGCCAAGTGCGTATTGGTAGACTTCACATACCTTTCGAGATTTTTTTATGTCATACATTTCTCAGGTATGCAGGTTTCCTCACGATGTTTCACTTCACCGTTTAAGCAAGTAATAATTAATTAGTAATACTTACTTACGGCTTACGGATGCGAGCTAAAAATCCTGTCCGATGTAGCTAAGTATTTTCATAGCACATATCACTCGCTTAACATAGCTTAGCTTCAACATCGCTTCCACATCTCTAGTGGAAAGGCACCTTTATACTGACATGAGCATATCAACCGAGATTATATCAATTTTGTTTTAAATACAATTGCCTAGATTAAATTTAACGAAATTCATAATAAATTCATGAAATTCGCAAATCGAATGAAATACCCGTGTGTTACGACACACTCTGATTAACGAATGGACGCTTCTTTATTGGGACGACAACGGTACGACACGACACGGATCCGATGCTGTCTGAGCTTCTGTCAGTGCCAGCCATAGATACAAATCTAAATAGATAGCGTGTGTACCATCTGTATGTAATCAAGGAGTTATTTTTAAAGGGAGCATGACATAAATAATCAGAAATCAATTTTAAGACCAAAAATACAAATTAGGTAGATAAATCGAAAAATTTTATCGATACTCAACAATGAACCGATGTCGAATCTGTGATGCTATTTGGATTAAAAACACATTAACAAACATTACAATATGTCATCTAAAAGAGCTTTGATATCCTCGTTGTTATGCGCAAAATATACACTTGCATTGTCTATTTACATATTATATCTGTGGTGCCGTTGCCGTGTCGTTCTCGTCGCAACAAAGAAGCGTTGAATGAGCACACTTTTACCAAATTGGTAAAAGCTCCAATTAACAATTGTCAAGTTTAAATTTTGAAATACTAAAACATGTTTGTAATCTAATCCATATAAACGACGGATCTACCTGAAGCCGAACACAGACGTCTTGCCACTACTGAGGACTGAGATCATATGTAAGTCAGCCAGCATTCTTCACCCTTCGCAAAAATAAATATGTGTCACGGTGGTACCTCCCCGGTCGAATCTTATTGGTTCTACCTTTATCTTTAATAATAAGTTTTATGTTCAATGTCATTATTGTCAAAAAATACAACAAACACAAAACACAAACAATAGCCACAGCCTAATAAAAAAAACTTAAATTGCCCAAAAAAAAATACAAAAGCATGAACAGGCCCTTACAACCGACCCCGTTGCAAAACGGCCCAATGTATATTTTTTTACCTTTTCAACCGCTACAAATCGCCAACCTTTCCCGTTGCCCATTTGTTTCCGTGCAATAGATTTTAATGTCCCCTGCCTTTGTTAAGCGGCCGCGTCTCTATATTGCGGCCCGGATAAGCCGTAAGTTGTTACACTCGTACCGTTCCTGTGCGGAACGCTTTTATTATAAAACACTACAACAATTATCTTTTAATGTAATATATGGCCTCGTTTATATCTACAGATATTGAACGTGTCAGGCATAGGTCGTGGCAGACAAAAACATACTTTTCTATATAATACAACGACAGGCACGACTCGCGTCTACGTGGGTGCACCAGGGTAAATATAAATACGATTTTAAACATTTATAGTAGAATAAATATTTTTATACTGCATGACATGCGTATTACATGAATTAGGCATGTCTATAAATCTAAATTAACCCTTTTTCAAATAACCACTGTCTAGTAAAAAAATGCCATAAAAGTATAAACACAAGAATTTGCCCTCACAACCGGCCCGTTGCAAAACAGCCCCATGTATATTTTTTTACCTTTTCAACCGCTACAAATCGCCAACCTTTCCCGTGGCCCATTTGTTTTAATGTCCCCTCCCTTTGTTAAGCGGCCGCGTCTCTATATTGCGGCCCGGATAAGCCGTAAGTTGTTACACTCGTACAGTTCCTGTGTGGAACGCTTTTATTTCTCTTTTTTATAGAACACTACAATTATTTTCTTTAAATGCATTATATGTTTTGATATCCGATGTTCAGTAAAAGGCTTTAAAGAGGCAGGGTAGAACCCTTTGTGGTTCGATTCAAAAGGAGGGTGCGGTGCGGTAAGGGAGGTGTACTTATTTGAGGCGTAACAACATAATCCTCAGGACCTCAGGAGTAATAACGCATCATCGGTCGACTTTAGGTGAGATCCCAATTTTATCTGGGGTTGGTTATAAATTTCCAAGAGCGGCAGTTGTCACACACTTAAATCAACCCCAATAAAAAAAATATCCTACTTGAAGTCGGTCGCTTCTTGAACACTAAATTTAAACGCCTCGTTCCATCTCCTCCACCACCACCTTTCAATCTAAAACATAGCAGCGTTTCGTTGCTACTATTACCCAGAAATATTTGTAAAATATTGAATACTGTAACCAATACTAATCCTTAGCCAATGTTAACTCGCCATCCATAAAGCCTTCGATACGCCAACTAATAGACGCTACGACGTCATTGCCAGCGTCTGCAGCGACGCTGATATTGTAAAATGGACCGTCGAACGCTATTGAGAATATTGTGGAAATTTCGATAATACTAACTTAACTGTTATTGTTGGATTCAATCGAACGGATTATGCTGCAAGGTTGGATAGAAGTGATATCTTGAATAGAAATTAGTGGATGAATAAAAAGGCAACTGCACTACTATACATAAAATTAATAAGTAACGTAAGGTCAAATGGCATAGGATGGAAAGACAAACACGATCAAAATCATGATCAAAATTCGATGTAATAGAAAATTGAGTCAATACAATTAATGAAAATGAATGGCATTGAAACTAAATTTTCCTAATTAATTATGTAAAATTTAAATCACTGCTTATTGCCTGTATCACTATATAGGCTAGTGGTTGAAACATTGCAGTCGGAGGACTCGAGGTTCAAATCCAAGAACTTATTTATATTTTATTTTATTTACTCCTACTATTACATAGTTTCAATATGTTATTTTAAGTGCACATATATTTAATAAAATAATTCTCTATTTACATTTAAAGTAAGACATGAGCTAAAAACTACAAATTTACAAAGTACGTGACTCATTGTATAAAGGAGTTGCACAAGGGAACATCTTAGAACCATTTATTTTCTATTCTACGAAATGGCTTACATTTGCCATGAGACGTGCAAAGCAAATAAAAACAAAAACTGCCATTATAGCACTATCTTATAAATCCCTAACACATTACACACACAAGCTCCCCACAACTAAGTAGACAAGACACATTAATGACTCCACACAGACGTACATAGAACAGACACGTAACTGTGTCGTAAAGATTATCTCCATCTTTGCGATAGTGGGTGGAGTTGACGAAGGAACGTTCAATATGATCGTTATGAGTAATATGACCATACGTCCCGTCTTGAATGGGATTGTCCCGTTCAGCTATTATGTCCCCGTGTAATAAATAAAACTCATTAACCTAGTTGACTTTAAAACGGAACATCTTTACTACGTAAAAAATTTTCGGGAGAAAATTCGAAAATATGTAATATTTTCATTTCAAAAGTGTAGCGTAGATTCACGTTGCCCTATAAAAAATTAATAGTCGACAACAAAAACAGTACGTGAGGACTGCAATAGCCTCTGAAACAAAATCTACCAATTTACAATTTTGCTTATTAACCGTTACCAGCTTTAATCCTTTTGCGTAGTACTAGACATTTTCACATCTCCGCGTTATTCTTCAGAACACCGAGACACACTACCTCAAAAAGGGACGTCACGTTCAAGACCGAACGTACGGTAACCCTAGTTATGAGCAAAGTTGCGTTACAAGCAACGGCCTGAGGACGCCCAGTTTGATGCTCCCTTTATAATGCAAATTCCCGAAGTAATGGGCCAGAAGCGTCAGTCGGCCGAATGGGAGATATCTGCGAATGTCTTCTAAAACAATGTCCATAGCAACAAAGGGATCTAATTGAATTTGTTTAAAATCTCTGAGAGTGACAACAATGCGTCTAAGATACATTCTATTACTATTTGGCTATTTGGCGTAAATTGAAATTTAAATGATTACCTACATTACTAAACAAATGCTCTTCATTCTCCATTATATGATGACATGTTAATTAGTGATAGCCTAGTTAAGAAACTCGGCCTCTCGATCGAGGAGTCCGAGGTTCAAAACCCCAGGCACACACCTCTGATTTTTCAAAGTTATGAGCGTATTAGAAATTAATGATCACTTGCTTAAACGGCGAAGGAAAATCATCGTTAGGAAACTTGCATACCTGAGAGATCTTAAAAATAGGTCTCAAAAGTATGTGAAGTCTACCAATTCGTATTTGGCCAGCGCGGTGGACTATAGCCTAATCCTTCTCATTTTGCGAGGAGACCCGTGCCCAGCAGTGGGACAGTAATGGGTTGATGATGATTATGATGTTAAATAGATAATTAAATGCTTTTCCGTAACAGTTCTACTAATTATTGTACAATGTAACCTGCGTGACTAATTGCAATCCTTTGTTCCCATTACTGGTTCGTATACACGTGATTATTACCTAACAGATCACGTGATACCACGTGACCTCCTTTCAGCTAAACAATACACCAACTATCGTCAAACACTCCCAAAGTTTCCATCATTACACACACAAACCCATACAAGTCCTACAACAACTTAGGGAAAAGTTATAATTAGTATAGAATACTATCCAAGTCATTCCACGGAGCCATATAAAGTCTGTCTAGGGTTCGTAGTTAAAATTTTCAGTGTGTCACTTTTTTTTTATAATATATGAGTAGGAGACGAGCATACAGTCCACCTGATGGTAAGTGGCTACTGCCGCCCATGGACATCTGTAATCTACCCCAGATAGGATAAGATATTCCTAAGGTCGGCCACAGATGCGCCGCTACTCCTGAGGACTAAGCTGAAGCGCCTCGGAAAAGTCTGTCTCCCTTACCACACCCTTCAAACCGGAACACAGCATCGCCTAACACTGCTGTTATTAGATATAAATAGGTGTGGCGGTGGTGCCGCCGGAGTCGAACCACAAAGGGTTCTACCACCTTCAAAACTGTCTGTCACTACGAAGTTATTTAAACAGCACGAAAGTATCGTTGGTCATCTTCACCTACGGTCAAGTATTAAAGTCAAATAATCGAGTAATTAGTACAAGCGGTCACGTGATCGTCACACACATACCACGTGACGTCAATTTAATAGAACAATACACAAACTGTCGCCAAACACTTCCAAAGTTTCGATAAATACATATACAAATTCTTACAAATCGTTTCGATAATCCACATACACAATACAATCGATACACAAATCCTTATAAATCCTGAAACAACTCAATCATAAGTTATCATTAGCGCCAAATCGCCAGTATTATCATTTCATGGAGGAGATATAAAGTCTTTCCAGGATCTCGGATCTCGATACAACGATAACTCTATCCGGCTTGGAGGACCAGATTTTGTTACTTAAGTGTTAGGTAAATAGTTTGTGGTGTAACAATGTTAGGTTATATTTTAATACATACTTACAAAAAAATATGCGTTAATCGCCAGTCATCGAATAAAAATAAAAAAAGTTAAATTTTTTATAGCGTATTTTAAATATTAAGTTACTCATGTATACCTTATATACCATAATGACATGATTAGGAAAAAGGGGTCACGTGATCGTAACCCATATACCACGTGACATCTATTCAGTTAAACAATTACACCAACTATCGCTAAACTCCTCGAACGTTTCAATTAAAACTCGTACATACACAAATTCTGGGACAAATAAATAATAGGTTACCATTAGTGCCAAATCGCCAATAGTATCACCGTCATTTCATGGAGCTATATAAAGTCTTTCCAGAGTTCATGGAGCGTTCTCGAAGCCGTCAGATAGCACAACATACGTCCGGGCGCGATAAGCGAGCTACTCCGGCTTATCGGGACACATTCGAGGCGACGAGGGCGCATGTTGCATATAACGGGATAACTTTCGGCTTTCAGGCTTTCCGCGGATCTCGATACAACGATAAGTCTCTATCCGGTTCGGAGGACTAGATTTTTTTACTTAAGTGTTATGACACTAGTTTGTACTATAACAATGTTAGGTTAGATTTTAGTACTTCAGAAGAAAATATGCGTTCATCGCCATTTATCAAATAAAAATGATCGAATGTTAATTGTTTCATATTGTATTTTAATATTTAGTTATTAATGTATACCTTAAATAACATAATGTCATGATTAGTAAAAAGGGTCACGTGATCGTAACACATGTACCAAGTGACACATAAATACATACACAAATTCTTTCAAATCCTGGAATAACTCAATGATAAGTTATTATTAGAGCCAAATCGCCAATAGTATCACCGTCATTTCAAAGAGCTATATAAAGTCTTTCCAGGATTCATGGAGCATTGTCGAAGCCGTCAAGCCGCCGTTTTTGGTATAACAATGATAAGGTTTTATGCGACTTAATGGTAGTACATAAAAATATACAATAATATACAATAAAGATACTAAAAAATGCAAACAAGTTTAAAGTTTTAATTTTAATGGGGTAAAGGATAAAAGTGAATTATTAGTTAAACGGTAAAGTAAATAATACTCGCTTAATAACGGTACAGGACATTGTGAGTAAGTTTTTTTTTGTTCACGAGGGGGAAGCCTTCAAAAGGTACCCGATGCCTTGGGAGCGACACAGGGTCATGTGGGAGTAAGTCTACCAACCCAAAGTCTACAAGGTGGTAGAACCCTTTGTGGTTCGACTCACATAATAAAAAACCCGCACTGCGCGCATTTTAGATTAAGAGGAGCTTAGGCTATAGTGTACCGCCACGCACGGTACATAAGATGGCACGGTAAGATGGCCCTAACGCAGCAGTGGGAGAGTAACAGATTTATGACATGAAATTAACTTACTCACAACAGAAATGAATATAATACTTCATTTCATATAAAAGACTCCCGTATCAACACTTAACGTTATCCGTCGAAGAATAAACGTCTAAAACGTCGTTTCAGTGCTCATGGAGCGTCATCTCGGAGACGGCAGATGTTTCGGCGGATATCCGGCGCGGATAAGCGTGCTCCGCTCGCCTCTCATCTTCGCACGTTAGGTTGAGAGGGTAAATATGTTACAGCGAGATAAAGTTTGACGCTTTCACGAGAATATCGATGACCCGATATACGATGATATATCCGGCTCGAAGGACCATGTTGACACTATTGAAAACGCTTAGGGATAAAATAATACAATAAACTAATCCTGAAGCTACTCTAAAAGTGATCTACATTACGGAGTGCCATACAAAAAGTACCGGGTTTGAATCCTGGTGGCAAACAAAATTAAAGATTTTGCATTTCTGGGTCTGGGTATTTGATTATTACATCTTTGCGTATTCTTTCGTGATAAAGCGATACTCATTTAGGTATGCAACTATAAAAAGCAAGACGAAACGTCTTCCTCGTAACATCTCAACATAATTTCCATGCCAGCGCTTTTTAATCATATGTTAGCGCAAACTCAATACACGGGCAGCAGACGGATCGTCTCGGAACGCGTCGGCACACAATGGCGTGCCGAACAAAAGAACATAAACAATCAGGCAAAGTCGGATTGCGAATGTTAGTGGAACTGGAAATGTGAGTATGCATTCATATTATTTCAAAATTTAACATGTTTTTTGTGTTCTAATGCTTTTAGCGTGATCGTTGAGGGAATATTCCCAAGGGCGCGTTAACGGGGATTTTTTGAATAATGAACGATGGATGAAAACAGAAAATATTACATAGAAGAAATTTAGATTCTTTTTTTTTGGAAATTACTATAATATACATAGGAGGTACCGAGGTTGTAAACAAAGTGTTTCAAAAGTTAGCCCTTCTTAGTTGGACTGCAGTGGCATCATCACCACAGTCATTATTATCACTTCACTACTTTACTGTTATTTAAAACTGCACTCTATTTGCACCCTACCTATTTTTATCTCATCCTTACTTTTACTCCTCACCTTAGGGTTGCCTGGAAGAGATCGCTGATTAGCGATAAGGCCGCCTGTTGTATTGTTTTATATTTGTATGTTACTTTGTTATTTCATGTTGTGTTGGTACAATAAAGTGTATTATTATTATTATTATCTTATAACAGCGCTGTTAAGTGCTTTTCGGTGTGTAGAGTATGGTAAGGGGCACATACTTATCAAAACATAACATATTAGTCCTCAGAGTCAACAACGTATCTGTGACCGGCCTCATGCAGGACATGCTGTTCAGCTATCTGAGGTCCATTACAGATATCTTACCACACCATCAGGTGGAATGCATGCTCGTTTGCTACTTACATATTATACACAAACAAATTTAGACTGTCGCGAAATTAAAATAGTCTAAACTCTAACACCTATCCGAGGACAACAAACTCAATAAAAAGCCTGATGGACGGAACGCGTCCGCACACAATAGCGTGCCAGAACAAAAGGCCATAAACAAACCGGGAACGCCGGATCGCAACCGCTAATGGAACCGGAACTGAACTGAACATTCCGCTTGGTCGAGACAGAAATCGTAATTGTTGGAGGGAATTCCGGCAATTTTTGGGAAGTGTGAAGATTTTACTAAGGAATTAATTGCAAGAGATAAAATTGATGAAAGCAATGAAGTTAACAAATTCAAATACAATAAAAATAGGGCAGTTGAAACGTGGTAACGAAATATTTAAACAATAATTCAATAGCTTGATTTAAGTTTTTTACTTTCCATAAAAAATATATTCATGCGAATTTTCAATTTAAATTAATCAATACTCTACCTACTATGTGCGTTTAAATTTCTCTACTCAAAAGTTTATATTATTTCTATTTGGTATACAACAATACAAAGTGTTGTTAGTTCAAGCTACATCAGGTAATAGAAGACCAAAATACCCAAATTAGAAATTAATGATGAATTAACCATTTCTCATCAACATTATCAACATGACAAACGACACTAAGATAACCAACTGAAGTCATTACAAAAATGAAAACTTAAACCACGTCTAAGTTTGCAATCAACTTTCAAAAAACAAACTCGCTCAGAGTTTTCGCATCAAAAGTATTCACCGATAAATATTTTCCACCAGAAGATAAGAAGCACCGACGGTACGGTGACGGCAATGAGAAGACTTAGTTCAAACAGAAAGCGAGTGGAAGACTTAATTATTATAAACAGGAAACGTTCCAATGAAAATGTTTGCGCTAATACGATAAGTTTCCTCGGGTGTCTCAGAAATTTTCTTTTGAGGGTGAGAAGCGTGAATAAGGTGCGAGACGGGATTGTGTAAGCATATTAGAATTTCTTTATGCGAGTGTGATTAAGATGTACGAAATTTTTATGATTTTCATAAATGAAATGTGTTGTAAAGTTTTTTGCTACGATTCTCATTAGTCAATTTGAAGATGCAAGTTGCAGATTAGTCAAGTTGAAAATGAGTGTTGGTCACGCAATTAATGAAATTCCAAATTATAATATCATTATTATTAGTAGTAGTAGTATTATTATCAGGAATCGTAAGTTTAGTATGCTTATCGTCATCATCATTATTGTAAGACTGAAAAGTACTGCATAAGCACACAATTAAAAATTAAAAAATAAGAACTCCAGAAAAATCAACGCATCCGTTACGAAAACTAAAAAGGTTTTTTTGAATTAAACAAAAATAAAATTTAGTGCTATACAAGTCAAATTCATTCATATTAAGTCAAAAACAACTTTCAAAAAATACCACTTGAAAATTATGATCAAATTAACGATGTAATAATAACGTTCAAAACGCACTCATCAATCAAATCACGTGTATTAGACACTTGACGTAACTTTTCTCTTAAGGCGAAAATAAAAGTGACTGAAAAGGTTATAATAAGACGAAAGGCAATGTCCGGTTTAGTTCAAAGTCCTGCCACTTCACGTCTAACATCAACGATGTCTATTCGTAGTTCAGAACTAAATCTACGGCCTCACCTTTCAATATAGCCTCCCGTGCACAAAACATGACTTGAGTAGCCGCCTCAATATCGCGTACAGCTAACGTGCAAACAAGAATTAGGGATGGCGATATAAGATCGAAAAATAGATTTTTGAGACCCAAACACGTCAATTTTGAATGAAACACGTGAATGTTTTCTTTCTTTTGAATAAATACTTTGCAAAAGATCTACGAGTATCTCGGATACCAGAAAATTCACAACTTGGTTCATTTTTGTTCTCGCCGATTCCCAGCTAAAAAAACAAATCTATAATAGATATTATTTGAAAAATCTCCTAGTCTTCAATAGTTATGAGGATAAATTCTTCAAACTCTGCTCGAATGACTTTTATTATTTTCATTTTGAAATTTATAAGCTCGTTTCTTAAATCGATCTTTTTTAAAATGAATCGCCACCCCTAACAGGAATCCTTTCAAAATGATCTCGATACAACACCGAAACTGGGTCGTCGAAAATGACTATACGAGACGGGAACAATGGGCTCGCCTTGGTTTACGCTTTCGTTGTTACCATCAAGTACGTACTATACGTGTTCATGGTGAAATATACCAAGTCAATTTTCATCGAACTCTTGTCTATTTAAGTTATAGCTTTGATGTTTAATATTAAAACGATCAGGAATAATTACTCTCATATGCATCTCATATGCAGGAATAACGCTTACGATGACACACAACAATTTACAGGATTGGTCTTAACTTATCTAGGCTTGATGACAGATGTTCATGAACAGCATTTACTACTTACCATGTTGGACTTTCTTTTATAATATGGGAGTAGCAGATGAACATGAAGTCTATCTGACGGTAAGTGGCTACCGCCCATGCACATCTGTAATTTACTCCAGATTGGATTAGATATTCCTACCTGGAGTTACCACAGGTGCGCCGCTACCCCTGAGAACTAAGCTGGAACGCCTCGGAAAAGTATGTCTGTAAACTACTGGACTGCATGCTACTTCTAAATTATAAAAATAAGAGTCGCCAAAGCATCGACATTGAAGGAAAACTCTTTTGCACTATAAGAGGCTAAAGAGGATAAAGTGATTAAATATGAGTATAATAGACTTCTGCCTAACCCTTTCTCATTCTGAGAGCCCAGCAATAGAACAATATCAGCTTGACAACGACAACGTCTCAAAATAAACAAAACAGACACAACTGTGCCACCAGCGTAATTCAACAAAACACATTACCCCCAATATTCTAAACAACATCTGTTGCATGATATTGCCTACGTGCATGCATTATATGCATATCACGAATGCGCTACATGCAAGCTGCCATATTGTCTGTTACAGAAATAGCGAAGGACGTTACACGTTATGTTGAACGGTTATTGCCGACCATGGACATCCATAACCGACCATTGATGGATCCTAGTTTCCATTTATATAGGTGCCTTGCTACCCTTGAACTCCGACTAATGAATAAGTAATACCGGAAGATACACTGAATTCCGATAAATGAATAAATGATAAGGCAGATACACTTCACTGGTAGCGTTCCTTTGGAGATCCCGGAGCCGTCAACGCAGTGTCGAAGACAGTCACCGGGGGGATTTTAGTGTGGTAAGAATCCCACATAACCACGTGTCGCTCCCACGGCACCGGGTACCTTTTGAAGGTTTCCCCCTCGTTAGCCAAAAAATGCAGATACCCTTACATGATGCATTTCGTTTTTACCTGAAAGTGTACCTATTTCTGCTTAATGTTAAGCGCTTGTGATCCAGTTTGAAAGGTGTGGTATACATATTAATTAGGCAGGGGTTGCAAGACTTCTGCGGCTGACGTTCATTAGGACTCTGATATGACTTTGAAGAATTTTTGCGTGATGTCGAATTATCTTGTAACTAGCACCCATAATTCGGTCAGCTTCAATATTTTATTTCAGAGGCTATGCCTATGGTTTGTTTTTTTTTTCCAAAGATTAAAGGGGAATATTATTATTTTATCCTTAATACACTGTTCAAGTAAGCCAGTAAGCAAGTACTTCAAAAGCAGAAATAGATATTGCGGTATTTGTACCGAAGTCGAAATGTACAGGAATCTTCTACTTAATGAGGCACAGACAAATCGATGCAGAGCGTTCAATCTTGCGGCCATTAACAAATGTACACTGACATCATATAAAGCGAAAGCATTCCTTTACACTGACCGCCTATTGGCTACGGTTGATTGAGCTATTGTTGCTATAGCTAACATCTTGTCGCGTAATCTGCTAAGCAGTTGTTTAAACTGTTGTCGAATTTGTTGCTTGAGCAACCGACATTCGGTTTAAATTGGCGCTAATATGAGATTGGGACGACTCTTTATCGACAACTTATAATTATTTATTTACTTAATAAAATTTTAAATATTATTATTTAGGTATTATTTTTTAACGCGGCCCGCGGGCCGCATGTGGCCCGTGAGACTCCTTGGGGCCCGGAGATCCTAGTATCTAATTTCCCACCCATGTTTATTTTAATTAGTGTCAATTTATGCGCAACGGATTTTTTCGCTTATAAATATCAGGAGAGACGCATTGCTAGATATCTTGCCGAACACGCCTTAATGGACTAAACTGGGGGAAAACTTATTTTCCTATAGAACAGTATAATTAACGTGTAATACAGTTATTTATTCACTAAAACAAACAATTGAAATATAACAAACAATACAACGTTTGAAGTCAACACAAGCATTAACAAGTTGGCCGCATGCAGTACTAGTACTTGACGTTGTCGGACTCCTCAAATTGTAAAGGACTGCACATACATTGGGGACCGCTTGCATTGTTGGCTCTTGTTTGTGCTATTCGAAATGTTACTGTAAAATATATTTTCCATACTTTCCCAGAGGATGGTGTTAAACAGTGTGTGTATTAAATATTTCAGGATACAGAATACCTGAGATTGTAAATTGAACAGGAGTCGTATCTGAAGATGATCAGATAGGTTATGGTCATTTATGTTATAGTTACACTACCGTATAAGCGATATAAGAAAAAAGAACCTTACTTGAAATAAGTAGACTATGTAAAGCCTAAGAATAAGTAGACTATGTAGTTTGAAACTTGGCGTCTCAATCCGAAGCCCCCGAGGTTCGAGTCACAGTCAGACATAAAAAAATTTAAAGATATGTGAAGTCTACCAATACGCACTTGGCCAGCGTGACTGATACTTCTCATTCTGAATGGAGACCCGTGCTCAGGATTAAACAGTAATGGAATGAAAATGACAACGTATATATATTTTGTAAATTACAATAATAGACCTGTTCACAAATATAATATCCACGTAACACAATTCCATTGCACAAGAGCGTCGCATCTGAACATAAACAGAGCGGCATGCGGTACGTTCGGTTGCGGTCGCGGCGGACGGACGGCTGATATTACCGCTGAAATTAGTTAGCATTGTTGTGTTGAGAACAGAACGGTGTCGGCGCGACTGTTATGTGACAAATACGAGAAAATATTAATGCTGTACTCATGAGTGGTGCTAAGAAAATGTATCGTATTCGTGAAAGTATCGAAAACAGGTGTCGATATTAAAGTATCGCTACTTGAAATGTATGAGAGTGACGCCAACTTCGGGAGATTCTCCCAAAATTTAGTTATACTCATGAGTGGTACTAAGAAAATGTATCGTATTCGTGAAAGTATCGAAAACAGGTGTCGATATTAAAGTATCGCTACTTGAAACATATGAGAGTGTCGCCAACTTCGGGAAATTCTCCCAAAATTTAGTTAAGACCATTTTTTCGGTGTCAAATTTAAATGACTATTCTACAGACAGAAATTTGACGACCATAGACAGACGGTAGTAGATATAACAAAATCATGTTTTTTGTTGAAAACGAGCATGCCGTCCACTTAATCATATATCGTTTTTAATATACTGGAGTATAATAAAAACTCTCATTTCGTAAATTACAACAATACACCTATTTACAATTGTAATACTTAGTCACGTGACACAATTCCATTGCACAAGAGCGTCGCATCTGAACATAAACAGAGCGGCATGCGGTACGTTCGGTTGCGGTCGCGGCGGACGGACGGCTGATATTACCGCTGAAATTAGTTAGCATTGTTGTGTTGAGAACAGAACGGAGTCGGCGCGACGGTCGGATGTTTCGTGTGGCTAAGGAATATTTCTGACAAATTTTGTGGTACAGTCCTCCGTGTGTGAGTTCGACTTGCACTTCGCTAATTGTTTATTTTATTCAAGTCGCAAACTAGCATGATATCCTGATGGTAAGTGGCTACTGTTGCCCATGGACACCTATAATTAATCCCAGATAAGATAGGAGTCCTACCTGAGGTCGGCCACAGATGCGTTGCTAACCCTGAGAACTAAGTTGGAACGCCTCGGATAAGTATTAGTTTTGAAGATAAATTAAGTAGTAGTTTTGAAGGTGGTAGAACCCTTTGTGGTTCGACTCCGGTGGCACCACCGCCACACCTATTTTGTTACCACCTAGTTTGAAGGGTGTGGCCAGTAGCCACTGCTCGTCTGTTCACCAAATTTTATATGCATATTCAGTAGGTCTGAGAATCGGCTACAATCTATTTTTTATACCCATAAGTGATAAGGGTTGTTCACCCTTTATATTTTTTTATTTATATGGCAACACAACGTTTGCCGGGTGAGCTAGTTTTTTTTATAGCATAATGATGTAGGACACCAGCATACAGTCATGATAGTAAGTGGCTACTGCCGCTTATAATGGACATCTGTTATCAATCCCAGATAAGATAGAGAGTCTTACTTGAGGTCGGCCACAGATGCGTTGCTAACCCTGAGAACTAAGTAGGAACGTCTCGGATAAATATGACTCTCTTACCACACCCAAACCGTAACACAGCACATATTACAAAAAAATCTAGGAGCACATAATATTATACCACCCTATGTAATATGTACCTCATATTCATGCAGGATATGTACCACGCGACTTCAATCTAAGATCGATTAACGACAGCTCCTTACAAACACATAACACGTCAAGTTTCATAAAGTCACGGGTGAGAAGTTGTTGTGACCACGTTTTTTGGATAACGTAGGAATCCAATTAATACAAAATTGTTTTAACACATATCTGAGTGCTTATTATTATAATCGAATGTTTTTAGATTACTTAATTACTTATATATGACCGAGAGCAAATAAACCGCTTGCTAGATAGATGGATACGGTTTTTCTTTTTTTTTAACGTCAGGAAATCTCGGCACGAGTACTTTCCGCCATAGGGGCCGGTGGAAGGTGATGTCGGGCTCCAACCGACTAAAAACCTGACGGTGTCCCTCCGCATCACTACGGGGAGGAGCCGCGGGAACACTTGCGCACACTTCACGACTCCACCAGTGCTGTCCGACCGAGTCGTAGTCGAACTAGCCTCAGGGGGGATGATGTTCTCCCCCGCCACCGATGTCAGCGTGCCGGAACACATGCACGCCGTCCATCCCGGAACCTCATGAGTGGCAGAGATCGACGGCCCATGTCGGTCTCCGCCACTAGGTCTGTCATGGAGGCAGGCGACGGTCTTGCGCACGCCGCCTGCTAACGGCTGTCCTGCTAGGACCCGCGACCGTCTCAGATGGATACGGTGGCAAATGTGCTAATTGGGTCGTTTATACATTGACCTTTTCCAAATTATGCTAATATACATTTAAAATTGTGACAATTAAAATTACTTTACCTTTGAGTTTTATAGACAATAAAGTTACTTAATATTTCAATCACAGTTCCTTTCTTGCAGCATATATACAGGCCAAAATATAACATACTTGCTATATATTATGCGCAATGCATGTAGAATAAAACGAACATTTTTTTTGCTAAAAATCGTTTATTTTATAGCAAATAACAATATATCGAAATACTCATTATATCACGTGCCAGAAAATGTTATTAGATTCAAGATAACATATCACCATTTCGCATTATCTTAATAAAACAAACAACATAAATACTAGTCCTGCAATATCCCGTTCTGCACCAAACTCATGGTCACCAGTAAAACTTCGAGCCGTCGCGAGCTCAGCGAATGACAAATCGTTGGAATCAGTCAAGCGCGAGCGGGGCGCGTGGAAACCGATGTTCGCCCGCGGCTCATGATGTATTGGGTTTAGGTTCGGCTTAACGTTTATTGGCTTTACGTTAGCACTTTGTAAATGAGGCTTAACGGAAATGTATGGAATTTATGTACATATTTTGAGTTATAATTTTTTTTTTTATAATATAAGAGTAGCAGACGAGCATGCAGTCCACCTGATGGTAAGTGGCTACTGCCGCCCATGGACATCTGTAATCAACCCCAGATAGGATTAGATATTCCTACCTGAGGTCGGCCACAGATGCGCCGCTACCCCTGAGGACTAAGCTGGAACGCCTCGGAAAAGTCTGTCTCCCTTACCACACCCTTTAAACCGGAACACAGCAGCGCCTAACACTGCTGTTATTAGGTAAAAATAGGTGTGGCGGTGGTGCCGCCGGAGTCGAACCACAAAGGGTTCTACCACCTTCTGAATATATAAATAAGATGACGTACTCCATATGATGGTAAATTTAACTTTAGAACTACTATACAGTCAACCACAATAAATTAAGACTAATAACTATTATAAAACCTGATATGACGATCCGTGTGGCGGAGCGGTCCCCATACCGGTCTGACGCGCAAAGGGTTCCGGGTACGTTCCCCGGCCAGACACATATCTAAATGGTGAATTTAGATTTATCTTTTTGGGTCTGGGTGTTTGTATGTGTCCATAGCACTCACGACACAGGGAATTCTAGTGTGGGGCTGTGAGTGTGGAAAGCGTTTTTTTTAACGAAAAACCTGACAGTTTAAAACGACACCTCATATATTAATTAAATTTGTCAAACCGTTTGGGCCGTAGGGTGTGCTAAAGTAGGAGACACACATCCCCCTCGCAAACAAAAAAAAAAAAAGGAGACACACATACATACCTACATACACAATTACTATCTAAAACACCAAAATATTTTAAGACAAAAGAAAAACGCCGTGATAAAAACTGCTACTCTCAAATCACGACAAAAATCAAAAATATGATTTCATCTGACGGGACACGTTGAACGTAGATCCTTACTGATTCAAGCACCATAAGTACCATAACTGAGAAACGCCAAGAGACTCAAACGAGGTCGTAATCAAATTAATTTTACAAGTGCAAGTCGAACTTGTAAACGGAGGGTTCCGCCAACAACCACCAACATTTTTATTTTATTTTTAGTATTTTTTATTATAGTAGCCACTGAAGTAAGAATTGTATTTAACATTGTGAAAATTTGAACGGTCTACCTATTACGATTCAATAGCTAGAGCGAAAAACAGCGCGAAATAGCAGTTTCTTGTATGGCGACCCCCATTTATTTTCAACTCTTTATACATACTCTATAAAAAAATTCAAGTGTCTATCTATTACGGTTCAAGAGATAGAGCTCTGTGACAGACGAACAGACAACGGAGTCTTAGTAATAGGATTCCGTTTTTACCCTCTGTGTACGGAACCCTAAAAATAAGATAATTTTCAGTTTCAACAGGCGTTCTTTCATAAGAAACAGGAAAGCCGGCAATAAAAACAACAATCGCGGCCGCCAATGAATGAACGACTCGAACTTGTCGAGTGACAATTGAACGTTGTCGAGATCATTCACTCTTTCTGAGAAAGAAGCGCATCTCTTCACGACTCTTCACTTTTTACGATTTCTGAATAAGTGTCGACTTTTATTTAGACTCGAATATTTTTTAGGAAATTAAATTATTAAATGGGCAATGGGCATTGTTGTAAATAAGTAAATATTATAATCTTTATATCCAAAAAGTATTGTTATAGGTTACTAAACTCTTTGGTAATGTTTTATAAGTTATTACTTCTTGTCAAATATTTAGAGAAAAAAAGATGTGTCTGAACTAAGAAAATAAGATTTTATTATTTAAAAGTATTTCACGATCCTATATTTTAACATGGTAGCAGAGCGTGGTTAATAAAAATAATTAGAATTTCAAGAAAAACGCAGCGTGATAAAAAGACGCGTGTAAGAAAGAAAATAAAATTGTGTAAATGCTAGAAAACGTTTACTGTCATAAAAATGGCTAAACAAGCGAAGATTGAAGATATTGTGATACCTATTTTTGATGGCGCAAACTACTCAAGCTGGAAATTTAGATTATTAACTTTGTTGGAGTACAAAGAATGCAACGAGGCCGCCATTGTGAAAATGGAAAAAGCTGAAACAAAATGGAAAAAGAAGGATTTAAAGGCAAGAACAATAATTATGAGTACAATCTCAGACAAGCAACTGGAATACATCACCGATTGCAAAACAGCGTATGACATGCTAAATAAGTTCGATAAGATATACCTAACACAGTCTACAGCCATGCAAATTATATGCAGAGGGAAAATAGGAGAGATTAAACTAAACAATTATAATACTATAGAAGATTTTTTTGTGGAGTTCGAGAAAACAATAAATGAGTTTAAAACGGCTGGAGGAAAAATTAATGAACCTGAGAAGTTAAGATACCTACTAAGAGCGCTTCCACCAAGCTATAGTTATATTGGAGACTTTCTCGATGTAATTCCCGAAGAACAAAGGACAGTTGATTATGTATGCTCTAAAATAAAAGAGAAAAATATGTCTACTAGTGACTCAGATAAGAAAAATAATATGAGTACATTTGCAACCAAAACTATGGCTGAATGCTTTTTATGTGGAAAGACTGGTCATCTCAAGAAGGACTGTTGGTATGCACAGAGATATAATCAAGGATCACAGAGAGGTTACAACAGCGGTGGATTCTATAGAGGTCATATCCGAGGCAGAGGTCAAAAACATTTTAAGGGTCAAGGTCAGTCAAGTGGTAAATCTTCAAACAACTTTGCAGGGGAGTCATGGACAGCTCAAGTATGTAATTCGGAAATAAATAAGGTAACACAAGGATATGATAATGATGGTGAAATTAATTGGCTTTTAGATAGCGGGTGTACCGACCATATAATAAAAAATGATACATATTTTTATGATTTTATAGATCTGAAAAGTCCTGTTTATGTAAAACTGCCAGATGGTAACATGTTAAAAGCCACTAAAGTAGGCACTGTTAAAATTTATTTTAAAACCTATTATAATCTAAAGTATGTAGATTTAAAAAATGTTTATTTTGTTGAAGGTATTAAACAAAATTTGTTAAGCTTTTCAAAAATAACTAAAAGTTGCACTATAGTAGCAAAAAATGAAAATGCAAAAATTTATAATAGTCTCAGAGAATTAATAGTCGTCGCTGATAAAATAAACAATTTGTATTCTATAAAAAGTTTTGTATGCAAAAGAGAAATGTATGCACATTCAATAACTTTGACTCAGAAAGAAAAATGGCATAGGGCACTTGGTCATGTCAATTTTCAGTATTTGAATAAATTGATAAATAATAAATTAGTAGATGGTTTGCCAGATAAGATTGAAAGCAAAGAAATGAAATGTTCAAATTGTATTCAAAGTAAAATGAGTAATGTGCCTTTTGAAAATAATAGAACAAAGACAACTAAAATTTTAGAATTAATTCATACTGATTTAAATGGTCCACATAATACAACTGGTTATGGTGGGGAGAAATATTTTCTTACATTTATCGATGATTATAGTAAATGCACAAGGATATTTTGTATTAAAAGTAAAGCTGAAGTTGCGAGTTGTTTCATAGAATTTGTAAATTTATTAGAAAATAAATTCAACCAAAGAATTAAGAAAATTCAGTGTGACAATGGTAGAGAATATTTAAATAAAGAGATTTACAATTTTATAAGGTATAAGGGTATAGAGTTATTACCATGTCCACCCTACGTTCATGAATTAAATGGAGTAGCGGAAAGATATAACAGATCTGCTATGGACATAGCTAGGTGTTTAATGAGAGAAGCTAAAATTCACAGAAGGTATTGGCCTGAATTTATAAAAACAGCAGCATATTTAAAAAATCGTACAATTGCAAATACGGTAGAAAATAAAACACCTTATGAGATATTTTTTAAAATAAAACCAAATGTCGAACATTTAAAAATATATGGAAGTAGAGTGTATGTTAGGGTTCCAGAAGTTTTAAGAAAAAGTAAATGGGATGATAAAGCACAAAAGGGTATTTTAGTAGGTTATAATGAAAATAGTTATCGAGTTCTATTAAATAACAAAATAATTAATGCTAGGCATGTACAGGTAATTGAAGAAAATACTAAACTGATTTGCTTAGAAAAAGTAGATGATCCAAAAGATAAAGATTTAGAATTAGACCAAACTTTAAAAGAAATAGTAAATGAGGAAAGTGATGAAAAATATGAAGATGCGGAGGAGACTAATTCTAATAATACCTTGAAGGATCTTGTAGTTGATGATAGTTTAAATGATAATGGAGACAAGAGTGTAGTAGAAAAGAGAAAGAGAAATCCAGTTTCTAGATATGGTAATCCAGTTTCACATTTTATATATGTTAATTATATTGATGCCAATGTACCTAATACTTTTGAGGAGGCGATGGACTCCAATGATTATAAACAATGGAAAATAGCAATGGACTCAGAAATAAATAGCATAAATAAAAATAATACTTGGCAAATTGTTGAAAAACCAAAAGATAAAAAGGTTATAGATGTTAAGTGGGTTTTCAGAAAGAAAAGCAACAATATTTATAAAGCTAGATTAGTTGTGAGAGGATTTCAGCAAAATGAATACATTGATAATTCTTACTCACCGGTAGGAAAAATGCAAACTTTGAAAATTTTATTGTCATACAGTTGTAAGAATAATTTATTTATAGAACAGATGGATGTAGAAACAGCTTTTTTAAATGCTTATGTAAAATCTGAAGTTTATGTAAAACAACCAGAAGGTTATGAAATTGGCGACAATAAAGTTTACAAATTGCAAAAGGCACTCTATGGTCTCAAAGAAAGTCCTAAAGTATGGTACGAATGTTTTGATACATTTATTAAAACGTTGAATTTTGTTAGAAGTAACTATGATAACTGTTTATATGTTAATAGAGCAAGCAAAGATCCAATATATATATTAATATATGTTGATGATTTTTTAATTTGTTGTAAAAATAAAACTAAAATAGACGAGGTAAAAACTAGTTTAATGAAAAGATTTGTTATGAAAGACTTGGGTAAAGTTAAAAGCTATGTTGGAATAGATATTGATTATAGTAAAGATAAAGGTATAATGACTCTAAACCAAACAAAATATATTGAATCTTTGGCTGCAAAATATGATCTGAAAAATACTAAGTTATATGATACTCCAATGGAAACAAATTTAAAACTAGAACAAGCTAGAGAAATAGATGAAACTATTAAGTACAGAAATATAATAGGTGAATTGTTATATATTAGTACAGGCACAAGGCCAGATGTAGCGTACAGTGTTAATTATTTGAGTAGATACCAAAGTTGCTATAACGAAACACACTATAAATATGCAATGAGAATATTAAAATATCTTTATAATACTAAGGATCTAAGTTTAACTTATAATGATAATGTGAATACTGAAATATTAGATTGTATGGTAGATTCTGATTTTGCTGGAGATAATGTTGATAGAAAATCTACAACTGGTTTTATTATTAGATTGTATGGAAATTTAATTTATTGGAAATCACGTAAACAAAACACAGTAACTAAATGTTCAACTTTTGCAGAATATACTGCTATGTCAGAAGCAGTAACAGAAGTACTTTTTATTAGAAACTTACTAAGTGAGTCATTTGATGTAAAATTTTGTAATCCAATAAAACTGTATGTAGATAACTCAGGTGCAGTTGCAATAGCTAAATACGGCAACTTTACAAAGAATTCGAAGCACATCGAAGTGCAGTATCATTATGTAAATGAGAACTATGAAAAGAAAATAATTGATATTGTAAAAATTAATACTAAATTTAATTTGGCAGACATTACTAAAAGTTTAAATAAGGCAAGTTTTTTGAAGAACAGGTTAGAGTTAAGATTGATTTAGATATGTTATTAGTATGTAATAGTTATGTTATGAGATTATAAATTTAAGGAGGCGTGTTGTAAATAAGTAAATATTATAATCTTTATATCCAAAAAGTATTGTTATAGGTTACTAAACTCTTTGGTAATGTTTTATAAGTTATTACTTCTTGTCAAATATTTAGAGAAAAAAAAGATGTGTCTGAACTAAGAAAATAAGATTTTATTATTTAAAAGTATTTCACGATCCTATATTTTAACAGGCATGTATACCACTTAATGGTAAGTGGTCAATGACGCCATAAATCTGTAAACTAATTAATTAGATGAGACTGGTATACATTTTGAAGGCGGTAGAACCATTTGTGGTTCGACTCCGGCCGCACCACCGCCACACCTATTTCTACCTAATAACAGCAGTGTTCAGTGCTGCTGTGTTCTGGTTTCAAGGGTGTGGTAAGGGAAACATACTTATCCGAGGCGTTCCAGCTTAGTCCTCAGGGGTGGCGGCGCATCTTTGGCAAACCTCAGGTAGGAATATCTAATCCTATCTGGGATTGGTTACGGATATCCATGGGCAGCAGTAGCCATATTATAATAAAAAACGAGCGTTGCTATTCCTAAGAACTAAGTTGATCGTGTAAGTCGCTTGATACTACTATTAAAACACTCCAGTTTTAAATAATTTCTAGTGTGCCCATACTATTTATACATGGCACCTATAAACTCCTTTGGTAATAAATGAAAAAAATAACTTATTGCTTAGACGCATTGTAGTAATGCAATCCCCGCCATTATAAACTGTATGATGTCTGTCGGCTATAAAATAAGAATAGTTAAGATTCCAAATCCAATAATGGTGTTATTAGTTGATCACTCTACCCTTATGACACTAGCTCCACATGTACCATTACGTTAAGTTAACATTGTAAAAAACATTTTTTTTAAAAGATGTGTGTTATGGAGTTTCTTTCGCCGCTTCTTCTCCATAACGAAACACCTTGTGAAGTGGTGGTAGTTGTATTGACATTCAAAAAGTGCTCTGTAAAGAACCTATTTTGAATAAAAAAAATTGATTTGATTTGATTTGATTTGACATACAATAGTAGGTAATCTTTATCTAAATGGAAGCTAAATAGAAAAATCCAAGAAAATAATATCAAATTACATACTTTCGCAACTCTTAAAAGGAAAGTTCCGAACATCGCATCACACAAGTATCCGACCGTGCGACATCAAATACAACTTCCCAACACTATCACAAACACAACAGAGGGAAGATCGCACAATCACACACGCTCCGTATGATCCGAATACAAACATTTGTAAAGTCCGAAAACTTTTTAAATGTGTGCTGTTGACTGTACGATACAATAGTCAGTGGATGAGACTCGACCTTACAATCGAGGGGTTCAATTCCAAGCATTCATCTTTGATATTTTAAAGATATGTGCTTATTAGAAATGAATTATAATTTACTTCAATTATAAAGAAAAACTTTGTAAATAAACTTGCATGAGAAATCATTAATGTTCTAATAAGGTTTGTGAAGTCTACCAGTCTACTTCAGTTGGCTATGAAATAATTCTCCCCATTCTGAGGGAGACCCGTGCCCAGCAGTGGGATTGTAGTAGGTTGACGATGATATATAGTCAAGAGCTTGATAAAAATCTTAAACAAGATTCGATTAAAAAAAGCTTGGGAAGACCTTCGTCCTTTATACTCTTAATCAACCTTGAGCGAATTTTCCACTTCTATACAAAACATCCTAAACATTTTATGGAAAACAGATTCACATTCAGAACACAACCTTACCAGAAAACTCTACAAAATATACGACACAATCAAACACCTATTCAACTACCATTAGTAGTTACTGACAAAAACTTGTAAGCCAACTATTTAAAAATATTTTATAGAAGACCAAAATAAACTGCAACACACGCCGATACAACAAAAAAAACTCCACAGATGTCACGCGACACAATCAAACTCGCATCAACTGTTCACACGATACACATTCATCGACAAAAGTTTCATAATGTCCCCAACCCATTCCGCACACGATAATACACAGAAAGTTCTGAATCGAACGAAATCAACTACAAAGCTAACAGAAAACTCAACAAAAAGCGCGCGACAATCAAAACTCCACACTCAACTTTCGGATACATCGTTTATTAAGGAAAGTTCGCCAAAGTAGACATGAACCGATACAACTAAAAACCGTTTTTTATTCAAATATCATTATATATCGATACTCTAGATACAGCTTACCATAATAACGAAACCAAATAATATCCAAAGGCATAAATAAAACTGTTCTCAATTTCGAATTACATATTTATCTGATTGGTTTCCAACACCCGCTGATCTACGATGCCCGTTGTTAATACTCAATCTATCCAAACATTGCCTACCAAAGAACCAAATTTGATAATATCTAGTATGAAGAAATTGTCAGATGACAATCTTTGGTATTGGCAAAACATTACATAGATTCAAGGCGTTCGATGGTTTCCTAGTATCGGTATAAAAAACAGTTTTCACCAAATATCGTTTAAATAACCGTTTTTTAAATAAAACTGTTAACGACATATCCACATCAACGTAAACCCTCCACTGCTAATAATACACATACTGTTGAATCGAAGGGAAATTATGAACAACTTCGAAACGACACCAGAAAACTCAACAAAAAGCGCGCAACTCAACACAACTATCGCACTCAACTCAACAATCTGATACGACATTTGTGAAGCGGGTCCCGATAAACTTCCGCACGATCGCGTTACAAATGTCGTATGAACAACATTACTATAGCGTATTAAGGGTTGAACACATATACAGAGTCTTTATATTTAGATTTTTTTATAATATAGAAGTAGCAGACGAGCATGCAGTCCACCTGATGGTAAGTGGGTACTGCCGCCCATGTACATTTGTAATCAACCCCAGATAGGATTTGATATTCTTACCTGAGGTCGGCCACAGATGCGCCGCCTACCCCTGAGGACTAAGCTGGAACGCCTCGAAAAAGTCTGTCTCCCTTACCGCACCCTTCAAACCAGAACACAGCAGCGCCTAACACTGCTGTTATTAGGCAGAAATAGGTGTAGCGGAGTCGAACCACAAAGGGTTCTACCACCTTCAACCTTCTCGTACTTTTTATTCATATTGAATTATAGAGGGTGTGTTTATATTTAAATAATATTATTCTCGTATATATTTTTATATATTCAGTATAGGCTATGTTTGTACTTCACTTAGCCTAAAAGCATGATTAAAAGAACATTTTATGTTGAGTAATCCGATTAGGTTTATCTTGAAACTAATGAAAGTAGTAAAGAAAATTAGCTTCTCTACTAGAGACTTACTTCTATTAAAGAAGTAAACTACAGGGCTAATATAACTTTACATGAAGTTTATCTAAGCCCGTGTAAATCTTAAAAGCATTATTATCAGAACTAAGTTGGAACGTCTCATACGCTCTTAACGATTAGCTTTGTTTATGGTTAGAGTAGGAAAAGATCATGCAATCCATCAAATGTTGAGTACTGCCGTATAAAGTCAATCTTGGATGCTTTGCCAATCCTGAAATCTAAGATGGACACCTCATATTAAATATTTTTTTATAAATTTTAATTTTTTTAAATTTTTAGACATTCAATGTTTACTGACACTATAGTTCTGATACAATCCGCTAGGGGCGCTGATTGGAATTTATATGGGCAAATAAGTAAACAAATACCAAAACAGTCATATTTGTCAACACGTAAAAACTCATGGTAAGGGTACAGGGTGTGTGTAAGTCGGTACACAATTTTAAGTTCGCATTCGCAAACTTGCGCGGGCTTATTTCGCGAATTTCACGCGCCATGAAACGCGAGTGACTGTGCAATAAAAGTTTGGGCACACTAGTTACAGGCTTTATACTTTGGAGAATTTCACAAACTATTTAATATACTTGCGTTGTTAGTTCATTCCGCTTCATAAAATTGATTTAAGTTTTATATAAATAACAGAGGAAGAACTTCTAAGTTGTGTTATAGAATTCTAGTTATAAAATTTTAAAATCTAAGCAAGCAGCCAATATTAAATTGGTTATCGTTAGTTTTAATTCGAGAATTCTCTTAAAAGTTGTCGAAAGGTATATAGTATTCACTGTCTTTGATTCTTCATTGCTCTAGTATGATTTAGATTATTTTATGCTTATCCAAAATCCATACCCGGCAATGGCAAAATAATAGTATACTGCATAATGTATATTTGAAGTATATAGATAGTGAACCTTTCGAAAAATACATTTTATTGTGCTGCACGCCGATATAATGCGGTGATTCTGCTCAAACATACAAAGGACAACAGGATAGATTCTAAAGAACACTACTAAATATCAAATATTAATTCATACCGAGTCTAGGTCTATTCATAATTCATAATTCTTTATTTGCTTAGAATAAAGTTAACAAAGGTCTTATAGCTACAAATTTCTCTCATTCTGCCGGATCGGCGTGCAAATTTTGTACACATAGTAATTAAAAACAATTTACAATTGTCAATATTTAAAATAATTGATTGCAATATACGTAATTTGAATATTATACAGTTATTGATGTCAAGATGCATAAGTTACATTATATAGTCATTAAATGAAGTTTGTATATCAATTTTCCTTAAAATTTCTACGGAGTAATTTCTACGGAGGCAAATATTAGTATATCACCAGAATCCCCATCAAAACTCGCGAGCACAGTACCGACCTGTTGCTTATCACGCCCGACGCAATCGTCACGCGTCATTGCGTAATGCAAACGGCGTCTCAACTTATCATCGTTCCTTTCGTTTAGCTTCATTTTCGTTTTTGCTGTTTCGTATCAAGTATTCACTTAAACAAATATAACCTTAAAAATATCTGAGACGATGTAAGTGTAGTGTATTAGTAAGTACCCTCATAATTAGACACTAAACATAGATACGAGTACTAGTATGACGTGCGGTAGTGGTGCGCATCTGGCGACATCGAGTTAGCTGTCAGTTGGTCTGGTACGTCACTCTCAGTGTGGACGTCGTGCGGGTAGGACAGTAGTGAACCGATTTGTATTATATTTGTACTAACCGAACCAGTACAGAAAGCATTACATATATATTTTTCAACAATATTCAAAAAATATATAAATCAATTAAACAAAAATGAACACGCCTAGTATTAAGTGATACATTTGAAATCGACAAGTTCCTAACACCCCTATTGCAAAAATGAACAATATTTTTTTAGCTTGTACTTTTAATGTTTTTCCCTGAACCGGATTCACGGAGGACCAAAATTATTTAACGGTTTTATTTGTTTAAATGAGATTCACATAGCCCCCTCCCTGCAGTCCTGTTAAAAATACCTTATAAATACAATAATGCTCTTTTCGTACCCATTTAGAGGCTAGATTTATACTCTTCCGTCTTTCACTAACAAGCTAGGTATAGTCCGCGCCAAACTTCTAGTCCGCTCTGAAGTTGTTGCGCGCAGGTTTAGTTAGCATATACTCCGTAACGTAAGCACACTAACGCAACTACGTTCACGAGAGTAGCGAAGGTTGCCGGGGGGATCCCGCGTTGTATTCGTCTCGCTAATATCTACAATAGGCTATTGCAACGCGACTCGTTTCTATATTCGGAGCGGACTAGCAGTTTGGCGCGGACTCTACATTAAAAATAATACAGCTACTCACCACAGTGATGGGATACGCTGGGTTGATGATGGTGTAGAGTAGGATGTGGTTGGGGCGCGCGGGCGGCTCGCGCTTGCGTCGCGGCTCGCCCGCCATATAATTGTTGCCATTGCTCTGTGAACAAACAAATTTATTGTTATTATAATCATATTAAGAAGCAGTGATAGCCTAGTGGTTAAGAGACTCGGCTTCTTGATCGAGGGGTCCGAGGTTTAAGTCCCAAGCAGGCACCTCTGACTTTTCAAAGGTCATGACTTGTTTAAACAGTGAAGGAAAACATCGTGAGAAAACCTGCATGCCTGAGAAAAAAAATATTTCAAAGGTATGTGAAGTCTACCAATACGCACTTGGCCAGCGCGGTGGACTATGGCCTAATCTTTCTCATTCTGAGCGGAGACCCGTGTCCAGCAGTGGGACAGTAATGGGTTGATGATGATAATCATATTTACTTTCCGCCAGCGACATACGAGTAGTTCGCGTGGAATTTATGTTGTAATTTAAATAGATATGCATAATATGGTAAATTTAAGCCTAAAAAAATATATGAAATTAAAAATATAAACTGGCGCATAATTTTATACACAACACAATTTACAAAACCGTGATATGTTAAATATGCACCGTCTTTTTTGAAAGGCCATTTTAACGAAGTCCCCGTATGATAAATGTTAGGAATTTACGAGTATAAACTGCACAATTTTTAATCTGTTTTTGTTACTTGTCAAAACTGTCAGATGTTGTTGAAATGTATTTCCATTCAAAGAATTAAAATCTTTATATATAATAGTAATCGAGTGTTATTTTGGCCCTAACCCATCAATAAAACACAACAATTATACATTCACAATTTTATTTTTGAACAAAACTGACGACAGAAAAAGTTATAATATTTAATATATCTTTCTTTACTATTTTCAAAAGTGTACTTTCATTTCTACTTCCATTCCTTCATATTCTTCATACACAAAACCTCACTTATCCATACTTCCTAGGGATTACGTCGAGACTCCAACAAACACTGAAGGTGGTAGAACCCTTTGTGGTTCGACTCCGGCGGCACCACCGCCACACCTATTTCTACCTAATAACAGCAGTGTTAGGCGCTGCTGTGTTCCGGTTTGAAGGGTGTGGTAAGGGAGACAGACTTTTCCGAGGCGTTCCAGCTTAGTCCTCAGGGGTAGCAGCGCATCTGTGGCTGACCTTAGGTAGGAATATCTAATCTTATCTGGGGTTGATTACAGATGTCCATGGGCGGCAGTAGCCACTTACCATCAGGTGGACTGCAAGCTCGTCTGCTACTCCAATATTATAAAAAAAAAAAAAAAAAAAAAAAAAAAAAAAAAAAAAAAAAAAAAAACACTCGAGCGTCCACTGTGCCCACCGCACACGACGTATGGAAAATAATGGAACTGTCTTCACTCCAATAGCGAAACTGTCGCGAACATGTTATAGAAAATAATGGACTTCTAGAATAAATTCTAAAGAGAGATTCCGTTCTGGTATGCAGACAAAAAAAAAGGGTTAGCCTTATAGTATAGTAAAGATCACAAGAAGCTTACAAGACTGAGTTGTAAAAAAATCTCATAAATGTGAGTAGTTTCTTTTAGTTTGGAGATGGTAGATTATTTTTTGGTTCGACTACGGAAGCACCGCCGCTACACCTATTTTTGCATTATTACCGCAGTGTTAAACACTATTGTGTACTGTGTTGATGGGTGTCGTGACGGAGGCGTTCCAACTCTTCCAACTTGGCCCTCAATTGTTGCTACGCATTTGTGGCTGATCTCATATAGGTCTAATCTTATTTGGGGTAATTACAAATGCCATGGATACAGTTACATTACTATCAGATAAACTGCATGTTTGTTTGTTACTTCAATATAATAAAAAAATCCCAAAACGGAGACTGATCATACTGACGAAGGTGACGATAGAAAGTTATTGTAAAACATAACTCACGATATAAAAACAAATCGAAATGTATATCAAAACAACTCAACTAACTGCAGACGAGTTAATCTAACAACAAGATTAGCTAAAACAAGTCTCGTTCTACATCCCACTAAACATTCAGAGTCGAGACGGAGATTACCCAGTTGAGTTGTAATACAAATCACAATACAAGAAATTACCACGAAGCTACACCACAATACTACTAATGAGCTTATAGACAAACACAAAACCGAGACCTCAACAGAGAACTAACAAGACAACAAACAATGGGGTTGCCTGAAAACAGTGAAATTAATAGCAACTAACTATCTGACCAAACAGAGGCAATAAGACGATACGCTATGAATATTCATCATCACGATCCGCTTCGAGCGTAGGAGAACCCTATCAAGGTGTTGGACATGTTATGAGCGATAGCGATCTTCTAATTAAATATGGATCTAATGAACACGCGTTACATACGGCTCAAGTCATGTAATAAATATTTGTACTGGAGCTGCAAATTGCAGGTGCAATTGTACTTACTTTTAAAGTTATACTAAGTAGGTATAAGCCTAACTATATCATAAATGCGAATGTTCATTTGTTTGTTTGTTAGCTTGCTTGATACACTATCACTCTTTAACTAAACCGATTGTCATAAAATTATATACATACGTTGTCAGAGCATCAGAAAAGGACATAGGGTTGCTTTTCATCCCGAAAAAAAGTTTATTTTGAGGGATAATTAAAAACCTTTGAATTCGAGCAAAGAGGCGGGTAAATACTAGTTTAAAATATGATCTAAATTCTACAAATTCAAATCTGTGAAAAAGATTGCAATAATACTAGCTTTATGTCAAGTGTGAGCTTTTTAAATTGGATTTGAGCTGCAGCTGAATAACTCTCGTTACTTTAACGCAAGATTTTCATAGTGTCAGAAATTTCTGTTTAAAATCTCTTCTTAGTTTTAGAGCCCTGTATGTTTTCCTAATAAATTAAAATAAATCTGTAGAAGCTACTTCAGTTTAGGTTGCCTGCAATCTGCAATTGTGGTATCATAAAAAAAGAAAAAGTCGAAAAAGAAAAGAGCAGTTTCTGTATTTCAAAATATGAAATGAACGTAGACTATGAGGATATATCGGACCAAACAAACGCAATAAGGCGATAAGTATGAATATTCATCATCACGACTCCACTGCGAGCGTACGAGACTCCGATCAAGATTGAGCTCGATTCATAAGCGACAGCGTTTAATTAAAATTATTTACATAATAAATAATTTCTGAAAATATTATTCCCGGTCCAAGAAAGTGATATTTAAACAAAATTAATAAAATTTAGTGCGTTCGAGAACTTCGTATCAGAAGCGTGATAGTAATAATGCTAAATGGTGATACATGTACATCCGACTTTACAAAACGCAACAAGGCATCATAATATGAGTCTTGTCTTGTCTTGAAGTCTTGAGGTTATATCTGAAGCCAATCTAAATGCGTTGCCAATCCTGAGGACTAACATTACCGCCTCATGTAAATGAGACATCATCACCTGCATGGCAATAGAAACTGCTGGTTGACTCAAACTATTTCTACCTTTGATATTTTAACCCGCCATCTCTCCCAATTTACACCGCCCGCGATACTATCTCATAAGAAAACGAGGAATGTAACACGGTCTCCGATCTAATTTAGTTAAAGCTCTAAATTCAGTGCACAACGAGCGGGGGATTTAAATATAGAGTGGGTTTCTTGCTAACTTAGCGGGTACCTAGTCATCAGATCCCCCGGATGAGTTAAGTTCGCTCTTATGAAACACGACAAGTTTCTCTTTGAAGCAACTTCCTCTTGTTTACATTTTCAGTGTATACGAATAGTATGGATTTTGGACATATTAAAAATATTATTTGTTAATCCATTACTGTCTCATAGTTGAGTGGTGGACTAAGCTCGGAGGCCCGGGTCAGAAATTTTGAGTGAGGACTAAGAAGTTAATCTAATTTTACAAATGTATATCAGTCAACTTGTAGTCATTTGAAGGTCCCTAAGACCAGAGGCCCAGGGTTAACATCTTGCCCTCTCCCACTTATTTACTTCACCAGTGCTCATAGCACAGCACGGGTCTCATAGAGTGAGAGGGCTCTGGGCCATACTGTGCCGCGCTGGGCAAGTGTGCATTAGTAGACTCCACAAACTTGACAAGGTTTCACGCAATTCCGAAAACCATTTTAAAGAATTAAGACTTGCGGGGGTTTCCTCACGATGTGGTCCTTTCTATATTCGTGTAAATAATCTATATAACGTGATTACAAAAAAAATACTCATGATCAAAATACAAGTTATGTCTAGTTTGGAAGTAGATTGACGAGTGTGTGATTTATATCAAAAACCAACACATAAAACAATAAAATATAAAAACAAGACAATAAACAGACTAATCCACACAAACAAATACCCAAATATGTAAATAACAATCCCAAAAACATTTCTGAAAATACAATTTGAATTATACGCAAAGTGTGTCAAGTGGGCAGAAACTAAACTGAATTTCCCCAACAGAGATACGTAGGACGATATCTCTTGCCTACACAGATTCACTATCTTAAGCTGGCAGACCGCGGAATTAGCTATTTCTAGGAATTACTACACAGAAATAAAGCAGCGTCATGTACATATGTAATGTATGTATGTATGCACAATTCGCGGTGTAAGAGTCGGATGAACTTATGTACAAAAAATCAAAAATGGTTTATTTTTCATAGAACGGTCCACAATATAGTCTTTTACGAAATGGCAAAACGACGTAACGCTATATTCAATATTTTTATTTCAACTACTGTATATTATCTCTATTACCAATCTCGTAAAGTTTGAAGTGGCGAATTTTCACACTATTTTTGCTGTCCTGTAAAATTGACAAAATGTAGATACGTTCATCTGACTCTTACACCGCGAATTGCTTATATTATATTATCAACACTACTTTCTATTATAATTACGTTACTACGTTAAGAAAATTGAATAAGGTAAATAATAAATTAATGGAATGTATCCACCATTTCTGTTTTCTTATACAAAAATAGACATCGACCATATGATCATGAGAAAACTTCGACAGCGTGATTCAAAGCTACAAACGGCGTCATCTTTTGTAGTGTTGCGGAATTTGTCACTCTCATTTTAATCAGTAATAAAAATTTTCACATATTTCAATTGTGAGTTTAATTTCTTACATTTTAACAAAATTCCCAGTTATTTCAGTTGCTAAACTCAAATGTTTCTACACTGTTTTTTACCTTTAATTTCGAAAAAAAAAAATTACTTCAAGCAAATTATCCGTAGAGATCTTTGACGACCGAGAAAATCAAATTCTGAGTAATACGTAAGCACTGGAGCCTAACATGCGTTAATAATTACTATACGACCCCGTCCCCTCAATTACGTGAAATTATTCAAATTGAACCCCTCGTCTTAACAGATTCGAGATAGAAAATCATCTGCATATTGTACGGAGAGATGAAGCGTCTTAGATTTTAATACCACCTGTTATATGATCCTGTTTGCAATTATTAATAATAAATAAAATAAAATTCCTTTATTTCAGGCAACCCAAAAGACCCGTATAATGTGTGTTAGTATTGATTAGACTAGAGAATAATTAAACTTAAACTTATGCTTACCATCAAAGAGAGAAAAGTCTCTTACTTGGGTTCACATTCTACGACATCCACGTTATGAACATCTCCAGCTCATTATAATGGGCAAAATCACGAGGAAAAGGCCAGTAGAGAGAAGAAAATCTTTGCTGCGAAACATTCGAGAGTGGACCGGGATAGCAAGCGCAGCTAACTATTTCACCTCTCAAAAAAACGTGAGGGATTTAGAAAGCTGATAGCCGACCTTAACTAGTTGGAGAGGCACCGCAAGAAGAAGAAGATAATAATTATAAAAACGAAAATCTGCCAACTTAAAACTATAGCCTATGGTTACTCCCGCAATTTAGATGAATCCAACAATATCTCATATGTTAATATTAATTAGTTAATGCCGTTTGAGCTGTAGGTCGTGCTAAAGAATTAGACATACGCACATACAATTGGAGAACATTACTCTCCGCAGTCGATTAAAAACACATCGTACCTCATTTATATATAGTTACTAGCTGACCCGGCAAGCGTTGTGTTGCCATATAAATATAAAATGTTAAGGGTGAACAACCCTTATCACTTAGGGGTATGAAAAATAGATAGTAGCCGATTCTCAGACCTACTGAATATGCATATAAAATTTGGTGAAAATCAGAAAAGCCGTTTCGGACGCGTACGGTAACTAACATTGTTACACGAGAATTTTATATATAAGATTATAGGTACTAGTGTTTATTTTAAACCGTACAGTAAATACTAGTTTTCCTCCCATATAGAACGGTTTTCATTATAAAAAGGCTCATTATTATTTGAACATATTTATTTCACGATGCTAAAATGACCAATGAGCGTCGGTCTACCACAATTGGTCACTGCCCTACATAGACATGTGTAATCATTACTAAATACGTTTTTGGTTCTACGAGTATTTGAGGTCAGCCACAGATAACTAAAAAGGGAAGACAACACCTCGTGGATTATTAACTAAACTTGCACGTGTCTAATATAAACGCAATGATTACGATCATATCCTTTTTTGTCCAAAACGATACAGAATATTATATGTTTTTTTCAACCGTCTCAAAGATTCTTCATTGTAGATTGTTCCTTTCAATGTGCGTATGTGTATTTTACGAAATCTTTTGGTCTTAGCTCTTGCATTACGCAAATTGACATAACCTTATTATTGAGAAGTCTATCTTTTTTTTTCCCAGATCCTAGTATTTCATACTCCGCTGAAACAAACCCCGCACGCACTCACCGCTATCTACTGTCGTTCAGATCTCACATGCGATTGGGGAATCATTACTAAACCCCGATTTTGCTTACGCAGATACCCATCTTACCGGCCTCATGCTGCCTTTCCACCGACATGTGAACTAGCTGAGCTATGGACGTTTGTCAAATATTCAAAAGAATTGCTCGGTCTTCATTGCTTAGCTTAAATCTACAGAGATAAGCTAGGTAAGTAAGGTATGTTTTTTATGTGGAAGGAGGTGAGCTAAGAATTGGAGCTACAGGTATGAGCTACTCGCGATCAGTGTAGCTTTTTTATATATACATTTTTATAGCTCGGTTTTAAAGACAAAGCAAACGAACTTGTCCACCTGATGTTACGAGCCTTCTGCCACGCATTTAGATCGGTAATAGATCCCAGATAAGATTAGTGCCATATCTGAGATCGGTCTTAGATGCGTTGTTATCTCTGGGGACTAAGGCAAATCGTCTTGGATAAGCATGTATTTGACCTCGCAAATCTTTCTCTCTCTAGTGGTAAGACACCCTAACACGGAATTAGCTTACCCGAGGGATTACAGGGATGTGGGAGGGAGGGCGTCTTAAACCTTAATCCTACGCGTAATACGTTCTTGTAACTAGTTCAGACGGTGTTTGTTTAAGTAAGCAGCGTTCTATCCATACGAAATGAATGAATGAACGGATTTGGAGTGAATGAATGATGGAATCAGTCTTGATATATCTGAGGTGAATATTATGAAGAATGTGAGAACTGAAAGAATATTATTTAAGGGTTCGTACACAAAACTGCGATGCGACGTCGCATCGCAAAAATCTGCGAGCTCCCTCGACGCATCGCAAGAACTTGCGAATTGATTCGCATCGCACAGTGGTTGTTGTTGTTGGTCACCCTGAGAGACGCTACGCCGCACGATATCGCATCGCAGCAATTCGCATCGCAATTTTCTGCGTTGCGAATTCGCATCGCGTCGCATCGCAGTTTTGTGTTCGAGCCCTAAGCCACATGCTTCCTCTGAGGCGACGTGTACTTCTGGCTTTAACAGTGAGTACTGAAAGAAAATTATTTAAGCCACATGCTTCCTCCGAGGCGACGTCTACTTCTGGCTTTAACAGAGTCTGGTTTAAAGACTCGTGTAATGTGAGAGCACTTAGGATGCCTTTCTTCTGGAGATTTACGAAGTAGGTAGCTTATTTACAGAATTGCAATTCTGTTGGTGGAATTGCCACACATAAATAAATTAGCTACACTTTGATCTTAGTCAAAAGGCCGAGAAGCGATTTTTGGAAGGTGGTAGAACCGTTTGTGGTTCCACTCCGTCGGCACCACCGCCATAGCTTTTCTGCCTAATAACAGCAATGGTAGGAGCTGCTGTGTTCCGTTTTAAAGGGTGTGGTAAGGGAGACATACTTTTCCGAGGCGTTGCAGTTTAGTCCTCAGGGAAAACGGCGCATCGATGGCCGACCATAGGTTGGAATATCTAATCCTATCTGGGGTTCATTACTGATGTCCATGGGCGGCAGTAGCCACTTGCCATCAGGTGAACTGCTTGTTCGTCTGCTACTCGTATATTATAAAAAAAAGAAAAAAATTAGCTACTTCACCCATCTATAGTGGAAAAGCGACGCTAATCCTTACACTAGTCGTTTCAACCTATCTTACAATAGATAACGCATTTATAGCCGGCCTCAGATAGGACCTCAAGTCAAGAGACAGACGTCAAATCGCGGCAAAAATATCAGGCTATCTGCAAGCTAGCTTCCTACTTCGTTGTCCAACAAAATATTGTGACAGTTGCTCTGTCACAACCAGTTCTACACATCTAAAACTCTTGTACAAACTGAGCAAAACGCGTAAAAGTATCAACATTAAAATTTCAAGCTAAAGTCACATAAATGAAAACGTAAACTCACATTGTTACACATTTCATATGTTGGATATTGATACTTTTTGTAAACCAAAAATAGAATGCTGTAGAAAAACTCTGTTTTGAATTTAGAAAATATGTCATCGGTATTCTTGCTGTAGCTTTCATACAACACGGTCGCGAAGCACTGAATATACTGTTAAACTCTGCTATTTCCTAGTTTTCTTTCATCATAGCGTGAGGATGAGTTATTTCGACTATTATCTTTTACTACAATTCGCTGTAACTACTGGGGTTAAGGCGAAGTGAGTACGAACAAAGAACCGAAATGTACTACGAAAATGCTGTCTATTACTGCGTAGTTAGACCGTGGCTGCTGCACAGTGACACTTCTAATGACTTTAATTATAAATTATACATAAATAGATTTATTTATTTATTGCAAAATACACACACAACTTACAACAAAATATAAGCAATATGTGATATAGCTATAGCCCTGAGAGGGCGTCGCAAAATACTAGAGATAGCAGCATTAATTTACATTAGGTTACATTTCCATGATAAATATAGCACAACATACAATTACAGTTCATTTTTTAAATTAATTGTACACGTCAAATATTCGTCATTCTATTGAGTTGTCAAGTATAAATTATAAGTAACACACTTAAGCGATTTCAATTATTTTTGAGTGCATGCATGTGAATGATTAAGATGTTGCAAAGATCTAAGACGGGATCTTATATTAATAGCAATGTTTTATGAAAAATGTTATGAATGACAAAATTAATTTGACACACATTGGAAGTACTACCATATCTATTTCCGCCTAATAGCAGTAGTAAATGCTGCTGTAGTCCGTTTTGAAGGTGTGGTAAGAGAGACATACTTTTCCGAGGCGTTCCAGATCAGTCCTCAGATAGGTCTCCAATCCTATCTGGGGATACACTGCATGTTCATTTGTTTTTAATATAAAAACATGATAATTTCAACAAGACATCCCCTTAACAGCACTAAGCCTTACCTTATTTGAATTTCCCGCACCAATGCCTTATACCAATCTTGCAGTACGTAACACAATGCAATTTTATCTCTATTCCCCACGGCATAAAACTCGTTTTACCATCACCGTCTATTTTCATATGTTCTTTTAAAAGTGTATCCTTCGACAATATATCGTTCTAGGAAAATTGGTTTTTAACACAAAAGGTATAAGGTATACTTTGGAGAGTGCACACAATATGCGCTTTGTTGAAGATTGTTATAAAAGATAACCAGCTATCTTAGTTCTATTTAAAGGACCGTGTTACAGAATATAGAGAAAAGGTCAATAAGGCCCTTTGTGTGCTATGACAATGCATACAATAACTGCCCTGGGTGGTTGAAATGCACACAATAACCAATTTATTTATAACTGATGACCCGGTGATCTTCCTACCACCTAATAATTGGCCAAGTATAAGTCGAACTTGCAGAAAGGTTCAGTACCACAAGCATTTTCATTTATTTTTTGATGTGAAACATCTATAGCCGCACGTAAAAAAGATTTCTGGCGTGGCGACGCTTACCTTTAAATACATAGACAAATGTTCTATAAGGGACAGAGCTATTAGAACAATGTGATAAAAAAAGACAACTAGTGTTTGACCTTGCGTTTCAAGTGTACGCAAACGTAAATATTGACAATGGAATATAGTGACCAATGATTACTTCAGTCAAAACGGGACATCGATTTTTTTTATGTCAAATACTTTTTACTTGAAAAAATATAGTTAAAAATAATAAAAAACACGATTTTATGATAAAATTAACTAAAAAGTAGAAAATAATTTTCAATCTAGGAATCATTTAAGGAAAAGTAAATAGTATAATTGTGCAAAAAATGTGGGGCGCTTTATGAAAACTGATAAATGGAGCACCCAATGTTTTTTTCATAATTATAATATTTACTGTTACTTAATTGACAATGGCAACGGTTCATTTCGGAGACAACGGCACGAAGCATCGAAAAAAGGGACTGTCCCGCTAAAAACGGGACGTATGGTGGTTTTCCCATTGATACGCATGCTTGTCAAAGACAATGAAATAATGGAACAGAAGGTAAAAAATGTCCAAAACTGTCGATAATAGTTTTAGTACATCGTTTACGTAGGAATGTTATAGTACAGTTTAACTAAATAAATTATTATTATATAAATATATAATTTGAAAGAATGTATCTATACAGATGTATCGACTGGTTTAAAATATACGATTTAAAAATTGTTTATATTTATTATCATAGATTAGTAAAGATTACTCACTCCTAACAAGAAAATGTACCCAGTTTTGAGAATTGAAATAGTTGCGTAAAAAAGTTTTGCCACGTCTCCGTGCTAAAATGTCCCTAAAATATTTGAAATAATTATTTATTTATTATGTAAATTACGCAGTATTAGTTATTTATTTGTAAATTTTCTCTAAAAATGTTTTTATTTGTCAAGAATTAAAAAAAAGAACTTACTAATAAGCCGTTTGTGGCTTCATTCAATTTCAAGGCGGCGAAGTATCTTTACTAATTTATGTTTATTATTTTCAGTTTTATTTTACACACGACCATTAATTGCAAAGTTGTGTAAATTTTATAAATGTTATGTACTAGCTGACCCAGCAAACATTGTGTTGCCATATAAATAAAAAAAATGTTAAGGGTGAACAAGCCTTATCACTTAAGAGATATGAAAAATAGATAGTAGCCAATTCTCAGACTTACTGAATATGCATATAAATTTTGATGAAAATCAGTAAAGCCGTTTCGCAGGAGTAAAGTAACTAACATCGTGACATGCGAATTTTATATATAAGATTCGAATCTTACCGTGGTCTTTTTGAGGATTAATTTCTGGCTATACAAAGATTGTTTATTAAATTATGTTTAGGTTAATTTATTCAATTAAAGAAATTTTAAAATACCGTATACTATCCTATATAAATTTTATGGTAATATTTTTTATTATTTACCACAGGTATCGAAGAAAATTTAGAGATTAGGATACAGAATTTCCCATATATCGCTTTTATTTTATTAAAATAAACTATAAAAAGTTATATTTTGACTAAAAACACACTAATATAAAAATTAAGCAGTGGGATCTTAAACTATAACATACGACATATGAACATCGTGAGCTTCAATAAAATGTCACTTCTGTTCTGTTGATCTATGACCATGCATTTTGCGTCTTTATCACTTTCATTGACAAAAACATACTTTGTCTCTTTCTGGTTACTCACGTAATCATGGCGGATCGAACACGAAAAATAAACAAAATTTAATAATTTCTCTTTATTTACGTGTGATAGGTGATTCCATGAAGCTTGTTTCTTTTTCGAGCATAATTTTTGCATTTACGCATTGCACAAGAAGGCATTTTGAGGCTTAAAATTCAAAATAATGACGTTTAACGTGTTCAGTGACATTAGTGTGTATTACTACGCCGCGCGAGAGCGACTGGAGTCGTTTTAACTCGTTTTACACCACTTGACGTATTTTGTATGTTTCAAGTTTTGCCCGCTTGCGGCGTAACTTCAGGTTATAGATCAATGCTTGAAAACAAATTATTTTTCTAATAATAAAATGTCTGACCGTGATAATTTAGAGAGTGAAAGTGATCAGCCTCCTGCAAAGAAAGCAAAATCACACTATGACACACCATCAAGTCATCAGTAAGTTAATTATTTTTTTATAATTAAAGTATGCATTTATCTGTGCATTAAGCACGCGTATATTTGGTGTGTTTTGAGCGCCAGCAAATGTAAAATCTACTATCTTGGTAGATTAAAATTCACATAAATTTCATTGCATACAATGTTTTTAAATTATTAATTAATTTTAATTTCATTCTTCTCAGAGAATAAATTTATTAAGACTGACAGAATTGTATTTCAAAATCAGCTGATGGCGTGCAGCGCACGAAAGTTTTTTCTTATTTGTTATAAATATGAACATTAAAAAATTAATTAATTTTTCTAATCATAGTGGCATTTATTGTGAAACATTCATTATTGATACTTATAATTTACGATTTTAGTAATATATTGAAATAACTAGCTAAGATTCTTGAGTTTACTAATATATTGGAGCCAATTTAAATTTTTCTGTATATTTTAATAACATATTTTTTATAAATATTTCAGAACCCAACAATCATCACAGGGGTCACAAAATATTATTATTGAAACTGGACGTCACCAAGATCAGTTAAACACAAGACATACTATTAATGTTATGTAAAATTTTGTAAATCTAATAGTACCAGAATATACTAATTTTTATTTAAGCTTCTTTTAACACTTATATATTTTGATGTGAAACATCTATAGCCGCACGTAAAACCGATTTCTGGCGTGGCGACGCATGCCGTATGCATACGATGGTATATATATACAGTCTATATGCAGTAGTGTGTGTGTGTAGTGTGGCGACGCGTCGCCATGCGCTATCGATCGAATTCAATAAATAGTCATCGTTATCTGGAAAAAAATCGTAATATTTTATTTTATCATTATGACATATTTAGTTCCTATCACAATATGTTCTTTTCTGCATATTACTTTTACAAAATAATGTCGATGTTTCACATCTGCCAGGCGTCCCGTGACGGCTCACATTTTTTATTTTTAGTATTTGTTGTTACCACCGTTATACTTACTTGTACATACCATAGATTAGTAAAGATACTTCGCCGCCTTGAAATTGAATGAAGCCACAAACGGATTATTAGTAAGTTCTTTTTTTGAATTCTTGACAAATAAAAACATTTTAAACAAATAACTAATACTGCGTAATTTACATACTAAATAAATAATTATTTCAAATATTTTAGGGACATTTTAGCACGAAGACGTGGCAAAACTTTTTTACGCAACTATTTCAATTCTCAAAAATGGGTACGTTTTCTTGTTAGGAGTGAGTAATATTTACTTATCTATGGTACATACATACTTTGTAAGAATTTCAAGTGTTTATCCATTATGGACTTACAGTTCAGGAGATAGAGCCTTGTGACTTTGGAGACGGAAACATAAAAATGATTTGATTGTAACTCTAAGTGACTGTCAATACTGAGCCCTACAGATTCACCTGTTTTAAAAAAATGTCTACTTATATAGCATTCAATGTTGGATCATACATAATATAAAGACATGCCGCTGTAAACATTTCTATATATAACTATTTATAATAAACAATACTGCCATACATAGAGGACATAATAGAGAGCAGCTAATTCTGCTTCAATTCAAAATCTCATCATCGTTCAGGATATTGCCAGCAATATGCCTTAAACCGTTATAATCCTAACATACAGAATACATACAAAATAATGTACAGTGAGCTTCAATCCATTACACAGAAATTGAAACAAAAAGCTTAATGTTTTATTCTTTACACCGACAAGAGATAATGCAGCGTCGCGCGCGGCAAAGCGGAGCGCCGACAGACGGATGATAAATACTATCTTCATTAATATTCCGCTGCAACTTTACTTTTAATGTGTCACCCATATAACTTAGGTTGGAGTAGGTTATGCTTTTTAATTTAGAACAGCTTTAACAACAATGCAACATGTTTATTTTATAAAAAGCCATGTAAATATAGGAGCAGTTGCAGAGATGTTGTATGCATCAGATTATGGTATGATAGATGGCAGTAGTAGCTGCCTATAGACATCTGTAATCAAGCAGAGGTCGGCAATAGATGCGCCGCTACTCTTGAGGACTAAGCTGAAACTCACAAATAAAGTATGTAGTGTAGTATATACACAGCAGAAAACAGCACGGCTTAATAGTGGTGTTATTAGACAGAAATAGGATATATGCAGAATGAGGGCGGTACCTTCGGAGTCTAAACACAAAGTTTTTTAGCACCTTCGAAATACATGTACCTACATTCGAACATACACTGCTTGAAGCGTTCTACTTTAAAAATGTATTTATAAAGCACTATGAAAATTAGTATTTGGCTTCCTGATTAGAAATAATGAAACACCTGATACAACTTTTTTGGATAATCAACCCCTAAGTAGTGGACAACAGCTAGTTAAACATATGACACATTATACGAAAAGTTTTAATTCGCGTAAATTTACTTTTAAACTAATGACCAAATGGACCCAATTTTTCGGGAGTCAGTTAAAATATTTCAATGTAAGTTAATTAAACCGACCAATTCCGGTGAGAACGTACAAAAAAGGGAATCCGCAAAAAACAAATGACCATTCGGATTTAACATCAACGACATTCATAAACAAATTCAATTAACCCCGCGCCGTAAAACCTTTTTTGCATAAACGCGTAACAACCCTTTGTTATTGTTGAAAATATTTACATAAATACATACATATACTGGAACGCGTACAGAGTAGGTGCTTTCCTAACGAACACGTGATACAAATTAACTCGGCGCAAAAAATGTATACATCATCAACTGTCAAAAACATAGCCGGCAAAGGGGGGTGACGGATATTAATCACTCACGTTGTACGCGCACGCACGAGCGGGGGGGAATGTTGTGACGCGCTGCGGTATGCGGCTGCGACTTGCGGTTGCGGCTTGCTACTTTTTTTTATAATATAGGTGTAGCAGACGAGCACGCAGTCCACCTGATGGTAAGTGGCTACTGCCGCCCATAGACATCTGTAATCAACCCCAGATAGGATTAGATATTTCTACATGAGGTCGGCCACAGATGCGCCGCTACCCCTGAGGACTAAGCTGGAACGCCTCGGAAAAGTCTGTCTCCTTTACTGAATTAATTCGCTACATTCTTTTCGCGACCCGTGTGACACGATAAAGGGACGCGCGTGATGACGTTAACACATCGCAACAGGAAAACCGCTGTAGGAATACATCCAAGCGTATATTTTTTAAGTTATTAATTAATAAAAAACAATTGTTTTTTATTCACAAATCCACATTTACATTCCCTATGTTTAGGGTGTCACGGAGTTGATATATGCGTGTTGTACAATGATAAATACAAACGACCACATCGAAAACAAAAATCTAAATCCAACATTTGCATATTTGCCCAACGGAATATTAAAACGGAGTTTTCATAAATATATGTCTATTTGTAGCAGCCACTCTTGGTAATCGCTAAATGGATTTTGCTGTCTCTGCATTTAGATCTGCTATTTTGGATTTTAAATAGCTGTCTATTTTTTATATAAACTGATCTTTGAAATAGCTAGATTGACTTCTATGAACCTTGCTTATATTCTGACTTTAAACAAAGAGCCACATAGTACTACTTATTGCGCGAAATTTCCAATTTAAAGATAGTAGAACCCTCTGTTGTTCAGCGGCACCACCGCCACACCTATTTCTGCCTAATAATAGCATCGATAAACGATGCTATGTTTTGGTTTTGAAGGGAGACATAATATTTATCCTAGGCGTTCCAGTTTAGTCCTCAGGAGAAGCGGCGCATCTGTGACCGACCGAAGATTAGAATCTTCAATCAATCTGGGGTTGATGACAGATGTCTGTGGGCGACAGTAGCCACTCACTATAATCATCATATATTTTAAAAAACTAAATAAATAGGACGTACTTTGACATTAAACTAGTAACATAACACTATTCCGAGGCGTTCCAGCTTAGTCCGCAGGGGTAGCAGCACATCTGTGGCCGACCTCAGGTAGGAATATCTAATCCTATCTGGGGTTGATTACAGATGTCCATGGGCGGCAGTAGCCACTTACCATCAGGTGGACTGCATTCTCGTGTGCTACTCTTATATTATAAAAAAAAAATATTATCTCAAAAATAACAAAAACTTATACTCGAATATTATTCACCCTCAAAATTATTCACAAATCCACAACACTAGCGCCATAATACACCTGAAGACAGACTTACAATGCGCGAATCCCCGTTGAAATAATTATCGCGACATCGTTCAAATTCACGGCTAATTAGCCAACAGTTATAGCAATTAGAAACTGGGGTAATGGTCCTAGGAATACGCGATGACATATGCTTTATTAATACGGGTGTGGAAATCTACATTAGTCTAGGAGACGGTTGGGAGTTTCACTTACGCTTTTGGAATTATTTACCACCCAAAGTTTTTACGAACTTTTTTGTATTTGTAAACGCGCGTGAAGTCAACCTGATGGTGAGAGATTTCTCACCAGTAATTTTCGAGTCTAATTAAATCAAGATGGGGTTGAAGACCCGCCTGAAGTCGGCCAGAGATACCTTGCTATTCTTAAGGGTTGGATCGTCTCGGACAACGGTCCCTGTCTTACTACACCGTTCAAACTGACAGCGCTTAACACTACTGTTATACCTACCTTATAATAGATGTTGCGATAGTGCCTTATATTCTTAGTAGCTTATATTCTTGACAAGTGGATCGAAGCAAAAATATCCGAACTTAGCTTTTACTCCGTGAATAGTCAGATTATAAGCGAAATTACATAGACTTATCGAAAGTTTTTAATCGCAGTGTTTGTATTCATTCGCGATACTACGAGTACCATACGCCAATTAACCTATTAGTGAAAAATCTGGGGAAGACCTGAAGCAGGCCTTAACGCATCCACAATCAACAATCTTCGATATAATCTGACCTTGCTCACGACAAATTCAATACAATATCCATAGTAGGTATTCATTCACAAACATCCGCAACCACTCAACAACTATGCGTCCGACATTGTCAATCATTCCCAGTTACATACAAACATGTGTAACTTGGTATACAGTTAGCACATATATTTATACAATGACAGCTCGTACGTCTGTATCTGCCTGCAACTCCAAAATCACCACCGTTATTTAAGCTTATCTAAATATATATAACTCAAAGGTGTCTGACTGACATAGTGATCTATCAACGCACAGCCCAAACCGCTGGACGGATCGGGCTGAAGTTTGGGATACAGGTAGATGTTATGACGTAGGCATCCGCTAAGAAAGGATTTTGATCAATTCTACCCCGAAGGGGAAAAATAGGGGATGAAATTTTGTATAAATCTTTTTGGTTAATAATATTACTTTGTAACGCGAGCGAAGTCGCGGGCAAAAGCTCGTGAAACATAATTGGAGAATTATTATATAATCTAAGACCTGACTGCTTGAAATATAGCGAAGTCAATGTCACTCCCACAGTCTAGAGTCTAGACGAATCCCACGGCACTTCACGTGTGAAAAACAAGGTCTTTGAGTTGCAGAATGTGCTAAAGAATGGAACATACCTACGCGCAAAAAACATTGCCCTCTGCACAAGGGTAAAAATAGTAAATAAACTAAGAATGTCTGTCTATTTCGACATGTATTAAAACAGCCCAAACGTTTCGACGGTATTTTTACACAAAAAGCTGAATTTACAGGATTAAATCTTACGTGTCGTTGAAAAAAATGAAGAACTTACATTTTAATAAAAAATGATACTCAATCTGTCCATTAAACTGTTTTCATCACATAATTTGGCAATGTGTACTGATAATTAATTTGCAGATATATTACTACTCTATCACCAGCACCATTGATCATATTTACATAGTTATGTAATCTTATATATAAAATTTTCGTGTCACAATGTTAGTTACCGTACTCCTCCAAAACGGCTTTACCGATTTTCACCAAATTTTATATGCATATTCAGTAGGTCTGAGAATCGGCTACTATCTATTTCATACCCCTAAGTGATAACGGTTGTTCACCCTTAACATTTTTTTACTTATATGGCAACACAACGTTTGCCGAGTCAGCTAGTTATTAATAAAAATAACCGCTTTCTACACTCACAGCCCCACACTAGGATTCCCTGTATCGTGGATGCCATGGACACACACAAAGACAAAAACACAAACATCCAGACCCAGAACAGAAATCTAAATTCAACATTCAGATATCTGTCTGGCCGGGGATCAAACCCGGAACCCTTTGCGCGTCAGACCGGTATGGTGACCGCCCCGCCACGCGAGTCGTCTATAACACTCGTATTATTTCTAATACGAAACAAAAGGTATGAAAACCTTCTAATAAGGGTAGTTGCAGATCGACCTGATTCCGGCGCACATTAATTTGCAAACGGCACCACTCAAGCAATCGGTGACCTGGTTTCCGAGCGTGTATCTCGTTACGAATATAATGCGGTGGGTAATGTGAACTCAAAGTGTTGTAGATTTTAATGATTGTGCTGTAATAAGTCCCTATGGGTCTTACATGACCTTATTTTTAAGGTTGATTTTATTGTTATATTATGTTCTCTTGCCCAGCCGCATGTAAGGTTTTTAAGTATATGTTTGTATGTATGTCTTATTCTTTGACACGGCCTGCAGCACAAATGGCTTAACGGTTTTTAATAATTATTGACTTTATAATGCCGTTTTAATTGAGTTTAATTATGGTAAATATAATGGTAGGAAGAAACAATCGATTCCGGTCCATTTTTGAACCGCCAGGTTCAAAAATGGACCGGAAAATAAATAGATAAAGCAGACGTGCTACCTGATGGAAAGTAGTTAACGTCACCTATGGACATTTGCAACACCAAAGGAGTCGCCAATGCATCGCCGGCTTTGAAGGAGAGCTCTATTTGCACCTTTTTTAAAGAGCCCCATGTCACAGCGCTCCGGGAATACCTCGGAAGGCACTACCAATTGTTTCAGTTTTATAGATAATGTAGCGCTGCTGTGATCTGGTTTGATGGGTAAGGTAAAACACTCATATAACATGTTCGAACATAGTCCTCAATAGTACGAGTAAGAATTGTTTATGATCTATATTAAGTGGAACTTTTGAAAGGTGGTAGAAGTACCTAGAGTAACTCGACCGGAGAGGTATCACAACTAAAACTATTTCTAACATGAATCAATTGCGTTTCGGTGGAAGCGTCTTGATGTCCACTGAGTTGCATACGAGGCGACTATCTTACGATCTCATAGTCATTCATTCGTCTCTACTTCAGATAAAACCTGTTCTATATTTGACTCATTATTTCCAATCATAGCCATTGCAAATGACGTAAAATCCTTTGGTTTACAAACAATGCTTTCACGTTTAATTCCTTTATTTCCCTATATTGAGTTTCGAACGTAAAGAGTGTGGGTGTTTGTGACAAAACAAACGCCCACAGCCACTCTTGCATATCCATTATGCGTAGGTACACGTGCCGTGTGGGAATATATCGATTTAAACTGCCTGTTATTCTATTTAAATTGACTTCTTTTTTTATAATATAAGAGTAGCAGACGAACATGCAGTCCACCTGATGGTAAGTGGCTACTGCCGCCCATGGACATCTATAATCAACCCTAGATAGGATTAGATATTCCTACCTGAGGTCTGTCACAGATGCGCCGCTACCCCTGAGGACTAAGCTGGAACGCCTCGGGAAAAGTCTGTCTCCCTTACCACACCCTTTAAAACGGAACACAGCAGCGTCTAACACTGCTGTTATTAGGTAGAAATAGGTGTGGCGGTGGTGCCGCCGGAGTCGAACCACAAAGGGTTCTACCACCTTCAAAACTTTGACTTTAGACTTTTAGTAGCAGACGAGCAGGCTTATTGTATGTCCACCAAGTGCTAACTACTGCCGCCCATCTGACATCTGCAATCAACCTCCGACAAGACCAAAATCCCACCCGAAGTCGGCCACAGGTGCGCCGCTGCCTATGAAGACTAAGCCAAAACCCCTCGGGAAAGTCCTCCATTACCACACCCTTCATACCAGAACACGGCAACGCTTAATACCGCCGTTATTATTTAGAAATAGGTGTGGCTGTGGTACTGCCGGAGTCAAAGGGTTCTACCACCTTCTATACTGAACAATGGGTCAAGTGAATGTCGCACGTAGTTCAACTTAACTGTTAGTCGTCAACCATTACTGCTGGGCACGGGTCTCTCAGAGTGACGGGTTTAGGCCATAGGCCTGATTGAGAGGCCGTGAGCTTTATCATTGCTAAGCATTCATGGAGTATATTAGTGAACATATTCTAAGAATAAAGCAGTGAAAGCCTAATGATTAAGAAACACGGCTTCTCGAACGAAGGGTCCGGAGTTCAAACCACAGGCTGATTTTTCAACGTTATATGCGTATTAGAAATTAATTATCATTTGCTTAAAAACGGCGAAGGAAAACATCGTGAGGAAACCTGCATACCTGAGAGATTTATATACAACATGTGAAGTGTACCAATACGCACTTGACCAACGAGATGGACTATGGCCTAATCCTTCTAATTCTGAGAGGAGACCCGTGTCCAGCAGTGGGACAGTAATGTGTTGATGACGATTTCTAAATAAGTCTGTAAATATAAAGAAATAAGTAGAAATAAATATAGATCTTTCTTGTCGCGAAAGTATTTCTTTGATATGCCTAAAACATATTCTTAACTTAACTTTACTTATCAACCAGAACAGAGTTAATTCAACAAGTCGTATTATAACTCGAACACACGGTACGAAAGGGAGAAAGTTTTCGAATACATAAAAAGTTTGCTTTTCTTTACACGTCTCGTGTAAATATCACTTGGGCGAATTTCATTTTACATATTGATCGTAACATTTTATACAGAAAGTTTTATGGGGAGGGGTTTTTAATTTACCTGTGATCCCTAAAAATATTCGTTAACTCGTAATAATTATTAAAATCACAAATTCAACTGCTTCAAAACAATTCATTAAGAAGAGAAGTCCATGTAACGTTTCTGTAAAACTTGTGCCATTTTTATGGAATCCATTTTAGGGAAATTGTTAAAAAGTTTCCCTCGCCGTTTTTCCTCACCTCACCGAAATGTTCGAAAAGAATTATAACTTCAATAAGTTTAAAAACCAAAATTGATCTAGAAACAAATACAAAAATGACGGTCTAAGAATGAATGATGATGATGATGAATTAAATATGAAACAAGAAAATCTTTTAATAGTAATGTTCAGATAATAGACATGTTCGTATGGCATGTTACCCCAAGTATAGTTCGCGCCAAAATGCTAGTCCGCTCTGTAGTTGTTACGAACAGGTGTAGTCATACAATTTGCTATGGCGACGCGATTCATTTCTATATTCAGAGCGGACTAGCAGTTTTACGCGCTCTATACCTATATACCCTTAGAATGCAGTGGCATACGACCACACATACTCCTACGGGCACCTATAATAAAAACTACAATAAAGCTCTTATTATCGCTATTATGACGTTGATGTTATGAATATCTTCAGAAAATTACAACAATTTTAATATAAAAGGTACTCCAATTTTCTTACGTTATATAAATTAAGATTGTGAGGGTGGTATTGGGGGTGGAAGATAAGGGAGGCTGTGAAATCAATATGTTAGAGCTATTCTTGCAACGGGAAAGTTAAAACTGATGCCGGCTTAACTGATACATGTATAATATAACATAATAATAGAGAAGACACGTATTAATATAACTCCGTCGAATTTAAATTTATACATTGATAGTAATATTTTACAGAGAAAGTATTTTGATCCCTTAAAAAATATTATCATCATCATCATCAATGCATTACTGTCCCACTGCTGGACACGGGTCTCCTCTCATAATGAGAAGGATAAGGCCATAGTCCACCGCGCTGGCTAAGTGCGTATTGATAGACTTCACATACCTTTGAGATTTTTTTTTAAATCTCTCAGGAATGCAGGTTTCCTCACGATGTTTTCCTACACCGTTTAGCAAGGGACAGTTCATTTCTAATACGCACATAACTTTGAAAAATCAGAGGTGCGTGTCTGGGATTTGAACCTCGTACCACTCGATCGAGAGGGCGAGTTTTTTTTAATATAGGAGTAGCAGACGAGTATGCAGTCCACCTGATGGTAAGTGGCTCCTGCCGCCCATGTACATTTGTAATCAACCCCAGATAGGATTAGATATTTCTACCTGAGGTCGGCCACAGATGCGCCGCTACCCCTGAGGACTAAGCTGGATCGTCTCGGAAAAGTACGTCTCCCTTACCACACCCTTCAAAACCGAACACAGTAGCGCCTAACACTGCTGTTATTAGGTAGAAATAGGTATGGCGGTGGTGCCGCCGGAGTCGAAGCACAAAGGGTTCTACCACCTTCAAGCTGAGTTGGGCTATAGCTGCTTTTATGGTTCCTAATTCTAGCAATTTCCAAAGGGTTAGAAAGCGACACTCAATTTAAAGGGCACTTTATATAAGACGACGACTAACCGACTCTCCAGGAAGCCAGTTAAAACGGCTCCTAACGTTAAACACTACACCGTACCAATGTTTACTTAGTAACTCATATCCCACGCTTTACGACCACTGGAATCGTCCAGTGTAAACATCCTTATATAGCCCTAGAGACGGTGTTATCTAAGAGTTTATTTTGTGTACTCCCCATATCTTTGGAAGAATTTTAGGTTGATTGTTGTTTTAGTTTAAACATAATTTAATTTTTTTAAGGCTTATTAAGGACATACGGAGTGAAAAATCTGCCTATACTTCCGTATATATTTTCTTTACATATTATATACAACGTAATAATAATGTAATAAAATATATTGTACTTGTACTTTTAAAAGGGCAGACTAAAGCAGAAAAATAACATATTTTTCTGTAAAATATTTCTTTTATAGAAAAAATAAGCATAGCTTGGTCTCAGCACGTTTATTCCACGGTATATATTAAAAAACGTCAATACAGATTGTATACGAGAATACTTTTTCCAAACTGCCACGGCATACTTGACACCATCCATGTCTGAAGTTGTTAGTTAACCTTAACAACTACAGGCTCAAACGAACTACAAATAATTTCACCATCTTTTTATAATAACACCAGCTGACCCGGCAAACTTTGTACCGCTTCAAAATCTATTTATCCAATATATTTCATATAAAATATAGCCTATGTTACTCGTGGATAATGTAGCTTTCGAATGGTGAAAGAATTTTTAAAATCGGTCCAGTAATTTTTGAGTCTATTCATTACAATCAAACAAACAAACAAAGTTTTCCTCTTTATAATATTAGTATAGAAAATATAATGTGTGGACAGTAGCGACATGTAATTGATCAATCTTACCCCCATACATCGACACGTAATATAAAATAAAAGTATATCAAACTCACCCCACCACACTCGGTAACCGCGACGATATCTTAACGACGCTTTTACGACCGCCCGCGTCGTCTCGTGTAAATATCCTCTTATAAACCCAAGCGTCTTATCTACCAGCTATACTCTATGCGAATATAAGCATCGCATACATGAATTTGATACCCTTTAGCCGCTTTGTATGTGTACTTTTGTTTTATAAACTGAAATCTACTTGACATTGACGAAGTAACAAAATAGACTCGTAAATTTACAAAAAATAAAATTGAAGTGTAAGTCTATAAATTTAATATACTCTGTTTTTAAAATGCACGATGCTATAAATATAAAAAAAATATTTATTATTTTGAATGACAGATGAGTTTTTATTTAAAATAACAAATGTTTGATAGTTGTTGTTTGCCGAAAAATAAAATTGAGTCAAATCCGTAATTTTCAATGTTTTTACGGAAGTGTCACCACAAGCGAACTACAAATAATTTCACCATCTTCTTATAATAACAAAATACAATATGTGTACAGTAACGACATCCAATACATCAATCTTTCCCATACATCGACACGTAACAAAAAATAAAAGTATACCCAACTCACCCCACCACACTCGGTAACCGCGACGATATCTTAACGACGCTTTTACGACCGCCCGCGTCGTCTCGTGTAAATATCCTCTTATAAACCCAAGCGTCTTATCTACCAGCTATACTGTGTACTCTATGTGAATATAAGCATCGCATACATGAATTTGATATCCTTTAGCCACTTTGAGGGTACTTACATATAATCTACTTGTCATTGACGAAGTAACGAAAATGTACAAAGCAAAATTGAAGTGTACGTCGAAAATGTACTCGAATACTTAGTTTTCTAAGCTCGTGTTTTTAAAAGCACGACTTGAATTGAATTTCAGATGAGTTTTTATTTGATATACTTAGTTATCTCAACTAGTGTTTTTAGTAGTACGATACGAAAAAACATATATTTTTTTTTAATTTTGAATGACAAATGAGTTTTTGTTTAAAATTGAAATGTTTAAGGGTTGATATTTTTAATCTAAAGATTAAATTGAATAAAATTAGTAAGTATAAGTCTTGTTGCGTCAAGACTCAAGAGTGAAAATGTCCAAAAGTCTCAAATTTACGCTTATTTTTCGACAAAAAATATTTTAATATAAACAATGTTTATAATCTCATTACAAAATGGTCCTTCGAGCCGGATAATCAAACCATCCTATCGTAACAATCGCATCTCGTTAAAACTCGTTAAAACGCAAATGCGTTTAAGTGTAAACTCTTAGTAAAACTATCATCTACACGGAGGGGGCGTAACTTGCACCAGGTTCAGAAGGCGATATGATGTCTACTGAATTAAGATTAAAACTACTTCGCAACAATACGCTACAAATATGTATGATGGTATATATTTTAAACCATGCAGTATGAACCACCCTCCCTCCCACAAAGGATGCGTGTAGATGCAAAAAATAAAAATATACACCACCATACATACCACCACCAACACGTGTTTCGCTCCAAAACGGAGCATCATCAGGGTAAGATGACTCTACGACGGTTAATCGTTAAGTGACGCTGTCAACCTAATACATGCCTTTTATAATGGTATCCAACCCTCCCTTCCACAATGAAATGTAAACAACTGATGTCTACTGAGTCAGACAATTTCGTGTAGGTGTTAGATCCTTTGCGTGGGATGCATAATGCCTAAAAACAGCAGTGTTAAGCGCTGCTGTGTTCTGGTTTTAAGGGTGTAGGAAGGGAGACATACTTTTCCCAGGTGTTCCAGCTTAGTCCTCAAGGGTAGCAGTGCATTTGTGGCCGACCTCAGGCAGGAATATCTAAGTCTATCTGGGGTTGATTATAGATGTCCATGTGCCGCAGTAGCCACTTAACATCAGGTGGACTGCATGCTCGTCTGCTACTCCTACATTATATAAAAAAGTATAAAATCTTAGTAAAACTATCATCTACACGGAGAGGGCGTAACTTGTACCTTGTTAGGACGGCGATAAGCTGTCTACTGAGTCAGCAAGTTTCGTGCAAGTGTTAGGCCCTTTACGTGGGATACGTAATCGAACTTAAAAATTTGATCTTCATTCATAGGCATTATATCATTTTGTTTTCTTTGTTTGTATCATCTCTCAGAATCTTTTCCAAATTCTTTTTTTAATCACAGATTCTTTTCCAAAAAAAGAAATTTAATTTACAATGAGTGTAGCAATAAATCAATAGTAAATTAAAACCTTCTCAATGTTTTCGCCTTTAGAATGTGTATCTACAACTCATTACAAAATGGTCCTTCGAGCCGGATAATCAAATGCGTTTCAAGTGTAAAATCTATCTGAGTAGAACATAGATTAGTAAAGATTACTCACTAACCTAACCTAACCTAACAAGAAAATGTACCTAGTTTTGAAAATTGAAATAGTTGCGTAAAAAGCTTTTGCCACGTCTCCGTGCCAAAATGTCCCTAACATATTTAAAATAATTATTTATTTATTATGTAAATTACGCAGTATTAGTTATTTATTCGTAATTTTTCTCTAAAAATGCTTTTATTTGTCAAGAATTCAAAAACAGAACTTACTAATAAGCCGTTTGTGGCTTCATTCAATTTCAAGGCGGCGAAGTATCTTTACTAATCTATGGAGTAGAACTATTAGAGGGGGCGTAACTTGTACCTTGTTAGGGCGGCGATAAGATGTCTACTGAGTCAGCAAGTTTCGTGTAGGTGGCAGGCCCTTTACGTGGGATGCGTCATTGATTGTCGAACCTTCAAACTCCATGATATTTTTATATAAGTACAATTTCTTTTATGTTGGTTGGATATTTTATGGTGTACAAATATAGTTTTACACTTATTTAAAAGACACGTATACATTAGTTTTTAGTATAATTATGTTAACTGAATGTTGTCGTGTTTAATTAGCATGCAAATATTGGTTGTTTAAGCCTGATAATAAATAACGATCTTATAAACTTTCAAATAACAATAATTATTTATAAATTACAGAGATATGACTTTATACTTTATGGATATATTTTTATTTGATTTTTGCACAGTAATATAAACTTTGCACAAAATACGCTGTCATAAATTGATACATTAAAAATTGGTCCTTCAAGCCTTGTAATACACAAAATGATCTTATAAGACCAATGACTGCGTAACACAGTGGGGTTTATGAGGCGTAAACCCGCCCTTGTCGGGTTAGCGCTGAGTCAGCAAGTTGCACGACTCGGCCGGATATCTACACCTGTCAGAATATCCATCTAAAGGTACAAGGCAATTTGTGAGAAGGAAAATGGCGGACAGCGGTGATTTTACACTTAACAGACACGTACGGAATGGTTTTCGTGAGATTGGGCAAAAAAAATCCATTCCGCTTTATTACTATACGAAAATTGGCACTTCGAGCCGGATAAAATATATCATGAACTTATAGGCTACTTACTTAATCGGGATGCGATTTGAAACTTTATAAACCCATTCGGTTATGCTTTTATACAATTATGTTATTTTTCAAGTAATTTCTTCAGCTAAATTAGCGAAACTCGTTGCTTCGATTCGAACATTTAACGATTAGGGCTACTTGGGTAACATGTATTGCTTATATTGTCCGGGTCCAACCCCACTTCCCCTACGAATAGACGAAAAATATATTTAATAACGAGCTTTTGCTCGCGGCTTCGCTCGCGTTAAGAAGTAATATTTTCATCCCCTATTTTATCCCCTTGGGGATAGAATTGATCAAAATCCTTTCTTAGCGGATGCCTACGTCATAACATCTACCTGCATACCAAATTTCAGCCCGATCCGTCCAGTAGTTTGGACTGTGCGTTGATAGATCACTATGTCAGTCAGTCACCTTTGAGTTATATATATTTATAGATAAACATTTTGGAAGTAGGACACACTTTTCAAATAAGAGGACTTTTTTCACTGATCCAATCCGATTAATTTTTGAACGAATTCAAAGAAAGGTTCAACTTCCGCCGGAAACGAATCCGGAACACACCGACGTTCTAAGGAACGTCCCCTTTACAAAGCTGTACTAGACAATCACAATTACACACAATTTTATATTTTTGAAAATTGATACTACTTTTAAGACAATATCACAAACAATTCTAATATGGACCTTATTTTTCAAGAACGTATTATAAATAATTCTAATCTACCTTTCAACACAAGTTTCTCATAATATAACAAAGCAATTAAGCGGTTGTTAGAAATACGTTAGAATTTTCGCAGTCATACAGTTTCTCTGGGAACGGACCTCTGGATACGTACATACTCGTATCTGTCGATAGCTGAACTCGTCATATCTAGTTCATAGCAATTTAGCATAGCAGTAGACAGAAAATTAGTAAAAAGGTTCGATACAAATAAGAGTAGACAGAGAATCTCATATACATTTACGTATTTTCAGAATAATTTATTTTCTTAACGAAATTGCCATAATCCTTACTAATATTACAAATCCGAAAGTAACTCTGTCTGTCTGTCTGTTTGTCTAGTTGTCTCTTCTTCACGCCTAAACCACTGAACCGATTTTAATGAAATTTTGTACATAGATAGTCTGAGATCCGAGAAAGGATATACAAACGCTTTCTACACTCAAACGCTTTCTACACTCACAGCCCCACACTAGGATTCCCTGTATCGTGGATGCAATGGAAACACACATAGACAAATACACAAACACCCAGACCCAGAAGCACACATCTAAATTCATCATTCAGATATCTGTCTGGTCGACCGTCGAACCCGGGACCCTCTGCGCGTCAGACCAGACAGACAGACATAGGATAGTTTATATCCCGGAAATCCCACGGGAACTAGGGATGGCGATCTAAGATCGATTAATCGGAGAATCGATCTCTTGGACCCAAAACATCGATTATTTTATTCGATATCAGTAAGGATTGAATCGTAAACTATGCATTTGATCAAGTGATAATCATTAGCAAAGTTGAGGGTACGAATTTACAGTTTTATGTATGTTAGTATGTTATGTTATTTTCTTTTAAACGCGGGCGAAGCCGCGGGCAAAAACTAGTCTTAAATAGTATCTTTTGGTAAACGTAATACGAAATTTTTAAAGCTTATTATTGAAATGCAATATTTTGATGCACAATGAGAGAGATAAATACATTGCTTTTAACTATAAATTAATTTAGAACGTCCAAGCCGCAGGACTTAATTCTGAATCGTCTAAATTGAACACCGAAGCTTAGGCTTAAGACTAAATGCCATCAAGCGTATAGCAATGCCTTTTCAATAAACAGAGTTAAGTCCCATAATAAAGGGGGGTAAGGTTCAATAGCGTATCGCGATGTTATCCAGCGATTTACTGCGCTCCCCTTTGTGGCACAGGAGATTAGGGAAATATGCAGATTCTGTTACGCTTAGTATAGAATGGGCTAGCTTTGTGTATGTAACCACTAGAATGGGTCCATTTATGTACCCTCACACTAATATCCTTACGATTTTTCGATTCTTACGGGAGAATACCACATTGCTCTCAAGATAGAACATGTAAGATACTATGATTGTAAGAAAACTAAGGAACTGATTGCTTTATCCATTCATCCCAACCCTACCGATTCTTCATCCATCCATCCATCAGCCTTTAAGTGTCCACTGCTGGACATAGGCCTCCTCTAATCTGAGCCACTCCGACCGGTATTGAGCCGTCTGAATCCAGCGGTTACCGCCGTCCGCTTCAGGTCATCAGTCCACCTGATCGGGGAGCGTCTTAATGATTCTTAGACATTACATATGTTCTAGTTTACCTTTTCTTTTGGAAATTAGAATAGCATACGAACACTCCATCTTAAGATAAGTGGTCACTGTCGTCCAAAGTATGTACATAAAAATTTGTGAAAATATCCAATACACAACCAAATACAATTTGAGATACGTAATCGTTATTTACTAATGGGTTGCAATGAACATCCAACATCAGTAATATTAAGTACATCGCCATTATTAAACATTGACAAGTAAACAAGGCGATGACGTCACAGCTTCCATTCAACACTGAAAACCGCTAATGAGTCAATGAAAATGTCCGACCAAAATCCTTTTAATTCGTTTCGAACGTTGGCGAATTAATTCTCATTTGTTAAGCGCTTTTCCCGCTAAATAATTGCACTGAAAGTCCGGACGTAATTGTAAATGAAAAATGCATATAATTTTTATCCGACTGCGGAGAATAATATTTTTTTGAGTATATGTAGGTATGTATATAATTATATGTATGTAATATGTCTCATTCTTTGGCCTGCCGACATCCCAAACGATATGACGAAGCTTATTTAAGAACTGTTGACTTCTCAAACTTGCTTTCAAGTTTTCAATCAAGAACTCCAGTTGGCCAACCTATTACAGTTCCAGTGCTAGGCAAGAGTCTCCTTTCTGAGTGAGAGGGGATTTTTCTATAGTTCACCACGCTGGACATGTAAAACTGGTAGACTTCACAAACTGTTGAGATAATTTTTAAAGAACTCGCAGATACGAGTATGTAGTTTTCTCACGATGTTTTCTTACACTATTGAAACAAATGATAAAGTAATTTCTAACACGCCGAGATCACTGCTATATTAATAAAACAGCATAAAAAGGAACCATTTAAAAGGACCTAATTCAATAACATCCCGGGAATGTCGCACAAGGCAGCTTATAGCAGATCTAACAAATCTAATCTTAAAATGTATTACTATGCAAATTCCATTATGCTGCACACAATGCCGTATAGAATCATCTAGTTACAGTAACTGCTCGATAAGCTCGTTTAGATGAGCTTTAAAAGCACAAAAGCTTGCTCGTTTGATGAAATAATGGAGACGTATTAGCTTATCTTCTAATTTATAGAAATTGAGAAGCTGAAAAATATGTAGAAACTGAACGATTTTTGGTAACTTAAAAATAGTAAAGTTATGAAAACAAAAACATATAGTTATTGTTTTTATAACGTTCCCATGTTTTGGAGATTTTTAAGAGAAATACAATTGTACAAAAAATGCTACTTGTCCGGCTACGAGTGAATGTCATTTTGAATATACTTTTTGCAAGTAGGGATGTGAATGCCCGTTAATAATAATCAATCAGAATATTTCTAAGCAAAAATTGACCAACTTCAAAGTTCATTAGGTAAAAACTGGTAAAATTGTGTAATAAGAACAAGCTTTACGTGGACAAAAACTTATTAATTGATTTACACTGAAATAAGTGAAAGTCTACGAAAGTAAAATGTTGAAAGAAATTATACTTAACACTAATGTTTTCGTCGCAATTGAAGCTTACACCAGTTGCATATAAAACCACCCTTACCTGCAAAGAAAAAGAAACAATAAATAATTAGTGTCAATTTCAAAATAAAATAAACATTAAGGAAATTATCATCAGAACATAAAATGAAGCTGCAGTAATAACCAAGTGGTAAGAATTTCGGTAAAAGCAGTGATAGAAACTCGGCCTCTCAAACTAGGGGTCTTAGGTTCAAATCCTACGCACGCACCTCTGATTTTTTAAAGTTATGTTCGTATTAGAAATTAATTATCACTTGCATAAAAGGTGAAGGAAAAAATCGTGAGGAAATCTGCATTCCTTAGAGATTTATATAAAAAAAACTCAAAGGTATGTGAAGTCTACCAATACGCACTTGGCCAGCGCGGTGTACTATGGCCTAATCCTTCTTATTCTGACAGGAGACCAGCAGTGGGACAATATTGGGTCGATGACGAAGAAACTCGCCCTTGGAATCGGAGTTCCATGATTCAAATCAAAATGCGTCGTAAGTATTGAAAATTAATTATCAATTGCTGTTACGACGAAGAAAAACATAGTGAGTAAACCGACGCGCCTGAAATATCTAAAAAAAAGTTTTCAAGGTTATGTGAAGTTTACTAATCTCCACTAGGCCAACGCCATGGATTATAGCTTAAATGTCCCTCACATCAAAAGACCCATTGCCCAGCAGTGGAACAGTAATTGGTTGAAGATTATATGATAAAAAGACAGTTTCTCTAGAAAATATATGTGAAAAATAATATACCTAAGTAATAAAGTGCCTAAGTAATAATTCAAAAAGTGCATCAAAAAATGCTCTGTAAAGAACCTATTTTGAATTTAAAAAAAGATTTGAAAAAAAAAATGATTGCGAAAATATTGTCACAATTTTACAATATAGTTTAGATGTATGTAGGTATGACTTAAGTAATAAGTATTGCTAATATTAATTTATGAAGCTGAAGGTTCCACGCCAACGCCCTATTGAAAACCTACGCGGCGGGATAGACGTTTAATTTTAGCCCATTGTTTCAATGTAAAACTGAGCTTCAAGTTTCCAAGATTGGCTCGAACTATTCTTATGTCCCACGGTTCTACCTACAGGTTCTGAGGAAGTTTAGAAGCGTTTTGTACAACCCGGTGCCAATAGTTCACTGAAGATGTATGAGGAGACCATAGATTAGTAAAGATTTCCAATCACTATTTAAGTACGGGTTTGTTGACCTTAGCGAACTTTCTAGACATAATTACAACAACTTATTTTTTTTAGTAGCAGTACCCAGCTACTAACTACTGCTGCTGCAGACGAGCAAGCAGTCCACCTCATGGTAAGTCGCTGCTGCTGCCCATGGACATGTATAGTCAACCCCAAATAACATAAGATGTCCCCTGAGGACTAAGCTGGAACACCTCGGAAAAGTATGTCTTCCATATCACACCCGTCAAACGAAAACCAGATCACAGCAGTGTTTAACACTGAACCGAACCACAAAGGGTTCGTCAACCTTAATTGATTCACATAAAAATAAACCCACCAATGACACATTTACAGACCCCAGCGAGCTACTCAATACAAAAACGAAATACAATCGAAGCGAAACTTCGCATCGCTATAAATAGAATGTAATAATAAATCTCCGTTGACCCGAGAAACACCTCAGTTAGAACCCTTACAAAATGTTTAAAAGCGCCACGTTAACTGAGTTTGAAAGTTTTTCGCAAACAATACCGTCTTGGAATACTTTGATGTTAGGGGTGCAGCAGACTTAGAGGTGTAACCGTGCCCATGTTTTATAACAGGGTTGGTTTTTATCCGACGGCAGAGGGTAATGACTTTCTTTATACAATTAAAATAGCAAGCAAGGAGAGAAGTTCGCTTGAAGTGGCTATACCGCCCACGGACATCTTAATACAGCTGTCAGAAGAGGTGTGACGGTGGAGCCTCCTACGCGAATCCAGGAAGGATTCTACCACCTTTGGATACCTCTGCGCGTCAGAGTTAAATGTAAAATATATTATACTAGCTGACCCGGCAAACGTTGTGTTGCCACTTAGGGGTAAGAAAAATAGATAGTAGCCGATTCTCAGACCTACTGAATATACATATAAAATTTGGTGAAAATCAGTAAAGCCGTTTCGGAGGAGTACGGTAACTAACACTGTGACACGAGAATTTTATATATAAGAAGATTATCGCGACCAAGCCCGTAAACCACAACTAGTATTCAATAACCCTGTAATGGAGTCAAACACCTCGACAAAGTAATTGACACCCGACAAAAATTCGAAAGGTGAAAGCGACACCGAAACTTTTAAGGGATGAAAGTCGGTGGAAAAGTTTAAGGGTTTATCAAGTATGCTAATAAAAAGTGAAGTTTATATGAAAACTTTACATGAGTCGCTCCGATAAAGAGAGAATATGAAAATCGTATTCGCAACACGTTCTAAAACAATGCGTGTAAAGAAAAGATATTTTTACCTGTATTTTTCTTTTACACTGTGGATTGTGTATAATTTAGCTATTATCTTAAGTTCTATAAATAATTCCGTGGCTTCAAAAACTTTTTGGTAACATAATGAAGCATGATACCAATTTCAAAAATGCTGTTTTTGACGTACATAGTTGATTTGGAACTAATTCTGAATACTGAAGTTAATATATAAGCTACTTATAATACTTTATCAGGTTCCAATTTCCATTCCGTTCCGATGTTCTGTTCCGATTTCCAAGAGTAACTAGTTTGAATCGTAAAATTGCACGAAATTAACAGACATTTTCTGTTTTATTAAACGTTCTGTCATTTATTCAACGTGCAAATGAACACTTAAATTTATATTAAAAAAAATATATACAGTACAACGAAAATAGAAACAAAATACATAATTGAACTGCTATTTTAACATTTAGTCATTTTTAGGCTTAATGAATACTATCTAACATCCTATTATATTTGTCTTTGTTTTTTTTTTACAACAAGCAATAACATGTCTTTGGCTAATTACGAGAATGCTGTGCATACTTATAATTGGCACGTATATAGGGTACATTATTACTATTGTATTTAAGTTGATAATGTTACGTATACTATGCTGTTTGTATGTCTAAATAAATAAATATATAAATATCATTTTCAGTACTGAATATCTGAAATCTGAACAGCGAGCGTATAAAAAAACGAGCAACCGTCATTTTTACAATCTTTTTTTTATTGGCTCGTATTATACTACTACATACAACTCGGATATATGGCTGCCATAAAAATGTTTGGGACGAATAGTTGCCAAACTTTATATGTAAGGTTTTATTGTCGTCATTAATGTTTTCGTGACACTACATTTTGTAGCATTTTCCATCACAAAGGGTATGTATGCAAACTCTATGTAAAGGAAATAAGGTACAATTTCCACCAATTTTTGATAAAGTGAAAGTGATCGCGTGAATTACCTTATTTTGTAATCATATAAAAATGGCATCTTATTTACAACGTAATTCTCAACTTTTTTAATATCATCGTGTTTTTATGTTACCTGTCAGAACTTTTACAAATATTTTATGCTCATGTTCTTATGCTATGATCATCCGTATTAGGTGTCATAAATACACATATCAAATTTCAATACACGAACACCCAGACTAAAAAAGTGCAAATTGTTACACGTCACACACTTAATAAAACGTTTTTAACAAAATCCTTTTATTATCACTTTTTTATCCATCTTCAAAGCAAATATTAATTAATTTCTAATGTTCAAATTAGTTTGTAATGTAACTTCAAATCAGAGGTACCTTGAAATACAAATCCTAGACCTCCAGAGTAGAAGAAATTACATTAATTACCTTCGAATTATTGTATAATACTTTAATTTGCAACATTGTTTACAACAACAATCTTACTATCATCATCATCATCATTAACCCATTACTGTCCCACTGCTGGGCAACGGTCTCCTCTCAGAATGAGAAGGATTAGGTCATAGTCCAACGCGCTGGCCAAGTGCGTATTGGTAGACTTCACATACATTTAAAATTTATTTTTTATAAATCCCTTAGGTATGCAGGTTTCCTCACGATGTTTTCCTTCACCGTTTAAGATAATTAATTTCTAATCTTAGTCCGATACTATAATAATATTGTAAAACGCGTTTAAACATAAATTCGCTTCCATTAAATGCCAGATAAGTTTTACGTAAATATCTCGTTTACCCAAGAAATTTTGGATTAATTAAAACGAGAACGCCTGCTAGGAATTCATTTAGCGTCTATGAAGATAAATCTTGGTGAGACTAATAATTGAACTGCTTTCAAGATTGCCATGTTGGGTGATTAATGGATTGCTGGTACGTGTGAGCGGTGGTTTCTTAGCTTTGACTATTCCGATTTCAATTTTAAATTTGGTATTAGGTTAAAGTTTAACAAAGTGTTTTTTTGTATAATATGCCAGTCCACCTGATGGTAAGTACTGCCCCGCCCATAGACATCTGTTATCAACCTCAGATAGGATTATCTAATCCTATCTGAGGTTGATAACAGATATTCCTACCTGAAGTCGATCAATGATGCATGCTACCCCTGAGGACGAAGGTAGTAGAACCCTTGTAGTTCCACTCCGGCGGCACCACCGCTACACCTATTTCTGCCTCATAACAACAGTTTTAAGCGCTGCTGTGTTTCGGTTTCAAGGGTGTGGTAAGGGAGGCATACTTTTCTGAGGCATTCCAGGTTAGCCCTCAGGGGTAAAAGCGCATCTGTGGACGACCTCAGGTAGGAATATCTAATCCTATCTGGGGTTCATTACAGATGTGCATGGGCAGCAGTAGCCACTTACCATCAGGTGGAGTGCATGCTCGTCTGCTACTCTTATTATATATTAAAAAAAAGGTAGAAAAAAAAGTGTTGCGGTGGTGCTACAAGAGTCGGGCCACGAAAATCCTGATACTTATTGTTATATGAAAATAATTGAAATAAATCTGTTAATTTAAAAAAATACTCATATAATACCAATAATTGTGACTATAATAACAAGACAGATACAGAAAAAATCTTAATTTTTTTTATCAAAGAAAATATTATTTTCTTTATTGGCCATTTTTTAATTAAATAGAAGACACTGTTACTGCTAGGTCAACGACTATCCCCGTATACCTACAGCTACCTCCAGTAGTTAACCTCAGAAGAAAAAGGGACCCGAAGGTAATTATATCAGGCGCATTACGGTCCCCTTTTCTCGTCTACGTGACGTATTTACTAAAATCCGTAATATCTTGACGTGGCGTTCGCTGAATTCACTTTAATTTCGTTTTTGAGAGTTATCTTTTTCGTTTTGCTGCTTATAAAAAATGTTATACGTGAAATTGTTTTTAAATGGAATGGCTGGATTTTTGTTTTTTAAGTATGGACGAGCTTGCAGTCCAATTGATGGTAGGTGGTCATTGCCGCCCATTGACATTATGCGTTGATTACACCAAGGTAATATTAGACTCTTAGAGGTTGGTATCAGATACAGTCCTGAGGACTTAACTGGAACGTCACGGAAAAGTGTGTGCAAGCTCTAGGACAAATAGTTTGTTTGCAGCCAAATAAATTATGAAAATTATTCGTGGCGTGGTGGAGCGGTCACCATACCAATGACACGCACAGCGATCTGGATTCTATCCCCGGTTGGAAACAAATAACGTATTTTAAATTATTATTCTGGATCTGGGAGCTCATCTGCTTCCTTTTGTATGTCTTTAGCACCCACATTACAAATAAAAAAAACAACATAAATAATTAATACCAAAAGACATTATCGATCTATCCGAGAAAAGGTTTAAATCTACTATAAAATTAACTTTATGTAAAAAAAGCTTATTATAATGTAAATCAGTACTTAAATGATAAATCCGTATGGTATGACAACTCCAGCTCCAACATCAAAAATTAATTATATGTACCACTATGTAAAATTGTATATTATTTACCCTTTAAAAGATGCAAATATGCACACGTATGGAGTTTCTTGCGCCGCTTCTTCTCCATAGCGAAATACCTTCCGAAGCGGTGGTAGTTTGTTGACTTTCAAAAAGTATTCTATATGAATAAATTTTTGAATAAATGATATTTGAATTTGAATTTGAATTAAAGTTTGTAAAAAGCGTTATTTGACAGCAGACTTTGAAGAAAGCGAAAACCAAAATAAAATATTTAATATCTATACGCAAATTTCGTAATAAAACTTCCAAAACTAAAGTTAAGGTACCAAATGTGAGAACTCACCACAATCGTTACAATTCAGGCGTTTCGCGAAGCATTCAGAGTTGGCGGCAATCTGTGCGAGCGACAGATGGTGTTGCCGAAGTTTTAGTTAAATTTATCGCCGTTTAATAGAATAAGCTGATATTGATGACAATGAATATTAAACTTTGACGTTTATTTAAAGCAATGAGCGGTTACGCTTGTATTAAATTACTTTGTTACGTTAATATGCTTTACAATTTATACATTTGAAAGCTGTTTTCGTCTATAATTATGATGGGATTATTTAAGTCTAAATTCCGCCCTTGGCCAACGCGGTGGATTGTGGCCTGAGCTACTCTCAGTCTGAGCGGAGACCCGTGCCCAGCGATGGAATAGTAATAGGTTAACGATGAAGTTAGATAAACATAAGTTATACATATAAATGTATATACATAAATATTCTATTACGTATTAATAAAAATATAAAAGGGTTAAAACATATTTTTGGTTAAACGCTAAGCATATTGGCAGCCATTTGTCAATGTATCCCAAGTTCAAACCAAAAGTTCAGTTTATGTAATTTAAAATTCAGTTCCTTAAAATTCTTATAAGTGTATTCTAGATGCTAACGAAAACATTTGTAGGGCATATACACACATACACACGATACCCTAATAAATACAACCAAACGCACACAAGCCCAAACGTGGATACAACACACGTCCCATTCACGTCACTAAACACCACAAATAAAACATAAAACCGATTTATTTATACAAACACCCGAATATCGTTTGAAAACCTTTTATTACCGGTAACTCGACCAATCACTGTTTATTTTCACTAGCAACTCCTTTGAGAATCGCAAATGAGCTGAAAATTTACAAACAGAGAACCAATTTCGTGCACGAAAGTTGAAAAACATTGCCGAAGAAAATTTTGGCATTTGAATCGGCAACACGCGATGTGGCCACTCGTCTCACGTGGAGCGATGAGCGTTACACGATATTCGTGCTAATGAAGCTACATATACGTGTTGTAAGTGAATTACGCATGATTGCAATCACTATAATGTAGAATGGGTTGTTACGTTATTTTTTTACGATATTGAATGCTTGAAATGTATAATTAACAGCAGCAAGTAGTAAGTGGTGGATAAAGTAATACGACGGCACATAAACAACTCACATTCACAACATTACCAAAATCTACTATGACCATCAAAATACGTCTAATTGAAGTTGTGCTTTCATTCAAGAGTCTGCTAAGATTTATTAACAAAAAACTATCTACATTCACAGCCCCACACTAGGATTCCATGTATCATAGGAGACATACAAAGACACAACACACAAATACGAAGGAACACATACAAAGACGAATACCCAAACATTCAGACCCAAATAACATATCAAAATTGATAATTCAGATTGATTTGGGCGGGTATCGAACCCGGAACCCTTTGCGCGTCAGACCGGTACGATGACCGCTCTGCCACTCAGGTTCTGACATTGCGTGCAATACCACTCGCAACTCGCTCACCGCCTCTCGCGACCACTGAAACACAAACCTACCGCACTTTTGAATTAGATCGCGTAAATAAAGTCGACATCGGAATAAATAAAGTCCCACTAAGACCCCGAGTGAGACGTAAGACTCGTAAAAGGTTCTTAAAGGGTGTACGTGGGTGGAATTATTGGCTAATTTGAGCTTGCATACTCGTTTAAAGCGACAGTTACGAGTATACGGGACAAGGATCGATTTGTTTACAAGATACTGTGTGATTAAAGGAGATTTATTATTACGTATATATTTTTTTTATGTTTTACTTTTTAACACGCTGTTTTTATAATATGGAAGTAGTAGACGAGCATGCAGTCCACATGATGGTAAGTGGCTACTGCCTCCCATGGACATCTGTAATCAACCCCAGATAGGATTAGATATTCGTACCAGAGGTCGGCCACAGATGCGCCGCTACTATTTAGGACTAAGCTTGACAAAGGGTTCTACTATCTTTAAAGCATCCTTTACTAATTAATTTCATAGTACGTGAAAACACGTTCATATATAATTAAGGCGATGATTATTATTATGTTGATACATTTGATCTCAGAACATCGAAATGCCGTGTAAATTATCTCAATAATGCTGACCGCTACTAAAGCTCAAGAAACCTGTATCTTTAGAGTTTATTTAGTGCTTAAAGAGATTGCCAAATTTCCTGTCAACTGCTCGGCGCCTATTTAGTAACTTATGCGTCTATAGTGACGCGATAATCGACTGTTAATAGATTCAATGTGAATCAAATAAACATGTAAAATTAAACATAGACCATTCAAGCAACAAATAGGAGGACCGAGAGGCAGTAGTTTAAATAACTGTTCAGTACCTTGAGCGACAAAATGGAAGCCTTAACAACTGTCGCTTAAGCATCGACTTCGCATACTTTAAGAATTTTTCAAGACTGTTCTCAGGTACGTCTAATATTTTCCTTCACCTTTCAAGCAAGCCTTCACTTTTAATACACACATAACTTCAAGACATAATCGTTCTTATGTCTTCGGGATTCGAACTTCGTCACCCAAATTTCGGACGCCAAAATTCATTCTACTAGGCTACCATGAACGCTATGAAGCTCAAATATTAGGCCAGTAACGTGGGTGTGACGTCACCGAGCGTCGAAGCGCGCAACGTCATAAAAGCAACTAACAGGACAGTGACACGTGATATTAAATTCCTCGTCAGATCTTCGCCGTTGTCATGATCGCCTGGTACTCGGTACTTGATTAAAGTGAAAATATTTACTACAAAATATTTAGTAATATTACTGTAGGTAGTAATAGTGAACACGTTTGATATTGAAGAAATTTTACTTTGTTAAGCTGTGATATTGTCATCATTACCCCATTACTGTCCCACTGCTAGGCACGGGTCTCCTCTCATAATGAGAAGGAACAGGCCATAGTCCACCGCGCTGGCCAAGTGCGTATTGGTACACTTCACGTATCTTTGAGATTTTTTTATAAATCTCTCAGGTATGCAGGTGTCCTCACGATGTTTTCCTTCACCGTTTAACAAGTGATAATTAATTTCTAATACGTACATAACTTTGAAAAATCAGAGATGCGTGCCTGGGATTTGAACCTCAGACCTCTCGATCGAGAGACCGAGTTTCTTAACCACTAGGCTATCACTGCTTTTTGTGATAGTGTAGTGGTTAGAAACTCGTCTTCTCATTTGAGGGGTGCGAGGTTCAACTTAGAGACACGCCTGTGATTTTTAGAAATTATGTGCGCATTAGTTATCACTTGCTTAAACGGTGAAGGAAGACAACGTGAAGAATCCTCCCCACATGAGTTCTAAAAAGTTCTAGAATTATTCCTCGAGAAGTCTTCTGTAAGAGGAAAGGGTTGACGATAAAGAAACTGTGCATTTTGGTACAAAAGTTTATACTTCGTTTGAGGTACCGCTGTCACACTTTTATAACTTTATGTACAAAATACTATCATTTGGGTACATGAATAATCTTGCGTATATTCCCAAGAGTTATACCATCTGTTTTATCAAGTTTCGTACTCAATCCGAACAGAGCGATAACTAGCTCTCGATACAGTCAAGACCAATCGAAAAACTTCCCAATATCTCACTCCACCCTTTCGCAAAGTTCGTATCGCGGCCATTGTTAGCTCCCCCGAACACGAGGTGAGAGGGTAATAATTCAGAATACTATTAAAAAGAAAAATACTATAGTCTGATTCATAATTAGGTGTCCAAAATGTAAACAAAGGTGTTGTCCTATCAAGAAAATATGTTTCAAATGGTAGTTTCTTATTTTTGACAATATTAAATTAATACAACAATAATAAAATAATAATCTAAATAAATTAAGATCAATTCAAATTTTCTAATATTTATATTACCTCAATTTCGTTCCATACAGTAATAATAATAAAAAACAAGGTTTATGGTAGAAAATGTGATAATGGTAACACAATCGGAACCCAAGACATTTCTTGTGCAGTCATTTTTAAGTTTCGCAGCTGATGTTATTCATTTTCGTGACTGTAATCGAACTCGAAAGTATTATCGTTTTCATAGCGTGTTTGTTAAATTGTGAATAATTGTAAAGTTTTCGTTTTTTGTTGATTTTGTTAAAGTTTTTGTTTCTTGTTAATTTTGACAGTGACATTTATTTGTTTACATTTTGGACACCTAATATAGAAACAGACTATAGAAAACGATTGGTACGTATCATATCGTATCGTATAATATCATATCTACAAATCGATAATAAATAATGAAATGTCATAAGTCATAATTGTAACGTAACCTTCCAGTGTAACCATTTGCGTTCCAAAAATCGTTTCACCATACCGGTTTGATACGCATAGGGTTCCCGGTTCCATCCCCGGTCAGACATGCACCTGATGGATTTAGATCCATTCTGAGTCTGGGTGTCTTTGTATTCGTCTATGTGTGTGTCGATGGCACTCACGACATAGGGAAACCTAGTTTGGGGACATACGCGTAGGTTTGTTTTTTTATCATGTCACAAAAACTCTTGGGTACATGAAGTTTATATACTGATAAATATTCCCAACGCCCATAAATAAATATTATATAATTTGTTTTACAAAGTTTCATACAATTCCCAAAAAAGTATACCAACGATTTGTTTTATCAAGTTTCTTGCCCAAATCGAACAGAGCGTCAACTAGTTCTCAATATACTATATTGAGACTTGATTACAAGTCCGATCGAAAAACTTCCCAATATCGCACTTCACCCCTTTCCAAAACTTCGTGGCCATTGATAGCTCCCCCAATACGAGGTGAGAGGGTAATAATTCTTAATAACTTCTATTATAACGCTAAGAGGTCATTCAGAGTTGAGGTACAAGTTTTCAAACACTTTGGACGTATTACTGGGATAGATTTGTAGATTGAACCGTTTTATTCATGGACTAATGAAAAAGCAATTTCCCTTTCATTCTATGTAAATGATAAAGTAATACTGACTAAATATGTATAAATATAGATATCCATCAATACGCACTTGGCCAGCGCGGTGGACTATGGCCTAATCCTTCTCATTCTGAGAGAAGACCCGTGCCCAGCAACGGGACAGCAATGGGTTGATGATGACTGACTAAATTACTATAATATTAAGTGCGTCAGTAAAGTTTATCACATAATTGTTTAAACTTACTTTACTTATTTCTTTAAGAAATTATGACATAAAATCTTATATATGAATACTGAAATTTCTTGCACATGTCCATGAGAGGCAATGACCTTAACTGCTAACTCTTAACGTTTTTACTTTTATTTTTATGAAATTGAAGTAGCAATGAGCAGTCTACCTGATGGTAAGTGGTCAGTGCAGCGTACATCAGTAATCGTCTCCAAACAAAATGGAACGTCTAGATCATGCCGTTCTTCACACACCTTCGAATACTTTCTTTTTCAGAACAGATGACTATTCCTCACGATGACTGTCACCTTCATCTATACTAATATTATAAAGAGGAAAACTTTGTTTGTTTGATTGTAATGAATAGGCTCAAAAACTAATGGACCGATTTTAAAAATTCTTTCACCATTCAAAAGCTACATTATCCACGAGTAACATAGGCTATATTTTATATGAAATATTATCTGATAAATAGATTTTGAGGCGGCACAAAGTTTGCCGGGTCAGCTAGTCGTTAATAATTATAGGTTAAAACTAAAAACCACGCTAAAATCACACAAGGAAAATCGCTAATCCTGATTCCTGAAGATCCTGATGAGATGAGTGGGATTAAATTATTAAAATCGTGTATTGTCATCGGTTCTTGATAATTGTTTAAAATTTTAAATTAATCGCACCGTTCAAAGTGGGTAACAATCGAGTTCAAAGATTCCGTTACATACATACATACATACAAGTCAAGCTAATAAAAGAGTGGTAAAAATACGTAAATAGTTTGAATAATCAGACGTGTATTCCTGGGTTGTGAACTATCCTCCTGATTGAGAAGCTGAGTAACCACTAGGCTATCAATGTTTCGTTGCATACATAACATTAGTACAAAATACACTAGAACCGTAAAAATACCCACAGAGCAACGCATCTATCAATACATTCATCAATTAAATGTCAGTTTAACTGGAAACCGATCGTAAATTTAATCTTAAGAAACCTAACATTACGATCCTTACATCTCTCATCGAACCAACTTTTCACATCAGAATCTATTTACACATTACATGACTCCCATCTCTATTGCAACGAGACAAAATTTAAAATTGTAACAAACTTCTTTTTTACTAAATTTCGTTATTTGTAACACAAATTTAAACTTTATTAAAAAAGCAATGAAGTTCAAATTCGTATTTTGAAAAATCTTAAAAGACATTAACATTCAAATCTGAATGGCGTTGTTTATTTATACAACTCACCACCTTATAGCTTTGGTAATAAGCGTTATTTTAGTGTAATCGTTCGAACGATGAGAGATTGAATACGGATCAATACATTTTACGCGCGTACATAAATAAACAAGTTTAGATACAATTTTATCTTTCGACATATAACTCAATTCTGTTTTCAGTTCACTCAAACGAAAATACGACGAGAGAAGAGTAATCTCTCAATTTGCAATCTATCTTTTCAAAATCAAGTTCCAGTATTGTTTTTTACCGAAATTAATGTAAAATTTTAATTCAGTGATGTCACTGCTATAAGGCTCGTTTTTAATATGGTCCAAAAATACTTTTGAAGGAGGTGGTCAAAAAATGACGTTAACGACAATTCTGTGTTCTATGAAAGGTGCCAATGATTCAACGTTGAACGTGTAATCTTTGTTGATAACCAGGGCGGCATGATCGCATGAGCGATAAAGCCCTTTCTTTTCTCTAAATAAAAAAAAAAGTGTAATCCCTGACTTCATAAATGTTGATTTTTTTTATAGTATAGGAGTAGCAGACGAGCATGCAGTCCACCTGATGGTAAGTGGCTACTGCCGCCCATGGATATCTGTAATTAACCCTAGATAAGATTAGATATTCCTACCTGAGATCGCCCACAGATGCGCCGCTACCCTTGAGGACTAAGCTGGAACGCCTCGGAAAAGTATGTCTCCCTTACCACACCCTTCAAAACGGAACACAGCAGCGCCTAACACTGCTGTTATTAGAGAAAAAGGTGTGGCGATGGTGCCGCCGGAGTCGAGCCACAAAGGATTCTACCACCTTCAAAAGTTCCTTAAGGATACAGGATAAAGTTTATCAGGCTAGTCCTGTGGATTGATAGACCCTTAATAGACCTTACGCACTTAAAATAAAATTCATTAAAAAATCAGCTGTCCCTCAGTTTCAAATCAGAACCTCACAGAACGGAACGTAGGTTAAAATTCTCCATCATCAAACCATTACTGTCCTACTGCTGGGCATTGGTCTCCTCTCAGAATGAAACGGATTAGGCCATAGTCCACCGCGCTGGTCAAGTGCGAATTTGTAGACTTCACATACCTTTGAAAACATTTTTAAAATTCTTACTACTTAGGTATAAAATATAAAGGTGAGTAAGAGAAAGGCAAAATTTATGGACCCGTCCTTTATAAAGTTCTTAGCATTTCCCTTCATTGTCCACGTGTTATATGTCAATATTAGTATAGGACTGAGGGCGCAGGGAACGTTTTGTTAACGGTCCGGTCTCTATGGAACTGGGATGTGACGTGGAAAAAATAATAAAGATGTTTAAACGGGTGAAGTACTGGTTTATATGTAGATTTATAAAGGACATTGTGGTTTTTAATATTACTTTATATCACGGCGTGCGTAAATTGACGTTTTACGCACGCTTCGCGTGCGCAAAACCCCCATTTCCGACCCCGTAATATAAAATTTTATACAACACGCGGACGAAAAATGTTTTTCTGACTCGTGTGATTGCAGTCCTCGCCTGCGGCTCGGCCTGCAAACTCACACTTGTCAGAAAAAAATTTTTCGTCCTCGTATTGTAATGTACTATTATGAAATTCTTAATGATAAATCCACCTATTTTGCTATTTAAATAATGTACACCAAGTATATTTATATATTTTTTATAATATACATAGGTGTAGCAGACGAGCCACAGTCCACTTGATGGTAAGTGGCTACTGCCTGGGGGGCAGTACATGTAATTAACCCCAGATAGGTATCTGACGTCGGCCGCAGATGCGCCACTACCCCTGAGGACTAAGCTGGAACGCCTCGAAAAATATGTCTCCCTTACCACACCCTTCAAACCAGAACACAGCAGCGCTAAATATTGCTGTTATAAGGCAGATATAGGCGCGGCGGTGGTGCCGCCGAATTCGTACCACAAAGGGTTCCACCACATTGAAACACAACATAATAATCAATTAAACATATATTATATAAAAAAATTACATATAAAAATATCATTACAATATATCCGTTGTAATAAAAAGCATGTTTCTGTCCATCTGCTACTTGTCACAAAATCACCAAATGTGATGTCTTAATAGATAAAGTAACAACAATAACATTTAAATCTTGCATAGTTCCTGTAAGAAAACTCAAACCAAGCCGTAAACCAACAGTAAAACTACATTTAAACGACAATATCCGAGTGAGGTTCTTTAACATGCCTGTTTTACGACAAACATCAAACACGATGGCGGATCGCCTCTCGTTTTAAGATTACGAATGCGAAAATATACGGATAAGGTTTCGAAAAAAGAAAACCGAGTTTCGTGGTTTCATTTAAAGTGCGCAGGTTGCTTTAACGTCGCAATAAAAGTTGGGATTATTAACCGATCTGCGATAAGTTTTCTGTTACGTATTACTACGCAACACATATGTTATATCAAAGAGAGAGTAAGAAATAAGATTTATATATTTAGAATAAAGTTCTGATACGTATGTGTGATATATTCTAGGACAAAATATGGTGGAGATAAGTTAGTAAAATAAAATAGGACGTTAGTTTAGAGCTGTCTGGATTGCAAATAGAGAAACTGATTTACATTAAATTGTAACCAAAATAGTTATTCAGTATTTAATATTAAATTAGAACTGAATATAAATTTAGTGACAAATTTCGCCTTTGTCCAAATTATCAAACTAAATTATGGCCTTAATATTTTAACCTACTCAAAACTTAAACAAAAAACAGGCAAACCATTTAATATTATTATTATACGCACAGGGCCAATAGAATACTAAAATATTTTCAAACCACTAGGACACGGAGTAGACTAAATAAACTTCTGAAAAACAGACGTTGCTCCAAAAATAATTTTGTATTTTATAAAGGACACGTAATTTTTTTTAATAACTAGACAAGAAAAATATCCGAATTCATTTACTACAAAAGATTCATTACTTCCAATAAAAAAATAACAGATAAGTTTAAAATTGTCAGAATCCAATTGAATCGTGTAACGAATAGACGGCATGTCCTTTATAAAATACCTTATGTTATGCCATATGTTGCGTGCCAATATCTACGGAATACTATGTCGAACATTGTCTCACAGTGTAGCGGGGTCTATTCAATAACACATTCGTAAATAACACCTGAGGAGAGTGTCTCGCGTGTTAATGGGACACGTAACGAAAATAGGAATGTCCTTTATATAGGACACGCTTTGTCGGGTAGAACTTATTATACTGTGAGGATAGTTTCGTAAGGGCCCGTTTGAGATAAATCATAGTAATGATTTACCCGTTACTGTCTCAATCCTGGGTAAGAGTCTCCTATTACAACGAGAAGGGTTTAGACCAAAGCCCATCATGCCGGCCACGTACGAAGTGGTATACTACAAACACCTTTGGTTTTTTTTAGAACTCAGTCAAGTATTTTTTTAGGGTTTCGTACCTAAAGAGTAAAAATGGAACCATATTACTAAGCATTTGCTGTCTGTTACGGTGCTGTATACAAATAAGAGATACGTTTTTCTCCATAAAGTAAGTATATCTCAAATCGAAGAATGTTGAAAAATCTTAAAATAATCTTGAAATTTCCCAAATACCATAAAATAACCTAAATGATAGTAAACAAAGCAAAACATTACAGGAACACATTAGTCACATTAAATTTCCATGAAATGCAAAAGCACATAAAGGGCACCATGATAGTATTAAATATTCCCTTTCATCTTTCACTGCCGATGTCAAAAAACCCACATCTCACCGTTTTTTATCGAATGCATTCTCATACAACGTACAAGGATATAAAGTAGTACTAGATGAGCCACGCATATCAAATAAAGTTTTACTAAACGAACGGGTGACAGCGTAACTTTCATATGTCATAAATGTCAAAAAATGGCTGCTTCACCATAAACATAATAGCTTTCCAAAAATATATTGTAATATAACATTAAAAAAATTGTCTAAACTATATTAGTTGCTATAACTTTTTATATGTATATTAAACTTGTTGTTTAACATACTCGTACATATAACAAGTTATAGCAACTTTTTCCCTCGAGGACGTGTTGACGGATACCGCCACTAACGGGATGAAACTTTTTATATGCAAATCTTGACGATATCCACTCTATAGCCCTGCATATTAACACCCGTTTTTTCTGAAATTTCTTCATACAGGACATAGTCAAATTTCGATCTTTGGTAAGTAACAAATGGATAGATCGATTATTAACAACTCTTATAGATTTCTTTAACACACAATCACATCCAGTACCAACTCCATTTACGTCACACAGTGATCTCTTGGCCCAAATCCAATTTATTCGCTCCACAGTGGCGGTGTGACTCATAAAAATCGTCACGGCTCCCGGCGCCTCCCGCGGGACAACGGCCGCCGAACCAGGGGATATCGCTCAATCAGGGAGTTTTGGGAATGGTAGGGAATTGTCGAAAAAGTAAAAAAGAGAAGAAAATTATGCTTAAATGATGTTGTCCTGCTCTATTGATGCTCGTCTAGTTATTAAGGAACTACTCGTAAATTCCTTTTCTAGACATTAATTAATATTGTAGAAAACTGCAACATGCATGCTTTATCTAGATATTAACGAATCTAAATCCGCCTTCTAGTCCCACTAGTTTAACTTTAAATGTATTTTAAACCACCATTTTTGTAAAACACAATACGTACGACAATAATAAACACAAACCATATTATCAACTTTACAGCAAGCAATGAGTAGGGTAAAGGCACCAGAAGCCGTATTTTTCCTGAGACACATTTCTCTAGGCCTATTACATCTTCTCCGTTAACAGTATGTGACGCGTTTCGCTAAGATGTCACTGGGGTCGTAAGTGGGTATTACGAGCTCTTATCTAAAAATATTTCTGAACGGATATGGCTGCAGTCACCTTAGAAACTACTGTTTGGTAACTCTTCGACAGCTAAGGAACTTACCACACGACCGATAGTTTATGTCGTCGATCGTTGTTGGCTATCGCTGACTATCGTCACCGATATTGATTAGTCGTTAGTAACTAATTATAGACAGTGACAGTCGTTGACTTCAGGCGCCGATAACAGACAGTCAGAAGGCGTTGACATAGACTATCACTCATGTGTTACCTGCCTTAGGGTTTGAAGGTAATCGCAGATCAGGCTGATGAAAGCTTAATAACTCCATAACAGCAATGGTAGAGGCATTGAGAATCAAATCATAGTTTTATTTATAGAAACCGATTCGAAAAATAGCAATTCCAAACCGTTAATGACATAGAATGATTTATTTACGAAGAATTTCTAATCGGCGTTAATATTTAGTTTCTATCTTTGGCAGGGAAAAATATTAGATAGAATAATTTATTAGTAAGCGCAACAGATTTACTTCGAATTTTTTACCCTTAAATACCCAGAATTAATAAGTCCTGAAAACGTAAAGAGAACATATATTGCAACGAAATAAACCGCTTAACAAAACGATCCATGTAAAGCTTAAGAAAATAAACTAAATAAATTGCTTAATAAGACGAACATAATGAAAATTAACAAACAATCATTGTTTACAAAACACGGACAAATTTTATGAACGCCGTTTTCATTATATCTGAACATTATCAGCATATTCAACTTTGGCTACTTCCCAGACGCGTTTGTTACGAAAACTAATTCAAGCCGATTCTTGGATATGAAACGTTTAGGATTTTCTTATTTACCTTTTTTATAATATAGGAGTAGCAGACGAGCATGCGTCCACCTGATGGTGAGTGGCTACTGCCGCCCATGGACATCTGTTATCAACCCCAAATGGGATTAGATATTCCTTCCTGATGTCGGCCACAGACGCGCCGCTACCCCTGAGGACTAAGCTGGAACGTCTCAGACAAGTATATCAGGTGGACAACATACTTGTTGCTTTTCATAATATTATTATTACACTTTTCTACAATCAATCAACATTTGTTTATATAAAGTCTATTTTGTTACATCGTCTTTGTTCTGTTGTCCAATACGGGTATTGTAGCAACTACGACAAAAAGAAACCTATTATGCGACAATCAAAGAGAACATTGGACCACACCATTATCCGGCACGAATATAGAAGAGAAGCATTCCTCGAACTAAAGTAAAGGCAAACGAATTGAGAACTTTTCTTCGTGGAAATCGGTTAAAAATACCTTCGGGACTTGATACGAGCTCCCTTATGGATTCTGTAATATTTTCCAGTATTTATTTTGTGAGACATGAATGTTGGGATTAATTATTTTATTACACTTAGTTTCAAAACAACAATTATTTTTTTTTGGCTGTTGATGAATTCCAGGTGTTCCAATTAAGTTCTAACTTAGTGACCGAACTCTGGTAAGATACTAATCTTCTAGGTCTATTACTATACATGATACGACGTATGTATTACCAACAAAATAGAGGCTAGAATTCGTTACGAAATCTTGTTATGTTTCTAAGATCTGAGAAACATGGTAGCTGTTTTCTTTGGCGTATTCTAAAGCTATTAGGGGCTCTATTTGCTTACTCCGTCCTATACGCCCGTATTGGACAACACAAGTGTAACGGCCGACATCCAAATAAACATTGCTCCGTCATCACTCAGGCCCGATGCGAGTGACGCGATGCAAATGTTAGCTTGCAATACATTTAAAAATACATACGGGACTTGTAATCGCCTCACTTGTGGACGCAATTACGTGCAATATTTTGAAACGAAATACGTACATAAGTAGGATGTATAATCCAAAATATTTTGTTTCACTGTTTAAAATATTTATAATAAGAATAATTTGTAATTGTATAATAATGTTGCATAAAAAGTATGTATTTAGACAAATCCGTACGTTATTAAATATTTGAAGGTGGTAGAACACTTTCTGGATCGACTCCGGCACCACCACCACACTGTTTCTGCCTCATAATAGCGGTCTTGAACGCTGCTGTGTTCTGGTTTGAAGAGTGCGGTAAGGGAGACATACTTTTCCAAGTCGTTCTCAAGCTTCAAGCTTAGTCCTCAGGGGGAGCGGCGCATCTGTGGCCGACTTACGGTAGGAATAAATAATCCTATCTGGTTGATGACAGACCCACGGGCGGCAGTAGCCACTTACCATCAGGTGGACTGCATGCTTGTTTACTACTCCTATATTATTAAAAAAAAAGTTAAAATGCGTCAAGCCGTTTGGGCTGTAGGGCCAAGGAATGAGACCCACATACATACGCTGGAAAAACATTACTCTCCGCAGTCGGGTAAATTACACAATATATCCATACAAGTCGCCTCACTACGCGACACTGCGTGCTACACGAGCGGGAATTTTAAATCGCTCAATATTTCACATCAGAGAATTTAATATCGGACGACACGTTTTTCGTGTTTACTGGCGTTTTTAGAGCGTTCACCCTAAACTGACAAGTAAATAACTTTTTTTATTTTGTTTGTTTTCTGGTCCATCAAGAACTACGCAACGTTAATTATGTAAAGTATATACTTTTTAAAGTATTAAGCTTAATGAAGTCAAGGGCCGTAGATAGTAAAAAATAGGTAGACCCGGGCCGCGAAGTACACACTAAACAGCTTTGGCGTAGTGAGAAGTTTAAACGAATCCTGAAGCCTATGTTGTATTAATAAATTTTATTGGTATTTTATGTCAAACTAGCTGACCCGGCAAACGTTATGTTGCCATATAAATAAAAAAAAATGTTAAGGGTGGACAACCCTGATCACTTATGAAAAATAGATAGTAGCCGATTCTCAGACCTACTGAATATGTATATACAATTTGCTGAAAATCGAGAGAGCCGTTTCGGAGGAGTAAGGTAACTAACATTGTGACACGAGAATTTTATATATAAGATAATATCTAATAATAAAAAACGCAAAAAAAAATCTATTACTAGAGCAGCTTTAAAAACCTATAAAAAACTTTAAAACGCAAAAAAGCAACAATATAATATTCAGTACCGTTAAATACGAAACAAACTTAACAGCAACTTAAACAAAAGTAAGTAAAAAACACACTTAGACGACATTGCTCGCAACACGAGCGGCAATTTTTAAACCCCGGCTATATTTCACATCGCGGAATTTAATATCGGGCGCCATGTTTTCAGTGTTTACAGCCGTTTTTTAGAGCGTTTACCCTTTATCCGGCGATATCGAGATGAAAAATGGTCGGAACTGCAACTCCGCTCTTGGGAATTTGCGGAAAACTGTAATTAATGGCGTTGTGTGGCGCGTTCTTAATTTTTGCAAATCATGTACGAGCCGTGGTGTGTAGTGGTTATTGTGGTGACGCTAAGCGGTCTCCACGTTCTCTTCCGTTGGTGGTTTTACAATACATCCGGTATTGTGAACCGTTTTTTTATTTATATATTATATATAAAATTCTCGTGTCACAGTGTTAGTTACCGTACTCCTCCGTAACGGCTTTACTGATTTTCACCAAATTGTATATGCATATTCAGTAGGTCTGAGAATCGGCTACTATCTATTTTTAATACCCCTAAGTGATAAGGGTTGTTCACCCTTAACATTTTTAACATTCGGGTCAGCTAGTTAACATAAATATTATGAATCCACCTGTTGTTAAGGAAACTGCCACAGAAAAACAGCAGTGGTGGATAATTGGATATTTGATAGCAATCATTATGTCCCACTGGGCATAAATCACGCCTCACAAAACCGGAGTAGCCTTCAATATATTAAAATCAACCCCACGTTAAAGATGGATTAAGGGAACTCCTGAGACTAGAGTTATAGAATTATGCACATTTTTTCAATGTAGTAAAATGAGCATTATATCAAGATTTATAAAATATTAAAAATCAAACGTCAAAACTCACTGAATCCAATATTATTTTTAATAATATTAAGACAAGAAAAGAAGCTCGTCGACAATATTTATATAGGAAAGACAATAATAAAAAAGATATCTTCTTAACACACTATATATACAATTTTAATTGTTCCTCTAAGGGTTTAAAATAAGACATAAAAGTATGAAGAAACATATATCAAATTATATGTACCATAAAGTATCAAGAACTATAATAAAATAAAAGCTACTGACAATTCAACTAACTGGCAAATAAACTTAAAGCCCTTAAAGGTCCATTAAATAAGTGACTTAAACCGTTTCGGTTCAAATGTATAACGAAATAGGCACTACAGTGGTAGTAACACGTCACTAAAACAAGACATATAAGTAACAGCCCATTACGATACCACAATTGGGTAATTGAGGGTTACCCAAATAGTCACAGTGCCTTTTGTCCCTAACATATTAATATAAATTGATAAAATGTTTGTAGGGGACAAATTGGACGAAATGCATTTTAGACTTTAAAGTCTAAAATGCATTTCGTCCAATTTGTCTTATATATAAAATTCTCGTGTCACAATGTTAGTTACCGTACTCCGCCGAAACAGCTTTACCGATTTTCACCAAATTTTATATGCATATTCAATAGGTCAGAGAATCGGCTACTATCTATTTTTCATACCCGTAAGTGATAAGGGTTGTTCACCCTTGACATTTTTATTTATATGGCAACACAACGTTTACCGGGTCAGCTAGTATTAATATAAATTGAATAAATGAACGCAGGGGACAAACTGGACGAAATGCATTTTACACGTTAATAATATCATTATTTTTTTAGTTTATTACCACCGAAAAATTGTCTGTTTGAAAAATGTTAGCTTAGTTTTGAAAAAAAAAACTTTCATGTTCAACTTCACAGGAGATTAGTATATTTAGTTATTAATTTGTAATATGTTACAGTTTGTATGTATATTTAAAAGAATACAGTAATCGCACAGATATGGACGCAAAAATACACAGGAAGAAAGTGACACACGCTTATCAAAAAGATTTTTCCAAACCGGGTTTCAAACCTCTTGTTTACTATCAATAAAATCGCAAAAAAATCTATGCAGTACCTATATCTATGGTATGCAATCCCTCAGTCAACCAATACAAGATCCACCGGAAGACAGGAAGTAATACTGTATAATCACAAAATCATAGAGTTCATCATCAAGTATCGCACACATACGCACACACACACACACACACACGCACACACGCACGCACACACACACACACGCACACACACACACACACACACACACACACACACACACACACACACACACACACACACACACACACACACACACAAAATATTAAAAATCCAAATCGCGCGCACTCTCTTATTTACTACTAACTAATCCTAAACAGTGTTCCCTAATACACACCACAGCACTACAGCACGAGTGAGTCATTGAAATCTTTCATTTACGCGAAACATTAAAACCCATGCGCTCTGCCAAGTCGACACATTGTTGCCAAGAGTTAATCGTTCGCCACCGGCCGCCAAGCGACACACAAACAGATGTGTTAATTTACACACGTGTGTAATAAAACGTTTAAAAGTTTATTTATATTTACATGAATGGATGTAGTTATATTTTTTATAATATAGGAGTAGCAGACGTGCATGCAGCCCGCCTGGCGGTCACTGGCGCCCATGGACATCTGCAGTCAACCCCAGATAGGATTAGATATTCCTACCTGTGGTGGGCCACAGATGCGCCGTTACCCCTGAGGACTAAGCTGGAACGCCTCGGAAAAGTATGTCTCCCTTACCTCACCCTCCAAACCAGAACACAAAAGCGTTACACTGCTGTTACGAGGCAGAAATGTGTGGCGATGGTGCCGCCGGAGTCGAACCACAAAGGGGTCTACCACCTTAGAATACTTAACATACCAAACATTTAGAATCGAATCCCAATACATAATAATGATATTTATATCTAAAACAGCATTGAACGCATTTAGCCATGAAGATAATTTCTGTAATTTTGGAAAATCAGGTCAAATCATAATTTAGAATTTAAATTAACAACCCACATCAATATTCGATTGAGTTAATGAACGTCAACTAAATAAAATAAATACAATCATTTGACAGAAATATTGGTCTGACATGTAAAGGGTACCTGGTTCGATCCCGACTAGTCACACATTTAAATAATTAATTAAATTTTTTTCTGCATCTGAGTGTTATCATGTATCCATCCATGGACGCACAACATATGTGGAGAAGAACTAATCATATGATTTAGCCGACATTAATATTTTTAAATCACTTACTGTAGATGGTATGTTGTTGTATGTATATTGTATAGTACCTATATGTTGTAATCGTAATTTAAAAAATATTTTATCCACGAACGTGCAAGATGTGGAACTTCCTCCTGAGGTAATTCCGGAGCGCATAGACACGGTGGGCTCTTCAAAAGAGGTGCAAAAAGAGCTCTCCTTCAAAAACGGCGTTGCAATGGCGCCTCTGGTGTTGAAAATGTCCATAGGCGACGATGACTACTTTGCATCAGGTAGCACGTCTGCTTTATTCTTAAGCTCAAATATTAAAAAAAAAACTAAGCATCGCCAAAACCACAAACATATTAAAGACACAATCTAGGGCAATATGTATTAAAATGTGGTCTAAATCCTCGATTTATTGCTTCCCAATGACGAAATGTCCCGTAATGGAGATAGATGGTATAACTATAAAGTTAAATTTGCTTACGACTGATCGTAAACCGCGTCCTCGTTTGCACTTCGCCAAATATTTAAATGATCGTAAACTTTACGATAAAAACGTCGATAATTTTCTACTGATCAAGCTATTATCTACATAAGTGATAGCTAAGTGCTACGATATTTTTAACCGACTTCCCAAAGAAGAGAGGTTATTTATTAGTCGCGTGTATGTATATATATTTTGGTATCTTACATTACGAGGCAATATTTATGCACCCCTGATTATTTTAAGAAGACGCATATTATTTTTTTACGAAGAACTAAAAATGAGAGGAAACCAACATATTTAACACATTTTAATAATGTTTTTAAGAGAGTGTGATATCTACCGATTTATTCTTAACCAACGTTCTAGACCAAAGCCTTTTTTCCCTTTCTTACTCTTTATATTCTGAAAGTTCTCTTCCTTACGTTTGTTTTAGCATAGCCGGGGGGGGATTGAACCCGCGACCGAAACCCAAACGGTACAGTGACGTCACGTTCTTCATCGTAACTATAAAATTCTAACATACAAAAACACTTTTACGCTTATAAACATATCAAAAATATACTAGAGATAAAGAACTCACTTAAGAAAAGTCGTATAACCTAATATGAACAATATTCCCAACCTAAACTACTCGTACATGTCATCAAAAAAAACCGAGCGAAAAATTTCCAAAAAAGACAAATGATGATTAAAGAGGATCACGCTCATCCCAATTCCATTTCGTCGCCGAGAATTTTCAAGATATCGTATCACGACATAAAACTCTCCAGTTTATGGCCGAGATAAAAATTCTGGGGTCCGTGTACTCAGAAATGTTTTATTAAACGTCTACCCCCTGCGCGTATAGAATAAAAGCGGAATGAGTATCTCCTTAACTGTGAAGAATCGAGCTTGTAACTAACTTTAAACTTGACATAAGCAAGCGCAAATGTTTACGAGAAAAATGTGTTTCGCCTTTCAAGAAAAAAATATTGTACGGTTGATATATCTTCATAAAATACTGGTTTTGTTGAAACAATGATTTATAATAATGTAGTATGCTTTGATCCGATAGATAGTACTGTAATTTATTTGTCAAGAAATTTATGGAACCAATAAAACTCGTATTCATAATATTATCGAATTAGGACCAAAAAGAAAGAAGAGTGGTAGAACGAATGAAAAAATCCAATGAATTTATAATCTAAGTTGCCAAATGGGCATCTTGTTTTTAAATTTGAAGCCACTAGAGAAACATTTGTAAATATCATGAACTAACATGGCATACCAATAAGATAAGGAATAATGATAATGAAAAAAGAGACAATTATAAAGAGAATGCAAAATTTAAAAGGAAACAAACACTTCAAATGAAACGCTCAGTTAGAATAAACTATCGAACCAAAATATCGAAAAAGTTCTCAAACATTACGAATAAGAATAAATATTGTTAATAATAACTTAAGTGCTTCCATAAGCCTCTACAAAGTAAAAGTAACTTCATTCAATATAGTTAATACTCGTGAAAACAAAATTGAAAGGGCTCCTATAAATAAATTAGCATCATATCTAAACTTGGATGAAATCATTTACATGAATAATGTAGATGAAAAAAATATACCATATTCCAAGCTTTTTTTTATAATATAGGAGAGTAGCAGACGAGCATGCAGTCCACCTGATGGTAAGTGGCTACTGTCTGTAATCACCCCCAGATAGGATTAGTAGTCCTACCTGAGGTCGGCCACAGATGCGCTGCTACCCCTGAGGACTAAACTGGAATGCCTCGGAAAAGTATGTCTCCCTTACCACACCCTTAAAACCCGAACACAGCGGCGCATAACACTGCTATTATGAGGTAGAAATAGGTGTGGCGAGAGTGCCGCGGCCATTGAACAACAAAGTGTACTACCACCTTCAAAAAAACATACCAAACATATTCCAAGCTAAGTACACTAGGCAAAACCTCAAGTTTATAGCCGAGATAAAACACTCGGGGTCTCTGAATAAAAAAGAAGCCCTTCGCGTCGTGTAGGAAAATCTCGAACCGACGTATTTACGACGTGACGTCAGCGGAACGTCAGTCACTCGAAGGTTATCTACTGGTCGAGCATCATATGGGGTACTTCCTACTTTTCTCATTGCAATCATCTATTGGGTTATGGCCGCGACTTTAAGAGCGCGGTTAGCATCAGACAGAAAAAGAAAAAAATAGGTATGTTTGAAGGTGATAGAACTTTAGCCTTAGTGGTTCGACTCCGGCGGCACCACCGCCACACCTATTTCTGCCTAACAAAAGCAGTGTTAAGCGCTGCTATGTTTTGGTTTGAAGGGTGTGGTAAGGTGGTGGAGACATACTTTTCCGAGGCGTCCCAGCTTAGTCCTCAGGGGAAGTGGGAAAATTTCTATTTAAATTTCTATTTCTATTACAATTCTAATTACATAAATAAATACAAATAAGAGTGAAGATAGAAATATAGAACAAATACAAATTGAACTTGTGATACGATATCAAAGGAGATATCCAAACTTTCAAAAGTATTCTTCAAATTGCAAACTTTTCTATATTCTAGTCTAAATTTCAGATGCTTATCTTAAATTCATCTCCAAGACTAATACATTCATAGAAAAATTAGATAAAACGAAAATACAAGTCAATGATCTTAAAATCACGTTGCTTAGCGGAGAGGTCAAATCACGGAACAAGCAGTGATAGTGGTTAAGAAACTCGGCATCTCGATCGAGGAGTCGAGGAGGAGGTTCAAATCCCAGACCTCTGATTTTTCAAAGTTATGTGCATATTAGAAATCAATTGTCACTTGCTTTAACGGTGAAGGAAACCATCATGAAAAAACCTGCACACCTAAGATTTATAAAAAATCTCAAGGCTATGTGAAATCCACCAATGAGCACTTGGCCAGCGCGGATGGATTATGGTCTATTCCTTCTATTCTGAGAGAAGACCCGTGACCAACAAATGGGCAATAATGGGTTGATAATGATGAATAACGGAACAAGAGTCTAACAAACGAAGTGTTACTGGTTCAACCCTTGGACAACTAAATACTTAAATGATGAGACTCTCAGTTTTCCTCGACAAATACAGGTCTGTGATTTTCCTATTCTGGGTCTAGAGACAGTCGGGTAAAAAAATCAATTCGTTATTAACATTAATACTTACACAAATAATATCTTCTATAATTTAGAATCGAAGGTCCAAAATGTTTTGCGTAGTAGCTACAAGGTCCGAAATACCCAATAGTACATACCTGAAACAAACGGAAACAAAACATTAGCTTTCAGTGTTCGAAAAACGATTAATTGAAAATTGAATCAATTAAATTCATGATGTCAATGATTGTAAATCTATTTTAAATAATAAAATAACGAAAATGTGGTGAAATATTATTTATTTCTAGAATTCGGTGTTTTGGTTTTATACCTATCACCTGTTTTTACTAAAGGACGAGTGATTATTACTAAAGGACGACTGTGATGTGTTTTTAATGGAGTCTTCACGAGTGCTTCATTTATAAAAAGTGAATGTTTTAAGCAATTTACACATTGGCCCATTATCAAATGCGCCGCCCTCAAAATTAATAGCAAAGATTATAACTAGTGAAGATTATTGAGGATCGCTACTCGTGATGGAAATCTTTGTCTTTAATAATATAAGCCACATAATCGCTATTCCTTTTTCAAGACTGTGGAGCATCTGTGGAGTAATTCAGTGCTAAACAATTTTAATTATTATATCTTAAAATAAATAAATATAGTTTTAGTTTTTTAATCCTAGTTTTATTACTTAAATTTTTTTGTTGTATTAATTACTTTTTATTTTTAGTGTTTATATATTTTTAATTCATGTCACAGGTGCCTGGTACAAGCAATGCATTGGTATTTGGTAACAAATCTGGCGACTCATCATTTGATTTTGTTCAATGTCCATACTGCTCCCATCCTAAATATTTGAAAGGTCAAAGAGGCCTTAATATCCATATAGGCAAATCTCATAAAGTGTCCCAATCTAGTAACACGCTTTTGATTACGTCTCCAATTGATCCACCAAGTCAAACACATTCAAATAAAAATTCTGATAAAGAGCCTTTTTGGAAATATCTATATAAATTAAAAACTTCCATTCCAATAGTGAAACGCATACCAAAAGGTGCCCGTATTTTAGTTGCAAACAAATTATCTCAACTAATAAACTGTATTTTGAAGGATAACTCTAAGGATCATTGGGAGCAGTATTTTACATTTTCTTATAATATTTTACATGCGTCTTCTGATCCTCTGTCTGGACACACATCCATTACACAAAAAATTAAAAATAATTGCCTTAAACCTATTCCCTTTGAAAATGTATTAGAAGATAAGAAGCAATTTCACCCAACATGTATTTTTCGGTCTATTGAGAGAAAAATCAGTGATGGAGACATAAAAGGTGCTTCTACTCTTCTGTTTTCAAATGATGTTGTCGCCCCTGATTCCCCAGAAACACTTTCAGCTCTACGGAATAAACACCCACCACCTGGTTCTTCATTAGTTCCTGGACTTTCTCCCGATTGTAATGATTCGCACCTAACTGTTCTATCAAAAGATGTTTATGGAGCGATTATGTCGTTCAAAAATGGTTCTGCCGGAAGTTTAGATGCTTTAACGCCACAACATTTTAAAGATCTTGTGTGTGGCGCAAATGGCGACTCTGGCAGAACATTGTTGAACGATATAACTAATCTTATAAACTTTATGCTTGCGGGAAAAAGTCAATCAAGATATAACGAATCTTCTTTATGGTGCAAATTTGTGTGCCCTAAAGAAGAAAGATGGGGGTATCCGCCCCATTGCTATTGGAAACACATTAAGAAGAATAGCTTCTAAGGTTTGTTGTAGGCATATCCTCCCTTCACTGAAACAAAAGTTTCAACCTATTCAGTTGGGTTTCGGGTCGAAGGGAGGTTGTGAGGCAGCCGTACACAGCCTTAGAAGTTTTTTGCTTAAGGGTGGTGGTGATGTTATATTGAAGGTTGACGTTAAAAATGCATTTAACTCTGTGGACCGCAGCACTCTACTCCACGAAATTAAAACAATTGTCCCAGAAGTTTATCCATTTTTATTTCAGTGTTATGGTACTCCAACCCATCTTTTATATAAGAACAACTTAATTGAGTCTGCGGTCGGATGTCAACAAGGAGATCCACTTGGGCCAGCCATTTTTAGTCTAGCCATTCATCCCATTATTTCGAAACTAAATTCAAAATTGAACATGTGGTATCTGGATGACGGGACCTTAGGAGGCGATGCAACTACCGTTTTTGATGATTTTACCTTCCTATTAGATGGTTTAAAAAAAATTGGTCTTGAGTTGAATTTTTCGAAATGTGAACTTTTTATTAATGAATTATTATCTGTTCCTGCCAGAGAAATGATTTTACAAAAAATTTTTTCTTTGTCATCTGATATAAAAATTGTAGGAAAAGAATCATTGCGCCTCCTCGGTTCTCCCGTTTTAGAAGATTCTATTCAACCTTTTTTCGACGAACTCTTGTCAAAATTTGATGTAATTTCTGAACGTTTAGGCAAAATTAAAATACACATGGCTTATCACATTATTCGATTTTGTATTTTTGTTCCCAAATTTACATACTTTTTAAGATGTTGCCCAGCATGGAAGTTTTTAAATTCTCTGTCAGTATTGGATTCTCATATTTTGAGGATATTATCAAACATATTGAATTGCAATTTGGATGATAGATCTTGGTCCCAGGCCTCTTTACCTATACGTTTTGGAGGTCTTGGTATCAGGAAAGCTACATCCGTTGCTTTACCGGCATTCCTGTCTTCTGTGCACGGTACGAGTTCTCTGTTCCAAAAAATAACGAATTCTTCATTAGGTCTTACAGAAATCTCGTACTGTGAGGAAGCCAGGAATGCTTGGCACACAGCTTGCCCAGGTGTATCTCTACCTGTAGATCTGAATGTGCAAAGGCTTTGGGACGAGCCGCTTTGCAGAATAACACACACCTCATTGGTAAACTCAAGTGTCAGTTCTGCTGAGCGTGCTCGTCTCCTGGCGGTTTCTGTTAAGGAATCAGGATTTTGGCTTCATGCAACACCGTCCAACAACTTAGGGTCAGTGTTAGACAATACATCATTTACCATTGCTATCGGCTTGCGACTAGGTTTACCTTTAATTCATCCACATTGTTGCCCTTGTGGAGTTCAGGTAGACCATTTGGGACACCACGGCCTATCTTGTCGTCGTAGCGCCGGTCGCCAATCGCGCCATGCTGCCCTCAATGATGTCATCCGCAGGGCTCTTGCTACCGTCAACGTACCGGCACAATTAGAGCCGAACGGTATTGTACGAGACGATGGTAAGAGGCCTGACGGCTTGACTTTAATTCCTTGGAAGAATGGGAGGTGTCTTGTGTGGGATGCTACGTGTGTCGACACAATGGCACCATCCCATCTTCAACTATCTTCTAGGGCAGCTGGTGTTGTGGCTACGGATGCGGAAATACGCAAACTGCAGAAATATGCTAGTCTCAGTCGAGACTATATATTTCTGCCGTTTGGTGTAGAGACGATGGGGCCGTGGGGTTCTGACGCTCGATCTTTTTTTAAACACCTTTCAAGGCGTTTGATCGAGTGCACCCACGACCAAAGGGCTGGCGCTTACCTCGGGCAAAGAATTAGCTTTGCTATTCAGCGAGGTAATGTCGCCAGCGTTTTGGGGACTCTTCCAAGAGACAACAATTTGGATGAAGCTTATTATATTTAACTATTTTATTATAAGTATTTTTATAGCCTATTTCATATATTATTTTGTACTTTTTTTATTACGTTAATATTGTAAATAATTAAATGTAACTTGTAGAATTTTTGAATAAAAATGATACTTAATTTATTAAATTTAATTTAATTTACATAAATCTTGTCGCTATAATTGGGAAATTGAATGTGATTTATTAATACATTGATTGATGTAATAAAATACACAAGCGATAATTAACCTTATTATTAATTTATTGATGTTCAATTACTGTTGGACAATTAACTGGTATTGAAACATTTAATTTGCTATTATCGTAACATGAAAGGGTGCATACTCTTCCGAGGCTTTCCAGCTTAGTTCTCAGGGTTAGCAAATCAATTGTGGCGGTTCTCTGGTAGTTTATTTTACTCGTATTTGGAGTTAATTACAGATATCCATGAAAGATTGTTTCCAATTTTTATCGATTTTGGTTAATAACTCGGGTGATACAAATCGCACTGTAAATGAAGGCTATGAAGAATAGTGTCCTTATGTCGTATATCAACTGAAGACTAAAAATTAATAAAATTATTGATATATCCAATTTTTGCCTATAAAAACTGACATTTAAATATTTTTAATAGGCATAAAAATTAATAAAATCATTGATATATGCAATATTTGCCTAACAAAAACTGACATTTAAATATTTTTAATAGGCATAAATTGACACATTTTATGGGGTTTACGGGTTCGCAGCGACTATTATACCATGACATTAGCTTCTGTACAACATAAACAAGCAAAACCAAGATATTTGTTTTAGTAAAGTATCTACCATTTAAACAATAGAGCACGCCAGTGAACACAACCAAATTCCCTCCGCGAATAATAATTCTTCAATTTACGAGGGTAGGTACGTTATAAAACCGCCGTAACTATCTGATACACATCGGACTGTATATTACGAGTCTCGTGTGAACAATAGGGTTTAGTTTCTCGTATATCAACGTAGGCTTGGAGTACCGTAACGGTGTTTAAATGGTATTAGGTGTCTTAATAGATAGTTTTGTACATTCGCTACGATACCTTTTTCTGGTATGTAATACAGTGTTTAGGATATCTTCTTGTATGCAGAATGCGTTTCTGTCCACCTAACTAGTCCACCTAACAGTCTAACCTAAGTTTTTTTTTATATAATATATAGGAGTACCGCCGCCTATGAACATCTGTGATCAATCTCAGATAGGCTTAAATATAACTACCTGAGGCCGGCCACAAATGCGCCCCTATCCCTAAGAACTAAGTTGGAACGCCTCGGAAACGTATGTCTGTCTCCCTTACACCCTTCATACCAGAATTGTAGCAGCGCTTAATCATATTCACACATATGTTCACACTCACACACACACATACACACACACACACACGCGCATACGCATACACATATCAGTCGCACGCACACAGGGTTTTACAGGCTCCACAGAATACCAGCGTTTCAGGTGACTAAGCTTACCTGAAACATTAAAGCTGAGGGGAGACCATTTCGGTTACAAAATATTTATAATATTTTATAATATTACAACAAATTTATAAGTTACAAAATATTTATAATATTTCAATATATATATACAAAATATTTATAATATTTTGTATGCTATTTTCTATCTGTGTTTATTGTATATTTTTTGCCGAATAAATTATTTTCTTTCTTTCTTTCTTTCTTTCTTAATAGTGTATGAGGCAAAAATTTGAGTGGCTGTAATGGCTCCAGAGTTGAACCACAAAGTGCTCTACCACCTTCCAAAACGGTCTTACATATAATAAAAGTGCAAAAAACGAAGTAACAACATAAAAGAAACCAATTTCCCTCCCCACGTACCTACACTTATAGAAAGGGCGATTTCTCACTGGTTTTAGTAAGGGAATATTTCTCAGTGAAAAATTACTTCACTCACCTGTAGCCGAGATGGAGTGTACCAGGGAGTGAAATATGATAAGGGATGAAACTACCCCCGGTGTCTAACAAGTAGGCACCGGTATAAGGGTTACGTTGAAACTTATGGTGCGAATTTGGTGCGAATGGAAGTGTCATATTTTTATTTTGATTTATAGGCACGGGTGTTGTTATATATTGTGCCTAAAATCAGGCAATGTGGCAGTGATAGCCTAGTGCTTAAGAAACTCGGACCCCTCAATCGAGGTGTCCGAGGTTCAAATCCCAGGCACGCACCTCTGAAAATATGTGCGTATGGGAAATTAATTATCACTTGCTTAAACGGTGAAGGAAAACCTCGTGAGAAAACCTGTATACCTGAGAGATTTATAGAAAAAAAACTCAAAAGTTATGTGAAGTCTACCAACACGCACTTGGCCGCGCCCAGCTGTGGGTCAGTAATGGGTTGATAATGATGCCTAAAATCGAATCAATTTATTTCTTGCATAATGTTTTAGGGCTAAAGATTTTTTCGAAATCGAAAACAGTCACTGTCTTGTTTGAAGCTGTATACAATATAATTTAAATTGCACAACATTATCCTTACTGGATAATATAACAGTATAAATATAAACATTTAATATTAGAAATTCTCAAAACAATTTGAACAGAATTATAGTATCTACCTCTACTGTCAAATAAGCTTCTTTATTAAACTTTTATTAACTCACATTGAAAGTTAAATTCATCATTTTGCACCAAACGGGAATCGAACCTGGATCCTCGCCATTCAAACTTGTATCACGTTCGTAGCGTCACACGGACCATCAGGATAACAGTTCAAATTTTCAAAAGATTTATTCAGAGGGAAACTTTGAATGCAGCGATGTTGCTCCAAAGAGCTTGCACAAAGAACGCGAATAATCTATTGATGGAATCTTTTAATGTTGCTGAAAGCTTTCCATTCTGTCTTAACTGTATAAAATTTAATACTCGTATTTATCAAGTTGATTTTACTGAGAATCAGTAGCTGGCACAAAATATGTAAGAATAAGAGAACATTTAATATTACAAAATGGTAAAAAAATAATAAAATTCGAGTATCTATCCGTACGTCCAAAATAACTCAAATCCTACCAATTCTTTCATATTTACACCTAAACATAAATTCACAATTTTGCACCTAATGGGAGTCAAACCTGGAACCTCGCCTTCCGACTGCTATCAGCATAAGAATTAAAATTTTCAAAAGATTTATTCAGAGGGAAACTCTGAATCCATCGATCGTTCCCAGCAATGTTGCTCCAAAGAGCTTGCATCGGCACAAAGAGCGAATAATCTATTGATGGAATCTTTTAATGTTGCTAAAAGCTTTCCATTCTGTCTTAACTGTGTAAAATTTCATATGTTTAAAGTAAATACAAATTCTCGTGTAGATAAGAAAGAAAGTAAGATGTTTATTCAGTATTTTATTACACACAATTTGTATATAACTAAGTAAAATTTAAAAATGTTTTTATTAAGTTGATTTTTCCCAGATACCGTAGCGTGAACAAAATAAGAAAGAATAAGAACGAAAGATAAACATTTAATATTAGAAAATTAAATTAATAAAATTCAACTATCTATATGGACATCAAAAATAACTATTAAAGCCCATTCTTTCATATTTGCACCCAAACATAAATTCACAATTTTACACCTAACGGGAGTCAAACCTGGAACCGCATCATCCGAATGCTATCAGGATAAGATTTAAAATTTTCAAAAGATTTATTCAGAGGGAAACTTTGAATGCATCGATGTTGCTCCAAAGAGCTTGCACAAAGAAAGCGAATAATCTATTGATGGAATCTTTTAATGTTGCTGAAAGCATTCCATTCTGTCTTAACTGTGTAAAATTTAATATTTACAAAGTTAATACATATTCTCGTGTAGACAAGAAAGAAAGTAAGATGTTTATTAGCTAAGTATTTTTTTTATTAAATAATGATTTTATGTTGTAAAATGTAAACATTTTAGTTTAACGTCGTAAAATACTTTAGTAAACCTGACAGCCGAGTGTGCCGACATGGTCATTCTGATCCTATGGAGCTTGAAACTTTGAACCAGATGCTAACACCACAACAGATGTGTGTATTCGTGTTTGTGTGTGTACGTCTCTCTCTCTGCCTTTGTGTGTGTGAGTGTGTTCGTCTCGTCGCCTGTCTGCATATCTTTGGACTCTCTCACCAGCGCCATCTTCACAATCACCATTACCATTATCACATTAACCTCCACTGTCACCGCCAGTATCACAACCACAAACAACACTTTTTACAATTTCCATGCAATTAAGTACATACACGTAAATTTAAACTGCACTCACATATAACATTCTCTTGAGATGTTGCAACGGTACGAGCATTTAATCTTGTGCAATTTATAGTTATTTCTAGTGCCTTACTAATTCTCCCACGTAATTCCATTCGCTGAAATAAGGGGTGTGTAGGGAAGTTACTGTATTCTCCTAAATTATACTGTTACGAGTTTCCTTACACTGTCCCACGTACGACATAGGTACATCTACGTTTATTGTTGTGTTGTGTTGTGTATCTATAGTCTGATTCATAATTAGGTGTCCAAAATGTAAACAAAGAAATGTCACTGTCAAAATTAACAAGAAACACAAACTTTAACAAACTCAACAAAAAACGAAAATTTAACAAATATACACAATTTAACAAACGCATTATGTAAACGAGAAAACATTAGAGTTTGATCACAATCACGTAAATGAATAATATCAGTTACGAAACTAAAAATGACAGCACAAGAAATGTCTTGGATTCCGATTGTGTTACCATTATCACATTTTAATTTTCTACCATAAACTTTGTTTTTTATTATTATTACAGTATGAAACGAAATTGAGGTGATATAAATATTAGAAAATGTGAATTAATTTTAATTTATTTAGATTATTATTTTATTATTGTTGTATTACTTAAATATCGACAAAAATAAAAACTACCATTTCTAACGTATTTTCTTGATAGGTCAACACCTTTGTTTACATTTTGGTCACCTAATTATGAATCAGAGTATATGTTATCTTACGTTTTATAAAATTTATGAAATTAATGTATTTATTGTTTACAGAGGCATTTACAAATTGCAAGTTATGATAGTGTTACCCGACTACAATGGGTAATATTTTATGAGAGTTTGTATGTATATCTCATCTTTTGGCACACCCTACAGCCCAAAAGGTTTAACAGATTTTAAAATATACGTTGTTGTTGGGTTTTTCTAAATTGTTAGAGTGTCATAGGCAATATCTTTAAGCGGTAGTGTTTTTAAATAATTTACTAATTACTTAATCTACTACGGGATCGAGATTACAATAGGAATGTAAAAGTTTACCTTTAAAATCGAATCTGCTGTTTACACGTCCAGAGAATGCAGAAATACAGTACTTAAGACTATTTACGTAAGAACACATCTAGTTTTAGAATAGAACTATCAGCTAATTTCGGTTTCGGAGAGTGGCGTCTATCACTCATACCTGCGTGACATTTTGTTGCTAATTTGTCAGTCGTTGTACAACCTCATTACCGTGTAGTCGCATCTTCAAAATATGTAATATAGGGTTGTAAACATCACCATAATTTTGCAATCCAAGCAGACGAACAGTACAAAAACAGTTGTATTAACTCTTAGTAGATACCGAACTATGCGTCTCGTGCAACAACTCTCTATAAATCCGATAATAGCCGAATATGCCCGTCTTTTTTAAACCTCATCGATTTACGGCCTAACCTGTAATAACAGTATGTCTTTGTACACATTTATAACAATAGAAAACTCAATAATTTCTAAAAATCCCATTGGTAACCTGGCACAAAACGAATGTGAGCTCAAACAATACACCCCTTGCAAATTCAGTGTGCCATTAATATCGGTCGTGTTACATTTTGCAGGAGCGGCCAGGTGCGAGCTGAATGTACGATCGCGTGAATAAAATATTGTGTATACTGCATCATCATGCTGAATATCAACAAGTACTGCATGCACTGAAATGTGTTGAGAATTATTGTAATGTTTACGACAATAATATATGTATGAAGCTTACAATCGTTTCAGTTTAGTGTAAAATTAGCAAAACCATAGTTTTTAAATATACTATCGTTCTATGAAAATAGTTTCAATAGTAACAATTAAGTAAGAAAATGAAAGAAGTGTCGGATTTTTCCGTTTGTCCACAAGAGCTCTCACGAAGTTTAAATATTGCTATCCAATGATGATAACTGAGACCAACGGCTTATCTTGGCCTTTCAAAGCGTAGACATGCAAATTTTAAGCTACTAGCGGTCACCCATCCATCGGCCGACCGCGCGACTCCTTGCTTAACTTCGTAGACCAGTTACGACCACCAACGTGGAACTATGCACAAATCTCAACACATCAGACAGTCCACTTAACAACGCCAGATACCGTTTAATCGGCTGGCATCAAAAACTAGGCCTCGTGCAGATATCAGAGCCAACAGGAACCAATCGGGCAACACTTCAATCCGAGTCGACATTCCCGTCCAAAAATACAAGCGACGGTAACATTTATTTACCAACAAATGAGTCACGAACACGAATAGACTGCATCGTAGGGATGGATCTATTGAAGAATCGATCTTTTGGGCCAAAAAATCGATTATTTTAATCGTTCTCCAGTAATGTACCGATTCAGTGAATCCACCTTTTATCCTAGGAAATCGAAAGTCGATCTTTTCGAAGTTGGTTGAATGTGTTATAGACATTTTGCTAACGGATACGTATTTCAGTGCTTGTTTGGTCCTGATGACCTTTTGTTTCCTCTTCAGCTAAAAAGATCGAAGATCGATTTCTGGAGAATCGATTTTTTAGACCTCGATTTTTTATGAATTGATGTATTGCACTCCGATTCGAATCGATTCAAGAATCGATATTTTTCGGAAAGAACCGCCATCCCTACTACCAACATCGCTCCTTCGTGCATGTGGGTTGAGCCACCTGATAATTCATTCGTGCGGTCATACGACATTGCCACTCGTCACCGTTGTACCGAAATAGAATGATCCGAGATGATTTGATACGAACGCGACAGTGGGTCATCGCTGAAAGGTGCGTCAGCGGTGTGCTGGGAATTTCGGGCTGTCTTTGAGGGTACAGCATTCAAATCCCAAATACTGAAAACAGATTTTTTAATTTTATTGTGATTTGCATTGACAGTGAATAAAGTTTATGAGGTAGATCGATGAGTTTAGCATGTTAGCTAATATTTCATTAAAGTAGATTCTTTACAGAACTTGTGGACGTTAATGATACATCAACGCTTCGTAAGGTGATTCATTGTGGAGAAGAAACGGCGAAAGGAACTCCATAACACAATATAGTCAACCATGGCACAATAACTTTGGCTTTTTGAATGTGGTATAACCCTATGTAGTTCAACACCGACGGCGTCACCGCCACACCTATTTTTGCCTAATAACAGCAGTGTTAAGCGCTGCTGTGTTCTGGTTTGAAGGGTGTGGTAAGAGAGACAAATTTTATCGAGACGTTCCAGCTTATTCCTGAAGGGTAGCGGCGCATTCGTGGGCGATCTCTTGTAGGAACCTTATCAATTATCTGGGGTTGATTATAGATGTGCATGGGCGGCAGCAGCCACTTACTCAGGTGGACTGCATGCTCGTCTGCTACTCTTAAATTATAAACAAAAACTATTCTAAAAAAGATACGTGTCCAGCATTAGGACATAGTTAGGGTTTCATAAAGATGAAATCACCACTGACTGACATCTTCCTAGAAGATCAGATATGTTGCCAAATTAACGTCAAAGGAATTACTGGTTGTATTTATATTTTAAATAACTACAAATGTATTTGACGTACTTCCTCCTGAAGTATTCCTGGAACGCTGTGACACGGGACTCCTCAAATAAATGTCTACAAAGAGCTCTTCTTCAAAGCCCGCGATGCATAGGCTTCTGATTATGTGGACGTTACGGTGTCTACCTTTAATTAGGTGGCCTGTCTGACCTATTTCTTCAATTTATTAACATTAATAAAAGTAATAAATTAATATTCTTCACAGAAACTCCTATAGATACTCTTCTCATAGGGCCGTATAAAAATATTTGTCCGCTATCTTGAACTGTCTACCATATTGGATATATAATAACGTTACTTAACTAATCGTGCATTGTCATCCTATTAAAATTGGTATGTAAAAGTTCAGCTTCATCAGATATGGTTAACTGGTTTAAAATTCTGCAAGATTTGACCATCGCATACATACGAACTAGGCAAATTTAATAAAAGCTTGTAAAATGGATCATTATTCCAACTGTAAATCTCATACGTGGTTTGATTTTTAGAATTTGCAATTTCGAAACATCAGCATCAACGTATACAGATTTGACATTTTTTCACCAAGATTCAACATAAATCGCAGTCGAACAAAAATCAAAACGCTATTTCAAAAAGTCAACCGTATTTCTCCACAATATAATACCCATACAAGACGTTCCTAGAGACTAATATTTCAAAATGACCATTGCAAACTTTTATATATTCATATTTCAAGTACTCGGAACGCCAATAAGCCGGCACGGTCCCGGAAACAATGAGATTCAAAACTTCCCATCTGTTCGCAACAAAACGACAAGTCAAGAGCGAAAGCGGACGAAAGTTAAAAACGTTTTAAAAAGTAAGCACTCAATGCAAACTTTTAGAGTGTACAATATTACTGACAATTTGTAGAATCAAGTGTCATGCTGGAAGCTGAAATGTAGCGCTTGGTAATTTATTCAAACTTTTGTGATACTAATTTATTTTTGGGGTTCCGTAGCCAAAGGGTAAAAACGGAACCCTATTAATAAGCATCCTGTCCGTCTTTCACAAGGCTCTATCTCGTTACCGGTAATAGATACGAAACTTAACATTGATTAATAAGATTGGCCGCTATAACCAAAAATACTAAATATAAAAAATGTTGGTGATACGGAACCCTTTGGTACGAGTTCGACTTGCACTTGACCATTTTTTTATAATATTTAAATGAAATTGATGCATAAATATGTTTAATTTACTCCCTGTTTCTTAATATCTGAATCGGTTTGATTAGAAAGTTATATGACTTCAATTTAATATGGTACCATAGTTGAAATCTTCTTAACAAGTTTATATAATTTCGCTAGCGATCTTGCATTTCTTTTTTCATAATATAGGAGTAGCAGACGGGCATGCAGTCCACCTGATGGTAAGTGGCTACTGCCGCCCATGGACATCTGTAATCAACCTCAGATAGAATTAGATATTCCTACCTGAGGTCGGCCATAGATGTGCCGCTACCCCTGAGGACTAAGCTGGAACGCCTCGGGAAAGTCTGTCTCCTTACCACACCCTTCAAACCAGAACACAGCAGCGCCTAACACTGCTGTTATTATGTAGAAATAGGTGAGGCGGTGGTGCCGCCGGAGCCGAATCACAAAGGGTTCTACCACCTTCAAACATACAAGAGTAAAAGCAAAATTATGAAACTGCAGCTCGATTCAGTTCTAAATAATGAAGATCCTCCTAATAATAAATAAATAAAGAATGAAGAACACAAGCCATCTACTTACTTCGGGTTTACTTTATTATTTATCACTTCTTTTATACTTAAAATTGCGTGGATAGATAAATATTTAACAGTTTTATCATTCGAAATGTCTGTATAAAGACAAATATTGAACCTGTCTGTGGTTTCAGCTGGTTGTATAGTTGCGTGTAAAATTATAAACAATAGTATTTTCATTTTAAACAATTATGTGAATATGCATTTATGTTTACTCTCGACAATGCCACAGCTGTTTAGCTATTAACACCTCAACGTAACGTAACAAAAAAAGTAACATTTAAGTTAATTTTCATCACTTTTGGCGCTCCTCAACGAACTGGTTTTTGTGGCAATTCTAATTGTAAACGTATAGCGGTTTGGTTACCTGCACTACATAATTATGCAATACTTGCACATTTTAATAAAATTATCCTCCACCTTATCAACTTAATATCATCAAGGTAGGATCTTAAGGTTGGGCACGGTTTCCAGTCAGAGTAAGAGGAATTTAAACCATAGTCCACCGCGCTGGTCACATGCCCAGTGTTAATTGGTATGGTGAAATCTAGAAGTGGTGGAATTTATCCACAATTTCTCGATTTCTCGAAACTGGTAAACGCTCTTTTTTACTACCAGTTTCGAGTTTTATAAATGTAATAAACCTATACCTAGGTGCCGTTACAGTATATGGTAATTAATTTCTAATATGTACATAACTTACATTTGTTAGCAATTTCGATGTCGGACTCTCCATTGATAGGTTCAAATTCAAATTTTTATTGCTCATGCATACAGTACATAATTATAGTGTTACAAACAGTGTACCCATACATGTACCCGTACATGCATGTACCCTGCTAGGGCATTGCAATGTAATTATTTTAATTACATTAGCTTATATTTATCTTAACATAGAATCCTCATTGTTTATATAAAATGGAAAACACATTATTATTACATTTTAATAAGTTCATATCAATATAATGTCAATATTTATACAAAGTCCGCTACTAGGTAGGTAGTAGTAGGTTTCCGCTACTAGGCTATCACTATTTCACAATGTTACTATTGTACTATAGTTAGCAGTGATAGCTTAGTGGTTAAGAAACTCGGCTTCTCGATCCGAGGTTCAAATCCCAGGCACACCTCTGATTTTTCAAAGTTATGTGCGTATTAGAAATTAATTATCACTTGCTAAACGGTGAAGGAAAACATCGCGAGGAAACCTGCATACCTGAAAGATATATAAAAAATTTTAAAGGTATGTGAAGTCTACCAATACGCACTTGGCCAGCGCGGTGGACTATGGCCTAATCCTTCTCATTCTGAGAGGAGACCCGTGCCCAGCAGTGGGACAGTAATGGGTTGTTGATGCTGACTATTGTACTCAGTACAGTGAAAGATGCAAGCATACTACACATCGTGCTAAGAGGGTAATATCGATAGGCTTCAATAAAGTTCTCATCTAGATTGCCAACAAGATACAATCTTTACTATTTTCCGGTCCACACCGCTCTGGCCGTCAACTCACGCCAACCCGCGAAGAAATTGCAGCAAACGGCGGAGTTTGCGAAACAAAAGCAAGTTTACGGGCACCTATTGCTTAATTAATTTTGCATATCGCGACCCACGCGACCCTTCAGTTACACAATTGTATTAAACAAGGACCGATTGCAAATAATTGTTATTCATACGTTACAAAAGGAATTCGGCAGTATATTCACAAACGATTATTTCTCTGTTTGTTTGTGATTTTCCAATTATGGAGTTTCGGCTTAGCTCATCATTTACTTACACAACACAAATTATATAATCATTATACATTTATAACAGCTGTCTAGTATGTTGAAGCACTACTTCTATTCCTGTTAATGTTGTAGGAGGCGACTAGGGATTAAATCCAGAAAAAATTTAAACGCTTTCTACACTCACAGCCCCACACTAGGATTCTCTGTGTCGTGGGTGCCATGGACACACATAGACAAATACACAAACACCCAGACCCAGAAACAGAAATCTAAATTCATCATTCAGATATCTGTCTGGCCGGGGATCGAACCCGGGATCCTTTGCGCGTCAGACCGGTATGGTGACCGCTCCGCCACGCGGGTCGTCAAATTCAAATTCAAAGGTTCAAATTCAAATAATTCAAAGTTTGTATAGTGTATTGTTACACCCAGTATGGTTCGACCGAGTAAGTTCTACCATATTTATTTCTAGCGCGATGTAATTTTGCGATCTTATAAAAAATATCGCTGTTGTACCTACTCTATTTTGAAGAGCTTCAAAGAAATACTTTTTTTATAATATAGGAGTAGCAGACGAGCATTCAGTCCGTCTGATGGTAAGTGGCTACTGCCGCCCATGGACATCTGTAATCAGCCCCAGATAGGATTAGATATTCCTACCTGAAGTCGGCCACAATGCACCGCTACCCCTGAGGATTAAGCTGGAACGCCTCAGAATGGTATGTCTCCCTTACCGCACCCTTGAAACCAGAATACAACAGCGCTTAACACTGCTGTTATGAGGCAAAAATCTAGCATGTACGAAAACTCCAACTTTGTCTTTACAAGCAATTGTTCACTATGTCTGTGATCTACAACAGGGAAACACCCGTGTTATTCAGAGTTCATTACTGATGAACGGCAGCCATTACCCTCATCAAACAACCTGACACTATTCGACTTCTGTTACCAATCGAACAAACATTAACACGCGTGTCACGTGACACTTCATCAAAAACCCGTAAAACGTGTGAAACAACGTTTAATAAATTATTTACCCTTTATCGACCCTCGTAAAAAGCCCTACGCGATCCAAACTACACCTTATCATCTACAGTCGTGAGTTTAAATTACAACGGTTGGTTTTATACTACGTTTTTCATTGATATGCGACTGAATTCTGAATACTTAAGGTACATTTTCAGTTGCTGTTTATATATAAGTTCATTAACACGAGCTGTACGATGTGTTATACGTATGTTGGATAGAAACATTAAATGTCGTGGAAGACATTTATTGATCCGATTAGATGTAGAAACGTTTTGATTTGTACCATTTTAATCGGGCGAATTTATAATCCGTGTACAGATTCTATGCTTGTCGCTGCCTACTTAAGCCTTATTATATGCTCTGGTTTTCTGTTTCTCTTTCTTACTTTCATCTACAGTATACTTACTACCATATTGTCATAGGCAACTCGAAATAACAGGATTTGAGTTTTAATAATTCATCATCATCAACCTATTAATGTCCCACTGCTGGACACAGGTTTTCTTTCAGAATGAGAAGGATTCGACCATAGTACACCGTGCTGACCAAGTGCCAAGTGCCAAATTGGTTGACTTCACGTACCTTTGAAAACTTTTTTTTAGCTTTTTAAGATTTCTCGGGTATGTAGGTTCTCTCACAATTAACTTCTAACATTTAACTAATTTGATTTAAAAACAGAAGCTTGAAGCTTGACTGACGGATCTATAGATCCAATTTTTTCTTAAAGTTGCGTCACGTACATCAATTCGCATTTGGTCCCCGAGATGGACGAGTCAAGGACCTTAACTCATTTAAAGAGCAATCCTATGTCCAATCTTCTCATTCTGAGAGCAATTTATGTCCAGTTGTGGAACATTAACTTGTTGTAGTTGATAATGACGTCGCTGATGATAATGATGACGTTATGATGATGGAAATGATGTAAAAACCACCAGAAGCCCAATCTTCTTATTTTAAAAACACACATTTCATGGGAAGTTGTGGAACATTACCCTATAGTTGTTGACGATGCTGACGACATTGACGATAATGATGACGTCAATTATGACAATGACGTCACTTATAATGACTTTGAAAATATAAGCAAAATCAAAAACTAGTACAACAAAATGCAAAATTCATTTTAAACTATCGCAGCCCGTAAAGCGTAAAGCACAATACCATTAATTCGTTCGAGCACCGCTCCAGGAGATTAAAACGCTTTTTATTTAGTTCCCCACAATGTCACTAATTAAAACTAACGAACTGTAATACTATCAGATTATTCGAACTAAAAATAAACCGTGTGACTCTTTTTTATTCTCATCGCTGGTCACAGGTCTTTCCCTACGACTAAGGGAGACAAGAGATGAACATACTACTCCACCACGGTGCGCTAATGCAAATTGAGGCTATTGACCGTGTCAGACACAGATCAGGCAGACAAAGTCATATTTTTCTATACAATACCTTCAACTGTCAAGGAAAAAGTATTTATCCGCCACGAAATTGACACGCTTGATGATGAAAGATTACTTAAAGAAAAGCCAGTTCAAAACCTCTAAAAGGGACTGAAGACTTAACATCTTTCCAGGAAAAAAACGCGAACATAGAAGGCCGAAGTCACCCATGCAACTGTCGATCGCATACTCCAATGCTTAACTTTGTAAATTGTTCACGAAAAATGAAATTTACAATGTTTACAAAAACATTAGTTATAGTCCGCGCCAAACTGCTAGTCCGCTCTGAAGTTGTTGCGAGCAGGTGTAGTCATACAATTTGCTATGGCGATGCGATTCATTGCTATATTCGGAGCGGACTAGCAGTTTTACGCGGACTATACATACAACAATACAATTCTTGCTTGTTGGTGTATACAAATACATCACATAAAAATACTCAGCTACATTATGCGCAATTTCGGGCTTGCTTATGAACAGCTTAATTAAATTCACTTTTCATTTCAAATAAATTCTCTACGGCTGTAAGGCAATTTTGCACAGCAAATAATATATTTACAACGCTACTCACGCTGAATTAGTTCGCTCACAAAAAGCTCCGCGGATAGCGTAATTTGAAAATACTGCTCATTCAATTCCGTTGCTAAAATATAATCTTTATTCATAGTAAAAAGCCGTAAATATTAAAACATCGAGCTTAGAAATACTCTCGGCAATCATCGGCTAAAGTCGGATTTGTTCGTCATACGATTGTGAAATATGTACTAAGAGTTGTTACAACACGATTTTTGTTATGGATGCAATTGCAAATTTCTTATAATAGGGTAATATAACAACTCTGTGTTATATATTTTAAGGTGACAGCAATCTGAAATAGTTTGAAAAATTAGCATCAAAATATCACACTTGTATGAGTAACACAGATGACGCTCTAAATAGTTGAAATCACCCGATTGTCTTTTCTAAAGGTCAATGTGTATTAATAAATATTTCTACCTACTCACTAATATTATGAATGGACAAATACGTGGAGTCAAATTTAATTATTTAGTGGAAAACTAATATGTGAATACATAAACAGTAGATAAAATGGTAATTATAAATTTTTGCGTTTATTTATATAACATGTTTTTCAGTGAAATAGGTTCCAAAAATAAATCTTTCCCGAAGAGTAAAATAGATAATGTGAAACCGGATGACCAATAACTCAACACACCAATTAATTTTCCACGTTAAATCTTTGGACTCTACGTAAAAAATATAGACGAAAAAAAAGATGGAAATGTTTGCAAAATATTCGGTATAATTATTTTTAAAGGAGGCAAAGTAAACATAACTACTTATAATAGAAGTTACGTAAAGTTACGTGTAAAAAAATATTGCATATGTATGATGTTATGTAAATTTAGACCAATGAAAGTGTAGTATGATCAAACCATTAAAATGATAATTTAAAGGTGGTAGAACCGGCGACTCCGGCGACTCCGGCGGCACCACCGCCACACCTATTTCTACCTAATAACAGCAGTGTTAAGCGCTGCTGTGTTCCAGTTTGAAGGGTGTGGTAAGGGAGACAGACTTTTCCGAGGCGTTCCAGCTTAGTCCTCAGGGGTAGCGGCGCATCTGTGGCCGACCTCAGGTAGGAATATCTAATCCTATCTGGGGTTGATTACAGACGTCCATGGGCGGCAGTAGCCACTTACCATCAGGTGGACTGCATGCTCGTCTGCTACTCTTATATTATATATATATAAAAAAAAAAAAAAAAACAACTTCTTATGTATTGTTCTTATGATTTACACTTTACATAAAGCCCATAATAAAAAATATTGAGGTATATTTTGTTACTACTTAATTCTACGACTCTCTAAGTAATTTTATAATCATTTTCAGAGAGTTATAACTGAATATGTAAGTACTAAAATACTGACAGTATTTTAAGTAAATGTCAAATTATATTTCAAACTTTCGGGAACTGAAGTAAAACGATTGAGCTATTTCAGCTAACTATGCGTGCATTCACAAAATAAATACTCAAATTGCATTCCGAAAAAAATGTGGCCGAATTTTCTAAAAATAAACAAACCGACATTGATTGACGTGGAAAGCTGTTGAAAATCTCCACGGAAGAGCTAGAATTCTTAAGTGACAATGTCACTATTGCGTGACACTGGGAAAGATTTATTACGATGCAAATATTTTGTAAATGGCCGAACATAACACACAAATAGACCAAATCACTCAAATAATTGAAAATAGATATTCAGGACGTGTGTATATTAACAAATAAACGGGGTCAAAGTCTTGTCAATTTCCATTTCCGCATGTCGTGATTACACAAAACCAATCATCCAGACTCAAAAGAGACATTTATGGAACTCAAAAGATTTAAAGAAAGAGACAGATGACACTTTACGTCCAAATATATGTTTACATCTTCTTCATCATCACACTTATCCGTTAAAAATAAAAATTCAAAAACTTTGCGAGAATTTCAAAGCAGTCTATAAAATGGCATGTGTATGGTACATTTCGATTCGAAACACTTTAACAAGCTGTTGAAGGTTACTGATTTTTTTATTTTGTATAAGTTACTAACTAAATCAGCTGATCAGAAAGCCTAGTAACTATAAAAGCTACAACAATCAATTATAAGTATGATAAGCATATTAAAAGATCCCAAACAAAACAAACGATTAAAAATAAAAGATCCCGCGTCCGAGCCACGAAAGACTAAACATTAAACAGAACCGTTTGATTAATATGCCTTTTGAAAATTATTGCCCTAGAAAATCAAAACAATGTCGCTTTAACGCAACAACTTGATATATAACGAACGATTTATTGGAAGACACCAGACGAATTACAGTGGGAAAAACTTTGCTCAACCACGTGGCGCAGGTTATTTGCCTATCACGCGGGTAGTGCCCGCGTGCTGTCTTCATGCGTGATACGCCTATCGTTTCAGATGCTTCTCCTGTCGTTTAACGAAGTTTTTTATTTATTTATTTTTTTATAATATACAAGAAGCAGACGAGCATGCGGTCCACCTGATGGTAAGTGGCTACTGCCGCCTATGGACATGTGTATACAAGCCAGATAGCATTAGATATTCCCACCTGAGGTCGGCCATAGATGCGCCGCTACCCTTGAGGACTGAGCTGGAACGCCTCGGAAAAGTATGTCTCTCTTACCACACCCTTCTTTTTTTTTTTTTTTTGTTGACGCGGGGGAAACCTTCAAAAGGTACCCGATGCCTTGGGAGCGACACAGGGTCATGTGGGACTCTTACCGCACTAAAACCCCCCCGGTGGCCGTCCTCCCTTCTAACCAGAACACAACAGAAACCGCTGTTGTTAATAGGCAGAAATAGGTGTGGCGGTGGTGCCGCCGGAGTCGAACCACAAAGGGTTCTACCACCTTCATGTTTGTTATACACCTACTCTTCTTGAATCAACATTATTATATTTAAGCTATAGGCTTACAGGAAGTCAAGATTTCGTTGGGTATTAACACGCATGCGGATAAGACATGCACGCGGGTATTAGCCCGCGTGACAAAAAAAACAACCGAAGAATTTCGTTTTCCTATATAAGATAATTTAAGTTTGAGTCTTGGGTTGAACACTCATTTAAGTACCTGTAATTGTCTCTGTGTGCATTTAGCATTAACGATATATGACAATTCTGATGTGTGTTTTTTTAGTAAAAAATTACCTAATTTCCACACAGAGAAAAGTTGTCAACGGCTAATTTTTCAGGATGATGAATGATTGAATCACTGACAATTACATTAGAAATACGACTACACTACGATGTCACTACATCGTGATATAATAGAGTACCTGACACCTTAGCCAAGACAATTACAAATGTACCTACGTTTGTACACCTGAAATAGCAAGGAAGCTGCAAAAATAGCAACATTCAAGAATGCAGAATCATAAATAAAACAAATTATTAAAGAATCATAAACTTAAGCAATTATTGGTGTAGTGGTTGATTTGCAGCCTTCCAATCGAGGCATCCGGGGTTCGAATCCCAAGCATGCACCTTCTATTTTCAAGTTACATGCGTGTTATAAATTAATTATCATTTGCTTTAACGGTGAATTAAAAATCGCGTGAATGAAGGTTGCATACATACTCGTAATAGAAAAATCTCAAAAAGTTTTTTTGACATTCTTCCCGCTTGGATATATTTTTAACATGGGGTTGATGATTAATGCATCGCATATCATGAACAAAAGTAAAAGTAAAACCAGGTCATTTACATTCTACATACATTTTATATACTATAAGTGCTGTTAATTGTGTTAATAAAAAATCTTATAATTTTATACACTTCAAATAAAAAAAAAATCAAACAATATCAATTAAGCGAAGCAAAAAAATAAAGCTTTTTTCAAACGAGCAATATTTCCACAATTCAATCATTCGCAGCCGGCGTCCGAAGTCATCAATCAAGTTGAACTAAAACAGTGCGACGGCAGTGAATTGTATCTACAGTGTACACTTGCGTAAATCACGAGGCAAAAAGGCGATTGGGCGACAATCGGTCGCCCGTTTATTTAGGGCCTACTGTATACCTTTTTAGTTCTGTACCCTTACCAGGAGTTATTACATTTTGAAAAAAATATGACTGTTTTGGTATTTGTTTACGTATTTGCCCATACAATTTCCAATCAGCGCCCCTAGCGGATTGTGTCAAAACTTGGAAAAAATAAGCAGGGTTACCTATGGCAACCCCCTTTCGAAGGTTTACCGCTCGTCGACAAACAACAAAAAATTATTGGCCAAGTGCAAGTCGAACTCGCACAGGGAGAATTTCGCACCCCCAAAAAATGTATTATTTTTTTATTTGTTATCATAGCAGCCATAGAAGTAAATTCATTGTGAAAATTTGAACTGTTTTATTTAAACTTTACTGGTGGTTTCTTTTATGGCGAACGCCATTTAATCTCAAGATTTTTCTATTTTCAGTATTTACTGTTATTGCGGTCACCGTTATACATACTTTGTAAAAAATCGTGTCTATCTATTACGGTTCAGGATATAGAGCCCTGTGACAGACGGACAGAACGCGGAGGCATAGAATTTGGGTTCCATTTTTACAATTTGTTTACGGAACCCTAAAATCGTTTACAAATTAGGCGTCTATTTCGTTAAAAAGTTGAAATGAGTATGAAAGTCATAAACGTCTGGCTCGCGGCCAATACTCCGCCAGCCGCATACCTCCAGCGTACCGTTGATTCACGGCGGGATCGTTTCATTTTCAAACACAAACTGACTTTCCGCTATCTGTCAACATGTGTAAGTAATAATTGGCCAAGTGCAAGTCGAACTCGCGTCCGTACTACCAAAATTTCATTTGTTTTTATTTTTATTTTTAGCATTTGTTATCATAGCAGCCATAGAAATAAATGCATTGTGTAACTTTAAACTGTCTATCTAATACAGTTCAATAGATAAAGCTAAAAACGCCTAAAAGCCGTTTTTTGTATGGCCCCTCATTTAATTTCATTTTTTTTATTTTTAGTATTTGTCGTATAGCGGCCACCATTATATACATTTCATGTGCCTATGTGTGTTTTATGTAATACGGTTCCAGAGATAGAACCCTAAGACAGACAGCGGAGGCTTAGTAATAGGGTTTAGTTTGAATAAGGAACCCTAAAACGTGCTACACATACAACTCGTTTACAAATTAGGAGTCTATTTCGTTAATAAGTATATGAAAGTCATAAACGTCTGGCTCGCGGCCAATACTCCGCCAGCCGCATACCTCCAGCGTACCGTTGATTCACGGCGGGATCGTTTCATTTTCAAACACAAACTGACTTTCCGCTGTCTGTCAACATGTGTAAGTAAAAAGGAACACATTTATTATTGAGGAGTTTTGACTCGATAGCCTAGTGTTGAGTTCAAGTTGAGTATGGGAGCCGAAGCCTAGACTCTGATCTTGTAAACGTATAGTCGAAATAACTTAACTATGCTTGTTTCAATAATGACGTAAAACGTAATGAGAAAAGTTAAATGCCTTCTCTAAAAAACATTTTTAATTGTGTCTAATATCTACCAGTAGATACATAGTCACTGTTGTGGACTATAGCCATTATCCGTTTTAATTGAGACCTGTGCCCAGCAATGGGTTCATAAGTAATGGATTTGTGCTAAAGTGTACGATCCATATAATTTATGTAAAGCATGCATGAGATGTACAGTCATTTTTTTTTTAAATAAATGCAACTTTTCGAAGAACATACAAAAATTTCACCTAGAAAACGGGTAGGGTAATTAGGCAATGCGTTTGGATACGAATCTTGGACAGCCAGCGTCAAAAGAATCTGAAAGCCCTAGGCTATCAGCGTTTGTTTTAGTTTAATACACATGACGCTTAATTTCAATGAATGAAATATATTTATTTTTCATAGGCACACGAATGCGCCTAGTATACTTCTGTTCAGACTACTCGTACTACCACATTCATAAACAAAATACATTACATACATTAACATTACAAAACAAAGTGTCTCAATAACATCACGTGAATTTCTAATTTAATTTTCAAGAATACCTACCACCCGAGATTCTTAATAATCCCCATCTATAAATTCCGTACACCCGATACCCACTCAGCGAGTCGAGTGGCATCGCCCAGCTCGCGGCCAGCAGACCTCGTGATACCGGCCCACGTGTCCAACACTCGACCTCGGATGCACCATCGCTACTATACAATTGATATTGAGTTAAATGTTAAGTGCTAATTCCAATATTCGATCCATACGAATTAGGTAAAGCACACATGAAATTTATAGTTTTCATTTTTAAAAGACAACTTTTAGAAAGATATAGATAAGTTTCGCCTAGAAAAGGGCTAGGGTTATAGTCAATGCGTTTGGATAAGAACCTTAGACAGCCAGCGTCGAAAGCAGAATTTCAAACCAACAGGCTATCAAAGTTTGTTACAATACACATGGTACGTCACTTCATGGAATGAATGTAATGAATGAAATATATTTATTTTGTATAGGCTTAGGGAGGCACTTGCAAATTGTCATTTACTATATTTCGGTTCACACATACCATCGTATCGATAAACACAATTTCAATACATTACAAAACAAAGTGTCTCAATAACATCACGTGAATTTCCAATTTAATTTCCAAGAATACCACCCGAGATTCTTAATAATCCCCATCTATAAATTCCGTACACCCGTTACCCACTCAGCGAGTCGAGTGGCATCGCCCAGCTCGCGGCCAGCAGACCTCGTGATACCGGCCCACGTGTCCAACACTCGACCTCGGATGCACCGTCACTAATATACAATTGATATTGAGTTAAATGTTGAGTGCTAATTCCAATATTCGATCCATACGAATTAGGTAAAGCACACATGAAATTTATAGTTTTCATTTTTAAAAGACAACTTTTAGAAAGATATAGATAAGTTTCGCCTAGAAAAGGGCTAGGGTTATAGTCAATGCGTTGGATACGAACCCTGGACAGCCAGCGTCAAAAGCAGAATTTCAAACCAACAAGCAATCAAAGTTTGTTGTAACACATGGTACGTTCATGGAATGAATGTGATGAATGAAATATATTTATTTTGTATATGTATAGGGAGGCACTTAGAAATTGTCATTTACTATATTTCGGTTCACACATACCACCGTATCGTTAAACACAACTTCAATACATTACAAAACAAAGTGTCTCAATAACATCACGTGAATTTCCAATTTAATTTTCAAGAATACCTACCACCCGAGATTCTTAATAATCCCCATCTATAAATTCCGTACATCCGATACCCACTCAGCGAGTCGAGTGGCATCGCCCAGCTCGCGGCCAGCAGACCTCGTGATACCGGCCCACGTGTCCAACACTCGACCTCGGATGCACCGTCACTAATATAGAACTGATATTGAATGGTAATTTTAATAGAATTTGCGAACGAGTATGCCGTCTACTTAATGGTAAACTACTGCCGCCCATGGACATGTGTAATTAACCCATAAAATAAATATAGTTCAAAAAACTAAAAAACACGCTTTTATAATAAAATCAAATAAAAAGTAGAAAATAATTTTCAATCTATGGACAATGGTACAAAATTATTAAAATTGTGTATTGTCATCGGTTTTTGATAATTTTTCAAAATTTTGAATTAAACTGAACGATCAAAGTGGATAGAAATCGGGTTAAAAGATTCCGTTATTGTTACATACATACATACAACCCAAGCTAATAAAAGCGTGTTAATTAATAAGGGTTCTACCATCGGCCATAGATGCGTTGCTTCCTCCTTCACCTGATTATTTAGTATGTCTCTCTTACCACATTCCTCTTACCTACAAAATAATTGTAATATTTAAATTTTTCGTCCTCAACCCATTACTGTCCCACACCTCGGCACGGGTCTCCTCTCAAAGTAAGAGGTGTTTAGGTATAACCATAGATTAGTAAAGATTACTCACTCCTAACAAGAAAATGTAACCAGTTTATAATTGAAATGGTCAGTCATTTACTTTCGTGTTTGAAAAATATAAAAAATTGTAGTTTTTAGAGCATTTACGATTGAAACGATATTTCTCTGCACTTTTTCTTCTCTTTTCCTTTGTTTTTGGACCACTTAACTGCGCATTGTGGCATTGTGCCGCGTAAATTACACCATGACAGCCATTAAATGGCTGACAGAATTGTCCGCCATTTAAGCCATTTAATGGCTTCCTTGGCGGTGAGATATCTATAAATAGATATATGGATATAACCATAGATAAATGGGTATAACCTATAACCCACACACTGTCCAATTCGAAGACTTTACTAACCATTAAAAACTTTAAAGATGTATGATGATGTGTTTTCCTTCACTATTATAGCAAGTGATAATTAATTTGTAATACGCACAATAACTTTTAAAATGAATAATGCCTGGAATTGTACCCTTTTATTTAAATACCGTTACACCACAGCATAATTAACTATAAACTCATTACCATTCAGTTATACCATATTATTATTATTCTACAAAATGAGTACAATAACAGTTAAACCATTTCACCGCCCAGGTATAACGAAGTTAATTAAAATCGTCCCATACGCAACGCGAATCGAATATCAAAACAAACAAACCGATCGAGTAGTCCGAATCCGTTCAAATCCACATCGGCTATTGGCACAGTGGCGCCGGAAATCAAATATCGCGGACTGGCGCTTAAACATACACACGCACCATATAAAGTAGTGCTGGACATTATACGTTCTTCCCTAAAAACATCGATTTTTTACATCGATACGAATTCCGAAAACTACAAGAAAGTTAATAAGTGTCAAATTTGTTGACAAAAATGTCGGCCGTCCAACATTGAGATCTAAAATTAAGCCATATTGTGATTCGTTTTGTTAATAAATAAGATACGTATATAATATATAATGTATAACATATTTAACACACCCTCTTTTCTCTATAATAGATAAAATAGTAATCGAATATCAAAATAAATAAGCCCTCCAATCCAGTAGTCCGAATCCATTCAAATCCACATCGGCTATTGGCACAGTGGCGCCGGAAATCAAATATCGCGGACTGGCGCGTAAACATACACACGCACCATATAAAGTAGTGCTGCACATTCTTCTCTAAAAAGATCGATTAAAAAAACGATTCGAGTCGTTCTAAAATCGATTCACAATAATTTCTAAATTGATTTCCCAATTTTGATATGTTTTGTCTGATGTTTAGAAAATGTCGAAAAAGTAGTCTTCCGTCATACGCAGGAAGTTCTCAGCAAAACACGCACACAACTAAGTCAGTCGTTCCAGTAGTTCGAATCCTTTCAAATCCACATCGGTTATTGGCATTGTGTCGCCGTAAACCAAATATCGCGGACTGGCGCTTAAACACACCATATAAAGTAGGGATGGACGTTATTCCCTAAAATGATTGATTTATAAATCGATTCGAGTCGGTCTAAAATCGATTTAACTAGAATATCGAAGTCTCGATGACGAATAACTCAAGAATCGATTTCTCAATTTCAATTTTTTTTTCATTGCTGTTTCTCTCAAGTCTCCAGTCTTCCGTTAAAAATATATTATGAAAAAAAAAATACAACGCTCAGTAAAATAAAAACAAACTGTTTTAAAACATTTTCTTGTGTCCAATATCGATTTCTAGATAAACATATAATTTTATTCAAAGCTTAACATTGATAACTAATTCTATTTTTTGAAAGAAAATCCTTTAATCTCTCGATAGATCACTTGTCAATCCCTAGCGCGGAAACGTTCCCCAAACAAACGCGGGATCAGAGAGGATTTTATGGGCTTCACTCGTCACGTCTGTCAATGAATCCTGTGATGAAACTGATGAATGAAACGATTGTTGATCGTAGATGTTTATCTTAGCCGATGCGCCGTGTGAAAGTTGCTGAATATAGGAACACCTCTTCCCGTATGTCTTAGGCGTTTAAGACATAAACCTAGAATAATGGAAGCGTTTCCGGAATATTTTGGTGAACGCACGGAGCACGTAATACAGGTGATATGTAGATTTGCGAAAAACCCGAAGTTGGACCCAATTTGGTTCAACTACAGACGCACCAAATATACCTATATAAAAATCGCACATAACCCGTGTCACTCCACGTCACCTGGTACCTTTCGCGAGTTCCACCTAGTCGACAAAAAAGGTGCATTTCTTTAATTCCAGTCCCATTACGATGTTGCAGAAAATATATTGATTGCATTATATAGTCGATAAGCTTAAATCTATGCCATAAAGTTAGATTTGTTGAACTTAACAGTAGAGACTCCACCAAAATAACTCTTCCTACTACAAAACTGTCTAAAAGCACTTCGATTAATCCAAAGGCAATTCATTTAACTACACCAGATAGAGCCAGGTATCCAATAGTTTATTCTGGATCATAACAAAAATAAACGTGGCCCATTTCGGTAAAAGGCCGTCTAGACACCGGGCCTTTTAGCGTAGTTGCCCCGTGAACCAGTTTCGAAACTTTCGGATGTCAAATTGTCATGAAAATTATTGATGACCGGGAAGTGGCACGGTAACTATTTCTGTACGATGAAGGTGGGTACTACGAGCATTTAGAAGTAACGTAAAAACTCTGAATTGGATTTTAGGAAACGTATTCAAATACAATGATCTCTTCTTTAAAACTTGGTCATTTATCAACATATGAGTTTAGTTTAAACTTTTGACGTTTGTGTTTTAGGCTTGTTATCGCGGAATTGAGACATGTTATTGTATAATGGTTTTAATTACTTACAATCGATATTTGGATACACTTTTTTATTTTTTTTTTTTTTATAATATAAGAGTAGCAGACGAACATGCAGTCCACCTGATGGTAAGTGGCTACTGCCGCCCATGGACATCTGTAATCAACCCCAGATAGCATTAGATATTCTTGCCTGAGGTCGGCCACAGATGCGCTGCTACCCCTGAGTACTAAGCTGGAACGCCTCGGAAAAAAATGTCTCCCCCACACCCTTCATACCAGAACACAGCAGCGTTTAACACTGCTGTTATGAGGCAGAAACAGGTGTGGCAGTGGTGCCGCCGGAGTTGAACCACAAAGGGTTCTACTACCTTCAAAATATATGCAATTGATTCCGTAGCACGGGAATTTTAACTTAAATTATCACAGATTCTTTGCTACTTAAAGAAACTCTGGGAGGTGCCTATTCCAAGCGTAAACCCGTTCTTCTACTTCTGAGGAAGAGTGTACGAGTAGATGCCGGCTGACTTATGTTCTAGGCAAACATCTTAGTTTCCGAGAGTAATGGCGCTTCTATAAAAGGATTTAGCCAGGATCCCTGTTCTATATAGGGTCGACACCTCTTTAACTAGAGTTCAAGAACACAACAATGTCATAAATCACAAACACGTATAGCGGCGTCACCGCATCACTTCTAAATTAATATCAGGTGACTGCATACTATTTAGACACACCAGCGGCCATACAATGGCGCCCGCAATCCGACGAGCGTATCTCGAGATTTATTTACAGATGTCGAACTCATTAATCCGGTTCAATCGACGTTCTTCTCTCTTTGCTCTCGAAAAGTAACCGATATCGAAACGATTGTGCTATTATTGGACGAAAGTACCATCCATTGACGCAAGAAGGTAGAGCTCATTATAATAGAAGAGAAGTCGTAGCTGACGTCGATCAAAGACCCGTTGCAAACTGATGGTCCCATGAAGATTAACTAATCGCCGTATGTACGTACACTTTCGATGAGATTTAGTAAACACTGATGGTATAATGTATAAGTTGTGCAGAAACAGACAATAGTTAGAAGTTACAATAGAAGTTTTTATTGCTAAAGTCGAACCATGAAGATTAGCTTCCAACAAAGTCTAAAGAAAACGATCTGATGTCGAGCATAAATGGGTTACTGGAGATTTATGGTCGTCTTACACTTACGACAAAAAGTGGTAAAACACAAAAATAATAATACAACAATGATGTTTCTACACCCATACCTTCGAACATCTTTCAGCAGTAGTAGCAGTAGCAGCAGTTGTAGATTGTTGATTTTTTACGAATATATGTTGAATAATGATTTTAAATTTAACTGCCGTTTTCCCAAACAATTCGTCCAAAATTTGGATAAAAGGCTCTAAAAAGTATACATAACACTTCACTAAATAAGTCTTGTCCGGCTATATATCCCACATTTTTTATTTTTAAGGAGCTGCCAACCCAATCCGTGCCAGAAGCAAGCAACACAATAGCCGTGGAACAATAACTTTAATAACATTCTTGGGAGAGTCATATTCCACACCACTCAGAGTCCGTGCACATAACCCATTAAATCTAAATAAATGCTGACCCACTTCGAAGACAATAAAGAACTGGATGACGTCATTAAACCCGACAACGGACGCCGCCACGTGCTTCAGGGTTCGGCGTGACGTCACAGGCTCATCAGCCATTGAAAATTCACTCGTAACTCCCGAGCCGATCGAACTGTACTAATAAATTTAAAGCTGGCTTTGTACGGATTCAAGATCTGAGCAAGTTTTGACCTTATTTCACCTATATTCATTGTGTTCCTGTATTGAAAGATTTAACCCTCTGTTACAAGGGTGATGAGAAATACTGTGAGGAAACCAAATTACCTGAATTCTCTACATATTGTTGTTGAAAATAAAGTAACACTAGGTCATCGTGAGGCTTTTACCATTCTTATTCTGAAAGTCTATCGGTAAGACAATCATGGATCTCCTGTATCCTCAACGTATCTGTGGCCGACCTTAGGGTCGGACTCTAACCTTATTTGAGGTTGATTACAGAAGCCCATTGACGATAGTAGCCATTTACCATCAGATGTAAAACACGTAAAAACTATTATTATTACATATCTAACAATCCATTTATCATATGCACAATGCACATAGATCTAAAATTCCAGTCGCATCTGTAACACTTCATTCACTACTTCGCCATCACGTAGTATATAATTTCTTACTCAACGAACCGTCCCGAATCCGGATCCACACCGAAACACCCCATCCCTTCCATCAATCGACAGTTAGGCGATTACTTCGGAAGTTGGACGATGTGAGGCCGAGTACAAGACGGCCGCGTATAAATCACGCGCCATCCGCGAGTGCTACGAGAATAGTCACGACCTTTGCACGGTTCAGGTATTCGAGGTTAGGGATGGCGATCTGATCAAAACAATCGATTACTTTAATCGATCTCCAGTAATGAAATGGATGGATTCAGTGAATCGATCTTTCATCTTAGAAAATCGAAAGTCGGAATTTTCAAAATTGGTTGAATGTGTTATATAGACATTTATTTGCTGACGGATACGTATTTCAGTGCTTGTTTGGTCCTGATGACCTTCTTTTCGCTATCCCCGCCCATTGTAGGTGAAAGGATCGAAGATCGATTTTTGGAGAGTCGATTCTTTGGGCTTCAATGTTTTATGTGTTAAAAGTGAAGTGAAAAGTGAAATAAATCGTTTCACTTCGATTCGATCGATACAAGAATCAATCTTTTTTAGAAAGAATCGCCATCCCTATTCGAGATATTTGTTGCCGTGTTCGGGAGATAGCGGTTGAAAGATTCATTTCGATCGAGATCAGAATAGATTTTTGCATGTAATTGGAATGGACCGGGGAATGCTTTTTGTTTTCGAATATAGGTGATGTACGATTCGTCGGAGAAGGAAGATTGATTCTGATTGCAGGTTTGTTAGGCAAAGCGCTTTTCAATTTTAAAGAAGAAAGCAAGACGAATACGGGAGAATGAACCATGGATTTAACATGAGACTGATTGAAAACTTATCTTTTCGAAGATCAAATCCATTAGAATGTTCTTAGATAAACACTCAAAGGTGGGTAAAGTCTATCAATTCGTGCTTAGCCAGCTAGGTGAAATATGTCTTAAACTCTTTTCAGTCTGGAAGGATCCCATGCACAACAGTAGGACGATAAAGGATAGTTTGATAATGATCATTATAGGGAATCTATCGATTATTTGGGTCAATCTTGATTCAAAGACATAACATACGACACATACATGGATTATATGACCTAAATAACAAACTTTGATCGTAAAGACAGCAAGAACAGCGAAACAAATTATAATTGCTACGATAGTGAGTATCGACCACAAGCGAAGCTAGGAGACGTCGGCAGCTAAGTGAAATATTGGCAAAGTTGCAGGTGATGCGTGTCATATTAATGATGTATGAAAGTTTCCGTCGCTGGATCATGACGAACTGACGTCAATTTCGTATAAGACGATTGTAGAAAGTTACACCGCGTGTGGTTTTTCAAATTTTACGCAAAAAATCTGAACATTTGTTGAAAAACCTGAACGTAAAATACGTACTTTGTAGCAGAGCATGTAGTTATTGTAGTCCATGTCATGGTAGGTTCATGGATGTTTGTAAAAAACTCCATATAAAATACTAGAGATGTGCCGAATATTCGTTTGGTATTCGGTATTCGGCGTATTCGGCATCTTTTTTGCTATTTGTATTCGGCCGAATTATTCGGTTTTGGTGCCGAATATATTCGGTTCGAGTATAACTATTTTCTTGTGTACACGACATGGTACAGAACTAAAACACAAAACTTCTTATGTAAGATTTATGTTATATTATAAGGCAAACTTAAATCCTATGAAGAATGTGTTGAATAAAGCTAATAAAAATGCAAATACACATCATTTTCATTCCTAATCACTTAGGGACGCCGAATCACGATGACGTCAATCCAGTACATAACGATGGATCAGACTGATCATTGAAGGTATATATAACCCGCTCGTTCAATAATTAGTCTTTTTAGGTCGATCGTACCACTTCAGATTTAATGATCATTACCGTGATCTGAATTCGACGGTCGGCTGAATTTGGTACTGATTCTAAAATTGAATATGTTTAATGAGAATGATGTGTAAAGTGATCGAACCGAATCAGTGGCGAACATCATCTTCTGATGATAGATGATGTCCCCGGAATAGAATCCCAAGACCTTACCTTTTATTAAATGGCGATTCAAAAATTAATTGATTAAATAACGATAATATACAAGTTATTGAAACTTTTTGTCCAAGTCAGCAATGTCTCTGAGTTGAAGATTTTTCAAAATATTTTGTGTTATTTGATTGATTCCAGAACAGACTTCTTTATGGGTTAGTGATGTGCCAATAAGCAAGAATAACTATTTAACATTAGTTAGGCAACATGGCTTTTTGATGCCTCATCATCTTTGCTTGATTCCTCAAGTTACAAATAGTTGAGACTAGAACAAAACTTCATACTAGCTAACTAGGTTCTACCAACGACATTCAATATGGAAGAGTTACGATGTTACCGCCATTGTTCAATGTCAAGAACAACTGCCACCATACAATCCTTTCTTACAAGTTCTCGAACGTCGAAAACAAAACATACATTTCAATCAAGTTACACAATAATTATGAACGGGCGGTCGTTAAAACTTTACAGCTCTTGCAAATTGCTAATATCAAGCGAGGAAGTATCGTAAAAATACAACGAGAGCAATCGTGTACGCCTATAAACTTGCAGCGTTTAGATGCCTTCATACAGAAGTGCAGTAAAACACGCCGTGTTATATTTATTGGGAACATAGATTAGTAAAGATTACTTACTCCTAACAAGAAAATGTATCCAGTTTTGAGAATTGAAATAGTTTCGTAAAAAAGTTTTTCCACGTCTCCGTGCTAAAATGCCCCTAAAATATTTGAAATAATAATTTATTAATTATGTAAATTACGCAGGATTAGTTATTTATTCGTAAATTTTCTCTAACAATGTTTTTATTTGTCAAAAATTCAAAAAAAGAACTTACTATAATAAGCCGTTTGTGGCTTCATTCAATTGCAAGGCGGCGAAGTATCTTTACTAATCTATGATTGGGACGCGCATAACTTAGGTGCCGACATATCAAGCGCATCTACTATACAGGGTATGAATGTTCTAATATTTTCTACTTCGAAGCACTGACCGAGGAATCAATGATATTAGTAAGTAATTTGTTATTTGACCATATTTTGCTATCTGCGTGATTTTAAAACGACCAAAAAGATGACCGAAGCGAATGCATTATGTTATAAGATATATTTTTTTTTTTTTTTTTTTTTATAATATAAGAGTAGCAGACGAGCATGCAGTCCACCTGATGGTAAGTGGCTACTGCCGCCCATGGACATCTGTAATCAACCCCAGATAGGATTAGATATTCCTACCTGAGGTCGGCCACAGATGCGCCGCTACCCCTGAGGACTAAGCTGGAACGCCTCGGAAAAGTCTGTCTCCCTTACCACACCCTTCAAACCGGAACACAGCAGCGCTTAACACTGCTGTTATTAGGTAGAAATAGGTGTGGCGGTGGTGCCGCCGGAGTCGAACCACAAAGGGTTCTACCACCTTCTTTGGCGTAATTGACAGACAAAAAGTATGTGTATCAATGGACACGCGTAACTAGTACCAAAAAGTATTACAAAACAAGAAGATTGTTACAAATTAAATCATATCGTATCCGTATTTTTCATATTCGTATCTCGTCGTATCTTATCAAATAATATCTATAAATCGATTACAATACCATTTCCGTTACAAAAATCATTTCACCAACACTTCTTCATGAAACGTTTGTTTACTGGGTCATATTCGTATATTTAGTTTAAGTAGTCGATGTTTAAAAAGTTTCAGTGGCGACCGCTTATTTTCATGACCATAAAAATCCAGTATCCGAATAACAAAAACTCCAAAGAATAATTGCGACAATGTCGTAGATTGGACATTATTTAAGAACCCATTGTACATCCCACATTTGCATTCGGAAGGTACGACAAGGTTTCGAAAACGTCCAAAGAATTTATTCAAATTGTCCCTTGGGCTTTTTAAATTTATTTATTGCGGAATTCGTAAACATTTTGGCCTAAATTTGTCCTCTTTAGGCGAAATTCCCTCATTTTTTGTTACGATGGAATGAGGAAGCTTATGAATATCGATTGTACAGGACTACCGGATTGGAATGCACAGACAAAGGGTTCTTATATATTCATTATTATCTTATATATAAAATTCTCGTTAGTTACCGTACTCTTCCAAAACCGGATTTTCACCAAATTTTATATGCATATTCAGAAGGTCTGAGAATCGGCTACTATCTATTTTTCATACCCCTAAGTGATAAGGGTTGTTCAGCCTTAACATTTTTTTATTTATATGGCAACACAACGTTTGTCGCGTCAGCTAGTATTATATAAAATCCTTGAAAGCACAAGCCCGATTCACACTTCACGTGGTATACTATTCTGTCTAATTAAATAATCTCACAAGTTTCATACGTTATTTTTTATTATTCATTGAAATTTACACCATAATAAAGTTTGCACAAGATATAACCGGCTACCAGTTAAACATGCTATGTGCATAACCGGCTACCAGTTAAACATGCTATGTTAAGTACATAGCATGTTTAACTATGTCTACGTACATAACAGTTCTTCAATAACGAGTGTCATTAAATGCCGTAATTCGTCTGACAATGAGCTACGTTGAGGTCGGAAGTGGCATTTACACGACTATACACTAAGATTCATGTGTTGAATGCACATTTTATATATGATTTCTTCATTTCTCTATCTAGGGATGGAATTTTAAAATATATTTTAAATATTCTTCCCTTGATCACTTTTTTATTACTAAAGCAGGATCTCTTGACAATTTACGGATATATAGACGCTTTTTAACTGTTGTTCTAAGAGTTTACGCTTCATTAATAAAAACTTATTTATAAATAAGTCGTATAAATAAGTTTACAGCGTTCTATCAGTACTTTAATTACGAGTGTCGTTAAACGCTGTAACTCATCCAACACGTCGCGCCGACTGCATGCGATCCGCTAATGAGCCACGTTCAGGTCGGAAGTGGCTTTTACGCGACTATGTACTCAAATTGATAACCTGTTGATTGCATATGAAGATTCTTCAAGCAACTGCCAACGTCGTCATTTCTTGAATATAATAAAATAAAAATAAAACCTAATTTTATTGCCACTCCCTTGCACATTTAAAGTACTACTTACTGAAGAAGATGACTGGGTATTTTACGATTAATGAAAATTATACTTATGAATTTTAATTATAAGCCAATATTTTACTTTACATAGTTCATATCAGTGCTTCAATTACAAGTGTCATTAAACGCTGTAACTCATGCAACACGTCGCCGACTGCATGCGGTCCGCTAATGAGCCACGTTGAGGTCGGAAGTGGCTTTTACGCGACTATGTCCTCAAATTGAAAACCTGTTGATTGCACGTGAAAAGATTCTGTAGGAAACTGCATACCTAATCATATCTTCAAAATAATAAAATTAAACCAATAAAGTATAACTATAATAAAATAAACCTGCAGGAGTGGTTATTACCACTAATGATGTGCCGAGTCGGCCATTTTTGGTATTCGAGTACTTTAGTACTCATATAAAAAAGAATCGAGTCAGTACTCGAGTCCAAAGTATTCACACAAAGTACTCGAGTACTTTGCACAACATACAGTCCAATAGCACGGAAGAGCAAAAAAAAACGCCACTCACTACACAAAATTAAACAAGTTTTAAGTTTTTACTTGTACGAGTAGTAGTTGTAGTGTACGAGTATCGCCAGTATTCGAGTATTACTGGTACTCGAGTATCACTATTGGTACTCGAGTAATCGAGTTTATGTAAGTACTCGAGTACTGACTCGAGTCGACCTGACTCGGCACATCTCTAATTACCACTCCCTTGAAGGTTTATTTGCTTTGGACATGTTCCAGTGCTTACTGAAGAACTCTGGGTATTTTACGATTTAAGAAAATGAGCCATATTAAATTAGACACTTGTTGATTATACGTAAGAAATCAAAATTGTTAATGGCTCTAAGTAGATTTCTTTAGAATACCAGAAATAACTTATATCTTTGATTTCTCTATTACAGTTTTTCAGTGTCTACGCGAAAATTCCACAACTTTTAAAGGTAAAATTAAATTTTAAACGTCCTTGCCAAAATCTTTTAAATAAAATCTGTTAATCCAATACTGAGTTTATCTCTTTTATATCAGTGCTACGATTACAAGTGTCATTAAACGCCGTAACTCATGCGGCTCTTGCAATCTGCTAATGAGCCATGTTGAGGTCGGAAGTGAGCGTTGCGCGACTGTGCATTAAAATTGCACACGTGTTGATTGCACGTGTGAAATCAAAATTGTTCATGGCTCTAAGTAGATTTCTTTAGAATACTAGAAATAAATTAATAACCAGAATAACGTTTTTCAACATATAAGCGAAAATTCTACAATTTTTTTAAGCATAATTTTATTTCTTTTAAATATAATTTCATTTATTTATTTTAAACGTTGCCACAATCTTTTTAATAACATCTGTTAATCCAATACTGAGTTTATATCTACACTAATATTATAAAGAGGAAAACTTTGCTTGTTTGTCTGGTTGTAATGAATAGGCTCAAAAACTACTGGACCGATTTTAAACATTCTTTCACCATTCGAAAGCTACATTATCTACGAGTAACATAGGCTATATTTTATATGAAATATCTTTGATAAATAGATTTTGAGGCGGTACAAAGTTTGCCGGGTCAGCTAGTCTTTTATATCAGTGCTACAATTACAAGTGTCATTAAACACCGTAACTCATGCGACTCATGCAGTCTGCTAATGAGCCATGTTGAGTACGGAAGTGGCCTTTACGCTAGTATGGGACAAAATTGGACACATGTTGCATGTGCACATGAGAACTGTAATTTATTTACACTATCCGATAGTTCAAACGTGATGCCATTTTGAGGTCGGAAGCTCTGCATTCGCTTTACACTAAAATTAGACATTGCTGACCTTTGGAAAATCGCGGCTAGATATAGAAGTCTCTAAAAGAGTTTCTATAGTTATCGCATTTGGTTGAGCATTTGGTAGAGTTTTAAGCAAGACACTGTAGTCAATCTCCAAGATTTCATATTTAAGTCACCTCCTACGATAGCCACGGAGGAGAAAGGACTAAAATTAATTTAGACCGAAATTACATGAAAAAATATCACCGCTTTCTTGCTTCTTAGTAACCGCACGTAATTAGTCTTATTATTATTCGCTTATTCGATTCCATCAATGCAGTACCAATACCGCATTACTCAGATATATCTGTAGGACTAAATAGAAATACTTACGAATTGGAGTATGTAGGTATATTAGGTCGATCCTGGTGCAGCATATAGGGCCGGACCTCTCCCCGGAGAATGTGGTTGCAGCGATGGTCCGTTCAGGCGAAGCATGGGATAGCGTGGTCGCGTTCTGCGACCACGTTATGCTTGCAAAAGAGGACGCCGAACGGGCCAGAGAGCGCGCCGATCCCGCGCGGAGAAGGAGGCGCCGAAGGCGTAGATAACGCCCCCCGGCGCGGTTTCCCTGTAGTCCCGGGATTAGAATAGGGCTACGGTATCCCCTGCCTGTCGTAAAAGGCGACTAAAAGGGGGCTTCCGGGATTGCGGGCGGCAAGAGTGGGAGCTCAAGCCGTCCAACAAGCAACCCCGGGAAGGACGGCGGTGTGTGTAGCCGCATGCCGTCGTAAACACCAGGTGTGCGGGAGGAGCGTAAATTGCTCCCCCAAGGGCAGAGCCCAATAGGGGCATCGCGCTCGGAGGACTCCGGTTGTGTTCCATCGGAGATCCCGGAGTTCTCCGCCAAGCGCTGAGGACGGCTACCGGGGGGGTTTTAGTGCGGTAAAAGTCCCACATAACCCGGCGTCGCTCCCACGTCGTCGGGTACCTTTTGAAGGTTACCCCCTCGTAAACAAAAAAAAAAAAAAAAAAAAAAAAGGTATATTAGGTCACATCTACAAACGAACCTATTTCCACCACGTGCCAAACAATCCCGAGTAACATACATATTATATTTCACAGCGCGAACCCAATCCATACATATGATAAAACGTCAAAACACAAATGAATTCGTTCGCATCGAGACGGACAGACATCAAGCGGACGCCATTAATAAGACAAATGGGCACAAATGTTCGTCTATATTAAGCGGACAAATGTTTGAGCTTACACGTGTTTTATTCCTGTAGTGTAAATTTTATTTCTATAAGATTGATTCATCCTCTCAGAAAATATGACAATAGCACGGATTTCTTAACAGATTGAGAATACTTTTCGAGTTGGAATTTATGTTAGGCGTGAAACAGATGTGACGGCATTATATATTTTAAAACATCTCAATAAAATCAGTACTAACTGACGCTCGTAATTAATAATCGACCTTTAATTTTTCTGACTATCTTTTTACTTTATTATCAATTTATTATTTTTTTTGATCGATATTTGACAACATCTAGTACGAAAAATTGTAAACTGTCTATCTATAGAAGGCAAAATTTAAAAAAATTCGTAATTAGTTTATTTTTACCTCAAAAAGTCTGGTTTTTGACAAAAAAATTAAGCAACCGTGAAATCCCGCACATTGGTAAAGTCGGTGCCAAACTGCTAGTCCGCTCTGAAGTTGTCGCAAGCAGATGTAGTCATACAATTTGCTATGGCGATTCATTTCTATATTCAGAGCGGACTAGCAGTTTTACGCAGACAATACCTTTAACGGAAAAACAATAAAAAGCTGCACAAAATGCTACGTATTTATCGGATTCATTTGGGAAACGATTTGTATTTTTTTAACTTTATCGAATCAAAAAAATACGTCGAGTATTTTTATTTAACACAAATTGAATCAATTCGAACATTATGTAATCGAATCGCCTTTACAAAAGCGATTTTTACTTTTTCAGTTAAATAATTAACGGTGTTAACTTTTTTTAATTAACAGTTTAAGCTGAGAGTTTATCAAACTGTAAATGATTGATTAAAATGTGGTGATATCGATGAGTAATTAAAAAACAAGCCAAGAGCAAGCTGGGCTCGTAAACGAAGGGTTCCGTACCTACTATAGAAGGTCAATTTTCTAGTATTTTCTTAAATTACTTTAAAAGTAATTATTTAAATAAAATTAATATTAATTTAGGATTGTTACAACAAAACCTTAGATCTGATATCACAAAGTGCAGTCTGAGAAATGAGTGTTTGTATAATATGACCTCTAAACGCGCCAAGTAAATAATATTTATTTAAGCTACACGTTTGTGCTTAGGTCACAGACATAGATAGGTATGCGAAATGTCAATTTTTTTATAATATAGGAGTAGCAGACGAGCATGCAGTCCACCTGATGGTAAATGGCTACTGCCGCCCATGGTCATCTGTAATCAACCCCAGATAGGATTAGATATTCCTACCTGAGGTCGGCCACAGATGCGCCGCTACCCCTGAGGACTTAGCTGGAACGCCTCGGAAAAGTATGTCTCCCTTACCACACCCTTTAAAACTACATCGGACTATTAGATTTGGAGTAAATTGTTTGTGAAGGACAGACGGACGGATTTACAGACAAACCCACAAGTGATATTTTTAGGGTTCCGTTCCTTCATCGTGACGTACGCAACCCTAATAGCCTTAACTAACCAATTTTTCGTTACTTTGTTGATTGATTTTTATACACCGTATTATTCCGTATATGCACGTGCTTAACTCTTCAAAAAGATTACTACATAATTATATTAAGACAAAGAAAATAGATAGAGATCTTATGCAAATAGGTATAGGTATATTTCCGCCTCATAACCGCAGCATCATAACGTTATTAATCTGTGGCACGGTGGATGAAGGAACGGAACCCTAAAAATATCACTTGTGGGTTTGTCTGTAAATCCGTCCGTCTGTCCTTCACAAACAATTTACTCCAAATCTAATAGTCCGATGTAGTTTTAAAGGGTGTGGTAAGGGAGACATACTTTTCCGAGGCGTTCCAGCTAAGTCCTCAGGGGTAGCAGCGCATCTGTGGCCGACCTCAGGTGGGAATATCTAATCTTATCTGGGGTTGATTATAGATGTCCATGAGCGGCAGTAGCCAATCATCATCAGATGGACCGCATGCTAGTGCTACTCCTATACAATAAGAAAGGTATAAAACTTAAAATAGCTCTACAAAATCTAATCCACTATGAACATTTACTAGAGGTCTCTCTCAAAGGCGAGTAAATAACAATAATTGAATTAAATATTGATACAATATTACTGCGTTAATCCTTTAAGTTAGATACGTTGTTTTGACGTCAAGATTATGCGGATTAACTACAGCATCAAAATAATTAGCGCGAATAGAGAATTGATAATGCGTCATGGTTAATTATTAATTGGATGCCGCGGCGTTATTACATATTAACTTTATATGCATATCTATAGATGCTTAGGGATTAGATTCGATCTCTCTATCTTTGGGTCCGTGGTTCGAATCACGAATCTCTTTTAAGTTATGTATGTGTGCGTAGAAAAATAATAAGCACTCGCTAAAAACATTGTGAGATAATCCACACACTAAGATTTAAAAAAAAAAGTTCTCAAAGATGTTTGATGTCACACTGATGTAAATCCCTCTCCCTGTAGTCCCGGGATTAGAATAGGGCTACGGTATCCCCTGCCTGTCGTAAAAGGCGACTAAAAGGGGGCTTCCGGGATTGCGGGCGGCAAGAGTGGGAGCTCAAGCCGTCCAACAAGCAACCCCGGGAAGGACGGCGGTGTGTGTAGCCGCATGCCGTCGTAAACACCAGGTGTGCGGGAGGAGCGTAAATTGCTCCCCCAAGGGCAGAGCCCAATAGGGGCATCGCGCTCGGAGGACTCCGGTTGTGTTCCATCGGAGATCCCGGAGTTCTCCGCCAAGCGCTGAGGACGGCTACCGGGGGGGTTTTAGTGCGGTAAAAGTCCCACATAACCCGGCGTCGCTCCCACGTCGTCGGGTACCTTTTGAAGGTTACCCCCTCGTAAACAAAAAAAAAAAAAAAAAAAAAAAGGTATATTAGGTCACATCTACAAACGAACCTATTTCCACCACGTGCCAAACAATCCCGAGTAACATACATATTATATTTCACAGCGCGAACCCAATCCATACATATGATAAAACGTCAAAACACAAATGAATTCGTTCGCATCGAGACGGACAGACATCAAGCGGACGCCATTAATAAGACAAATGGGCACAAATGTTCGTCTATATTAAGCGGACAAATGTTTGAGCTTACACGTGTTTTATTCCTGTAGTGTAAATTTTATTTCTATAAGATTGATTCATCCTCTCAGAAAATATGACAATAGCACGGATTTCTTAATAGATTGAGAATACTTTTCGAGTTGGAATTTATGTTAGGCGTGAAACAGATGTGACGGCATTATATATTTTAAAACATCTCAATAAAATCAGTACTAACTGACGCTCGTAATTAATAATCGACCTTTAATTTTTCTGACTATCTTTTTACTTTATTATCAATTTATTATTTTTTTTATCGATATTTGACAACATCTAGTACGAAAAATTGTAAACTGTCTATCTATAGAAGGCAAAATTTAAAAAAATACGTAATTAGTTTATTTTTACCTCAAAAAGTCTGGTATTTGACAAAAAAAAATTAAGCTACCGTGAAAGGGATGCACATTGTTATAGTCCGCGCCAAACTGCTAGTCCGCTCTGAAGTTGTCGCAAGCAGATGTAGTCATACAATTTGCTATGGCGATTCATTTCTATATTCAGAGCGGACTAGCAGTTTTACGCAGACTATATCTTTAACGGAAAAACAATAAAAAGCTCCAAATGCTACTTTTTTATCGGATTCATTTGGAAAACGATTTGTATATTTTTAACTTTATCGAAACGAAAAAATACGTCGAGTATTTTTATTCAACACAAATTGAATCAATTCGAACATTATGTAATCGAATCGCCTTTACAAAAGCGATTTTTACTTTTTCAGTTAATTAATTAACGGTGTTAACTTTTTAATTAACAGTTTAAGCTGAGAGTTTATCAAACTGTAAATGATTGATTAAGATGTGGCGTCTTAAATGAGTAATTAAAAACTAGCCAAGAGTTAGCCGGACTCGCACTCAATCGGTTCCGTACGATAAATGGTTTTTGTGTTTTACTTTTTGTGTTTTTTCTATAATAAAATTATAAAGAGGAAAACCGTGTTTGTTTGATTGTAATGAATAGGCTCAAAAACTACTGGACCGATTTTAAAAATTCTTTCACCATTCGAAAGCTACATTATCCACGAGTAACTTAAGCTATATTTTATATAAAATATATTTGATAAATAGATTTTGAGGCGGTACAAAGTTTGCCGGGTCAGCTAGTCCTCAGGGGTAGAAGCGAATCTGTGGCCGACCTCAGGTAGGAATATCTAATCCTATCTGGGGTTGATTATAGATGTTCATGAGCGGCAGTAGCCACTCACCATCAGGTGGACCACATGCTAGTGCTACTCCTGTACAATAAAAAAGGTATAAAACTTAAAATAGCTCAACAAAATCTAATCTAATCCACTATGAAGATTTACTAGAGATCTCTCTCAAAGGCGAGTAAATAACAATAATTGAATTAAACATTGATACAGTATTACTGCGTTAATCCTTTAAGTTAGATACGTTGTTTTGACGTCAAGATTATGCGGATTAACTACAGCGTCAAAATAATTAGCGCGAATAGAGAATTGATAATGCGTCATGGTTAATTATTAATTGGATCGTTAATATGTAATAACGTCGATTCGCGGCGTTATTACATATTATCTTTATATGCATATCTATAGATAGCCTAGGGATTAGAAACGGTCTCTCGATCTAGAGGTCCGAGGTTCGAATCTCGCATCTCCAATTTTCTACTTATGTGCGTATTAGAGCATCATTATCAGTCACTTTATGACAAAGGAAAATAGACCTAAGAGTTCTGAAAAATAAACTTTTAAAAGGTGCATGGTAATGGTATTTTTTTATAATATAGGAGTAGCAGACGAGCATGCAGTCCACCTGATGGTGAGTGGCTACTGCCGCCCATGGACATCTGTAATCAACCCCAGATAGGGTTAGATATTCCTACCTGAGGTCGGCAACAGATGCGCCGCTACCCCTGAGGACTAAGCTGGAAAGCCTCGGAAAAGTATGTCTCCCTTACCACACCCTTCAAAACGGAAAACAGCAGCGCTTAACACTGCTGTTATTAGGCAGAAATAGGTGTGGCGGTGGTGCCGCCGGAGCCGAACCTCAAAGGATTTTACCACCTTGAATTACGGAATTGGTCAGGCCCAGGTCTGTGGACATTGGCCTAAGCTTAGTCTTACTATGAGAGGAAAACCGCTCAGGAATCGAATAGAAATGGATTGAAGACGACAGTCCAAAATTTTTATAAATATTTTAAATCTACAATATACATATTTATATTTATCATCATTAGAGACAAACTTGAAAGATGATTATGATGAAAAACTAGTCATTTTCGAGTTTCGGAGTCATCTAATCACCGGAGTTGACAGCGTGATAGAGTATACCATACCGGTCACACGCACAGAGGGTTCCTGGTTCTATCTCCGGTTAGACATATACTTAAATGTCAAATTTAGATTTGTTCGTCTTCATGTGTGTCCATGACACCCACGTCACACGCAATCCACTTTGAAGGTGGTAGAACCCTTTGTGGTTCGACTCCGGCGGTACCACCGCCACACCTATTTCTACCTAATAACAGCAGTGTTAGGCGCTGCTGTGTTCCGGTTTGAAGGGTGTGGTAAGGGAGACAGACTTTTCTGAGGCGTTCCAACTTAGTCCTCAGGGGTAGCGGCGCATCCCTGGCCGACTTCAGGTAGGAATATCTGGGGTGATTACAGATGTCCATGGGCGGCAGTAGCCACTTACCATCAGGTGGACTGCATGCTCGTCTGCTACTCCGATATTATTAAAAAAACCTCGTGTGGGACTGTAAAGCTTCTTTTTTACCGTATTTTACTTGTGAACATTGTAGAAAGCGTCATTTTGTTTATTATTATTGTTTTTTACTTAATTTCATAACTAAAACCAGAATCTGAAAACAGTCTAAAAACACAATAACACGCGCCAATGAATAGTTTCATGTGAGCCATTCGATAAACATTTAATTTTATTGAACCCGCGTATGATAATGTTTTGACGTGGCGCGTTTATTTCTGAATCAATTTAGATCTATCAGAGTGATTGAACGATCCACCTAGTTATCTCTAGCGGGGATTTAAGAAAGATTTACTTACGATATGTAGAAATGTGTATTATAGTGTTCATTTATAGACTGACTGAGCGTGGCAGTCAAAATGTATTCTTCTATATTTTATTATTTATTATTAACTAGTTTTATAACCGTGCAGTTTGTTTATTTCTTTTGTCTATTTGTAATTGTACTGTGTGTTGCAATATTCCTGAATAAAGTATTTTCTTTCTTCTTTCTATACAATTTGTCTGGTATATTTAATACAGCCGTGTAGAGACAAGCTGGTAAAATTAGTTTTTTTTTTTATAAAGGAGTAGCAGACAAACATGGAGTCCACCTGATAGTAAGTGGCTACTACACCCACGGATCCTAAGCTCCAGATAAGATTGGATTTCTAGTTGAGGTCGGCCACAGAAGCGCCGTTGCCACTGAGGACCAAGCTGGAACGCCTCGGAAAAGTATGTCTCCCTTACCACACTCTTCAGACCAGAACACAGCAGCGTTTAACACACAATCATGAACTACGTGGACATAGGCCTATGTACCTATGTCCACGTAGTTAGTAATTCGACTCTCAATCTGAGAACTGTGGTTCAAATGCCGTTCCTCACTATTTTTCGGACTAACCTCTCTCAACCTTCCTTCTACCTCTAATTTTCGACTGTGTATTAAACATTGATAACCGCTTGTTTAAAGGGTGATGGAAAACAACGTGAGATAAACAACATTCTCAAAAGCGTATGAAGATCATATGTCATCCCACACTAAGTACGGTTAACAGGTAAGTTAGTTCCAACAATGGAACTCTTAGCACTGACACAGATCTGCTGCAAACACGATAGGGTATAAAACTTTGTAACTAGATCGTTGGAACAAGATGAGTCGGCGACTTGCGGGGTTCTTACACACTGGTGGCAGCTGCTACGTAATTATTAAGCGAGTGATAATTATAAAGAAGCTTTTTTTACAAGCTTTTATTAGGTTGCTTTGGTTCAGTTAGATTTAGACCAATGAATCACAAAAGATTGAGTTGAATTTTTGCATGCACGTTTCGATTGGATGAAAATGCTATGCATGCTAAGGGACGTATTTCTAAATGTAATATGGCGGACATCGTGATATGGCGGATCAATTATATTTTACGCATGTTTTAAATATTTCTTTAAAATTTTTAAGTTCATATTCTCCTTAGACTAGTAGAGGTGGCATCTTATATGCTACGGCTATTTAATATGTGAGAAGTGTGTAAGAATTGTAGAAAATGTTCATCAGTTATTCCAACTTAGTTCTTATAAGCTCTTGATAGATTTAGACGCAGAAATAAAATGTAAATTTAACACTATATAAGAAGTTCAACTGTATCTGCAGGTGAACTCCGTGACATTCTCCCGTGACAGCTAGTGCGTTAAGACGTTACGGCGGTCTTTAAAGATTTTATTCCACAGTGGAGGTAAGTCACTGGTTTATGCAGTTGGGAGGGAATTGGAGTTAAACTCAAAAAGTAAGAAAGTTTCTCGCGGCGTCTATCAAAAAGTTTCCTAAGAATACGAAAAACTAAATGACTTTTTTATAAACGGGACGCGTCACTTACGTGATTTTCATATGTCATGTTTACATAATTGGAGGGATGAGAATTTTGTATTTTTTTCATCGCACATTCCAACTTCATTCTTATAGGTTCTCAATAGATTTCGATGTAACGGTAATAAAATGTACCTACAATTAACGCCATAAGAAGTTCAATTGTACCTAAAGGTGAACTTTGTGAGATGCTCCGTGACACTAGTGCGGTTAGACCTTACGGCGGTCTTTAAAGATTTTATTCCACAGTGGAGGTAAGTCACTGGTTTATGCAGTTGGAGTGAATTTGAGTTAAACTCAAAAAGTTAGAAAGTTTCTCGCGGCGTCTAAGAAACTTGGCTGAGAAAGTCGCGTCGTTTCTATTTTTTGCAAAATGGAACTTTAGTTACTTTTTTTTTGCAAATCACAGAAGACTAAGTTTATAAATTATTCTTTTGAAATAGCTTTTGTAGATACTTGCATTGGTAGATAAAGAGAGATGAAGAAGTTTTCTACGGCAACGCACACTAGGATTCGCAATTGTGGGTGCCATAGATACACAGTACACACATACATACACACACAAACACACACCGAGACCCCAAACAAATTTAATGTAGCGCAATTGAGTTTAAGAATATAAAATGATTAAGGATATAAAAGTTGGTATTGGTTGGTTTGGTTGGTAAAAGGAGCCCGTAGAGTTCAAGGAGGTACCACCGTCACGCCTATTTCTTATGAAGAACGCAGAAGCAGAGGAACAACCACCTGATGGTAAATAGCCTCAAATGCCACTCATGGTCACCTGAGGTCAGCCGCTGATGCGCCGCTACCCCTGAGGACTAAACTGAAACGCCTCGGTAAAGTATGTCTCCCACACCCTTCAAACCAGAACACAGTAGCGCTTAACACTGCTGTTATAAGGCAGAAATAGGTGTGGCGCTGGTGCCGCCGGAGTCGAACCACAAAGGGTTCTAGCACCTTCTACTACTCATTAGTACTAACAGCATTCTGTTACTACTTTATTATAAAAGATACAACTAACATAACAGTATACTCTCATTTAAAGGAGCTCATACGTGTAATATTAAAGTCCTATGTTATACTTAACTCAGTCGAGTGTACATATTCAGGCGAGTGTACGTCTTGCAACTGTTTGGTACTTAGACATCATTACAGTTCGCGTTAACTGGGGCTTAAGTTATGAGCGACAGCGGGGGAGAAAATATCAGTTTTTTAAATGCATATATTTTATTAATTCATGTTTTTTACTTTTTAATTTCTATGATTTTAGCCTTACATTATCGCGGATTTGGGATATTTTACATACACGCGCATACAATTTGCGGTTTTTCAATTTTTTATTGCCCATATTACGACCCATGCTATGTATGCTTGTAGCTCACATGACAAAATGTATTAATGTGACCATAATAGGCGAGTCGCGCGCTTACGGGCCAGAAAAGCACACGGATACATAACTGCGTGACAGGAAAGAGACCAATTCCGCGATCGCCTCTAACATACACCGACCAACGCCAGTATAGGCAAGGTGTAACAGCGAAAAACTTGGCAACTTATTACAAGCGGGTGTGCGCCCGTGATAACAAGTCGCGCGGTTTAGTGGGACTCGTGTCGCCGAGTGTACGTATATCATCGCTGTACGACATACGTTATATGCGTGATGAAGTTTCTCTTGATACAGTATAAAGCGTATATGATACGTACCTTGATGTGCTCTTATTTACATTTTAAATAGTACCTACTAGTTTGTATGTTCGTTGTCATCAGGCAGAGGTTGCATTGCATCTTCCTTCAAGCAACCGTTATTTTTATGCTAATTGTAGACATTTAAGTTGTGGTAGAGAAGTAGAGGCTACTAAGACACTCCAGTGCTTCATATATGCATAACAGCATTAACTATATCAGTACATACCTGCAACAAGAAAAAAATGGGATTAGAAATGTATAACTTCAATAATAAAACTAAACAGCGCGGCAGCGTTCTTCATACATTTCTGACAGATTAGATCATTTCCATCCGTAGCCAATCGAACCTTTAGGGCATTTCTTTGTCGAGTTATGTATGTAACGGAATCTTTGAACTCTATTTTTACCCACTTTGAACATTACGATTAATTTAAAATTTTGAACAAATATCAAGAGCCGATGACAATACACAATTCTAATAATTTTATCCCATTCTCCTCATCAGGATCGACAGGAATCAGGATTAACGATTTTCCTTGTGCGATTTTAGCGTGGTTTTTTTAGTCTTTAAACTATAATTATTTTTGTATTTAGATCCTACGTATGTACGTACACGTACGACACGCAAGTATTTAAATTAATGAAATCGTTACCAACAACGTGTTTCATATTTTAACATTAAACGGACGCACAAAAGCTTTTATACTTTTATGAATAGACCCGCCATGGCTCTGTTCAATTGAGATTTAAAAACATGTCTTAATGAATATTAATAACAATTTTAGCTTAACGTTATGAAATTGTGTTAATGGAAATGCAAATGAAAGTTATTAATTTTATAAAAATGATTAAACTTTTCTACTTCGACAGAAAAAGATAATGTGAAAAAAAAACAGAAAAGGACTATGGCAGAAAGAATCAATGGAAGGAAGGGTTCCCGTACGCTTGGGGTTTAGTGCAGTAAGAATCCCATATAACTCTGCGTTGCTCCCACGCAGTGTTGCCAGATGCACTGTAATTACAGTAGATTTACTGTAATTTTACAGTGTATTTGACTGTATTTGACTAAAAATACTGTATTTGACTTTATGATTCACCGTACTTTCTTGCCGATCTACTGTATTTTTTATCAGTGCACTGTAATATTACAAATCTGACCTGGCAACACTGTTTCCACGTCACCGGGTACCTTTTCAAGGTTTCCCCCTCGTAAACAAAAAAAGACTATCACTGCTTTTGTCCATAGGTTTTAGGCACTGGAACTTATTTAATAGTGTGAAATACACGATGGTCAAAACAAACGTTACACTACACTCTCGCACCTACAGACCGAGTTTAATCTAATTTCGTAAACGTAACTCGATACGTTACACGTTCCAGCACGCAAACGTATATAACTTGGTAAAACTTTCCGAATGAATAATGTCGTTGAAATGTTAGATAAAAACAACTGTTTGTTAGTAAATATAATTTAAATAGAAACCTTGTTAAGTGCTTTCGTTAATTTACGCTTATTGCAAGCACCTCAGTTTACTATAAAATAATACAATTATATATTACAAAAACACGACATCGCTTCAGATTAAAACCGGAGTTTGATATTTTCCTTAACATAAAAGTTATAAGATTTTCAATAATATATCCTTATAGTAGCTTTTTTTTATAATATAGCAGTAGTAGACGAGCATGCAGTCCACCTGATGGTAAGTGGCTACTGCCGCTCATGGACATCTGTAATCAACCCCATATAGGATTAGATATTCCTACCTGAGATCGGCCACAGATACGCCGCTACCTCTGGGGACTAAGCTGGTACGCCTCGAAAAAGTATGTCTCCCTTTCCACACCCTTCAAACCGAAACACAGCAGCGCCTAACACTGCTGTTATTGGGTAGAGATAGGTGTGGCGGTAGTGCCGCCCGAGTCGAACCACAAAAGGTTCTACCACCTTCGTAGCTAATATAGTAGCTAATATATTGTTAAAAGATAATATGAATAGTGTCGAACCAATAAGCGTTGGCGTAGCGTGCCTTAGATGGGCCCTGTATCAAGAATTGTTGGGGGCCCCCAAATATATTTCTTTTTCTTTTTTATATATTTTTTAAGTGAAAACTTCTTTAAGAATTTTTATCACATCGGTTTTACCCGGTAAGTACGGCCTAAGAAACTCTTAGGCCGTACTTACCGGGTAAAACGAAATTGTGAATAACATTTAACACATAAACACACATGGGGCCCCAGTCGCTCGGGGGCCCCGTATCATTAGTACAGCTGATACGGCGGTAGTTACGCCCCTAACAATAAGCAATTGTAATAATCGATACGCGACATCACCCGAACTTATTGAATATGCTTTGATCTGTTTCTCTTAACGCGCCAAAGTAAGCTTAAGTATTAAGAAGTACAATTTGAAAAAGAAAACTGTACATCACCGGCAGGAGTGAATTTCTTAAGAAAATCAACAGAAAATCTTCATCGAACTATCAATTTCTTACATCTCATCAAAAGAAGTAATTAATTATAATCCAATATAACTCCAAAAATAAGTGGTACTTCTATAATAATTAACCGTGCTGTATTACCGACAGGAAGTTTCAGTTTTTTCCCAAAGAAACATAAACCAACTTCCAATATCCATCAATCGCGATATACACGACGAACCAAACCTTCATTCATCATTACCTAAGTTTATTTGTCCGTCCAGCGTTGAGAGAGAGCGGTTGTTAGCATCGTCTTGTGTGGGCGGGCGGATGGGAGCTAGACTACCAATTATTATTACAGTGAACGGGATTAGTCCTGGGTTTTGGGGAATTTGTGCAGACCGTACTAGTGCTGTATAGAGAGCTTAGAATTCAGACTCTGGGGCATAATACATCGTAATATACTAAACAACACAGAAAATTATTAATGTACATAAATAAATGAACATAAATACGAACGTTATTACAAACATACAGTCCACGTGCTCAGGGACATGTATAATAATAAAAAACAATAATAATAAATCAACCTCAGATAAGATTAGAATCCTATCTAACGTCGGCAACCGATGCATTGTTACCCTCGAGGACTAAGTTGGAAAGCCTCGGATAAGTATGTTTCCTTTTGTGTTGAGATTTTTATAAATGAATGATTGAAAAATGAATGTTTACTTTACATGTAAACATTAAATAATTAACTCATTCATTAATTATACGTATGTTTTATTCCCCGCCTATAAATTGTCAGTTATATTTAATACGAATACTACTGGTATTCATCATCATCATCTGTTGGTCACACTTCTCGCTGAAATTAGATAAGGCTTAGCAAACAGTCTACCACGCTGTTTTAGGGTGTACCATTGGTACCAATCAAAAAATTGTAAAAGAACATCCAACTACAAATTTACAAAGTATTTCATTCCGCTAAAAATTATAAAAATGTCCACTTTAATCCTTTCGCAAACAGCAAAAAAACTGATTCGAAAATAAAGACCAGCATAAAACGTCTCATTTAATAAACTGTTAACGTTAACGTAACGATAGCCAACTGCTCCATTAATCCGTAAATAATTTAGTTCGTTAGCGAAATGTCCGGAGAGGAGCGAAAACAACGAAAACGAGCTCCCCGCGACTGTACCGGAAAAGTTTCCGACGGAGACTGTACGGTCAGCGTCACGAGTCCAATTTTTTGATTGAGCGACTGACGAGCGTTTAAGCACGTGATAAATTCTAATACGCATTATACTGAAAAAAATGAGGCGCCTAGAATTTAAACCTTTGACCTTCCGATTGAGTGATCGAATTTACAACCATTAGAATATTACTGCCTCTAAAACAATTTTCCTATTTTATTATGGCTTCTCTCAAAATAATCTCTCCTTTTTTGCTATCGGTACAAACCTATTAAAATTCGTTTTTTGGGAACTTCTTTGTTGTTCCGTCAACTTCGTTTTTAAGCCTCTTTTAATTCTATCAATTGTATTGGCTTGCAAATAGAGCCTTTGTTCATAATTGAAAATGTATTTTGTTAAATTGAATCTGGCGGTTTAATGTTATTTTCAATGAAAATAGCAATCAATTTGATGGCAAGATAAATATTATCGTTATTACATTTTCGGCTTTTTTCTTGTGTTAAAAATAAATGCTACCATCCAAAATTTAATTAATTTGCACGAGATCGGAACCATTTAATTACCTGTTTGAAATATGATAATATTCACGTGTACATCTTCACTAATATTATAAAGAGGAAAACTTTGTTTGATTATTTGGTTGTAATGAATAGGCTCAAAAACTACTGGACCGATTTTAAAAATTCTTTCACCATTCGAAAGCTACATTATCCACGAGTAACATAGGCTATATTTTATATGAAACAAACTTGATAAATAGATTTTGAGGCGGTACAAAGTTTGCCAGGTTAGCTATGATATTATATGAATATAGAAAAACCACAATAAAATAAGCACTCCCCGATAAGCGGCGTCTTTCAATCCCCTTGACGCAAAAGTAAAAGGAAGAAATTCGATTTCTGATAAGGGTTTTAGTGTTTAAGCTTTTTCTTTGAGGCCATGACACTGACTCATTGTGCAGAATTATATATGTAGCGTACTTACTATATACTTGTTTGTAAATTGCAGAAAGATTCCAGCGATTTCGTACAAAATAAAAATGAAGGATTTTATTCTCACAATTCAGCATTAAAAATAACTGCGTATTGAATATATTTACTGAGTCTACACGCCAACAGGAAATACTAATGAACAACAGCGTTCCACAAAGCAAACTTAGCCGCAAATATATTTGTTTACAAACGTTCACGATGGGGGGACATTTGTCAAAAATCCGACACGGATCCACTGACGGTAATTATGAACCACCACGCTTACACTGTCCCGGCATGATTAATTGCTCTCGCCTCGACCACACAACGATTTTAGACCTTTTCACTTTGACATAGAACCGTTAGTATGCCGTTAGAGTGAAACCAGGGTCGGATTTAGCAACGTTGCTACTGCCCCAGGGCCCCCATAACAAAGGGGCCCCCATAAGAAACATGAAAATGTACTCATTTTTTGTTAAAAATCCGACACGGATCCACCGAATGATTAATTGCTCTCACCTCGAACACAACGATTTTAGACCTTTTCCCTGTGACATAGAACCGTTAGTATGTCGTTAGAGAAAAGCCAGGGCAGGATTTAGCAGCTATACTATACTTGTACTATAGCCCTGGGGCCTCGAAAAGAAAAGGGCCCCCATTAGATACGAAGAAAATATCCACATTTCGACGTCTCAGCAATTCTTATATTTCTTTCCACGTCGTCTTTTTCACATTTTACTAACTATCACTATATTATATGTTAAAATAATATTATTTCTTTGCAATACATTTTTGAAAGACTTTACGGAATAAAAGCGTGTTAATAAGGACCATTTATTCGCAAAATAATAAGAGGCCTCGACTTCTTCGTTAGCCCAACTTCCACACCTCCAAATCCGGCCCTGACCAAAGCTGTTAGACGAAGCCCAAAATTGTTTGCGTTCAGATTATAAGGTTAATACGGTCATCTTTGCGGTTCGAGATCGTTTTAATTATCCCCGTTTATTATACGGTACGTGTTTAAAATTTGAGAAGTTAATCCATGATCTGTTTAATCTATAAATAGAATTTAATAGCTTTTTGATGTGTAACATTTAGTGTGGAGTAGACCGGCGGTTGGCGTGACGACGTTACACGCCATGATGCGATAGTCGCGCTATCTGTCTGTTTAGAGATTCAATTTTATTATCTATTTCTGTTTGTTTTCAATATTCTTGTTTTTAATATTATAACCAATATTTTTTTAAATTTAAGTTTTTTACTTATGTACATTTTAATCGATTTAAAATCGAATAGTTATATTTTCTATGAAAATAAAATTTTCTATGAAAATATAACGTGAGAATCACATAAAAATAGCAATTTCTCAAGTATTAAAATTTAGCAACACGAAAACCTTGAATTAATAAAAAAAAATGTTAATAACAATTTTGACACATTTTTCTTTTAATTTTATAAAAACGCTATAGATCGCACAGGGCTCCTTTCTTAAAACCAACCCTTAATTATAACGTAATAATTATAGTTATAATAAAATTATTTGGACCCAAAAATAACATCTTCGTATGCAACCCACATCAACTATTCCTCATACGCCAAAATTGCAGCCAAAATGCAATATGTCCGCACCGTCAGAGTTCAAAACTCGTGGTTTGCGGAAGTAATCTCTAATATTGCTCGGTTCTGGTAATATTTCACAGCTAACTTTGTGATGTGGAGGCTTTAGTTACGATGTAAATTTTACTTTAAATACCTATTAAAGATTGTCTGTGGTATCGTGGAAGTTTTATTTAGAAACGTTTTGCAGTTTTCAAACCGGGTACCGTTACATTTTTGGATCGAAAAACTATCTTATTAAATCTATACCACAGTAAGCACAAATTAATGAAGTGTATGATCTTTTGCATAAAATTAATATTACCAACGAGTATGCAACCACCTCGAAGGAAAGTGGCTACTGTCGCCCATGGACAACTGTAATCAACCCGAGATAGGATTAGATTCCTACCTAAGGTCGGCCGCTACCTTTGAGGACTAAGCTGGTACACCTCGGATAAGTATGTCTCCCTTACCACACCTTCAAACCAGAACACAGCAGCGCTTAACACTGCTGTTATAAAAGTAACAAATATGGCAATGGTGCCTCCGACGTCGACCGATACAGGTTTCTACCACCTTTAAATAATTAGCATTAAACTAATAGAAAACAAAGTATCTTTTTCAACTAAATATAAACAATTCTTCCCGAACTTAAATCAAACAATGTTAAACTTTAAAACTTCCATAGAATTCCAAGTGTGTTTTAATTAATAAACTCTAAGAGGCGATTTATATTAGATTTTATGAAAGTTCTTTGAAACTTCTAATACATTAACTAAACTTAACTAAACATCGATCTATTGTTGTAAACTTGAGTTACTTTGAAGGTTGTTTCAAACAAATTTCTATTTTGTATTAGTAAGTTTATTCTTAACATATTCTTCTATGTTTATTCTTAAAAGATACTCATAGTTGACGTATAAGGTAGATATCCAAATATAAAGTCGCCGTCTTACGGTTACCGATGACAAAATACTATAATCGACCCCAGATAGGATAAGATTCCTGAGATCCTGAGATTGGCCACAGGCGCACCGCTACGTCTGAAGACTAAACTAAAACGCCTTGGAAAAGTGTATCTCCCTTAACACACCCTTCAAACCAAAACAAAGCAGCGCTTAACACTGCGGTACTGCCAGAGTCGAACCACGAGGATTTCTACCACATTCAAATAATTCTAAGAATCATATAAAGGATTCGTATACTTCCCAGGACAGAGCACTATTTCCCATGGAGGCCAATATTAGTGAAAATCTGATCAAAACTCGCTTCAGCTCGTCAAACCAACCAATCCACATACAGCTTATTAATATTCCATCGGAACTCTCCCACCGATACGGTATAATTGCATAACGGGTGTTTAAGAGAAACACTTGAGTTTTACTTCAATATTAAAAAGGTTTTTATACTTAATAAGTGAATACCGTTTCGCCACTAAAGTGTTAAGCGCTGCTGTGTTCTGGTTTGCAGGGTGTGGTAAAGGAGACATACTTTTCCGAGGCGTTCCAACTTAGTCCTCAGGGACAGCGGCGCATCTGTGGCCGACTTCAGGTAGGAATATCTAATCCTATCTGGGATTGATTACACATGTCCATGGGCGGCAGTAGCCACTTATCATCAGGTGGACTGCATGCTCATCTGCTACTTCTATATTATAAAAAAAAAAAAATTGTGTGTCTGGTTCACTCTTTGTGTGGGTCCATGACATTCACAATATATGTAGAACTACATAGTACATATATATGAAGCGACCATGCTACTCCTGAGGATTGGCAACTTCTATACTACATGGAGATGGTTACAGGTGTCTATAGGTGGCAGTAACACCATAGGCGATGACGATTATGTATTGTGATTGATGGTGCATACATTTTATTTTTTGCACGTATCCCATGTGGGAGGGAGAGTGGTGCATATTGGTAGCGGAATGATGCGAATTATTTTTTATCTTAACATTTTAATCGCGTTACGTTAGGACTGCATGCTCTGCATACATATATAAAAGATTCTTTTACTTTTCGTCACGTCAATCACATTGAAAATCTCAAAGAAGAATCCTCCAAAAGAATTCAATTTCCAAAATTCAAACCGAAAACTCACCCAAAGTATTCATACGTATGATAAGCAACCCAACGTAACCAGCCCGAAGCAAACTCCACAACACATTTGCATAATCACCACAGTTTAAGATGAAGCTCTTATATGCAAATGTACTACAAAACAATAATGCATGAAACTAGGCAAGTTTTCGAATGCATTCGCGTTGCAAATTCTTAGGTAATGAATGAAACAACGAGGTTGAACCAGATCTTGACGAGTTGAGAAGATTTATCGCTGCAAGAAAATTAAGAGAAGAGTGGAGTAGTTTAATACTATTATGAAATAATTGAATTCTGTCGGAGTGTTTGGTTTCTAGGGTTCGTAGGGTATGTGTGGTCACATACCGTCATGCCCACCAGACGGTGTGGCGAGCGTCAAGCTCACCTGGGCAGAGCCCGACGGGGCAACGCGCTAAGAGGACTCCGGTTGCGTTCCTTTGGAGATCCCGGAGTCCTCTACGCAGCGCCGAGGACGGCCAACGGGGGGGTTTTAGTGCGGTAAGAATCCCACATAACCCCGTGCCGCTCTCACGGCATAGGGTACCTTTTGAAGGATTCCCCCTCATAAACAAAAAAAAAGGGTTTCGTACCCAAATAGTAAAAACGGAACCCTTACTAAGTCTTCGCTGTCTGTCCGTCTGTCGTAGGGCTCTATCTCTTGAACCGTAATAGATAGACGTAGGTAACAGATAGTATTTCGCTTTATATATTGAACCGTATAAGATAGTTTATATGTTCACAATACATTTTACGTTCTATGATTGCTATGATAACAAATTCAAAAAAATAAATAAAAAAAATGTTGTACGGAACTTTTCGTGTTCCAAGTCGATGCGCGCTTGGCAAGTAATTGTACGATTGGAATTACAAAAGATCTTGCAGTCCAACTTATCGTAAGTCGTCACTGTCGTTTAGAAGATTCTAATTTGTTCTGGAGCTTTAGGTTATGCCGCCCATGGACACGGGTTCTACCTAAAGCCGATCAAGACTTTTATAATATAAGAGTAGCAGACGAGCATGCAGTCCACCTTGTGGTAAGTGGCTACTGCCGCCCATGGACATGTGTAATCAATCCCAGATAAGATTAGATATTCCTACTTGAGGTCGACCACAGATGCGCCGCTTGATACTAAGAGATTGACTTGATATTAAGAGGTCTCTACAAATACATTCATACATAACCGCTCTACAGTATTTTCTCAACTCCATCGTATTTTCTCACATTAGAAACAAATTATGGTCAGTGACTGAGTGACAAAACGGCGATGAATGGTCGTCATTAACACTACTAAAGACCTTTGAGAAAGTCTTGCTACAGAAAGCGCTTAGCAACGATATAGTACGTTTAATGGTAATTGTACACGTTAATTGCAGTGGAAGTAAGCAAATGGTAAATAGAGTGTTAGATATTCTTCTATTAAAATACAAGAAAATAGATTCTTTAAACACAAATGGTCCATCGCCGGCAATTGTGTTCCAATTGTAAAGAGAATTCTGTATCCAGTAATGGAATATAAAACGAGTTTTATTAACATGTTTTAATCTTATATATAAAATTCTTGTGTCACAATGTTAGTTACCGTACTCCTCCGAGCCAGCTTTACCGATTTTCACCAAATTTTATATACATATTCAGTAGGTCTGAGAATCGGCCACTATCTATTTTTCATACCCCTAAGTGATAGGAGTTGTTCACCTTTAACATTTTTTTATTTATATGGCAACACAACGTTTGCCGTGTCAGCTAGTAATACGTAAAAGCATATTGTGTTTATTGCCTACAAACCTAGTGTATGATTTTGTAATGAAAGTAGCAAATAATCATTCAGTCATGCTGTCCACCCATGCTGCTCATGGACACTTCTAATCGATGTCACTATTAAATACTTTTTAGTTTTTACACCAGTATGGAGGATAAAGCAGTGATAGCCTAGTGGTTAAGGAACTCGGCCTTTCGACCGAGGGGTCCGAGGTTCAAATCCCAGGCCTCTGATTTTTCAAAATTATGTGCGTATTAGAAATTATGTATCACTTGTTTAAACGGTGAAGGAAAACATCGTGAGGAAACCTGCATACCTGAGAGATTTATAAAAAAAAATCAAAGGTATGTGAAGTCTACCAATACGCACTTGGCCAGCGCGGTGGACTATGGCCTAATTCTTCTCATTCTGAGAGGAGACCCGTGCCCAGCAGTGGGACAGTAATGGGTTGATGATGATGATGGAGGACAATGTTTTCAGTGCGCATGTACGAGTATGTCTCATTCTTTGCCACGTCCTGCAACCCAAACGGCTTGATGGACGTTATGAGGTGTCATTGGTTTCGTCTAAACTGTGGTAGTAGCATGGGCCATATTCTAGCAGTCGGGATTTTGTTTTAATAATAATTGTTAGTTCAATTACGAACTTATGAAACATCCATAATTGTATAAATTAAACTGTCTCTCGCACACATACACAAACCCCACTGGGACCCATAACTACTTGAAATGCAACCGAGTTTCCGACTTAGCGGTAATATCAATGAACGTGGCCGAAGGGAGTATTGAATATAGTTCAAGTTATAAGAGGATAGCGGGGAAGATAATCAAAATATTTTTCTAGAATCTATCAACTGGTCGACAGACTGACAGGCAGACTAAGAGACTGACAAACAAACAGCCAGACAGCCAGACTCATCAGTCAGCATCACACTGCTTTATCCAGTAAATCTAGAAGCTTGGAATTTTACAATGTAATTATTTTCATTATCATATGAAGCCAGGACTGTTATCTTAGTAGGGCTTAGAGACTAAATCATAAATAATGCAAATTTTGGTGCATGAAGATACATTAATATTATTGTAGTGTTGTCACATTATACCTTTTTTTTACGAGGGGGAAACCTTCAAAAGGTACCCGATGACATGGGAGCGACGTCGCGTTATGTGGGATTTTTACCGCACAAACCCCGCCGGTGGCCGTCATCAGCGCTTGGTGGAGAACTCCGGGATCTCCAATGGAACACAACCGGAGTCCTCCGAGCGCGATGCCCCGGTCGGGCTCTGCCCTGGGAGGAGTACTTTACGCTCCTCCCGCACACCTGGTGTTTACGACGGCATGCGACCACACACGCCGCCGTTCTTCCCGGGGTTGCTCTCCGGACGGTTCGAGCTCCCACTCTTGCCACCCGCAATCCCGGAAGCCCCCTTTTAGTCGCCTTTTACGACAGGCAGGGGATACCGTAGCCCTATTCAAGACCCGGGACTACAGGGACAGTCACATAATACCTAAGACAAACTAAACGTAGCATAAATTAGCTATCTGTGATTAGTCTACCACTACCACATGTCAAAAGTTTCTCCCCGCCACCGCAGTTTCGCCGTGACCACGATCCATGCAACTGGGTCGAAATATCAGCAACAAATAATTTTCGCGTATTATTGTGAGTCGTTGTCGTCAACTATGACTATCCCACTATTGGACACGAGTGTCCGAGTGAGGTTTTTATAGCCCACAGTCCGCCGCGATGGCCAAGCGTCAGGAAAATGGCAGTCCAAACGGTGGCAAATTGGTAGACTTCATGCTCCCTAGAGAATTTATCATTTTTATCGAACTCTCAGACGCGCAGGTTTCCCTCGCTATGATTTGCTTCATCGTTTAAGTAAGTGTACATTAATTAATTTCTAATTCGCATATAACTTTGAAAAATCAGATGTGCGTACCTGAGCGTTTCTTAGTTCCAAATTTATCTGTCAATCTGATTATATAAATCTATGACAGTTATTGTGAGTACCCGTTACAATTCATAGAAAAAAGATCAATACCTTTTACAATATGATTAATAATAAAGTCATAACATAATCCTACACATGTATTGACCTTCGTGACAAAATCGATCATATCGAATGTTATGACCAAAACAGCTCCAATGCCCTTGTCCGGCACATTACCAATGGGACATTAATAAGCTATTAGCAAATGAGTTATATAATCCCCATGAAATACGACCTTCATAGAGCTATGAATTTTTAGACAAGTAATTTTTATTAGGAGAACCCTCTGTGGTTCGACTCCGGGGTAGCGGCGCATCTGTGACCGACCTCGAGTAGGAATCTAACCTCATCTGGGATTTGAAGGTGGTAGAACCCTTTGTGGTTCGATTCCGGATGCACCACCGCCGCACCTATTTTTGTCTGATAGAATCAGTGTTAAGCGCTGCTATGTTGGGGTTTGAAAAGATAAGGGAGACATACTTTTTCCAGGCATTCCAGTTTAGTCTTCAGGGGAGCGGCGTATCTGTGGCCGACCTCAGGTAGGAATCTAATCTTATCTAGGGTTGATTACATATGTCCATGGCCGGCAGCAGGCACTTACTGGTGCTGTACTTACTTACCACATCAGGTGGACTGCATGCTCGTCTGCTACTCTAATATTACAAAAAATCCGTACATCTTAGACCCCAGAATCCCGTCTGATACGAAGTGACCCAGAAACCGTGGGTTAGTAGTGCACTTATCGAACGGTCCACGGTTATTGCAAACTGAGCGTGAATTTCGATTTTCTGCACGTGATGCAAAATTAACACGCTTAATAAAACTTCCACCTTCCGCTCAAACTAGTTTCGTGAGAATATTTATAGCCTACGATCACGACACGACGCGAACGCGACATAATATTCACATGCTATCCAGGGACATATTAGTAGGTAAAAGAATCATTGTTATATAATAACTAATCCTTGTTAAATAATCAATACTCGTCAATTTTTGTCTACAAAGTTACAAATTTGTCATTTTCCTACCTAAAATATTTGTTATAAAAAATATATATCGTGATTACATTGTTAAAAATCTAAAGGTTGAGGACGTTACCTTAAAATGCCATTTATACAATTTTTTTTTTTTTTACGTAACTCTTTTTATGTTTAGTAGTTTGACATTCAAAAAGTGCTCTGTAAAGAACCTATTTTGAATAAAAAAAATTGATTTGATTTTTTGGTATTATGCGAACAAGAGTGTATGACCTTACAAAATTCTATGAAATTGCAGATTTTTATTTATTTTATAGGTTTTAAACATTTTAAAGCTGTGTTACGTACTAACATCGTATGTCGTAAACGCATAGAACGAATGACCTTTCTTAGCTCGCAGTCAAATTTTGTTAAGGAATTTACGTGACACGATTTCCTATACATTTGGAAAATTTAGACATTTTGAAATTTTGAAATGGAAAATTTGCTAATTAAAGTAAATCTCAAATTGATGCTTCTTAATTATATTCACTGAATTTTATTATATAAAGTATTTTACCAAACATAGATATTTATTATCAATTAAGATGATTAATACGCAGTACGCCTGTATTTTCTATTAATTAGCCATTATTTAATGTTACTGCATAATCAAGGTCCAAAAAATTTAATTGAACTTTAACCAATTCATTCTAATAAAAAAAACACAAATTGTATCTGCAACTCCTAATTAAATCGATTGTATTAATCGCATTGCTCAAGACGTCGTCGAGCAAACATAATACGGTGCCGTTTAAGGCATCCACTTCGCTTCCTAACCTACATGCATAAGTCCGATCCGGTTTGACGGGCGCTGCCTCACCGCAATCTTATACAGGATTACCCACTCCTTGAGGATAGAGAGCAAATACGATGGAAATGATGCTGTTTATGAATGGTTAATCTCTTTACGGTTCATAATATGTAGCTGCGTCGTCGTCATACTACTTTTTGTTTTTTGCTGTTGTGAAGATGTAGTACCAAAGCCTTGATGACCTATTTGATTTTCGCCTATTTTTCAAAGACTATGAGACTATATAATTTCGCTGCAGATTTATTTACAAATTACTTTTTCAAGTCTAGCTATTTCTTTATAAATTAGTAACCCACACGTCACTGCTCTTAAAGCGATCCAAGACACAAAACATTAAATCCCTAACTTTCGATTTACTTAAGATATATGTTGGGAGAGCCTAGGCTAATATAACCTTTCTATTTTTATCGTGTAAAGCAGCAACACATTAAGTTCTAGTCATATGTCTACCATTGTATGTCTTAAAACCTTGAAAGGTAAAAATTTTGAAATGAAGATATCGTGAAGACAAAATCCACATCATTTAACCATTCCAAAAATCCTTCAGAAACAAAATTTCCATCAGGTAGTCAGCGCGTAATCCAATTACATTCATTTAAAACTCCTCTTCAATACCATTGAATTGGAACCAATTCGAAAATTAACATCGAATCCATTCGAAATATCCGAGATCCGTAAGCCAAATAAAGAAGTAACATTTAATGGAGTAAAACAAAATCGGCGTAAGCTCACAATTTCGACGAAATTAATTTTCGCCTTAGAGGCCCGCGGGAATAAAAACTTCAAAAGAAGTATAATCAGCTGTCTAAATTCGTATCTCCGCTTAGGGATGGCGATCTGAAATCGATTAATCGAAGAATCGATTTGGGCCAAAGAAATCGATTATTTTAATCAGTAAGGATGAATCACTGAATCGATCTTTCAACCCAGAAAATCAAAAGTCGATATTTTCGAAGTTGATTGAATGTGTTGTTGACATTTTTTTTCGCCCTTTCAGCTGAAAAGATCGAAGATTTAAAGGTGGTAGAACCATTTGTGGTTCGACTCCGGCGGCACCACCGCTACATCTATTTCTACCTCATAACAGCAGTGTTAAACGCTGTGATAAGGGACTTACTTTCCGGAGGCGATCTAGCTTAGTCCTCAGGAATATCTAAACCTATTTGGGGTTGATTATATATGTCCAAGAGCGGCAGTAGCCATTTACGATCAGGTGGACTGGATGCTCGTCTCCTACCCCTATATTATTAAAAAAAATATCGATTCTTGGAGAATCGATTTTTTGGCCCTCGATATCTTCGATTCAAGAATCGTTCTTTTTCGAAAAGAATCGCCATCCCTATATCCGCTGAAGGTTTAATGGGTATCATTTTCCGCGCTCAATTTTTTCGACTGTGACCGTAGGGTTCCCCGAATTTGAGTAATTCCGTGGACACTACATTGGCCTTTGAAATCATTTTCTGCGAAATTGTAACGTAGAACTTCACTGAGATCTGTAATACAGATGAAATGGGATCTCAAATAATTTAATGATGAATTTACTTTGCTGTATTGGGGTGCTTATATTTGTGGGCTCTATTGGTAGTTCTAGGTACTAATTTTAGGCTAGTAAACTGATAACAGTATTACATTTTTCTTGGTAATCATTTCAATATGGAATTTGCTGAATAACATCATTAATATATGTAATTATGTGGTAGAAGGAGTATAGTTCCACGAAAAGTACCGACGCTACACCTCTGTCAAGCCTAAAGTAGGCCTTGCGTTTTGGTGGAAAGGTAAGCAAACTTACACACGAGGTAACTGCCTTAGTCCTTAGACTCGCAACACACCTGTGATCAGCTTCAGATGGGGACGCCAGTTTTATATGGAGCTGATTAGAAATGTCTATTAGCGGCAGTCACCTCTTACCATCATTTGAACTTCATGATCGTTTATTACTTTAATCTTACAAAGAAAATCTAAATATATATAACTCAAAGGTGACTGACTGACATAGTGATCTATCAACGCACAGCCCAAACCACTGGACGGATCGGGCTGAAATTTGGCATGCAGGTAGATGTTATGACGTAGGTATCCGCTAAGAAAGGATTTTGATCAATTCTAGCCCCAAGGGGATAAAATAGGGCATGAAAATATTACTTCGTAACGCGAGCGAAGCCACGGGCAAAAGCTCGTCCCACATAAAATTCTTAGAGAGACACATCAAACTTTGGCACTTATTAACTCCTCCCTTTGGCACCCCAAACGGCAATTCCAGATGCGAGTGCCTAACAAATTTCCAGTTTTCTTTTCATAGTTAGATTGTGTGAATTGCTACGATTCATCTCACTAGATCATTACGGGAGCACCTCCACAATTTTCTATGTCTCGGTTGAAATGTTTATGGTCCCTTTACAACCTTTTGCGAAAACGGGTTTAAATTCAGATGTTCGCGATGTTTTCTTGTGAAATTTAGCTGTATTTTTAGTGAATGTATCTTCATACTGTTAACATGATGAAGCTCATTAACGATTGTATTTCTACGATATTTAATTAGCTTGCCATGCAATGATAGCTTAATATTTAAATCGCGACTCAATTGAGGGGTCCGGAGTTCAAAACCTAGATGCGCGACTGATTTTTCAAAATTATCTGCTTATTAGAAATTAATTATCTTGGTACGATGATGAAGGAAAAACATAGTCAGGAAACCTGCATACTAAAGATATCTTAAAAAAATCTCAAAGGTATGTCAACTATGGCATAATCCTTCTCATTGCGACAGGGTCCGGGCCCAGCAATGGGACAGTAATGGGTTGATGATGATGATGCCATGTTAGTACAGGTCATAATTTACGATTAAATCTTATACTCCCACGTAACCGATTATTTGAAAGGAGAAGTGCAATATTATAAGAACAGATCTTATTCAGTTGATGTGATGGTTAACCTGGGTCCGAGATTTGAATCCCAGACATGCTTCTGATTCTTTAAGTTATGTGCTTATTAGAAATAATTTAACTATCATTGTAAAACTCTTACTCTAAGAGAACACTCGTGCCCAACAGTGGGATAAATAACGATATAGTTTTATCTTTTATCCAAATATCTCGACTCTCGCTTGTCAGAAAATCCTCTGTTGTAAGAAAAAATACTTTGAATAAATATCGTTCCCTTTTAAATCTCAAGGGCGGTAGAAGGTTCGAGAATGTTACATCCATTATATGTATGTCAAATGTCGGCGAAACTGGGAATAGCGAATTCGTGTTCTTATGTCATCGAGATTCGTCATAGTCAGCTGATCAGGGTTGCCAAGCGATATAAATAAAATTGGTAATGATTTATTAAATATTGTATTGTTTCACGTTTATTGTTTGTTGAGATTGTGGTACATTCCGATAGTAGTATAAACATATTTTCAGGGTTCCGTACCCAAAGGTAGGTAGGCAGTGATAGCGTAGTGGTTAAGAAATTCGGCCTCTCGATCGAGGGGTCCGAGGTTCAAATCCCAGGCACACACCTCTGATTTTTCAAAGTTATGAGAGTATTTTGAAATTAATTATCACTTGCTAAACGGTGAAGGAAAGCATCGTGAGGAAAGTTGCATACCTGAAAAAAAACTTAAAGGTATGAGAAGTTTACCAATACGCACTTGGCCAGCGCGGTGGACTGTGGCCTCATTCTTCTCACATTATGAGAGGAGACCCGTGCTCAGCAGTAGGATAGTAATGGGTTAATGATGTACCCAAAGGATAAGAACTAAAAGTGGAAGCCCATTAGCCTCCGCTGTCTGTCTGTCACAGGGCTCTATTTTTTATATTTATTATCATAGCAGTCATAGAAGTAAATGTATTGTGAAAATTTGACCTGTCTATCTATTACGGTTCAATAGATAAAGCGAAAATCGTTGAAAATTAGCGGTTTCGTGTAAGGCGACCCCCAATTCTTTTCAAGATTCCTTATTATTAGTATTTGTTGTTATAGCAGTCTCCTTTATATATACTCTGTAAAAAATTCAAGCGTTTATCTATTATGGTTCCAGAGTAGAGCCCTGCGATAGACTGACAGACGGACAGAGAGCGGAGGCTTAGTAATAGGGTTCTGTTTTTAACCTTTGTGTACGGAACCCTAAAAACGGAGTCAGACTTCAATAAAACGCTAACACAATCATAATACACATCTAATATCGAACTCGTAATCTCCTGTTGTTACTATTAATGTGTATTTATTTAATCATATATATAATAAATTGAGTTTATTTATATATAGGTATATATATGTATATATATGTGTATATACATATATATATATATATATATATATATATATACTTATTAAATCATTTTAATATGTACTTTTTCTTACTCCTAACACATACATATTTATAATATCTGCTGTTTTCATTATTGTTTGTCGTTTTTTTTTTCTTTTCTTGCTTTGTAACATCTGCTGCAAATTCTCTACATCCACCCAGGGTTGACTGGTAGAGAATGCCATCAGGCATTATGTTTGCCCTTTTGTGCATTTCTTTTTAGAGGTGATGCAATAAATTTTAAATAAATAAATATTCTGTTAGGGGCATACATTCCGTATGAATCGATAGATATAGCCTTACGCATTTACTTTTTACGATACAATGATGATTAATACTTAGAAAAAGAGGCTTAGATCCATTTCTGCGTATTGTTTTTGGATCCATTCTCGTATATTACCGCCAATTACGGCATTTGTGATTTATTTGTCAGTATTAATGTGAATTATTTATAGAATACGTTTATTTGGATACGTTTGATCGGACTATAGAATGAATTTGGGAAGGAAAGTATCATAAATTATTATTAAATATACGTGAAATATGATTGATATTTAACGTATTTGATTAGTGTTAGTCGGGATGAAAGTATTTTTTTAATAGTGAAGTAGCAAATGCAAGCAGTTCATCCGATGGTAAGTAGCTACCGCGACCAATCATCATCTGTAGTTAACCCCAGATAAGATTAATGACCTACTTGGCGTCGGCCACACATGCTACCACTTTTTTTTTGTTTACGAGGGGGAAACCTTCAAAAGGACGTGGGAGCGACGCCGGGTTATGTGGGATTTTTACCGCACTAAAAACCCCCCAGTGGCCGTCGTCGGCGCTTGGTGGAAAACTCCGGGATCTCCGATGGGCCCCAATCGGGCTCTTCCATGGAGGAGCAGTTTACGCACCTCCCACACACCTGTTGTTTACAACGGTATGCGGCCACACACACCGTCGTCCTTCCCGCGGTTGCTTGCTGGACGGTTCGAGCTCCCACTCTTGCCGCCCGCAACCCCAGAAGCCCGCTTTTAATCGCCTCATACGACAGGCACGGGATACCGTAGCCCTATTCTAGTCCCGAGACTACAGGGACAACACATGCTATCCCTGAGGACTAAGTTGGAACGCTTCGCATATGTATGTCTCCCTTACCACACCTTTCAAAGCACGACACAGAACCTATAACATTGCTGTTATTAGGCAGCAAGAGGTGACAGTGAAGCTTCAGGAGTGGAACCTTAAAGGATCCTACCGCCTCCCATACATACATCACATACACACTTAAGGACACAAACCTAAGCCTAATAAATAACTCTTGAGATTTAAAATATTTTTCCTCTCCCTAAATAAAAGCAAGTAAGGAAACCAGGTCATATTTTCGAAATTACACCACAAATTTCATACAAAGAGCATACAACCAAAACCGATGTCGTGCCTCCAGGGCGTTAGGGCCTGCTAATGGCCGACTTCCCGTGACAAACGCGCCCTTATTTACAATCTTGGTCCCCGGTGACGAATAAAATAATGGTGTTCCCTGACACGCCTACATCCATCATAAGGGCCGTTTATATTGTTGACTGCGTTTAATTACTTCTATCCTAAATAAATTATGCTGTTTAAATACGACGTGTGCTTCCGGCTTATTTGCATCTTTTAACATTAAACTACATAGTTGTTTGTTTGTTCGAGTTATCGTCAAATAATTATCGTCCCATATGCAATGAAATGAAATGAAATATATTTATATTTATTTTGTATAGGCCAACGACGGCATTCACAAATTGTCAGGTACAATATTTTTCTTAAACTACTACCGGATCGGAACGCGACCTCTACTGATAAGATCCGGTAAGAAATTCAATGGGTTTGTCTTTTTTTTTTAATAATAATTATTCTCTTTTTTTAATACCATCATTTTTACATATTAGCACTAGCTCCAGTATCTTGCTATACATTTATCTAAAAAAAGAAGTTTGTTTGGCACAGTTGCGCAGTTGTCCTTTCAGTAAATGGGGCTTAGGCCATAGTCTATCGAGCTGGGCAAATGCGAAATCGTACACTTTAACACACCTTTCGAGAACTTTTTTCTCTCAAGCGTGAAGTTTCTTCAATATATTCTTATAGAGCTTAATTACGTGCAATAAATTAATTATAACATTATAATTATAATAAGATAATATATAAAATTATACCTAGTATTTACGCACATAACATCGAATATTCAACGATGCCTTAAATTTGAACGTCGGATCGGATCCCCAACGTGAAAGGTTGAAAGTTAATTAGCCGACGCTCCTTACCCATATTACAAATGACTTGGCCGACACTGCTAAGCCAATACAGTACCCTTACCATGAGTTTTTACGTTTCGACAAATATGACTGTTTTGGTATTTGTTTACGAATTTCCTAGTTCTGACATAATCCGCTAGGGGCCTGATTGGAATTTGTATGGGCAAATGCGTAAACTAATACCAACACAGTCATAGTCAACACAGTCGAAACGTAAAAACTCCTGGTAAGGGTACAGAATTTTATTTCATTTCCTTATCTACAATACTACTGATATTAGCCAAAACGAAAACACCAAGTCACATGCATAATTCACTCCTGTAATAAATTCAACCCTTATTTAAACAAAATGACAGGTTCACCTTCCGCCTTATCCGCGACCCTATTACATTTATTATTAAAAATTATAACGTAAAAAAGAAAGAAAAGACATTTATTTGGGACAACGAAAGGGACAGCAGTATGAAAACATATGAGGGTAATAAATAAAGTAATCAAATAAAATATTAACGTAGCAAACGAACATGCAGTCCACCTGATGGTAAGTGGCTACTGCCGCCCATGGACATGTTTATTAAACCTTAAATAAGATTAGATTTCTACCTGAGGTTAGGCCACAGATATGTTGCGGCCTCTGCTAAGTAGAATGCTTTAGATAAGTATTTCTCTCATACTACAAAGATTTCCTCCAAAGCCTTATCATTTCTGTCTTATAATAGCAATGTTAAATGATATTTAGTTCTAATTTGAAGGGTGTGGTTATGGATAGACTGTGATACGAGACATTTCAATATGGTCTTATACAGAAAGCCGATCGTATTAGAGGGAAACTAGTACGTTGAGGGAAGAATGGAAACCTATCTGGATTTAATTACAGATGTCCATTGATGGCAGTAGCGACTTACGATAACGTGGATTGCTGCTCGTCGGCTACTCCTATATTATAAAAAAAACGTAACATAAACTACTCAAAGCATCCTACAAATCTTAGAAAAAGTACACGATAAATTTAATGAAACTCGAATAAAACCCGACCAAGAGCAATGCCATCAAAATAAAAAAACATTACATAACCATCAAAAACATATGCATACAATTAGTTATAGCAACAAATTGTGTCAAGGTTGGGCTGTTAAAAAAACGATTAGAACAATGTGTTGTACAAACTCCTCAGTTGTGACAGCGGGCATTTGCAATGAAAACAGTGATGACGCGAAGAAGAGAAGGGTAACACATGTTCGAATTCCGACTTGTGGCAATTGACTATTATTTATTTATCTACTCGCTCTAGCCCGGGATTTCCGGAATAAACTCGGTCGTGATCTAATAATGACTTTTCATTCATACTTTCGATTTTATTTTAAGCCCTTACGCCAGTCATTGATCGACCAGAATAGGGCTACGGTTTTCCCTGCCTGTCGTAAGAGGCCGACTAAAAGGGAGCTTCTGGGGTCGCGGGTGGCAAGAGTGGGAGCACGAACCGCCCGGCCAGCGGCCCCGGGAAGGACGGCGGTATGTGTTGCAAATCGTAGGGTTTCAAGTTCCAAGAGGTTCCATAGCCACACTAATCCTAATGAAAGTATACAATCTTAACAGAGCAGCCAGCATATTATAAATGTATAAAATATATTTTTCTATCGGAAGCTTAATTCAAATGAGTTCAAAGATGCATAGAGTCACCAAAATCTTAAATATAGGGGATATTTCCTATTTAACCAATAATTTTCTTGCCATATTTTAATATCATACATTAACTTTTAATCTAAAGAATACTAATTTTGATAGGATTTAGATATTTTATGTGAAAGTTTCATGCAAAAAATGTTGTAACAACTTTCCAATCACAAGACACAGTCATCAACTGAACATGCGAGTTGTGACAACGTGCGCATGCGTTAGTCACTTAAGTCAAATCGGACGCCATATGTTTTGTTTACACAATAAAACTAATGGACCGAGAGTTTTGTATATAAAAAATATAGTATTTAAAAAAAAATGTTAAACGCAATATAATTCTATGAAAGCATAATTAGGTAGTAGATCCCTAAGACTGAAGTGGAATGGGAAGAGATCAATATAAGTTGCAATGGTAACTGCAGACAATCCCGCCCGCCGGAAAAAAAAATCACCATAAAAAAAAACTATATTTAGGCTATTGCATAGCTTTTATCGCGGGCTTTGAGCGCGGCGACCGAATCAAGAAATTCCGTAACGAAAAATTCCTAACACCTTATACAGACAACCGTCCTTATACCTTATACCGTCAACTTGAATACAGATGGCAGTAATACATATTTTTTTATAATCCGTGCGGAAATCTTAAAATTGTGTTTAGTATTTTTTTTATATTCCTATTATATTGTATTCAAAAATATATTACCACGTATAATGCCACATATCCAAATAATATGTTCTATCAACATAAGCTATGTTGAAATTCAAGATTAATAAAATAACGTAAATGAGTGTTTGTAATTTATAAACGTACAATTACAACTGACAGATTTGACAGTAAAAAATCAAAACGCCATTATGATTTATAGCGCCATTTTTGTTTGTTATTTCGTGGTGTTTGCTTGTGTGTTGTGGATTTATTGAACAAAATGATTTTTGGCTTTCTACTAACTCCGATTTGACTCTGCTATATAAATTGTGACCTTGGCTTCCTTTGGACTCCGATTACCTTCGTATATCTGTTAAATAAATAACTATAATTGCATAAGTTGATAAAAAATGCTATGCAATAGCTTTACCACGGTAGTTCCCGAGTGCCACACTTTTTTATATACATTTACATATTTCAAAAGAGTTCCAATTCGTCTGTACGCGCGGAGGCGGCTAATTACCGCGCTGTAAGTTCTAAGCCATAAAAGTTTCGACGACGGTACGACCGTCACACCCATTTCCGCCATTTAATAACATTGTTAACCGATTTTAGATTCTGATACCGGTTAATTGTTGTTGTGTCTAAAATAAATAAATAAATAAATAAAAATAAATAATTGATAATCCTTATCTGTTTTAATTAAAATTTAATGTTGTTTATAATAATTTATAAGTCATTTTTCTCAGAAACCACTAGATATAAGCTTTCCAAGTTTTTCACAGATAATTAGGGTACTATTGAGAATTTATATACCCATCTACTTCATAACAAATCAAGTAATTTAATCTTACATCATTAAATTCGATAATCGTGCACGTTTTATAAAATTAATTAAAAATAAACAGTGTGGGAACTTTTTTCGACACGAAGCTCCCGTCCCATACAGCGAAAGATCACAGAACTAATAAAACTAATGACATCCCAGCGTCCGTCCAAAGTAAACAACGTGAAGATTTTGGCGCGCGATACAAATTAACGCGGGGGAATAGTTCCCTTGTAATTACTGTGGAAAATGCCGGAGGAACTTTGTGTTACGATTTGAAAAGTTCTCGGAGTTCGGGATGATAGCAATATACAACAGAACTGCTTCTTAATAGATGTACGGGGAATTAACTTAGTGCCTGCTTGTATTAAGTGTTTATTGTAAGAAGTATTATATTAATTATGTATTAATTAACACCAGATGGCGTGTAAGGAGCGGACTGCTTCCCCAGGGCAGAGCTCGATCGGGGCATCGCGCTAGGACTCCGATTATGTTCCGTTGGAGATACCGTTGGAGAGTTCTCCAAACGGCGAGAACGGCCACCGGGAGGGTTTTAGTGCGATAAAACACCCATATAACCCAGCGTCGCTCCCACATCGTCGGGTACCTTTTAAAGGATTCCCCCTCGTAAACAAAAAAAAGATCTTCGATCATTAACGGTGTAATCCAACTGATTATCTGATGTAAATGGTTACTACCTACCAATAATAAACCCTAAATAGGTTTAGTATCCTACGATCCTGCCCGAAGTCCGCTACAGATGAGTTGTTACCTTGTTATCTTTCAAACCAGAGTACAGCAACTCAGTCATTATGGGGTCATATGGAGTATAGCCTAACATGTTACCACAAGTCAATGGTAAAATTTTCTGAAGCGGATATTATTCTATGCTAAAATGGGTATTATTCCGGTATTCAAATAATATGTAGAATTGAATATTAATTATCGAATATGCAAATAGAAGCGTGCCGAAAATAAATCTCCGTTTTACAGTTTCTAATTACCATTAGGAACATCGAAGAATTTATTTGCAAAAACGTGTAAAATTTAATTCTGTACGAATCGTTCGCATTCTTAATAGACGAATGCCGCAATTTTAGCATTTCGAATGTAGTAATAGCGAATTATTTACATATAACCTTTAATTGCACTCAAAATATTTGCAAATCATAGTAAATGATACTTCGTAATAACTGTTTCAAAAACAGGCAAAAAATCAATTCTTAGTTTATTATCTTATATATAAATTCTCGTCACAATGTTAGTTACCGTACACCTCCGAAACGGCTTTACCGATTTTCACCAAATTTTATATGCATATTCAGTAGGTCTGAGAATCGGCTACTATCTATTTTTCATACCCCTAAGTGATAAGGGTTGTTCACCCTTAACATTTTTTTATTTATATAGCAACAGAACGTTTGCCGGCCCAGCTAGTTATTACCTACAATTATGTATTTTTTTTTTCTTGCAATATTTGAAAAAGCATACGGGCATAGTGTAAAATCATGGTAAGTGGACACTGCCGACTATGGATATCTTTAATCAACCTCAGATAAGATTAGTCCTTATTGAGGTCGATCACCGATACATTGTTACCGTTTAAGACTAACACAACAGTATAAGGACTTATTACCTACCACAGTATAAGGATATTATTATTATTATTAGTATTAAGGATATTTGTACCATGCTACCATACACTCTTTATCAATAACTAGCTTCTAACCACAGCTTCGCACCAGTTAGAGGTTTTCATCATCTTTCGGGAACAGTACTTTTTTGGGATAAAGTGTACACTATGTCGTTTTCTAAAACCCTGACAACGTACCTATATACACATTTTCTTGACAATCTGATTTGTAGATAAGGCGTGAAAGCATAGCAAACAAACAATCAAGCAAGCAAGAAAATAAACTCACATTTGCATTCATAATATTACATTGTTAGGATTAGGATAATCAATCTTTGCAATGTTTCCTAACCTAACATCAGGAGGTGAAACATTGCAAAGATGTAAATTTGACAATTTCTAAACATCCAAATACCTTATTACCAAAAAAAAAGCCGTCAATGCCACTTTCCCTCCCCATGTCCGATCAATTCCTACTATAAAGTTAAATTTCGCTACAATCAGAAACAATAGACACTAGTAGGTACGTTCCGGGCATTGAGTTTAAAACTTCTGGACCGGTTACCTACCTACCGTTCGCTAGACTTTAATCCGATAAGAGCTCCGTGTAAGCTCAGACGAGTCGGATGCTGGGAGTTGGAATTTATTTTAGCTAACTGAAAAAGTGGACCAATTTTTGAAATCTCTATTTGGATAGTTCAGTGTGTAAATAAACTGATGGTTTGGAATACTCGACATGCATATCAGATATTTGGAAAATAGATTATAATCGGGTCAATAAAAATTTTTAGAAAATTATAGGGAACTTTTAGATTTTCTCCCGATTTTACGTAATACTCGCTTGAGTTTAGTATTGTATGATATACTATAACTCACAATGGTTAAATCTAAAGGTATAGGTATTCCAGAAGCTAGATGCAAACGATTACATACAACACTTAACACTGCTATTATTAGGCAGAAATAGGTGGCACCGGTGCATAGTCTAACGTGGTTTCTATCATTTTCATTAGGCTTAGCGAGGTCAATATTCATTAATAACCTCTTATCACCCTTTGATAATCAAATCTACACATTCTTAACATTCTCGCTAAAAATAGTTAAACGCTCATTTTCGGTGACACCTTCGATCCGAACGCAGTCGATCTGAAGCCAACAGCCGAGAGGTCATGACCGACGCTATTTTGGATGCATTCGGTCAAACAACATTATACGGAAAATTACGAGATGCATCGAAAACATCAGAAACGACGATCTGGTCACGTCAATATCAGATGTTCTGCAGAAATCAATATTGGCAGGAAATTTAAAATAGAGAACACAAAATAATTTTCATAAACAACTATTGTTTTGATTACAAACGTTACGTTTTTTTATTGTTTAACGTAACGATTAAGCAGACGTGCTACCTGATGGAAAGTAGTCAACGCCACCTATGGACATTTGCAACACCAGATGAGTCGCCAATACATCGCCGGCTTTGAAGTAGAGCTCTTTTTGCACCTTTTTTGAAGAACCCCATGTCATAGCGCTCCGGGAATACCTCACAAGGAAGTTCATTCCTTCTTACGTTACGTACGTTACACGTTACGGTAGTAAGTAAGGTATAACTTCAACATTAACATAGAGGATCAATAACCTCATAAAATCAATAAAAAAATTGGATAAAATTAAAAAATATGAGCACAATCGTATCTTAAGGCAGCAAGACGTCCGAGGCATCATTTCTTTGTACGAGATCTCGAGATTTAAAATTGTGGTACTCAATATTTTTTAACTACATTTCGAACACAATAAACTTAATTTAGGATGATTGATACTTTAAACACTTGACGAGTACCTTCGTAAGATGAGGTAAGCCATATTTTTTGTACAGTAAATGAAACGTTAGCTTTTTTCTTCAAAGTTATCCATTATATACCTCCATTAAAGTATGTACCCATATAAATAGGAGTAGATATATAAAAAGTGTTTAAGTAACTTCGCAATCTTATTAACATTCGAGAAAACAAGAGAAAACATCGAGAAATACCTTTAATGACAACATAATTGGCCAAGTGCAAATGGTACTGACACATGAAGGGTTCTGTACCACCAAATTTCTACTTTTTTTAGAATTTGTTTATTATGTCTATGAAATATCAAATTTATTTATTATGTCTATTTCGTTTGAAAAGTCAGTTACAAAAAATCCGGAAAATACCGGTGTTTCTTGTATCTATTTATTTTCTTTTCTTTCACCTTTTTATATTTAGTGTTTTTTGCTGTAGCGGCCATAGCAATTCACACACAGGAGATGTAACATTTTTATCTGTTACGGTCCAAGGCATAGACCCCTGGAACAGATAGACAACGCCTAAGTAATAGGGTTCCATTTTAATCATTTGGCAGAACCCAAATTACAATGTAAACATTCCCCAAAACATTCCTACAATCATTTACCGTTATATTCAAGATTATTTAGTACAACTTTCGCGATATTTACCCATCCAAAAGAAAGTTTACACAGGGGAGGTCCCGAAACAGCGATCGCTGAGCATAATTTGTTTACGGGCGATGTCTCGACGGAATCCCGGCTGAAATTACAAGCACTTGATGTTTACCTACTTCTGTTTTGACAAAAGTAGTTTTAATAATGTGACTTAGTTGAAAGACGGAGTGATTATATTTATGTAAAGCCTCAATTGGCATATTTCTGCCAAAATGTAAAGAATATTTCGCGACTTGTTATACTTAAACATTAAGTGTTTGTGATCGACTTCATGTAGACTGGAAGTTTTATATGGAACGAGCTTTTGCCCGCGGCCTCGCTCGCGTTACGAAGTAATATTTTCATCCCCTATTTTATCCCCTTGGGGGTAGAATTGATCAAAATCCTTTCTTAGCGGATGCCTACGTTATAACATCTACCTGCATGCCAAATTTCTACCCGATCCGTCCAGTGGTTTGGGCTGTGCGTTTATAGATCACTATGTCAGTCAGTCACCTTTGAGTTATATATATTTAGATTGGTCACAGATATCCATGAGAGGTAACAACTAGTTACTATGAGGTATAGATTGCATTCTCGTTTGCGACTTCAATGTTATAAAAATACATTGGCAAATGTCGACATTCATACAAGTCACAAGTAAGACGAGAAATATTTTTTTAAATATTAACGTGATCGTCCATAGTAAGGAAAGATAAAAAGAGTGTCTTCAAGAATTATTAGAGAAAAAATGCGACGAAGTTTTTAAGTCAGTAGGAAGTTTAGTAATGCAATATGGCGCATACAAAAACCCCTCTAATAAATTCTGAGACGATAACCATGCCCAACGGTGGGGCAAAAATAGATGAAGCCGACACTTATTTAAAAAAGACCGAAAAATCCCAAACACTCACAAAAAACCAAACTTTTAAAAAAGACCCCTATATCGCATACAAAAATAAAATCAAAAACGCCAGACAAATACCAGGTGAACAGAAAAAGTGAAAAACAATTTGTACCTCGGAATCTCCCAGGTTGGTGCTTTGGCGCTCAATTTTACACAACTAGGTTTCATTACCTTGCTCCGTCTGAAATTGCAACTTTTTATGAAAGTCTCCGGGGATGCAAGGGTGTCCACAACAAATAAAGGTTTTGGGACAAAAAAGTAAGATTCGTTTTATTTTAAGTTTAAGATATTGATGCAAGTAGTTAGTATAGTCTGCGCCAAACTGCTAGTCCGCTCCGAATATAGAAACGAGTCGCGTCACAATGGCAAATTGCAGATATTAGCGGGACGAAGACAGCGCGGGAAAGCACCCGTCCACTACCCGCTCTCACCCACGGGTACATAGCTGCGTTAGTGTGCCCTTATGTTACAGAGTATATTATTATGCTAACTAAAGCTGCGCGTAACAACTTCGGACTTGAAGTTTGGCGCGGACTATACATCTAGTTATGGACATCTATACATTGTCGTTTATGGACATCTTTAATCAATCTCAGATGGGAATTTTGAGCGATCCAAGTAAGAACGTCTCACTAAGTATCTCCTACTTACTACACCCATCAATCCAGAACTCAGCATCGCTCAAAACTATTACAAGGCAGATATATATGTGTACGTGGAATATGAAGAAATAGACGTGACGATAGTGAACCCTGAAGGGCTTTTTCAAATATAGAAAATCCAAAGTTTTAAGTCTTTAAAAATCGGGACTGTCTGTCCAAAAACTTGCCGCATGGTCCCCCTATAAAATACAAGGAGCATCTAATACCTTTTGCGCTACGTTTACGCGAATCGCAAACACCTTCAAATGAAAGTTCTCAGTGCAGAAACTAAAAGAATAGAAAGTACTATTCGTTTATTCATAGTATTTTTTTAATCATATTATTTTTATCCGTTATTTATATTATAGGACTGACAAAACATGATATGTTGTATTCAAAAGTATATATGAATCATCATCATATCATCAACTACTGTAATTTTCAAAATTAAATTTAAATTAATCACCTAAAATGAATATTCAATAGCCAAAACAGAAATAAATAATAGGTAATACACATTTTAAAAGTAATAGAATAATAACAAAATAATATATATTTATAAAATGCACAAACAATAATTCAAACATTATTTAACTTCACAAACATAGTAAACACATGACATTCAGAACATTTGCAGTAAAAGTTCAACCGATGTGTACACAAAGTTGTCCAGTACACATAAAGCAAAACTTTGTTGTACAAAACCCTTTGCTTATTGTAAGTTTGTGACGAAAAAGTATCACATAGAACCGGATAAATGAAACTGTTTTTAACAATGTTGTAAAAGTTACGATACGTTGGGATTTTTGAAACGGAAAGGGTCACTTTATATTTAATTTATATCAAGCTATAGATGTTTTGATTCTATGTACCTACCTATCAATCATTTGTATTTTTTGTCTTTTTAATAGTATGTATTTCTTGCGCGTGTAAACATTAATACACGCGCTATTTTTATCTTAAGACTGCAGTCAATCTGATGAAAATTGCAATTGCCACTATTGGACACTTTACCTGAAGTCTGTCACAATTACGTTGTTACCCCTGAGGACAACGAATCTGATAACTATCTAACTATATGTTAAAGGACCACAACCTTCAAACCAGAACACAGCCGAGCTTAACACTGTTGTTATTAGTCAGCAAGAAAAAGACTGGTGGTAGAACCCTTCGTGGTTCGACTACGGCGGCACCACCGCCACACTTATTTCTGCCTAATAACAGCAGTAACGCTACTGTGTTCTGGTTTGAAGATTATGGTAAGTAAGACATACTTTTCCGAGGCGAATTTGTCTGTCACGGCCTTCGTCTGATACGCTCTGTGTCTGTAGTAACCCTAAGCCATTGCAATAACAAAGTTTTCATGTTAACGTATTAGTTGTTCGTTGCTTTTGTTAGACTTATGTCAACTGTTGTACGTGAGTTTCTATTCTCTTCTATTCTATGCTATTTATATTCGCATCACGTTTTGTATGTGAAACGAATAAAGCTTTTTCTGTTTAGCTACCGTGGATGCAACATTTAGTTAGTCTCGACTTAGAAATACTAATTGGATTCGATTTATTTATAGAAATAATTGACTTTTTTGTTTAATAGTGAAATAGAGACATCTATACCCATATTATTATGAAGTATCGAAATCGTCCACTACATTAGTCCCGAGATGAAATTCTAGGAAAATATGTTTTTATTTCAATTATTTTAAGAGACATACCTATTTCTGACTCATAACAGCAGTGTAAAGCGCTGCTGTGTTCTGGTTTGAAGGGTGTGGTAAGGGCCCTCGTTTCCGAGGCGTTCCAACTTAGCTCTCAGGGGTGGCGGCGCATCTGTGGCCAACCTCAGGTACGAATATCTAATCCTATCTGGGGTTGATTTCAGATGTCATGGGCGGCAGTAGCCACTTACCATGAGGTGGGATGCATGCTCGTCTGCTACTCACATTATAAAAAAGTGTGTCTGTGGTACTGCCGGGGTCGAACCACTAAAGCTTCCACAACCTTCTAAACGTTAATAATATAATACGAATTAAGATCAACCCATTCTCAACAAATTAAAATAACATTAACCCTAAAAACAGAGTCGTACAAAAGACATCCCATTGTAAGTTAGCGATTCTGCTGAAACTCAAACATCTGTTACTCATTTTTTCATTAAAATTTACAACCGGCCGGTTGACAAAACGGTACAACTCGTAAACGTATTAATTTAATGACTATAAAAACGATGATTTACGGAGTTATGGCAGTTAAAAAACTATAATAAGAACCATTGATATTTTTTTGTTCTAGTCAAATATTTGGTTTAATCAGAACTAATTAATGTTTTAGAGTATTAACCTCACGTGGAAATATAATGATATGCGTTTGTTTTTTGACAACCACACTTCGCATTTTGGTGTTATAAAGAGATTGTTATTTCTATAGATTTTTTTTCGCATCATAATTCAAACAACGATGTCGATCATCCAAAGGCGGCTTTTCTATTGTGATTTTAATATTAATCGTATTTGTAATTGTATTGCAAAAAGGGTTCATTTACATCTACACTCATAATGTGTTAGACAAGTTCTATCGTAATCAAAACATCATTTTTTTTTATCTACAATGTTTTTCTTATATATAAAGTTATTGGAGCTAAGTTATTGATAAGCGAGCGTAAATATTCTCCTATCCTTTATAATGTGTAATGACTATTGTCTAATATTTTATTGGACATTACACTATATCTCCTAATGTTCGGCCTAATCCTTCTCATTTTGCGAGGAGATCCGTGCCCAGCAGTGGGACAGTAATGGGTTGATATGATGCTAATGTTTGTAGAAATAAATGAGGCCTTAACATTCTAAAAAGTAATAGCAATTAATTTACGATCAACAACATTAAAGAGTTTCACAGATTTTCCTGTTGATTAATTATTGAACCTAAGTCTAATGACTTTTTAAATCTATTAATTATGATTTTATTTTGATCATATCATTAATCATTAATCTTGTCCTATTTAGAGTCGGTAACAGATGTCAATGGGCGGCCCGGTCGGCACCTTTTGACATCAAGGGCTGCTATTAAAAAAACAAAGAAAACATTTATTTTTTGCTTTGTATTGCAGCGATTGCAACACCCATAGCACGTAACTAAAAAGCTTGTAAAAAGAAAGTGCCATTATATAGATTTTTTTTTATAATATAGGAGTAGCAGACGAGTATGCAGTCCACGTGATGGTAAGTGAATACAGCCGCAACTGGACATCTGTAATCCACTCTAAACATGATTACATACTTCTGTCTGAGGTCGGCTATGGATGCGCCGCTACCCCTGAGGACTAAGCTGAAATGCCTCGTAAAAGTAGGACTTATTTACAAAAAAAAAACATTTTTATTGCAGTAATTGCAACACATGCAAACAACACAGTACTAAAAAGAAAGTGACTTTAGAAAATAAATTTATGGTATAATAATAAAAAAATACAAAAAGGACGAAAGATATCTATACTAATATTATAAAGAGGAAAACTTTGTTTGTTTGTTTGATTGTAATGAATAGACTCAAAAACTACTGGACCGATTTTAAAAATTCTTTCACCATTCGAAAGCTACATTATCCACGAGAAACATAGGGTATATTTTATATGAATATATTTGATAAATAGATTTTGAGGCGGTACAAAGTTTGCCGGGTCAGCTTGTAGTATAATAAAAAAAAAGGACGTAAGATATTTCTTATATCTCAATTACATTCTATTCTATCATCATCATCAAACAATATGACCAGAGACCAGCTATTATATACAACATTTGGAAATGAAATATGCAAAACATTTAGTACTATATTCGACAATTGTGATGCCTACGAACTATAGATGGTCCGGTTTCCCTTATCCTTAGAAACCAGATATAGTTAATAAGGGTCAACCACAATAGCCACTAAGCATAATGGGTTTCTCTCAAGCCCTTTGCTTTTCAGATAATAATAGCAATTGAGAAAGGGATTTCTTGGTGGGATAAGAAAGTCAACTAGCCATGCTTCCCGGGCGAGACCGGGTTCAAATAAGCGTGGTAAAAGAAAAAAAATCATATCTGATGCGTTCAACTTCGTCGACTAACCAACCTGAGGTTGATTACAGACATCCATAAGCTATCCTACTGGACCTCACTTCGCAACTTCAATAAAAAAATCTGGGTTGAATTAAACCAATAGGGGATGAAATATTGTAGCAACTTCAATAAAAAAATCCGGGTTGAATTAAACCAATAGGGGATGAAATATTGTAAATAATAATGTAACACATATTTCTCACTTACCAAATATAAAACTAATAACAAAATATACCAGCAAAAGCAAAACTTTCATAGCGAAAACAAATTGCAAAAACAAGACGTTTCACAAAAATTCATGTCTTTTTTAGCGATAAAGAAACTAATTGCAGACACACTTACATACGTTTTTAAATAAATAAGCCTGATAACAATGAGAATGAGAGAATTAATTAATATGTACAGCCTTTTTTCCAGTATTGTTTATATTTATAATAATACCTTATACTCAACGGTGTTTTATTATTTTGTTTTTAATAATATAATATAGAATATGTTTTAGCAATGATCGTTTAAATAAATAAGCCTGGTAATTATAATGAGAATGTAAGAGTATTGTTTATTTTTTACAAAACCTTATAAGACTCAAAAAGGCATTTTTTTTTTGTTTTGTTTTAATACCATAATATATAGTTTGTTTTAGCGACTGTATTAATAACGCATCGCGTTTGTCGTTTTCTGTTGTATATAAATGTATGCATGCAGACGTGGATTTAAAATCGACATCCAAAAATCGCCAAAAAATATTTTGGTGCTACTATAATTTCAACGGAACTGATCAAAGTAATCTAAGAACCTATTTTTTTTTTAAATTAAAACATTATACTTATTATTTATCCACTTAGAGACTTCTTTTACCAAAACTTAATAAAGCAATAACAAACTTATTTATATTCGAAGAGCTTAAGTAGACATAAAACCACAGTATCCGAGATCAAAGATTCGCACATGCAAAAAATATCAATTTTATTACGTCTTTAATAAAACCGATGCAAACGAACCCATTAATATCAACAAAAAACATCTTTAGAAAACAGCTGATCGAGTCACGATGTGGGTACAACGACCCATCTTGAAGAGATGACAATAAAACTGGAATGACAGGATCAACGAGTTCAATGAATGTAAAATCGGATGGGGTAAAAGAGTTTAATAACTGAGGTAGTGTGATTTAGTAAGTAGATTTATGGTTTTTAGTGGAAGTAAATTTGGACACTAAGTCCCAGAGAGAACTCAACGCGGATCATAGTTTTTTGACTTAAAAAGGCACACGCGTAGAATATGAAAATGTAAAAGATAGTAATATTCAAAAGCATTTTGAAAATATGACAATAAAACTGGAATGACTGGATCTCAACAAGTTCAATGAATGTAAAATCGGATAGGTAAAAAGACTACAATAACGACTGAGTTAGTGTGATATAGTAAACAGATTATGGAGTTTTGGTGGAAATAAATTTGGACTTCACGTCCCAGGCACGCACCTCTGATTTTTCAAAGTGATGTGCATGTTAGAAATTTATTTTCACTTGCTAAAGGAAAACATAGTGAGGAAACCTGCATACCTGAAAGATTTTTGAAAAAAAATCTCCAAGGTATGTGAAGTCTACCAATACGCACTTGGCCAGCGCGGTGGACTATAGCCTAATCCTTCTCATTACGAGAGCACCCGTGCCCAACAGTGGGACAGTAATGGGTTGTTGATGATGATGTCCCAGAGTGAGAACTCAATAAGGATTATAGCTTTTTGACTTAAAAAGGCACACGCGTAAAATATTAAAAAAATATACATAAAATTACACTTTAAAGCATTTTGAAAAGATGAAAATAAAACTGGAATGACTGGATCGCCGAGTTCAATGGATGTAAAATTGGATGGAGGTAAAAATATTGCAATAACGACTGAGGTAGTGTGATTTTTTTTTTTTTTATTTTTTTTTTTTATATGTAACCTAACGATAAGGCAGACGGGCTACCTGATGGAAAGCAGTCACCGTCGCCTATGGACATTTGCAACACCAGAGGAGTCGCCAATGCATCGCCGGCTTTGAAGGAGAGCTCTTTTTACACCCCTCTTGAAGAGCCCCATGTCATAGTCCTGAGGGAATACCTCAGGAGGAAGTTCATTCCACATCTTGCACGTACGCGGCAAAAATGAACGATTAAACCGAACCGTGGAGGACCGCCACGGGTCCAGTTGATGTGGATGGAACTTCATCCTTCGGCGAGTGGTGCGATGAAGGAAAGGCGATGAAGGAAATTTAGTAAGTACATTTAAGGATTTTTGGTGGAAAAGGCACACGCGTAAAATATGTCAAAGTAGGTAAAAGATACTCATTTTCAATTATCTTGAAGAGATGACAATAAAACTGGAATGACTTGGGCAACAAGATTACTGATTGTAAAATCGAATGGGATAAAAAGTCTACAATAACGACTAAGGTAGTGTGATTAGGAAGCAGATTTATGGAGTTTTGGTGGAAGTAAATTTGGATTGAATGTCTTAGATATCTCATAGTGAGAACTCGTGAACCCGATCATTATTTTTTTTTGTCTTAAGAGGCACACACGTAGAATATACAAGAGTACTGGATATTGGCACAATATAGTGAAATAATGACAATGCTCCAGGATATTCACAGTTCTCGAGAGAGGAGGGAGTTGCAAAGTTGAGCTGATACCCAACAATCTACGATCAGTTAAAATCTAGATATAAATCTATGATCAACAATAATTCTAGGATCTAGATTAGAGACAGGCTGTATTTCGTCCTAACGTACAATCAGCACGAAGCTACATATTAAAATAATGCATATCATGTTTTATTCACACCGCGTACCCTTTGAGTCATCGCAGACGTGAACTGAAACATGACAGAGAAATAACTTTGTTATCATTACTGCAATGATAAATAATGATAAAAGTATAACATTGTGACTGTAAGATTTTATTTAGCAAGTTCTAAAAAATCGTTTTTATGTACTAAAATTAATTGAATATTGGGTTCATAAACGCACCCACATCAGGAACTAGGACTATTGTATTTATGCAGTACGTTATACGTACAGCTGAATACAAAACCTCCACCTTTTCGAAGTCTGAGAAAAAAAATATTGACAGTCTAAATATATATAACTCAAAGGTGACTGACTGACATAGTGATCTATCAACGCACAGCCCAAACCACTGGACGGATCGGGCTGAAATTTGGCATGCAGGTAGATGTTATGACGTAGGCATCCGCTAAGAAAGGATTTTGATCAATTATACCCCCAAGGGGATAAAATAGGGGATGAAAATATTACTTCGTAACGCGAACCAAGCCGCGGGCAAAAGCTCGTGTGCAATATACTAAAGGCCTATTAGCTTCTATCGATAGCTGCGAAGGCTACTATCTTGTCGCTTAAGCTATTGAGCAGCTGCTTAATCCGCTGCGTCTCGGCGTCAAACTGTCGTTTGAACGAACGACCAGCAGTACATGACTTTCCTTTATTTTTTTTGAAAAATATATCAACAGTCGTTTGTCTACGTATTGTTAAATAGTCGCCCAACAACTTTTGATAGTCGCATCGATACCTAAGAGATAAGATAAGAGTTGCCCAAACAATAATAAGCAATTGTAAGTCCACCGACATACATCATATATTGTCACTCATTTTTTTTAAAAGACTAACTTATTCCTGTATTATGCAAGATCTTCATCACACATCCACATCATATTAAAATTACATCCGTAGTATAAATCAGAATAATTTGCATTAACATTAGGGACTTCTACCTGGTGACGGTCGGAATACGAAATTCGCGTCAAATATAAAATGCGCAAAACCTCATCCCCTTACCAAGCTGCAGGGAAATACGGCTTAGTATAAGATATATTAAAACTGGGAAACTGGGGATTTCTTTTTAACTTTTGGTGATGCCAAGGCCAGTTACTTACTGTATCTAAATGAAAATAGAATTTAAAGTTTATAATTTTTAAGTAACACCCATTCTATAAGTTTACAAGCTGAATATTAATTGCAAAAAAATGTAAATGTAATAATTAATTCCAAATGGAATCACTATTTGTAAGACTTTAAAAATGAAAAACTAGATAAAAATGCAACGTGGTAAACAAAGATGCTTAAGAAAGAACGCGTTGTAGAACAATTTGAAGGACTCTTTGTGGTTCTAATCTGGGGGCGCCACCGCTACACTTATATCTACCTAATAAAAGCAGTATTAGTTCTGGTTTGAAGGGTGTGGTAATGAAGACGTACTTTTCCTAGGCATTCCAGGTTAGCCCTCAGTGGTACTCATCTGCAATCGACTTTAATGTAATCGGGAATTTAATTTTATCAGGAGTTAATTACAGATGTTCGTGGACGGCGCTAGCCACTTACTATCAGATAATTACAATTACAAATTCTTATATTCTAACAAACACGTTTTTAATAAATAAAATATATACTATCTACGCTTTGGTACGCTGCCGAACGTAGATTGATAATGCATAGATAGTTCTTATGATAAGAAATGATAAGGAATGACCGATAAATTGATAATACTAGGTTTAAGTAGTATATGTGCGTATAAGCGTGGATATTACGGAAAATATTTTAAACGATGCATTGTGTTAGTATTTTAGATTGATCGAGGCATCGACTGAGATCGAACAAAACCACTCTGGGTGACAGTTTGGTATTGTGATCCGTGTGACAAGAATCGAATGACACTAACGTGAGACGTTCTGTTGTTCCTCAGGACATTGTTTCTGACATGATGTAGGAGTCCAATCGTTTGCCCCTGTGTCTCAGGACTAAAATAGAGTCATGGTATCTTCTACTTGTTACGAGACGCAACTTAAGAGAGCTCTTGGAATTGTGGCCAACATGGAATGGAATAGAATCATGAATAGTCCAGCTATCGGTGCCTGGAAGGACGCAGAATGAATGGCCGCATATCGTCGTATACACCTGATGATGCGGTGAGAATTTTTCTCCTGGGCAGAGTTCAAAAGTAAGTATTACCAAGGGGTGTGAGGACACTGAACCGTTCCTTTGGAGATCTCGAAATCATCCAAATAGCGTTGAGACAGGCAACCGAAGGGATTTATTGCGGGAAGAATTCCATGTAACTTTCTTAAGATGACTTGACTTGATTTTAATGCTCCCTCGTCAATAAAACTACTGCAATACTTTGTAGCTGCACAAATATTCATGTGCAATTGTCACTATCAGAAAAAGTGCATGCTCATTTGCAACATCAATTTCACAAAGCAAATCATAAACAATTCCGTAACACCTTGACAGTATTTGCATCTAACCTCGACCGACACAATACATGCACCTTATCTGAACTCGCGACCATCAAGGTTGCGTTTGAGATTCTATCGAGCAAGGATTCTCGATAACTAACTGTTATATCCAGCAATAAATGTTACATCAATTGAAGAATGGTGTATTGGTTTAAATATAGAAACAAGAGCAATGTAGCTGAAAGATAAACGTTTAGCTGAGTCAAATGATTAAGTATACTTGGATGGGGAATAATAATAATAATTACAGTTTAAAAACTAAAAAACAAGATAAAATCGCCTAACGAAAATCGTTAATCCTGACGATTTTGATGAGGAGAACGGGACAAAATTATTAAAATCGTGTAGTGTCATCGGTTCTTGATAATTCTTCAAAGTTTTAAATTAATCGGACCGTTTAAAGTGGGTAGAATCGAGTTCTTAGATTCCGTTACATACATACATACATACAGGTCACGCTAATAAAAGCGTGGTAGAAACAAAAAAACAGCATTTTAAGCTTATGTCACTTCCACAAATTAGACGAATCCAACGGCATCTCATAAACAGAAATCCATCAATTAATTTGGGTTGCAGGGTATGCCAAAGCATTGACATATACACACATACGCTCGAAAACCTTCCACAGGTAAAACAAATTTTATACAACTACCAAGTTTGAGTCGTTTCAGACGAAATCGATACATGCAATCCAATTTTAAATATAGGAAGCAAGAAGAATAGACGCTGACCGAGTTTTATATGAACATAACACTTCAATATAGTCATAAAATACGAAAGACAAGGCACCACACGGCCCTATGAAGACAAATATTAAAATCAAAGCCTGTAATGAAATTCTAACATATTCATATTCGTAAGCCTAACAAAGCGAAAAAATCTCTTACATAACAACTGGTCGTTAATTGATCTAAATCTTTTTTCAAATTTCGTCAATTTTCAATTTGTCAAACGTTGTCGTCAACCCATTACCGTCCCACTGCTGGTCACAAGAACAGCTCAGAACAAGAAAGATCAAGAAGAGCAAGAAGCTCAGAACAAGAAATATCAGGCCATAGTCCACCGCGTGGCCAAGTGCGTATTGGTAGACTTCACATACCTTTGAGATTATTTTATCCCTTAGGTTTTCAAGTTTCTTCACCATATTTTCCCTCACTGTTAAAACAAGTGATAATTAATGTCTACCTTATTTATAAACAATTCGCAAACGTTTACAAACAATTCTATTAAATTCCAGATTCATTTTAAACTTGGTCCAAACACGTCTACGTAGGTACAGCCCAATACAAATTTCTGAATACAGTTTAGATCTAATTTTAGACGCTAGAACACGTATGATTTCAAATAATCCATCCATATTGAATGCTTTATGGTTGGTATTCACGTAATAACCTAAATTCGTGATGTATTAGTTAAATGGAATCCAATTTCAGAGTCTCTTGGCACACGTTTGTATGTGTAGGGTCTTCCAGGGTTTACGGCTGCAGACTTCCTGGATACATTTGGAAAAATACAGTATCTCAATTTAAATTAGTAGGGAATGTAATATAAATAAACGAGAAATAAAAATTTATACGTTAATACCAAAAGCAAAAAGATTTAAAGTTAGATTTTGAAGGAGGTAGAACCCTTTGTGGTTCGACTCCGGCGGCACCACCGTCACACCTATTTCTACCTAATTACAGCAGTGTTGGGCGCTGCTGTGTTCCGGTTTGAAGAGTGTGGTAAGGGAGACAGACTTCTCCGAGGCGTTCCAGCTTAGTCCTCAGGGGTAGCGGCGCATCTGTGGCCGACCTCAGGTAGAATTATCTAATCCTATCTGGGGTTGATTACAGACGTCCATTTGCGGCAGTAGCCACTTACCATCAGGTGGACTGCATGCTCGTCTGCTACTCCTATATTATAAAAAAAAAGTTAAAATGTGCTTTTTGGAAACGCCATTTTGATTTTCGTATTCGTTACAGAACGAACAAAGTAGAATAACTTTGACCAAAAAATGTCTTAACTACTCATATACTGCTGTTCGAAACAAACAACCAAGCACGATAAATTACTAATTATATTAAACACTTATAAACCACTTCTAGAGGCTGTATGACCAAAATGATAATGAGAATGATGATGAGAATGAGGTTTTTGGGTAAAATATTTTTAATAATATTTTGTATTTTTCGACTTAGGACCTGAACCGGCCGATTTTGCAGATATTCCGCTGTCCGACATTAACGAAATACAAACGTAAAAGATAAAAACTTAACAAAGATGAAATACTTAAGATAACTCACCACTTGGAAGTTGGCAACATAACATCCATATTCGTTTAGAAAGCGTCGAGTCACGTTCCAAAATTGGTTAAAAACAGCGCCGGAAGAATGTATGGAAATTTTCAGGAAACTATTTTTCTTACACTAGACATTTTCTTCGCGAATATTTCTTTCGTTGCTCCTTTGTACCATGATTTGTGTTACCCTATTCATATAGAGGAACCCTTACTTATTATAATTATCTTTACACCTATACTAGACGCGGAAAACGTACATGCAATCCATCTGACCTGCATATTCTTTCTGCAAAAGACCAGAAGTCCTTTCTGAAGTGAATTGTAAAGTAATTGCTATTTGTAAGCTAATTTAGTACGTCTTATGAATTAAGTGGGCTCTACGATCCTCTAAGTTTTCATGGTGACATATGCTTTTTCCTATAATATAATAGTATGTGGATACTGGCTGCATTATTTATTTATTTATTTATTTATTTAATTTTGAAACACCTTAAACTAAGGGTAACAAGGGAGGACTTAATGCCTAATGGCATTCTCTGCCAGTCAACCCTGGGCGATGGTGACATTATGTGGTAGGCATTATACAAAAGTAAAATAAAATGTAATATATTATATATACACATACATATACATACATATATATATATATATATATATATATATATATATATATATATATATATATATATACATACTAGTAACAATAATAAATATATAAAAAACATATAAACAATAATCCTGATATATAAAATATATACAAAACAAGAACAAATTAAAAATATGCTAAGTATAAAAGATCGAAAGACTCAAATGCTAGAAGGTGGTCGTAAGTAATGTTCACGAACCAATCTCTTGAAAGCATTACGTATATAAGAAGACCATCTTAGTCCTCAGGAGTAGCAACGAATCTGTGATCGGCTTCAAGAAACCCTGTTCTATATGGAGTTAATTATAGATGATAAGTGGCTCTCATTCACTAACAGATAGCTCGTTGATGATCTAAGCTCGTTTGCTACTTGACAACCCGCGTGGTTCAGCGGTCACCATGTCGTTGTGACCCGGGTTCGATCCCCGGCCAGACAGGTATCTGAATGATGAATTTTGTTTCCGTTTCTAGGTCTGGGTGTGCTGAATATGCATATAAAATTTGGTGAAAATCGGAAAAGCCGTTTCGGAGGAGTTCGGTAACTAACACTGTGACACGAGGATTTTATATATAAGATAAATATTTGACAACTCTGATGCTCAAGAGCAAGCAAGCAAAACATTGCAGTCATCGAGGTAAAACCACACGTACCTCGTAGATAACAATATTAATTTATTTTCCACAACCAACGGAAACGGCCAAGTTGTGTACAGTAGAGAAGATAGCTCCAGATCTGGATAGTTTCAAACAAAACAGATTAGATATTATACAGTAGTTGTTCCACGCGTGTATCTAGTTTGATCAACAGGGAGATAAATGGTATATTTATACGAACTAAAGCGGTTGGGAACAAGTTGAATATTTTGGCGTGAAATATCTGTTGTATTCTGGACAATCTTATCGAACAAGGGCTTCAATGAAGTTTTGTATTGAATACGTAAGTATTTTCTTAAAAACCAACGCCGATAAGTTTTAATTTCATGAATCGCTTCTAATCATATCTAGAATATTATATTATAGTAACCAAAATAATCATATATTTTTAAATTACAAATTTCCGTTCATAAATCACGTTGACACTACTCATACAATGCAATACGTTGCTTGTGGTATAACTCTTGATGGTTCTACATACTCAAAAATGTAGTATGTTTTCTGGTGTCTAGTGATTTGTGATCTGTTTCAAGAGGAATACAAAAACACCAAGAGATTTAAACTTAGCCCTCAGTAGCAAGAAAGTATGATCGACGTAAGGACTCCATGGTCAACATGCAGTCCCAACCCATGGACATCTGTAACCAAATCCATACACAACAGGAGATCTGACTTTTACCTGAAGTCAATCACAAATCATTGCCAATCCTCAAGACTAAGTTATCTCCTCATATCAACCCGTTACTCTCCCACTGCTAGGTACGAGTCTCCTCTCAGAATGAGAAGCATTAGGCCATAGTTACATCTCTCTTTGCATGTTGATATATGTGTAGCATGCGCTATGGTTACTAACATACATCCAAAGGCTTCCATAACAAATACTATCCAAACCCAACCTAGTGTAAGCCACGTGTCACAGAGGCGTGACACACCACTCATAACTCAACCAATCATAACATTGGGAAGCTTGGCCCGCGCCACCGCACCGCCTACTTGGCGCGCGTGACGGCTGACTCACTCTGAAATGTCATATGAGTAGAAATTGACAGTTGTGGAGACGACTACTACTGTATGATGGTTTGGGACACTATTTGGGACGTGTTTTACGAGGACGGTGATTGTTTTAAGCTATTAGCGCATGGCATTGTCTATAGAAGATTATAGATCTATAGACTAGAATTGGTAGAACTTTTTTTCATCAATATCTTTTTATTTATTTATTGCATCGAATATGGTACACCAGATGTTATATTTTTGACAATATTCCACGTATTTGCAATGTTAAACTAAATGTAAATTAAAATACTATCAATTAATGGCAGTGGTTAAAAACGGCAGCTTCATTGGTACACTTAGCATATAGGAATATTACTTAGGGCTTATTTGGACTACAGATATCCTAAGTGGCTCGACGGCTACATCTACCACATTAAATAATTAGTACAAACTAGTACTGTATTATATTTGTCTAAGTTTTCAGTTCTCATACACCACAGTGATAAATGCTGGTTGTCATTTGAAGACACACGAGATGTCCCAGCTTAGTCTTCAGGGGTAACAACGCACCAGCTTTGGGTTACATCAAATCTGGTGAACATTACACACATTCACTACTCCAACTTCAAAAAAATAGCCTTTCATCGCAATAATCCCTGCCAACTCTGACGTATGGGTACCAACAAGAAAGTTCAGAATGCGACCGCTATGCCCAGTATTTAGCGCACGATATATTAATATTATATGTACCCACGAATTGTATGCTCATTAACGCATAGCAACAGAACATATTTGAACAGGAACATCAAAGGAATGCCATGGTTAATAAGCTTGACATTATTCCATAATGTTTTTTTATATGTTTGAAGTAGTTAATGAGCATGCAGTCCACCACCAAGTGGTGACCGCCGTATCTGATCTATAAGCAACTTCATATAGAACAGCTATTCTACTTAAAGCTGATCACAGGTATAGTCCGCGCCAAACTGCTAGTCCGCTCTGAAGTTGTTGCGCACAACTACAAGCATATATTCCGAAGCAACCTAAGGGCATACTAACAGGCTATGTGAACTTGGCACCCGACTTCGGAAAATTGAACTTTTTTTTTATGATTCTTATAGACTATGGTAAGTAGTTGTTTGTAGTAAAAAATATTTCGTTTGTAGTTGCCCCAAAAAAAAAATTGGTGACCTTGAAAAAAATCTCAGCACCCGACTTTGAAAAATCGAACTTTTTTTTTATGATTCCTATAGACTATAGGAAGTAGTTGTTTGTAGTAAAAAAAATTTCGTTTGTAGTTGGCCCAAAAAAAAATTGGTGACCTTGAAAAAAATTCGAATCCGATTTTGAAAAATCGAACGTTTTTTTATGATTCCTATAGACTATAGTGGGTAGTTCCTTAAAGTAACATTCTTTTGATAAAACTAATTCAGAAACACAACTAAAAGACTTTGAAAAGTAACCCATGAACCCTAGATTCGATCGAGATTCCAATAAAATTATTACAACTACAAACAAAATTATCGCCAATATTAACAAAAAACAAGTACTACAAACTAAACTTATATACTGCAAACAACATAGCGTTACTACAAACGTAATTATCGCTACTACAAACAAAAATATCGCTACTACAAACGAAATAGACTTACTACAAACAAAAATATCGCTACTTCAATCGAAAAAGAGCTACTTCAAACGAATTATCTCCAATATGAACAGAATAAAGTTACTACAAACGGAATTATCCCTACTACAAATGAAATAGTGTTACTACAAACGAAAATATCACTACTACAAACGAAATAGAGCTACTACAAACGAGTTATCGCCAATATGAACAGAATAGAGTTACTACAAACGAAATTATCGCTACTACAAACGAAATAGTGTTACTACAAACGAAAATATCACTACTACAAACGAAATAGAGCTACTACAAACGAGTTATCGCCAATAAGAACAGAATAGAGTTACTACAAACGAAATTATCGCTACTACAAACGAAATAGTGTTACTACAAACGAAAATATCACTACTACAAACGAAATAGAGCTACTACAAACGAGTTGTCGCCAATATGAACAGAATAGAGTTACTACAAACGAAATTATCGCTACTACAAACGAAATAGTGTTACTACAAACGAAAATATCACTACTACAAACGAAATAGAGCTACTACAAACGAGTTATCGCCAATATGAACAGAATAGAGTTACTACAAACGAAATTATCGCTACTACAAACGAAATAGTGTTACTACAAACGAAAATATCACTACTACAAACGAAATAGAGCTACTACAAACGAGTTGTCGCCAATATGAACAGAATAGAGTTACTACAAACGAAATTATCGCTACTACAAACGAAATAGTGTTACTACAAACGAAAATATCACTACTACAAACGAAATAGAGCTACTACAAACGAGTTATCGCCAATATGAACAGAATAAAGTTACTACAAACGGAATTATCGCTACTACAAACGAAATAGTGTTACTACAAACGAAAATATCACTACTACAAACGAAATAGAGCTACTACAAACGAGTTGTCGCCAATATGAACAGAATAGAGTTACTACAAACGAAATTATCGCTACTACAAACGAAATAGTGTTACTACAAACGAAAATATCACTACTACAAACGAAATAGAGCTACTACAAACGAGTTATCGCCAATATGAACAGAATAGAGTTACTACAAACGAAATTATCGCTACTACAAACGAAATAGTGTTACTACAAACGAAAATATCACTACTACAAACGAAATAGAGCTACTACAAACGAGTTATCGCCAATATGAACCGAATAGAGTTACTACAAACGGAATTATTGCTACTACAAACGAAATAGTGTTACTACAAACAAAAATATCACTACTACAAACGAAATAGAGCTACTACAAACGAGTTATCGCCAATATTAACAGAATAGAGTTACTACAAACGAAATTATCGCTACTACAGACGAAATAGTGTTACTACAAACGAAAATATCACTACTACAAACGAAATAGAGCTACTACAAACGAGTTATCGCCAATATGAACAGAATAGAGTTACTACAAACGAAAATATCGCTACCACAAACGAAATAGTGTTACTACAAACGAAAATATCACTACTACAAACGAAATAGAGCTACTACAAACGAGTTATCGCCAATATGAACAGAATAGAGTTACTACAAACGGAATTATCGCTACTACAAACGAAATAGTGTTACTACAAACGAAAATATCACTACTACAAACGAAATAGAGCTACTACAAACGAGTTATCGCCAATATGAACAGAATAGAGTTACTACAAACGGAATTATCGCTACTACAAACGAAATAGTGTTACTACAAACGAAAATATCACTACTACAAACGAAATAGAGCTACCACAAACGAGTTATCGCCAATATGAACAGAATAGACTTACTACAAACGGAATTATTGCTACTACAAACGAAATAGGGGAACTACAAACAAAAATATTACTACTACAAACGAAATAGAGCTACTACAAACAAGTTATCGCCAATATGAACCGAATAGAGTTACTACAAACGGAACTATTGCTACTACAAACAAAAATATCACTACTACAAACGAAATAGAGCTACTACAAACGAGTTATCGCCAATATGAACAGAATAGACTTACTACAAACGGAATTATTGCTACTACAAACGAAATAGTGTTACTACAAACAAAAATATCACTACTACAAACGAAATAGAGCTACTACAAACGAGTTATCGCCAATATTAACAGAATAGAGTTACTACAAACGAAATTATCGCTACTACAGACGAAATAGTGTTACTACAAACGAAAATATCACTACTACAAACGAAATAGAGCTACTACAAACGAGTTATCGCCAATATGAACAGAATAGAGTTACTACAAACGAAATTATCGCTACTACAAACGAAATAGTGTTACTACAAACGAAAATATCACTACTACAAACGAAATAGAGCTAATACAAACGAGTTATCGCCAATATGAACAGAATAGAGTTACTACAAACGAAATTATCGCTACTACAAACGAAATAGTGTTACTACAAACAAAAATATCACTACTACAAACGAAATAGAGCTACTACAAACGAGTTATCGCCAATATGAACAGAATAGAGTTACTACAAACGAAATTATCGCTACTACAAACGAAATAGTATACTGGTGTTAGCCCATCTAGTGTAGATATATAATTGACTGATTTTGATAATTATCTATTAAAATTAAAACTAAAAACAAATCGTTATTGATTATAATTATGTAGATACGAGTATGTAAAATTTGTAAATATAATCTCAGGTTTCCTAACGATGTTTTTCTTCATTGCTTAATCAAGTGTTAATTAATTTCTAATGCGCATATAACTATAAAAAATAGACGTGCGTGCCTGGGATTTGAACCTCGGACCCCTCGATCAAAATGCCGGGTTTCTTAACCATTAGGCTATCACTACTTTGTACCTACACTATTTACCCGAAATTCCGTTACATGCTATGCTATGTTTACATGTTTTAATATCACTCCGATCAAATCATTTTTATCGTGATTACATTTAAACTATCCATCCAAATTATTAAGTGTAAAAAACAAAGTTAAATATCAAAGGCGATGAAGGTATTTTACATGATTACATAAATTACATTTAAGCTATCCGTCCAAATTATTTAGTGTAAAAAACAAACTTAAATATCAAAGGCGATAAAGGTATTTATTTTAATATAAGTTAAGTAAATACTATATATTAGGTTGAGAAATAAGTTCGTAGCGTTTTTATATTTCTTTTATTTTACAACAATTTGTTTGCGTTATTAAATTTTTTATTACTTTTGGGGCTTAGAAATAGAATACCCAGGAAGCAAAAATAAACATAAATTCGCTTGTAGTTCCTCTATTTCGTTTGTAATAGCGATAATTCCGTTTACAAACTCTATTCTGTTTATAAACAGATTAATATAGTGGCGATAATTCGTTTGCAGTAGTGATATTTTCGTTTGTAGTAAGCCTATTTCGTTTGTAGTAGCGATAATTACGTTTGTAGTAACTCTACTTTGTTCATATTGGCGATAACTCGTTTGTAGTAGCTCTATTTCGTTTGCAGTAGCGATATTTACGTTTGTAGTTCCCATATTTCGTTTGTAGTAGCGATAATTCCGTTTGTAGTAACTTTATTCTGTTCATATTGGCGATAACTCGTTTGTAGTAGCTCTATTTCGTTTGTAGTAGTGATATTTTCGTTTGTAGTAACACTATTTCGTTTGTAGTAGCGATAATTCCGTTTGTAGTAGCGATAATTCCGTTTGTAGTAACTCTATTCTGTTAATATTGGCGATAACTCGTTTGTAGTAGCTCTATTTCGTTTGTAGTTGTAATATTTTCGTTTGTAGTAACACTATTTCGTTTGTAGTAGCGATAATTTCGTTTGTAGTAACTCTATTCTGTTCATATTGGCGACAACTCGTTTGTAGTAGCTCTATTTCGTTTGTAGTAGTGATATTTTCGTTTGTAGTAACACTATTTCGTTTGTAGTAGCGATAATTCCGTTTGTAGTAACTTTATTCTGTTCATATTGGCGATAACTCGTTTGTAGTAATTCTATTTCGTTTGTAGTTGTAATATTTTCGTTTGTAGTAACACTATTTCGTTTGTAGTAGCGATAATTCCGTTTGTAGTAACTCTATTCTGTTCATATTGGCGATAACTCGTTTGTAGTAGCTCTATTTCGTTTGTAGTAGTGATATTTTCGTTTGTAGTAACACTATTTCGTTTGTAGTAGCGATAATTTCGTTTGTAGTAACTCTATTCTGTTCATATTGGCGATAACTCGTTTGTAGTAGCTCTATTTCGTTTGTAGTAGTGATATTTTCGTTTGTAGTAACACTATTTCGTTTGTAGTAGCGATAATTCCATTTGTAGTAGCGATAATTCCGTTTGTAGTAACTCTATTCTGTTAATATTGGCGATAACTCGTTTGTAGTAGCTCTATTTCGTTTGTAGTTGTAATATTTTCGTTTGTAGTAACACTATTTCGTTTGTAGTAGCGATAATTTCGTTTGTAGTAACTCTATTCTGTTAATATTGGCGATAACTCGTTTGTAGTAGCTCTATTTCGTTTGTAGTAGTGATATTTTCGTTTGTAGTAACACTATTTCGTTTGTAGTAGCGATAATTTCGTTTGTAGTAACTCTATTCTGTTAATATTGGCGATAACTCGTTTGTAGTAGCTCTATTTCGTTTGTAGTAGCGATAATTCCGTTTGTAGTAACTCTATTCTGTTCATATTCGCGATAACTCGTTTGTAGTAGCTATATTTCGTTTGTACTAGTGATATTTTCGTTTGTAGTAACACTATTTCGTTTGTAGTAGCGATAATTTCGTTTGTAGTAACTCTATTCTGTTAATATTGGCGATAACTCGTTTGTAGTAGCTCTATTTCGTTTGTAGTAGCGATAATTCCGTTTGTAGTAACTCTATTCTGTTCATATTCGCGATAACTCGTTTGTAGTAGCTCTATTTCGTTTGTAGTAGTGATATTTTCGTTTGTAGTAACACTATTTCGTTTGTAGTAGCGATATTTTCGTTTGTAGTAACTCTATTCTGTTCATATTGGCGACAACTCGTTTGTAGTAGCTCTATTTCGTTTGTAGTAGTGATATTTTCGTTTGTAGTAACACTATTTCGTTTGTAGTAGCGATAATTTCGTTTGTAGTAACTCTATTCTGTTCATATTGGCGATAACTCGTTTGTAGTAGCTCTATTTCGTTTGTAGTAGTGATATTTTCGTTTGTAGTAACACTATTTCGTTTGTAGTAGCGATAATTTCGTTTGTAGTAACTCTATTCTGTTCATATTGGCGACAACTCGTTTGTAGTAGCTCTATTTCGTTTGTAGTAGTGATATTTTCGTTTGTAGTAACACTATTTCGTTTGTAGTAGCGATAATTTCGTTTGTAGTAACTCTATTCTGTTCATATTGGCGATAACTCGTTTGTAGTAGCTCTATTTCGTTTGTAGTAGTTATATTTATGTTTATAGTAACACTATTTCATTTGTAGTAGGGATAATTCCGTTTGTAGTAACTTTATTCTGTTCATATTGGAGATAATTCGTTTGTAGTAGCTCTTTTTCGATTGAAGTAGCGATATTTTTGTTTGTAGTAAGTCTATTTCGTTTGTAGTAGCGATAATTCCGTTTGTAGTAACCCTATTCTGTTCATATTCGCGATAACTCGTTTGTAGTAGCTCTATTTCGTTTGTAGTAGTGATATTTTCGTTTGTAGTAACACTATTTCGTTTGTAGTAGCGATAATTTCGTTTGTAGTAACTCTATTCTGTTAATATTGGCGATAACTCGTTTGTAGTAGCTCTATTTCGTTTGTAGTAGCGATAATTCCGTTTGTAGTAGCTCTATTTCGTTTGTGGTAGTGATATTTTCGTTTGTAGTAGCTCTATTTCGTTTGTAGTAGCGATATTTTCGTTTGTAGTAACACTATTTCGTTTGTAGTAGCGATAATTTCGTTTGTAGTAACTCTATTCTGTTCATATTGGCGATAACTCGTTTGTAGTAGCTCTATTTCGTTTGTAGTAGTGATATTTTCGTTTGTAGTAACACTATTTCGTCTGTAGTAGCGATAATTCCGTTTGTAGTAACTCTATTCTGTTCATATTCGCGATAACTCGTTTGCAGTAGCTCTATTTCGTTTGTGGTAGTGATATTTTCGTTTGTAGTAGCTCTATTTCGTTTGTAGTAGCGATATTTTCGTTTGTAGTAACACTATTTCGTTTGTGGTAGCGATATTTTCGTTTGTAGTAAGTCTATTCTGTTCATATTGGCGATAACTCGTTTGTAGTAGCTCTATTTCGTTTGTAGTAGTGATATTTTTGTTTGTAGTAGCAATAGTTCCGTTTGTAGTAACTCTATTCGGTTTATATTGGCGATAACTTGTTTGTAGTAGCTCTATTTCGTTTGTAGTAGTAATATTTTTGTTTGTAGTTCCCCTATTTCGTTTGTAGTAGCAATAATTCCGTTTGTAGTAAGTCTATTCTGTTCATATTGGCGATAACTCGTTTGTAGTAGCTCTATTTCGTTTGTAGTAGTGATATTTTTGTTTGTAGTAGCAATAGTTCCGTTTGTAGTAACTCTATTCGGTTCATATTGGCGATAACTTGTTTGTAGTAGCTCTATTTCGTTTGTAGTAGTAATATTTTTGTTTGTAGTTCCCCTATTTCGTTTGTAGTAGCAATAACTCCGTTTGTAGTAAGTCTATTCTGTTCATATTGGCGATAACTCGTTTGTGGTAGCTCTATTTCGTTTGTAGTAGTGATATTTTCGTTTGTAGTAACACTATTTCGTTTGTAGTAGCGATAATTCCGTTTGTAGTAACTCTATTCTGTTCATATTGGCGATAACTCGTTTGTAGTAGCTCTATTTCGTTTGTAGTAGTGATATTTTCGTTTGTAGTAACACTATTTCGTTTGTAGTAGCGATAATTCCGTTTGTAGTAACTCTATTCTGTTCATATTGGCGATAACTCGTTTGTAGTAGCTCTATTTCGTTTGTAGTTGTAATATTTTCGTTTGTAGTAACACTATTTCGTTTGTAGTAGCGATAATTTCGTTTGTAGTAACTCTATTCTGTTCTTATTGGCGATAACTCGTTTGTAGTAGCTCTATTTCGTTTGTAGTAGTGATATTTTCGTTTGTAGTAACACTATTTCGTTTGTGGTAGCGATATTTTCGTTTGTAGTAACTCTATTCTGTTCATATTGGCGATAACTCGTTTGTAGTAGCTCTATTTCGTTTGTAGTAGTGATATTTTCGTTTGTAGTAACACTATTTCGTCTGTAGTAGCGATAATTTCGTTTGTAGTAACTCTATTCTGTTAATATTGGCGATAACTCGTTTGTAGTAGCTCTATTTCGTTTGTAGTAGTGATATTTTCGTTTGTAGTAACACTATTTCGTTTGTAGTAGCGATAATTTCGTTTGTAGTAACTCTATTCTGTTCATATTGGCGATATCTCGTTTGTAGTAGCTCTATTTCGTTTGTAGTAGTGATATTTTCGTTTGTAGTGACACTATTTTGTTTGTAGTAGGGATAATTCCGTTTGTAGTAACTTTATTCTGTTCATATTGGAGATAATTCGTTTGTAGTAGCTCTTTTTCGATTGAAGTAGCAATATTTTTGTTTGTAGTAAGTCTATTTCGTTTGTAGTAGCGATATTTTTGTTTGTAGTAGCGATAATTACGTTTGTAGTAACGCTATGTTGTTTGCAGTATATAAGTTTAGTTTGTAGTACTTGTTTTTTGTTAATATTGGCGATAATTTTGTTTGTAGTTGTAATAATTTTATTGGAATCTCGATCGAATCTAGGGTTCATGGGTTACTTTTCAAAGTCTTTTAGTTGTGTTTCTGAATTAGTTTTATCAAAAGAATGTTACTTTAAGGAACTACCCACTATAGTCTATAGGAATCATAAAAAAACGTTAGATTTTTCAAAATCGGATTCGAATTTTTTTCAAGGTCACCAATTTTTTTTTGGGCCAACTACAAACGAAATTTTTTTTACTACAAACAACTACTTCCTATAGTCTATAGGAATCATAAAAAAAAAGTTCGATTTTTCAAAGTCGGGTGCTGAGATTTTTTTCAAGGTCACCAATTTTTTTTTTGGGGCAACTACAAACGAAATATTTTTTACTACAAACAACTACTTACCATAGTCTATAGGAATCATAAAAAAAAAGTTCAATTTTCCGAAGTCGGGTGCCAAGTTCACATAGCCCATACTAACACAGTTATATGGGCGAAAGCACGCAGCGGACAGGTGGCGCTGTCTTCGTTCCGCTAATATCTACAATTTGCAATTCGACGCGACTCGTTTTTATATTCAGAGCGGACTAGCAGTTTAGCGCGGACTATACGTCGCTACTCTAATAAAGGACTAAGACAGTTGCCTCATATATAGTCAGCCGGCATCCATTCTCCTCCATCGACACGCAAGAACTGATTTACAATAGAAATAAGTGTGGCGACTGTACCTCCTCGATGTACTGGTTTAACCGGTTTTTTATGGTTCCTCTAGAATTAATTATTACAAATGGTATATTCAATATTATTTATTGGTATATTATTACAAAGCAGACCCGGTCCCAGCAGTACGACAGTAATGGGCTGATGATGATGATGAATAGTGTTATCGAAGCAAATTTGTAGAGAAAGACGCACGCACATGTTAACTACCAGCGGTCACCCATCCAAATTTCAACCGCGCTCGTCATCGCTTAACTTCAAATCTACAATCCACACTATCGTCTTACAATCAAACGAGAAAAGTGCCATAGATCACAATCGTTTAACGATAAATAATCGAATAATCGTTGCGGCTACGAAACGCGCAATCGATTCCTCCTTATCGACGAACCCTATGATTTATGAGGACCCAAGTTAGTTTTAATGCTAAGAGCCTAACTTTTCTTCGGAAGTCGAACGATCGAACGAATATTATAAGTAGTTAAACTTTTGTTTTTGTGTAATCTATAATCGATCTATCAAATTTTGTTACTTTAAATTCACTGGTGAGTCCATTAGGTACTTTGTTTAAAGAATTAAAATTTAAAGACAGTAAAGTTAGAGGTAGGTTTGTATTTCGACTACAAAGGAAGTAACGACAGCCCTATTTTTTAACACGTTTTTATTAGTTTGGGTTGTATGTGTGCATTTTACTGCGGTTCATAACTATTCTCTAATAGCTAGAATGATTGTAACATTGAAAATATCAAGCACCCCAGACCGGACTAGCAATTTGGCGAGGACTATTTTTTTTTTTTTTTTTGTTGACTAGGGGGAAACCTTCAAAAGGTACCCGATGCCTTGGGAGCGACACAGGGTTATGTGGGACTCTTACCGCATTAAAACCCCCCGGTGGCCGTCCTCAGCGCTGCGTAGAGGACTCGCGAGGACTATAGCAATGTAATTTACAGATACACGAACACATTACTACTTCAATTTAGAAATTTGAAATATTTTCAAAACAGACAGGGTTTTCTGATAATATTATTCTTCTTATCTAACTAACTAAAAAAAACTGATATGAAATAGGTATAAGATATAACATCTAACCAACCATAAAAATCTAATTTTTAAAGCACTAGGACACAAGCCCCGGTCTCCAAAAGCAAAAAAATAGATACCACGGCTTTACCACTGCATTTTCACTTATTCTGTTATCACGGGCCATTACCCATATTGTAACTAGACAGAAGCAATAAGAATTTTAATGAAGCTGCATTGCAAATGGATAACATAGTTATTTATATACTAGATGTTGCCCGCGACTTCGTATGCATAGACTATAATATAATACCTAGAAACAGTCAGTCCATAAAATCTCAAAGATATGTGAAGTCCACCAAGACGCACTTGGCCAAAGCGGTGGACTATGGCCTAATCCTTCTCATTCTTGAAGGTGGTAGAACCCTTTGTGGTTCCACTCCGGCAGCACCACCGCCACACCTATTTCTACTTAATAACAGCAGTATTAGGCGCTACTGTGTTCCGTTTTGATGGGTGTGGTAAGGGACAGACTTTTTCGGCGTCCCAGCTTACTCCTCAGGGGTAGCGGCGCATCTGTGACCGACCTCAGGTACGAATATCTAATCCTATCTGGGGTTGATTACAGATGTCCATGAGCGGCAGTAGCCACTTACCATCAGGTGAACTGCTTGCTCGTCTGCTATATACTATATTCTGAGAGGAGATCCGTGCCCAGCAGTGGGACAGTAATGGGTTGATGATGAGGTGAGTGAGCATCCTTTCTCCTACATATATACATATATATATATATATATATATAGATTACCGAAGCTAGGTTTTGAATTCCGACTTCATTATGTTTGGCACGAGTAACGTCATGTACAAACAGTATGGTGATTTTATTGCTCCATTACTGTATTTGCATCTGCATTGAATACACATTTGTCTTGTTCGAATGTAAGCATGTCTCTTTTGTATAATACGACCGACTACTTGATGTAGTTTGGACTAGTTTGGAGTAATGGTGTGGTCTATGATCGACCTTACTTGTTTTGTCTATTTGTATTATCTATACATATAAATTAAAATTGGAGTGTCTGTTTTTAATATTGAAATAACCGCTTTTTACTACATGCATATGAATATACATACGGTACATACACCAAAGTAACATTTTTTACAATTTTTGTCTATCTGTCTGTTTGTTCTAGCTAATCTCTGAAATGACTGAACCTATCTTGACGGAACTTTTATTGGCAGGTACCTGATGTAATAAAGAGTAACTTAGGCTAGTTATATTTTAGAACTAGCTGTGCCCCGCGGTTTCACCCTCGTTAAAAAGAAATAACGCGTGTGAAACCGCGGGGCATACCCAGTTTTTTAAATAAATTTCGTGTACCTTATATTGGTGATTAATATATGAATAAATTATTATTTGCAACAAAGGTAAAGGAAAACGTCGTGTAGAAATTACAAGTCTAAAAGTTCTTTGATTTTTTTTTCCAAATCAAATCAAATCAAATCAAATCAAAATCAATTTTTTTTATTCAAAATAGGTTCTTGAGAGCACTTTTTAAATGTCAATACAACTACCAACACTTCACAAGGTGTTTCGTTATGGAGAAGAAGCGGCGAAAGAAACGCCAAAGTATGTGAAATCTACTAATTATCAATTGGCCAGCGAGTTGGTCTATGCCCTACTCTGAAGGAAGACTCGTGCCCAACAGTGTTTCAGCAATGGGTTGACCATGACGTCAGTGATTGTTGTCTTTTCTTTACTACCTCTACGAAAATGTATCAGTTTTCAAGACTAATCAAGCATAATTTTAGACTAATATTATCGTGGAATTCAGACATTTTAATACATAACGGGTACTCACGATGCATGCAATTAGGTCGAAATATCGGAAAAAGTAATTAAAAAACCGCGTATCGTGAGTACCCGTTACAAATTAAAATTAATCAAGCAGCTCAAAATCCATAATAGCTTTTAAGAACAATAGATATAAGTAGTTTGAAGGTGGTAGAACTCTTTGTGGTTCGACTCCGGCGACACCACCGCCACACCTATTTCTAATAACAGCAGTGCTAGGCGCTGCTGTGTTCCGTTTTGAAAAGTGTGGTAAGGGAGACAGACTTTTCCGAGGCGTTACAGCTCAGTCCTCATGGCTAGCGGCGCATCTGTGGCGGACCTCAGGTAGGAATGTCTAATCCTATCTGGGGTTGATTACAGATGTCATGGGCGGCAGTAGCCACTTACCATCAGGTGGACTACATGCTCGTCTGCCACACCTATATTATATAAAAAAGTAGACGAGGTAAGGAAATGGCAATTATTACGGACAGACATTTACATTTTACTTATTTAAAACAGTTACTATCTACGCATGTTTTGTACGGCGCATATGCTAACAAACATACATGTAATGCATAGTAAATACACAATAAATTATCGCTACAATACATAAAATGCATTACGACTGAAGTTTACGTCTCGGAGATAAAATGATTGTCTTGTATGCAATCTTCACTCACACTGAAGTCATGTCATCTGACTCATTGACAAACATTATTTCATTCTGGTTTTATCTTGCGACTTTTTTATAATATAGGAGTAACAGACGAGCATGCAGTCCACCTGATGGTAAGTGGCTTCTGCCGCCCATAGACATCTGTTATCAACCACAGATAAGATTATATTTCTACGTGGGTCGCCCACAGATGCGCCGCTACCCCTGACGACTAAGCTGGAACGCCTCGGAAAAGTATGTCTCCCTTACCACACCCTTCAAACCAGAATACAGCAGCGCTTAACACTACTGTTAATAGACAGAAATAGGTGTGCTGGTGGTGCCGCCGGAGTCGAACCACAAAATGTTCTACCTTCAAATATCATTACATTCTAATTTTATCTTGCAACAATTACTACAATTGAGAGTCATATTGAATAATTGGTTAACAATGGTTAATATTTAAAAAAAATGTAAACAAATAATGTATTTTCTTAAAAAAAAAATCATATTTTGTGAAGTGACATTTTGTTTGAAATCGGATAATTATAAGCGTACTTATTGATTTTTGCTTCCTTTTATAATCTCAATATACAGTTGTTCTCTCCACGCAAAATTGTCAAAATCGTAGCACTAGTTTTAATTATTACGTAACCCGATGTATTTTTACGACACACTGGTTAAACATAAATGTTTTGATCAAGAATAATTTATATTTATATGTACTTTATACAAAGTTAGGAGCTTTTCTTTAAAAAAAAACCTAGAGTACAATTACCTCTGTAACATAATCACAGTAGCGTAGATCAAATCACAAAAGATCTTTGAAGTCCAATTCGTACACAAATCGTGAACAGTTGCGTCGTCATAAATAAACCAAAATCGTTTGAGCTTCAATTAAAGCGACAGCCTACACATAATTTCGAATATGTATGTATTATAATACGCGTATTGTGTCCTATCGAATGTTCTTAAGACTTTATTTCGAAATAATAATCTAATCTAATATGTATAAGAAATACCTATCTCGAAATGAACTCTAAATAATTAATTATTATTTTCAAAACTAAAAATCACGCTCTAACAGTTATTGAAACTAAAAAGAAGTCGGTTAAAAACATACAAACAAACATACAAACATACAGGTGAAGCTAATAAAAAGCGTGTAAAAATCGTCATATTGATAATTTTGCAAAGAAAGATTTACAAACAATATGAACAACGAAATGGAAGTTTTTAACTATTTGCGTACTCTGTAGTTATTTCTCAAAAAAGTTTGTCGAAGAAAATTAACGTGCGCTATTTTCAATCTCTATAAGTTAGAGAATATAGGAATATTCCGTGGATGTCACGCAGGTCTACGCCTACACGCGTGTCACGTGAATTAACTGCAGTATCTTCTACACATGCGTGTGCGTGGCAGGCATAACGGGAAAATATAAGAATTGATAGGATGCAAGTGTTAGAAATCTATTCAAATTATTTTATTTTAAGTATCTTGTCATTCTCATGATGTTTTATTTTTATAATATTAAGTTCTTATTTATATAATCACTGGCTGGTGTTTGTAGTTAGCATAAAAAATAAAAATACCGCTCTTGACGTTTGAGTTGTATTTTGCGCGGGAATATAAATGTTGTAAATTGGATCAGAAAATAGTTTTATTCTTTTACAAGTAACTCCCTTGCAAGACCCACGGAGGTAAAGACAAATATGCGATGGTAAAAATGCTTACTTATTGTGTGTAACATATGTTTTTCATACTGGTGTAAAGCAAAACAAAAAAAAATATATTTATGTTAAAAATTACAAGGAAGGATAATTTCGATCTTTTAAGTCTATTTCTGGTTGGCTTTATATCAGTTATATCAGTACGTAAAATTTGGACTTATTGAGACTATCCAAAATCCATATAAAATATTTACATACACAATTTTCATGAAAACTTTTGTAGATAAGAAATAGTCGATAAAATGGTATTTTTTATAGTATGCTCATGTGGTTATCAATGGAATATCTTGAAAGGTGGAAAAAGGCCAGATGACTAAAATATTGTTATATTATTTTTCTTTTTTATATCATTTCAATTATTATGTTTTTGTTTTGTAATTGTAATTGCAATATTAATTAAATAAAGATGTAGAAAATATGTAAGTAATGAATTAAAATCAATACATTCTGGGTTTGGGCGTTTTTGTACTTGTGTTTGTGAGTCTTCATAGGAACCTACAACATACCTATATCTATTAACCCTTTTAACAATTCTTACAAAACTTAAATAATTAAATTATAATATAAATAATATTATCACAATTAACATTGCAGATAATGACCTGAATAGTATATGTACAAAAAATATAATTGTAAATGCATACATTATGTTCACACAGTGATTGTTCAATTGAAAATTAGTTAAACAATGACAATGAATCTAGATAACATATTTGTGTTTAAAATTGCATACATATGAGCCTCGTACATAGATATCCTTATCATAGGTAAAATTAAAGTAGGTTTTCAAGTGAGTAAGTATCTAACTGAATATAACTCAAAGTTTTTATTCCTCTGGAATTAACTTAGATTAACTTTACATTGTTAACATAATATACAAGTTAAAAAATAATTTATATAGTACTTATTATTAAAATAATATACTTATTTATTAAATTAACAAAACTAGTAATCAAATAAATTAATTTGAATTATCAACATATTGAGTAATTAACATTTTATTGATAATCAAGTTTAATTATAACTTGTGGGTACTTTTGTTATAAGCAACTGTTATAATATTGTAACTGTTGTAATATTCCTTTACAATAACATGTTTGTTTTCTTTTTTATAAGATTAAAGGGGCAGAATAGTGTAGTGAAGGAGCATGATATTAAGTGATAACTGCAATCCATAGACATCTGTAAGAAACTCCAAATTGGGTTCTACCTGAAGCCGATCACAGGTGTATTGCCACTCTTAAGGGCAAAGTTGGTTATCTTATATGTATGACAACTATAGTGTTATTCTTAGTCATATGCCAGGCCATGACATAAACCATAGTCTACTATCAAACTGCATATTAGTGGAATATTTTTACAGAACTTTCAAGCATAGTCTGATATAAAATGTACATTGAAGAAGATATCCATCATACTAGCCAACATATTGGTAGAATATTTTTGCATAACTTTTAGGCATATTTTAAAATAAAAATAAAAATGTACATTAAAGAAGGCTCCAATTATATATGTTTATATGTACTTAATTTGTGAAAATGTTGGTATGTTTTAATACTTAATAATGTATTCTATACTCATAACTTCATAGGATTTTCTGTGTGGTGAGTGCCATGAACATACAAATTAAGATAGTCCTGGCCTAGGGATTCCAATTTTGTACCCAGAGAGTCACACTATTGTGGTAACTACTGCTCTACGTGAATCGTCATCTATTTGACGAAATTTAGGCGTAAAAGTAAAGTTACATTAGATAACATAAACTTTTTAAAAATTTAAAATCTGCTTTACACTATTTCACTGGGAAATGTAATAAGACAATATAAGAACTTCTTATATGAAAAAAGGTGTTAAATGGAGTTAAATACGAGTTCTCAGTTTAAATTTTTAAATACACGCGGTATAACTGGCGTCGTATTGTTACGCGGAACAAAGTGAAATTTCCCGCCAGTCGCCAGCCAGACCTAATGACCGAAACGTGTCAATCACAATAATTGACGGAGTCTGCCATCCGGTTATTTTCGTACTTCGAACGTTCCCGGCGAGGAAGGGAACCCGCTACGATGCGAGCATCACAAAATACACAAATCATTGTCATCTGTCAATAACGTAACCTCAAATTCTACAAATCAACAATCTAACGTGGACACAACAACAAATGCTCGTTGACGAAATTAATATTGTATACCTAAGGTACGTTTCAGTAAGAGCTGAGGCTGTGAGGTAAGCGCAGAAAGCTCGTAAAAGCGAAAACATGACGGTAGGACGGTAGAAAACACGGCCATTTTTCGCTAAGTGAATGTAGGTGTTTGACAAATGTGTTTGTAAATCAAAAACTTACCCTTTCCACGTCGAGCTCTGTCCCTGTACACAGTCTCTTGCCACCACTACCGTTGTAAGCCATCGTGCACCACAATATCAAACACAAATCACACCGAAACGCGTTTTGCAAGAACGAAAGCGAGTAAGCCACCTCTCACGATGGTTGCGAGCAGACTGGTTGATTGAATGAATCGAAACAAGCACGAAATGAACGACAGAACGGTAACGCGGCGCAAACGATACAGACTAAAAATAAAGTGAATGATATTAAACAGATGAAAAAAATATCAGTACTTGTAATATATTATATAAATATTTTATTATTAACAATACTTATCATAAAATACACGTTAATAACAATAAGTTAAGCTATACTCTAATACTAAGGTCCAAATATATCTATCTTATTAAATTTTCGTTCCTAATGGAGTTTAGCTAATCTGTCATGTGTCCTTGGCTTATGGGACTCTGTTTGTGTGAAAAAGTAAATAAGCAGCCGATCATTCTGAATTTCTGACATTTGTATAAATGTAAACAAACAAAGCCAAAAATCTGGAATAGAATTGGTATTTTTATACAAAAGTATTTTTCATATCATGGATATTCCGGTGCTAGAAGATGAAATCAAAATTGAATATAATGAATCTTATGAAACGGATCCCTTAGTCGATACAAACATAAATTCACTTACGAATATTGATATAGAAAACAATAGTATTGAGGATTGTCCTGAGGTAAGAAGATTATCAAAGCTTTTCGATGTCGTGTAAAATAAATAGTCTTTACTCTTTATTATGTGCCGGTTGTATATTTGTATATTTTATCGCACACATCCACATATAGATTTTTTTACTATGATAGTGATCATGGTGTTCATCTGATGTTAAGTGGCTACTTCCGCCCATAGTTCTGTAATCTACCCCAGATAAGATTAGATTCCTACCTGAGATCAGCCACAGATGCGCCATTTCTCCTGTGGACTAAGATGGAATGACATATATTTCCTGTGATCTTCCTTACCACATGTTTCAAACCAGATCATAGCAGCGCGTAACACTGCTGTTATCAGGCAGAGATAAGTGTGGTGGTGGTGCCGCCAGAGTTAAACCACATGGTTCTACTACCTTTAAATTGGATTCTTAGTACAGGTCATCTATAGAAGCTTTGCGACCGAGAGATAAGGGTTGTTCACCCTTAACATTTTTTTATTTATATGGCAACACAACATTTGCCGGGTGAACTAGTATTATTAAAGAGCAATTGTTTTGATTATTTTTCAGTCTGAAACTCCTAAAGAATATATGAAATTAAACCAAGATAATCTCAGATCACATAATGACTACACTGAGTGTACCTACGATAATAACATGAAAAATGTAAGTGTATTTCTTATACTTTGCTATATTTTCAAAATAAACTTTGCAACATTATTTATATTGTTTTGGTATGGTTTGACAAGATATTAAAACAATTGAGGTAACAATTACAATGACAGTTTGTTGATGTGCATCGGTAGCAGACTTGGGTTTTTTCTCATTAAACAGAATATTTCTATAATAATCTACATAATCTTTTCCTTTCAGGCACTAGACAACATGACTTGGTATGAATCAATTGATAACACTGGAAGATTTTTGTGCAAATTTTGTGACCTAAAATACTCCACACTTCAAACATTACGCTATCATGTGAAAACCAAACATCCTAACCATGCCTTTATATTAAAAGAAAATATAGTTAAGAAAAGGAGAAATAGCAAATTAGTTTGTCATATATGCAAACAACAGTTCAAAGAAATCATTTCGTTAAAAACCCATGTTCATAATAACCATTTGTTACAAAATATAAAGACTTCCTGCATGTACTGTGATGCTACATTTTGTAACGAGAATGAAATGTCAGAACATTTACTCATACAACACAGTGTAACAAAAAAACCTACATATGTCTGTTCTGTATGTGGATACCGTACTTCAACGAAATCTCACTACAGCCAGCACCAAAATACACATTTGAAGGACAAAACGAAGAAGTGTAAATTTTGTGACTATGCAACGAATTATTCACCAAACTTAAAGATACATGAACGCATACATACAAACGAAAAGGTTTACGCATGTGAGTTTGCTAACTGTGGGTATCGATGTTCAGCAAAATCTGCTCTTAGAAGTCATCAGTTAAAACATTATCCTGACCAACATGTGCTTTACTGTGATAAATGTAGTTATAAGACTATTTATAGGCAATGCTTGAAGAGGCACAGTGATTCTCATATAAGGAATAGTATAAAATTAAAGGTAACATAAGTTTTTTCTGTGTAACCTTAAAAGTTGCAAATTTCAAAGGTGGTTACAGGTCGTAGCACCCCTATCCATTCATTTCCAAAGCCGTACCGTTTTATAAAATTATTTTAATTTTTAAAAAAAGCAGTGATAGCCTAGTAAAAAGCAGTGGATAGCCTAGTGGTTAAGAAACTCGGCCTCTCGATCGAGGGGTCCGAGGTTCAAATCCCAGGCACGCACCTCTGATTAATCAAAATTATGTGCACATTAGAAATTAATTATCACTTGCTTAAACGGTGAACGTAAACATCGTGAGGAAACCTGCATACCTGAAAAAAAAAAGAAAGTTTTCAAAGGTATGTGAAGTTTACCAATACGCACTTGCGCCAGCGCGGTGGACTATGGCCTAATCCTTCTCATTATGAGAGGAAACCCGTGCCCAGCAGTGGGACAGTAATGGGTTGATGATGATTTAATTTTAAACATTGTCTAATAGATCATAGACATCATTAAAACAATCAATATATTAATTTCCAAATTTATGGAAAATAAAAATACCAAATCAATAAATTTGTTTTATTAAACATTTCTTAGAAGCCTAATATTTGTACAATTATCTCTAACAATAAGCTTAAACTATAACATTTATTTTTGATTTATATACAACTAATTTCATGAATCCAAAAAAACTTGATAATTATTATAATGTGTTACCAGCTTTACATTATTTATTATTATTATAGTTTACTTAACTTTGTAAAAATAAGATTGTAATGTTTGACATTTTAAAAGTAACAATCATTACAAATGATGGAAATAAAATGTTAAAGTTTTATTTAACTGAAGCAAACAGTTGCATACTTGCATAAGATGTCCAGTAATATTTTACTATGCTAGTCTGAAATAGTAAGAACACCATAAATAACAACAAGTTAGTTCCTGAATACTTTAAACCTATGAATATTTACGTATAGCTGTACCAGAATTATGTGGCTATAATTAATTTTCATATGGTGATGCCATAATTTAGGATTTTACATTTGCAATTCAAAATTCTATTCTTAATAAAGAAAATTTTTGTACAGATGGTTTCAGTGCACTTTGCATGATGCAATAGTACATTACAATACGAGGACGAAAAATTTTTTTCTGACAAGTGTGAGTTGCAGTGTGCAGGCCGAGCCGCAGGCGAGGACTGCAATCACACGAGTCAGAAAAACATTTTTCGTCCGCGTGTTGTATAAAATTTTATATTACGGGGTCGGAAATGGGGGTTTTGCGCACGCGAAGCGTGCGTAAAACGTCCATTTACGCACGCCGTGATATAAAAAATTATTCTCAATTTGCCCTTATATTCTGGTTAATCTAAATCTAGTAACACATTGTGATCTACTAATTAGTGAGGTGTAGGTTTGTGCCCATCAACATAGAAGTTTCTAGTTGCTTTTGGTAATGTTACTTCCATACCCTCCAACTCCTTTGTGAGAACTATTTGACAACCTGAAACAAGAATATTATGACATGAGTTATACCATAGTACTATCTTCATACAAGTGATGCAGCTGTTCTTATTCCATAAGAAACATGTTATTAAAGTTTTCTAACACTTTTAATAAAACTTTTGTTTAATAAATAATTTTCAAAGTACAAGCATAATTCCTTAGGCAATATGATTACATAACATACACTTAAATCGAAATAATCCTTCTTGTTCATTTAATCTATTTACCTGTTTAAATATAGGTGGTAAAATGGATGCCTAGTTTTATATAAAAAATATACTTTACAGTAATCTAACTTATTAATTATTGATTTATTTAAAGAAGCTAAAACCTTAATTAATAATTAAGGTTTTAGCTTCGATGGTTTTAGACAATAAGTATTTGTTACTATAAAAACATTTTACATATTCTACTCTTATTATATCTTACCTAATCTAGAATTTTCCTTTAAAAATGGCGCCATGTCTAAAAGGTCGTCTTCTTTCTCTTCAGATGCTGGTAACTTATCAAAAAACTCATGATGCACGTACACATGACATGTTGTACACGCTAAAGAAGCTTCACAGGCACCTGTAAAACAAATATGAAATTAATAGATTAACTCTTATTTTCAGAACATATTTTAGTGCAAAAATAGTATAATGTTTAAGCCTGTAATTTGTTCTATAGTTACAGAAAAGTTTTGCCAAAATTACGTCCTTTCCAATATTGAAGCTACCTTTTGTCCTGACAAAATTGATTGAATACATGTGTTATTTGTTTTTAGGATAATTTTTTAAGCTATGGAGTAGCTGACTAGTTACCTACTTTCTTTATAATATACGAGTAGCAGACGAGCATTCAGTCCACCTGATGGTAAGGGGCTACTGCCCATGGACCTCCGTCATTAACTCCAGGTAGGATTAGATTCCTACCTGAAGTCGCCCACAGATGTGCCGCTACCCCTGAGGGCTAAGCTAGGAAGCCTCAAAGAAGAATATGTCCCCTACCACACCTTTCAAACCAAAACTCAGCAGTGCTTAACACTGTTGTTATTAAGCAGAAATAGGTGTGGCAGTGTTGCCGCCAGAGTTGAACCACAAAGAGTTCTACTATCTTCAAGAAATATATCTAATCCTACAGATAATGCAATACCTTCCATTTCGACGCCATATCTGTGTGCTAAGTACAACAGATTATCTCCTATCTTGCCTCTCACATTAGTTTTCTTTCCATCTTTATCTATGTAAACAACATTGACCCTGAAACATTATAATTCAATATGAATAGCTTTATCTATTTAATTCTAAACTGAACTGTTCAATTATATTATGAAATAACATATAGAAGAATGCTTGTGGTTAGAATGTGGACCTATATATTATATTAATATCAATTAAGGCATTTTTGGTTTAAGGGACATAAAAAAAAATTAACGGATATAAGATTTAAATTTATTTCTGAACAGTAGCAATGCATATGTGGTCAACATGAGGTAAAACTTCAATCTCAATTAAATAACTTGGGATATGTGATATATGTTATATCTGATTATAGTAGGTTGTAGTTCTATTAAAAAGGAAACTTACACTTCATCTTCAGATTGTGGATCCTGCCATTCATATTCTCCATGCCTCAGACCTGAAATGATATTTTGAATATAAGCTGCTACTAAACCTACATCTCTACGGGAATAGTAGTCGTAGAGCTCTAATGTGTACAGTTTAATCTAACCAACTTTCTCAAATAAATTGCTTAAAATGCAATCCTTAGGACGAGTTTTCTTTTTTGGTTCATATTTACGTTTTTATTTTTTTTTAATTATCTTATATAATATGTTAACTATTATTATATTGTACTGAATGACCAAACACTACAAAAAAGTCAACACCTATTATATGAAAATAATTACATTGCTTATTTATAAAACTGGTTAAGTATTTTATTGCAAATTATAATAAATAAGTTTTCACATTTTATTTTTAATTTAAGTAAGTAATAGTGTATAATACAAATAATCATATCTACAATTTTAAATAAAAATATAAATAATAACAAAATTAAACTTATAAAATAAAAACAGTTCAAAACCCTTTCTTGTGGCATAGTGCCCAGAACACTGCCAGTGTTACCTCGCTGTATAGAGAGGCTAACTTTTTGTGCTTTGGCAAAGGGAGATCTCCCGCCGGGCTAGGTAATCATGCCCGGAAACGGCCGTGCTCTGACAGTCTCAGTTCGGAGCTTGTATATATGCAAGATGTTTTTAGAAAACTTCGATAGCGTGATTCAGCAGCGCCATCTCTTGACGAGTAGCGGGAAGTCGCTACAGTGCGAAATAGCTGCCAACCCTCTGGTCACCCGATGCGAGGATAAGTGTGTAGGACATGACTTTCGCAATTTTTTTCATATCAGCCGACCACGGACCCAACGTCTCAGTTGCAAGCGCCGCTAATTCATAATAATTTATAATTGAAGAATATTTGCGGCACTTGAGAAACTGAGCGCGGTTGGCTGCAGCCCCAGCACTACTACAGGTGTCATGTATGTAGGTTGGGGCTAGTGTGTCCACATATGTAACGTACCACACCAGGGCACGACCTAATTTTCACGGCACCAGAGTTGCACCATCAGGTCTCTAAAAGCTATTTGCTTATTTATTATTATGAAGCTAATAAGATTTGTAAATTTCTGGCCTTCCTTATTAAACCCTATATAAATAAAGTGGCATATAACAAATAACTAGCCTATAATATGATACCCTTGGTTTGCAATTTACTGTTTAAATTTAAAAAGCAAATATTAAGTATGGATAAGTAAATAGTACCTGCTGTCACCTGTATTTGTCGGATTTGGGTCGGAAACTTCTGGGGAATCGACTTTAAAGTCCTACCGGCACGAATAAGTCTCACAAACTGATACATTTTTAAATTAATCGATACACATATTATTAAAATTAACTTTATAATAAAGTTTAATCTCTGATCGTAGGTTAGTTTTAATCAGAAAAGAAAACAAAACAGCTGTCACATCTGTCAATGTAGACAGTGTTGCCAATACTATCACCCATATTTTGCCTAGAAAGATCTTTTAACTCTTAATGCTTCGCTGTTTAGTTTTTATGTAACAATTAAGACTTAAATGTTTCAGAACATGATCCGAAAAAAGGAGTACTATAATATGGAACCAGCCCTTAATCTTAAATCGTGCACTCCACAGATTAGCTGCTGGACTCAAAAGGTCGAAATCAATTACGTGGTCCTAAGACAAATTGGTCAAAAGCGTAAACTCATGCGTGTAACCTTATATACAAAGAAGGAAATTATGTTATTTTTATTAGTACCAACTTGATTCTATTAATTTCTTGGTATTTACTTGCATTCAATTATTCGAGATTATACCGATATAACTAGTGTATTTTTCCACCACTTAAATCACCGGGAGGGATTATAGAAGCTCATAGCTTACATCCACTTTATTGCATTATTCCCCAAAAACGTAAACATTGAGTTATTTCCTGCTATTTTAGGTAAAACCCTATGAGTGGGCTACATTGAATGTTCAGCTGACTGACACTATAAAATAATTTTATATTTTTCCACTTATTAAATTAAGCAAAGGCTTTTTAAATTAAATTTAGAGGGATGCTTCTTTTCATTGTTTGTTGTAACTTTTTAACATATTAAACTATATCTAGCAATACAATTTTCCATGAAAATTAAGTTAATATTACATTAATTTATTATAGACTTTTTATTTAACACGTGTATTATACAGCAACACCTTCGCACAATGTCAAGCATTCTTAAAAACGTCAATAATCACGTCCACCACATCCATATTGCTCATTTTTCATTATGATTATAAAAATATACTTATTGATTTTTGCCTAAAAGGCGCGCACTGCGGATAGTATGTAACAATAACGTTTCTAGTGTAAATACTTACTATTGTAGATTAGAACGGCCGTTGAATCTTATGTTGTGAATTATTGGTGATAGGTCCTTGTTTTAGAGATAAGTCGGTAAGTTTTATGATCAAATGACGTGTATTTCGCAATATCACTCTTAAAAGATCCGTTTCGCATTTTATTGTAACAGAAATCACGTTGTTTCCCCATTTTGAATCCTATTTATTTCATTGCCAAAGTTTGAAAGGAAAATACTAAGAAGCCCTAACTATGAAATACTCTTAAATTCTTATACACTTATTTACACCGTTCGATTCTTGTCGGAGATTATTTTTATCTATATCAGATACCTTTCTGAGATTAATCCTAAGCCAGCATCTAAAGAAAGACAGTTGTTACAAGATAAATCCATGTTTTCCATACCAGTTCTTTGTCAAGGTTATACAAGAAATCTATTAAATTTAGGGCAACTTAATGTACAGGTAATAAAAATATTGGAAGTGGCTCAAAACATTTGGTGTAGTTTTATATTTTACTAGTTGTGACTAAATAAAAACAAATTAATGAATTGTTATGGTAGTCTTTAATACCAAAACATGACAAATTCAAATGGATTGTAAGTCTATTTCTTGAAAAAAAAACAAATATATTTATTACAATCAAGTACCAAATATTCTATTTTTATTATATACACACAGCTTACTGACTTATTCTAATAATTTAATTTTTAAACAAGTCGAGATCTCTATAAATACTTAATTAATTTAAATTTATGTTTATTTAACTTATAAAAAGACTTGCCTATGAATGTACAATTATTGTTTTTTTGTTATCAATTAGAGTAAGATATGAATAGATTGTTTTAATAAAACTGTGTGTTATGGAATTTCTTTCACCACTTTCCAACAATGAAATATCATGAAGCAGCGTTAAGTTATAACATTTAAAAACCTCTTTAGTAACACTACTGCAATGAATTTAAAAAAATGCTTTTTATTTCTTGTTTTGTTGGTTACAAATAATTCCAGCATTCCATTCCATTCAGTGATGGTAGCAGTGATAGCCTAGTGGTTAAGAAACTCGGCCTCTCGATCGAGGGGTCCGAGGTTCTAATCCCACCTGATTTTTCAAAGTTATGTGTGTATTAGAAATTAATTATCACTTGCTAAACAGTGAAGGAAAACATCGTGAGGAAACCTGCATACCTGAGAGATTTATAAAAAAAAATCTCAAAGGTATGTGAAGTCTACCGAAACGCATTTGGCCCACACGGTGGACTATGGCCTAATCCTTCTCATTATGAGAGGAGACCCGTGCCCAGCTGTGGGACATTAATGGGTTGTTGATGAAGTGATATTGGGGTGAAATGCTTTGCATAAGAATTGTGTAGTTCCTCAGTTATAAATATTGCCTCTGTAATCTGCAGGTTCTAAAATGCTTGAGGAAATAAAGTTTTTTCAAAATAACTGCTGTTTTCAACATCATAATAACTATGCATGAAAACCTGTTCTTTGAATTTATCTTTAAGTGATCTTGTGTGCTAATCTAATTAGTCCAAATCATAAAAAATATATTTCATACGTCATACGTCTGAAGTCAGCTCATGTGTGCCCCAATGTACCCAGATGCAATATTGTTTTATTTTAAAAAGAATTTTTTTTTTTTTTTTATATTTGAACCTGACGATAAAGCAGACGTGCTACCTGATGGAAAGTAGTTAACGTCGCCTATGGACATTTGCAACACCAGAGGAGTCGCCAATGCATCGCCGGCTTTGAAGGAGAGCTCTTTTTGCACCTTTTTTGAAGAGCCCCATGTCAATATTTATAGCAATATGTCCCCAATATTTATAGAGCATCCTGTAAACCATAATAAGTATGTGTGAAAGATTCTTTAAAAATGCACAGCTTGGAAAATACGTATAGACACACAAAAAATACTTTTTATATAGGTAGGATTTCATTTTTGATAGTGTCCAAATAAGCATATTTTAACTGAGATTGGAAACAGATGCATTGGTGTCCATGAGGACTAAGTAATAAAACCTCGGATAAGTATGTCTTCCTTTCCACAACTTTCAAAGTGGAATATAGCATTATACTGCTGTTATTAGGCAGAAATCAGTATTAGAGGGTACAGAAAGAATTACATACTTATTGACTTTATCTTATATATAAAATTCTCGTGTCACAATGTTAGTTACCGCACTCCTCCGAAACGGCTTTACCGATTTTCACCAAATTTTATATGGGGTGATTAGGGTGAACACCCTTAACATTTTTTTACTTATATGGGAACACAATGTTTGCCGGGTCAGCTACTATAATTATTAAGTACTTATTACTTCTTTCTTTTATTTTCAGATTAGAATAGTTGACAAAATATGTCTATTAAGGAAGAGAAAATCAAAATTAAGATAGAAGATGAATGTGACAGAAGGGATCCGACAACATTCTTGCCAGAGGAGGAGATGTCGTATGAAATTAAGAAAAAGAAAAAAAAGAAGAAAAAAGATAAACAAGAAGACCCATTCAAAGATATAGAAGATAAGACAGAGTCAACCGCGGGTGTTGTGATTTTTAATGATGCCACTTTAGACCCAGAAGTTAGTATTAAAGTAGAGAATATTGAAGTTGAATTGGATTTTAATGATGTGAGTATTGTAAGTAAATAATGTATTAGTAATTCTGGGGTAGCAAGCAGTGATAGCCTAATGGTTAAGAAACTCAACCTCTTGATCGATTTGATGTTCAAATCCCAGACATGCACCTCTGATTTTTCAAAGTTATGTGTGCATTAGAAATTAATTATCACTTGTTTAAAAGGTAAATTAAAACATCTTGAGGAAACCTGCGTACCTGGGAAATCTTAAATAAAATGTTTTCAAAGGTATGTGAAGTCTATCAATTCGCACTTGGCCAGTGCAGTGGACTATGGCATAGTTCTTCTTATTCTGAGAGGAGACCCGTGCCCAGCAGTAGGACATTGATGGGTTGATGATAATTCCAGGGCAGGCTGAAGACCAGGTGTGGGATAAGGAGTGATAATGATGATACATATAAGTAGGTTGTTGTGTCTCTCTGTTACTTTGAAATATGTGGCAAACTCTTAGCACAATTTGTGTGGTACCAAATGTTTTTTTTAATAATAGAAGAGTAGCAGAGGAGCATGCAGTCCATCTGATGGTTAGTGGCTACTGCCGCCCATGGACATCTGTAATTAAGCTAAGATTCCTAGCTGAGGTCGCCCAAAAATTCTCCGCTAACTGTGTCAAACACTGCTGTTATTGCTGTTAGGCAGTAAAATGTGTGGCGATGGTACCGCCGGAGACGAACCACAGAAGGTTCTACCACCTTCCAAAAATATCTATTATTATAAATGTCGGTTTAATTATTTTCATTTGTATGTGGTGTGGGTGTTTGTCTTCAATAGCTTATTTAATTGATCCATTCCAATTTTATTCTTAGTGGGTCATTGTTTATTATTCAAGAATCCTGTGTATTTGAAGACTTTTTTTTGAACCACTTTTAATAAAAACATCCACATAATCTTAATCAAAGGCATCAATGATTACAAATAGGTTTAAATTGAGTTTTTTAATAATCTTGAAAATATTATCTATTTTCAGTTTGCCAATGATAATGGTCTCATGGTAGAAGGACCACAGAGTGAAGACAGTCAGGAACCAGTTGTTAAATTGGAGCAGCAAAACAAGGAAGCCGTTTTATTGACATTTGAGAGTATTATACACGAAAACAAAATGTTTGGGATAAGTGACGCCATTTCTGCCAACATGCCGCCCTCAGCGCCTAACTACGTATGCAAAGTTTGCCACCTAGTCTTTCAGTCACCTAAAACGTTAAGGATGCACCAGAAAAGAAAACACAAAGTGTACCGACGGTCCTTTAAACATATTTGTGATTATTGTGGTATGGCGTACGAACAGAAGAACAGCTTAGTCGCTCATATTAAGAGAAAACACGGACCGAACGCTGTCCCGGATGACAGGGAAGAAAGAACTTGTGAAGTCTGCGCGCTAGTCTTTAAGGGACTTAATAGGTTAAGAATGCATATGAGGAGGAAGCACGGATCCTTCCAGGATTCGTTCAAGCACGTCTGCGACGAATGTGGTCTCACTTACGATAAATACAGGAGCCTCATAGTCCATATACAAAGAAAACATACGAATGATAATAAGAAAAAAGTAATGGACGAATGGTTTAATTGCCCGTTCTGTCCAAAAGTTTTCACCCGTCGTGAAACGTATTCGAGACACGTGCAACGAAAGCATCGTATTGACGACGAAAACGAAGACATCAAGCCAGATCAGTTGCAGAATTGCAAAAACGAAGAAACTGGAGAGATAACTTGTAACGAATGCCCTCTAGTCTTTTCATCCATTAACTTCTTAAAGCTACACATGAGACGGAAGCACAACGCTCTAAGAGAAGATTTCCGTCTCAAGTGTAAAATTTGTCATCTTTCGTACAGTAAGATCGAGAGTCTGAAAAGGCATATTCGACGGAAACACGACAAAGGGTCGTATTGTGAGGTTTGCAACAAACAGTTTGATACAAGGGAGTCGTACTTAAACCATTCGCATATGAAAGCGATCAGGGAATGCACTATTTGTGGGCTAATCTTCGCGTCGAAAGGTGGCTTGGGGAAACATATGAGGTGTACGCATAAAATCGATGAACCCAAAACGGTTTTCTGTACGTTATGTAACGAAGGATTTCATGATAAGAGGCAACTTAAGCCACATTACATGAAAGTGCATTTAAAAGTGTCTTATACATGCCACTTCTGCAGTAAGCAATTTAAAGCGAAAGAAAGTTACAGACGGCACATATTATTCAAACATCCCAGTAACAGTCAGACTAGTAATAGTCAACTTCAGAAGTGCGAACGCTGCCCGGAGACATTCAAAGATGAATTCGAGCTGTGTAAGCATATTAATACCGTGCACAGTTCCATGACCCTCGAAAGTGACCCGACGGATAATGACGTCAAAATCAAGAAAGAGGAGCCCGATATCAAGGATTGCTTTCAATGTACAAAATGCCCGGAAAACTACTTAACTTGGGAACAGCTTAGGTTGCATTACGAACAGAACCACCATATGACGGAAGACACACAGTGTCAGATTTGCGGCAATATTATGCCCGCGAACGAGTTGCAAAAACATATAAAAAATACGCACGCGTTAGCCCAGTGCCGGTACTGCGAGTTTCAAACAACAAACCGGGCGAGTATGACTCAACATATGTTACGACACAAAAACGCAACGACGTTACATTGCGACTACACTGGATGCAAGTACAAAACGTTCTACGAAGTCGCAATGGAGAAACACAGGCGTAAACACAGGGACATTGGCGTTAAACTCCAATGTTCGCAGTGCCCATTCCAATCAATGAATAAATACATCTTGAAATACCACGAAGAAGCACACATGACTGGCAAGAAAAGGTACACTTGCGACCAGTGCGATTATGCGACTATCTTGCCCGCTAATCTAGTGCAGCACAAGTATAAACATTCTGCGGAAAAGAGATTTAAATGCGAGGTATGCCCGTTCGCATCGAAGTACAATACGTCGTTGCGCTTCCACGTCAAGAAGAAACATTGTGATCTCCCTACTTTCAGTTAATTGTTACAGTTTTATAAGATTAAAGTATCTGGTTTAATGTTGTTGTGCGTCGCTTATTTACCTTGTGTTACTTTTTATGGAAGTAGTGAGATTTGAGAACCACCTTTAAGTATTATTCCATTCTGCGCATGTGATTTAGAAGTAGGTATCCAATAAGCCTCGCGTAGAGTGTACATAGTTCATGTAGATGGCGATACTATTAGTATGAAAGGCAACCCCTATTTTCAAGATGGCGGCCGTGGGACACGGGTGGCGGCCCCACAATCTTGGTTTTACCTTTACACTGACCCCCCCCCACACATAAAAAAAATAAAATTGCGTCCTCTAAATTAATGAGAATAGGTAATTATTATTTGAAAAAAAAATACATCTAAAGCCAGACTAGCGGTTAGGCAAGATCATAAAAGCCAATTTATCAAAAATATACAAAAATAAATAAATATAACAACAATACGATAGTTTACTATTGCTCAATAAAACATACCTGATATATCCCATAATTAATATTATGTGGTAAGATTCATTACTTTTACACTGCGTTGAAGAGAAATACTACAATAAGGAAAGAGTATATTTAAAATGTCTTCTTTATTTGTGAACTACACTGATAACATGATAAAGATATTATCTACTACTAACTAGTTTTAGTTTTATGGTTTCTAATTAGCACTTAGGACGAAAACGAAACGGTATTATAGAAAATTATTGTTTATTTGAAAATAATAATCGTTCTATGAATAAACACTAAAGAAATCTTCCATGATTTAAAATTTTACACTTTTTAATCTTTATTAGATAAGCTATTTAGGATTTACCCATTTCCAAATAAAAATCTGTAAAACAAAACTCATTGTTTCTTCTATTGTTAGAGATATTGTTAAAATTGTATAATATTAATTAATTGGCTACTTGACACTTTTTGGGAAACTGTTTTAATGAATTCATATACGTATTATATATGCCTTCCATTGATCATTTTTTCGAAAAAAGGGCTATTTATTAATAAAAAACATATTTTTATTACGGTAAACGGAACGTTACGCCAAAACAGGCGGTCAAGTGTCATTTCGTAGCGTGACGTCAACACATTGAAAATATAGAAATAAACTTCGACGCTGCACATACTTCAGGGGAAATCTTGGGAATTATTTAACTTTTATTAGTACAATTGCAAGAATGTCAAATTACAAGGCGTGTGCAGTGACGATGTGTACAAGTACGATTGCTAAATATCCTAACAAATTTGCTTATACAAGTTCCTTAATCCAAATCTCATAAACGTTAAAGAACTTGCAGATTCTTATATGTTTAAATCCTCTGTTTGAAAGCAATGACATTTTATACTATTTATGTAAGAGAAGTATTATTGAGAAAAAGGAATAAATTTAGTAACTCTCAAGTGATTCGTCAATTCCAAATCATTGGAACGGGACGTAATCAAAACAAAACAACAAAGTGGAAGTATTCATATATTTAATATAATATATAGATGTCTATGATAAGAATAGAATTATAAGACGTCTATGAGAATTCTATTTTAAGGGCCCATTCTGTAATTAATAGGACACAATTAAAATATTTCATGACTGTGTTATTATTGATGGTGCATGTGCACTGATTAAGTTACAGGACTGTATAATTAAAAATACATGATTTGCTAATATTAGTATTTTATTAACCAATTTCTTTGTTTATTTGGTTTATATGGTTCTATTAGTGAGTACACACAGTAGAACTTTTGTATATATTTATCATATGTTACAGTTACAATAATTACTACAGATCACCTAAGCTAAATTTTTGTGCTGCTTGCGTGTCTGCTTTTCTTCATTACTAAAATTGTTTTCCGTAACAAATGGATATATATTTTTATCACTGTCATTTTCAGAATTAAATTGCAATGCAATAATAGGAACTGTATGGTCACTTTTCTTCCTTCATCTTGTTGGGTAGGTTACGCAAGTAAAGAAGTACTATTTCCCGTGTACTTTACTTTATGTATTTCAGACTGGTGCCCACTTTCGAAACTTTTGACTCCTCACTTCGTCTAGGCAGGACAGTCATTACATTTTCATTTTCATTGATGTACCTTATGTTCAGGACAACTTTTACTTTTCATGAAACACAAACTTGCCTTCCTCTTAAACTGCACATACTCTATAACGTCGTCACTATACGATTGTCGGGAAGATCTGTAAATATAAATATAACCAATTAATAACCTTAAAACAGTTCACATAAGAATATAAGTATATTTAAAAAATCTTAATAATCACTTGAAGACAACCTTTCTTCTGTCTGAAGTCAGTTAAGAAATGTTTTAATTGTCCGATATGATTAAATGTAAATATAAAGAATGTTTTACTTACGTTGTTTATTTGATATTTCCATAGGTTATCTCACGGAAGTTTTTGTATCCATTTTGATTTATTGCACTGCATATATAGATCTTCTTTAAGCAGGTTCACGCTATCAGCTTTAATATCGTATGGCTTCATTTCGGTTCACAACATAAATTCAACCAACTCTAACAGCAAACGATTTAATTATTATTTGTCTTGTTTGGTTTCGATGTAGTGACGTCACATGACATTTGAGGCAGCACTGTCGCCGTTTTGGGATTTAAAATCCACAGATAAAAAATCGAAAATTTCTTTTTAAAAATTAAAATACTTAGAACGTATTAAAAAATAAACGAAATACTGCATAATTTATGTTTACTTATAAGCTATCATATCCAACATATTTCATATTTTATTGTTATAACTGTCAAGTACCCAATTAATTTTTAAAATTTCATAGACATTTAAAATGTTTTTTTCGCTACTCTGCTAAGTTTATGAATGGTCACACTAAAAGCGAACTGTCAATCAGTCCAGCCTCAACACACGCCCGTGCTTTGATCTTTTTCTCTTTCACTCTCAGGCTTTTCAAATAAGTACGAAAGAGCTAAATGATAAGTACTTTGTTTTGATATGTTTGATGACTGCCAGAGAAAAATCGAATAGAAATTCTCGAAGATAGAAGATACATCGGGAAATAATCTAGCGATTTGTTATTACATGAGTAAACATTACAATTACTGTATTTTATTTAGCATCGATGTGTTAAACTGTGTTTTCCGTCTTTTGTTATAAGAATATAATAGAAAATGGATTTGTTGAACCTTCCCGTTGTAATGATCGAGAACATATTCTCTTTTCTGTCCTACGATGAAATAGCTAAGAACAGACTGGTAAGTTCGTTTTATTTATAGAAATGACTGTTATTTTAACTGCTGCAGTCTTTCTTGCAACAACAATAAGATATGACACACATTTAATTAAATCGCATATTGCGACAATAATCCAATTGAATTTAACTTGCGTCGTCTTTTATATAATACATATATAAATTTCACCATATTTTTCTTTAATCTATATAAAATTAAATTAGGTTAAATCGTAAATCTGCGTAATTGGCCTTTTTCTAAATAAAAAAAAAACAATCTCAAAAAATTGAAAAAAATTTATACATTATTTAATAATTCCCTACTACGATTATAATGATGAAATGAAACAGAATGCAATGCAAACTTATTTTCAATTTATATTTTCAAAATATATTTGATGATTATAATGATGAAATGAAACAGAATGCAATGCAAATTTATGTTTAATTTATTTTTTTAAAATATATTTTATTTCAAAGAAATAAATTTATTTTATATAGGCTTAAGATGGCATGTAGAAATTGTCCGTTACAATATGTTTTCTTAATCTATACAATGAAACATAAATTGAGAAGATTCGACAAAGATCCTTTTTCAAAAAGCAAGTAATTACTGCTTAGTCACCACTAAAGCATTATTGACTAAGCCAGCAATGTACTATGAAAATCTTAATTTCTCTTTGTCATAACAAATTAGTAAATTACGATAAATTTGCATATTGGATATCATGGTTGGTGTTTGAATAAAGATAAACATAGGCAAAGACAAAATAGTTTCTGAAGGTCGTAGAACCCTTTGTAGTTCATCTCCAGAAGCATAACCGTCGCATCTATTTCTGTCTAAGAACAGCCGTGACAAATGCTGTTGTCTTCTGGATTGAAAGGAGACATACATACTAAGGTGTTTCAACTTGGTTTTAAAGGGGTTGCAACATATCTGAGCCCAAGTAGGACTCTAATTTTACCTGGGGTTGATTACAGATGTGTGGGTGGCAGTGTTTGTTTACCATCAGGTGGACTGCATCCTCAACAAGTACATGAACAAACATTATGCAAATAAATAATAAATTAAAAAACATGCTTTTAATGCTAATCAAACTCAAAACTAGAAAATCAATTAATCAATCAAAATGAATGGCCTCAAAATACAATTATAATAAAATTTAAGTTATTAAAATAATAATTCAATTCAGAGTAAAAAGCGTGGGCTGTTTGATATTTTAAATGTTACAATCATTCAATGATCTATGAGAAGATAGTTATGAATCACAGTAAAATGCACCCCACACATTTTACAAACTATAAAGTTTAATATTTATCAAGCTTCTAGAAACAGGTGAAAATTGAGCTCAAAGTCCGCTCAAAGTTCCATTACATACATACATACATACATAGATACAACCTAAACTAATAAAAGAGTGTTAAAAATAAAAAAAATCTATTATGTTTCAATTTTGGCACTGTATCTAGCAAAACAAAGATGCAAATTTGTTGTGAATGAGATAGCATGAGTTTGGTTGCAATTTATGATTCTAATCCTTAGTGATGCAGATTATGTTTAATATCAATATTCATAACATAACTTTCAATAAGTACTGTTTGCATTTCAATGCATTATCATAAACAGATGTTTCAAGGTTACGTGAATAAAATTATGTCTAGAACATTCTAAATCATTGAAGCTGTTTATGTATGTATACTAGATTTTATTTGCTTAATAGTATTCCCTGTGGCATCATCCGTGTTTTAAAAAAAATAACATGACATACATATAACTGAAAATTTGTACCGTCATTGGAATGACAGTGGCACCATCTGTCGAAAATTGGTCCAACTCAGAAACCTTTGTGGGCTCATGCACAACAACTTTGCTAAAGATCATCACATTATCAAATTAGTTTACGAAATTAACTATCTGTCTGTAACTTAATTAGTTCCATTTTTAAAGATCATGCATATTTTTCTTGAAATATAACATAAAAATCAGTATTTTTTATTTCGCGAGTCTGCCTCTATGCGAATTTTTAACTTATATATTCGTTCTCACAGATAGTGCTACATATAATGTTGTTTTTATCCTGATAATGAGGAAACATAAGGTTCTAGCTACCAATTGACATCTCTCATTAACCCCATACAAGATTTGAATCATATCTTGGTACCCCTGGACTAAGTTAGAATGCTTTGTGTCTCAACCACATTTTAGTCTAACATTTAAAGGATGGTCCTAAAAATAAACTTAAACTTAGCATTAAAAAATGATGTTAGTAGGTGGAAATTGGTGAGATGGTGATTCTCACGGAGTAGGTTATGTTTCATCATAACACAATAACAATTTATTGTTTGGTCAATGTTTCAGGTGTCAAAAGGCTTCAATGAGATATGCATGCGTATGCTGAACCGCGGTTTCCTGATGATTGAGAGGCGTCATGCATTGGCCCTGAAGAGTGTGAAAACCCAACTGCCTCGCAGAGAGTCTGAACGCAGGTAATAATTAGTTGCCAGCCATTCCTCGACAACCCATTACTGTCCCGCTGCTAGGGACGGGTCTCCTCTCAGAATGAGTCTCAGGCGTGCAGGTTTCCTCTTGATGTTTAATCGAAGTAATAATTATTTTCAAATACATGCAAGATTCACGCCTCGGATTCAAGCTAGAAATATCTAGTATTCACCACTATGCATTACTTTTTTAACCACCCATTTATCTACATAACAGTTTAAAGTTGTGGAGCTTTTTGGTGTCCTGAGACGACACAAACTGCCAATACAACTTGTCGGATAATTAAAAATAACAAAACATATTTTCGAATGTAGATTTCATTAAATTACTGGCATATTCACGATAAACACACAGTTTAATGTGACTCCTAAGAAACAAAATGAGTGATTTTCAGATACCACCCATTGGCGAGGCATTGCGACATTCTCACGTCGATAGAAACACGTATATCCATGCTGAATATGACTTATGCTAAGTACATCGACAATGGAATATGCTGCTTCATCCCCGGAAAGGTAACCTTATCTATGTAATATCATTATTGTGTAGTAGCAAATGACCATGACGTTTACCTGACATCTAATGGTAAATGACCACTAGTATCCATAGACACTTGTTATCAACCCAAGATAAGATAAGATTCCTACCTGAAGTCGGCTACAGATGCGACCCTACCCCTGAGGACTAAGCTGGAACGCCTCGGAAAAGTATGTCCTCTTCGTCGTATCGTACCACAATCTTCAAACTGGATCAGCTAAGCTTAACACGGCTGTTATTAAGCTGAAATTGATGTGGCAATGGTGCCACCGGAATCGAATTACATAGGGTTCTACCACCTTCAATTTGAACGTAATATACCAAATTACCAAAGTATGAAGAAGTACAATCATACTATTTTTTTCTATCTTTTACAGGTAATCGACGAAATAAAACGGGTACTATCCATAGTGGAGACGTCTAAGACTCCGCCCCGAGCCCACGAGGTGCTACAGGAGTTGCGGGATATATCCAGCATGGCGATAGAGCACTTCGACGATAGGATATCACCGGCTTTCAGGAAGAAGTTGCAAGAGGGTGTCACTCAGCCCACACCGCGGCCTTCTCATGGTAGGACAATATATCCTAATTACCTAACCAATATTATAAATGCAATGTGAGTTTGTTTGTTTGTTTGTTTGCTTCCTTTCTTTCACGCTTTAACTTCATAACTGATTGTCACGAAATTTTGTACACACGTATAGTCCGCGCCAAACTTCTAGTCTGCTCTGAAGTTGTTGCGCGCAGGTTTACTTAGCATATACCTACTCCGTAACCTAAGGGTACACTAACGACGATGGCACCTTGGTCTATAGTTTATTATATTATTTATTACGTATTAGTTGTTATTCATCATCATACGATCAAGTGATCTACTCCTATCTATACTCAAAAACATCCGAACAAAAAATGCTACACAATTCTAATACTGTTACAATTTTGAATTTAATTTCTAGGTGTAATAGTACCGTTGGCGGTGAAACAAGAGATGCTGCATCTCCGTCGCAGGTCGATCTTGAACGCGAAACTCTCGCTCTACTTAGCGTCGCAGTACAAGAGATTCCATAAACGGGTGAGCTCGTTTGTACGTAAATATCCATTTTTATAATATCTATACTAATATTATAAACAGGAAAACTTTGTTTGTTTGATTGTAATGAATGGGCTCAAAAACTACTGGAGCGATTTTAAAAATTCTTTCACCATTCGAAAGCTACATTATCCACGAGTAACTTAGGCTATATTTTATATGATATGAAATACATTTGATAAATAGTTTTTGAGGCGGTACAAAGTTTGCCGGGTCAGCTAGTATGTGATATTGCTGTATTAATAAACATAGTTATCCGAGGTATTCCGGCTTTGTCCTCAGAGGTAGCGGCGCATTTGTGGCTGACCTCAGGTAGGAATCTAATCTTATCTGGGGTTGATTACAGATGTCCATGGCGACAGTAGCCAATGGGCATGATGACAAATTTTGAAAATCCCTTCTATAATGTACGTACATGTTTTTATACTGATTCCAAAAATATTTTTTATTTCGGCAATAAATACTGAATTTATTAACGAAAACAATAGGAAATTTTTATAGCTATTTTGAATTATGCGAATACGCTCGGGGGTGTCATGGCGTCCGTCGGTGACGTCACACTAGATCATCCCATACAAAAGTTCAAGCAATTCAGTGACGTACCCAAAATGACGTCATTCGCGCCCGTTTAGCGTTTCAGACAAGATGGCCGACTGCAGTATTTTATACTTTTATTTTATTGAAAATATATTAAATCTTAAGGATATTTTTAAAACTGGGTCATTTTTGAGAATCTTTTCAATATATTGTTTTTACTTAGATCATTTATACTTCGAATTTTTAATACTGTCATCATGCCTATTATAATGAGGTGGACTGTGTGCCCGTCCGCTATTCCTATATTATAGAAAAAAAATCGGTTTTATGACACCTTTCAGCATTTTATCTTTCTAACATCAGTAAGAAAGTACATTATTTATACTGAATTACATTATTTTTGATTTTGAAATTGAGTTAACAGCAAATTTTTTTTTTTTTTAGAGATTACGTCTGACAAAACATTTAGAGATTTTTCTTATTCTTAACCAAGAGTAAATGATACTTAAAAACATTTCCGGCATTAAATCGTCAATATTCAATTAAAAAATATTTTTATATATAATGAATAATGATATATTTCTCGAACAAACTATTCATCTCTTCCCAATTTTTTCTAGATGGTCGACCAGAAGAAATCCGCTTGGCGGCAAAGGAAAATAATAAGGGAACTGGTTAAGAGACAAAGAAATCAGGATGCTAATATTGGTTGGTATATATTTTATATGTACAAAAACATATAAAAGTATAAGGTAAGTTCTAATATTGGTGGTGCTGGGGTAAAGTCGTATAAATCAAATTGCAGGCTAATTTGGCCATATTTTTATGAGCTTCTTTTAGTGGATATGTTACACAAGTAGTAGTGTGTGTAGTCCGCGCCAAACTGCTAGTCCGCTCTGAAGTTATTGCGCGCAGGTGTAGTCATACAATTTGATATGGTGACGTGATTCATTTCTATATTCAGAGCGGAGTGGACTAGCAGTTTTACGCGAACTATACACAGTAATACAATTTCTAGGTAATTTTGCAGTTTGGCTACTTTTCCGGAAATCAATGCAATATTATTTTTTTAGCATGGGTGGCTTCAATTAGTCACCATTGATGATATTCCGTCGGGGGAGGCTAACATTACCTATTGAATAATTTATTTCCTAACCTAACCAGGTTACGTTGGAACATATAAGACAATATAAAACTAAGCGAGCAGGGCGCGGGAGCTCTCTGCCAGCGGGTGGGTTCACTCCAGACCTTAACTTTATTCATGATCACGTTTATACAATTTTATATTATATTAATATAGACTTTAGTATGTCATCACTAAAAAGGGTGAAAAAAAGGTAATTATGCAATGTTAGCCTCCACCGACGGAATATCATCAATGGTGACTAATTGAAGCCACCCATGCTAAAAAAAAAAAAATTATTGCATTGATTTTCGGAAAAGTAGCCAATCTGCATAATTACCTATTTCTGGAACAATTCTGTTTAACTGAAAATAATCAACTTTATTTGGTTTAACCCTACATTATAAACACATTAATTGTGAAGACCGAGATTTATGCATGGATATATATATAATAATGATCTTTCTTGTGGAAAAGAAAACGAAATTTGTTGTTCTGTAAAATAGAAATTTTATTCTATTAATCTATATTCTATGTACAATAAAAAATTAAAATGATATAAATGATTAAATAAATAAACAAACCTGTAAAATAGAAAAACGACATTAAACGTTTTTTATTCCACTAAAACATTTGTCTATTTAAATTTATGTGACATAGAAATTAATGTCTCAAATAAATAGACAATAGAGAAAAAGTTCATAGATAAAAAAAATAAATTAACTTTTTCTTTACATCTCCCCCCCTGGAGAAAGAAAATAATAATAATAATACTAATAATAATTACAATTAAAGTTAACTTAATTCATCTTCTTATCTTTCATTTTACTCATCTTCGTTTTCCTCTTCTTCTTCATCTTCTATTCTCATTCTAGGAACTGGAATCAGTTTTGTAATATGGAATAGATTTGATTCAGATTTATTGTGACCTGTTTCAATTTTGTATATTGAGTTTGAAATCTTTTCAGTAATTTTATATGGTCCAATCTTTAGTTCATCTAATTTCTTCCTGTTTAATTTATTTCCATTTTCAACATACACCATATCTCCTACATGGAATTCATGGTGTTTTCGATTTTTGTCGAATAAAGTTTTATTATAGTTATGTGATTTCATCGTGTTATCCAGTGCTGTTTGTCTGTCTTTGATCCAATCATTATTAGATTTGTTTTCCTTCAATTCTTCTGGTAGAATTCTACTATCCGTACCATATAAAAGATAACTTGGAGTAAAGCCAGTAACCGTGTGATTAGTATCATTATATTTATTCACGCACTCTCGAGCTATTGTTGTCCACGCCATTTTCTTTCCTTTTTCATTTATTTTGCATCTGATTTTATTCACCAATGTTTGATTCAGTCTTTCATTTAGACCATTCGAGAATGGTGCATTTACTGCCGTAAAAACCACTGGTATTCTTTTTTCATTCAGAAAATTCTTAAATTCTTTCGAATTGATACCCGGGTATTGATCAGTGAGAAGCATACCAATATCTCCTGTTTCCAATGTATCTTTGACCAATTTTATAAAATCTCTTGCATTCTGGGTCTTTGAAGTCAAAATAAACGCATATCTTGTGAAATGATCTACCAACAGGTGTAGATATTTTTTTGTTGACCGTGAACTTCTGAAACCTCCAATTGTATCTATTGAGACAATTTCAAAAGGTTTTGTTGCTGGCCCTAAATGGGACATCAAGCCAAATTTCTTAAGTCCTCTTGATTTATTTTTTAAACAAATCTCACAACTTTTACAAATTATTTTTATATTTTTTGTCAAATTTTTTGCTGTATAGAGTGGACAAATTGTCTTTTGCATTTGTCGAATTCCAATATGGCATAAGTTTTCATGTATATTTCTAACGAGTTTAATGCTAAATTCTTCTGATAGTATTATCTTTTGCTGCCTCCTAAAATTTTTAAAATATATACCCTTATTTTCAATTAACTTGTTTATGTTATTTTGTATTTCCATATTCTTATTTTGATCCTTTAAAATATCTTCCATCTTTATTAAATTGACAATTTTTAATTGTTCATCTTTATTCTCATCGGGTTCTAATACGGGATTCCTGCTTAAACAGTCAGCTTCTAAATTTGTTTTACCTGGAGCATATTTGATTTGAAAATCATATTGAGATAAATAATATGTCAAATCTCCTAACTCTTCATCTGTTCTAGATTTTAGGTTCATATTTTCCAACGGTTTGTGGTCTGAATAAACTGTAAATGTTTTACCTATCAACCAATATTGCCAATATCTCACAGCTTCTTTGATAGCTAAACATTCCAAGTATATTGCTTTCTTTTTCTTTTGAGCTTCATTGAGTTTTTTCGAAAAGTAAGCTACTGGTTTTTCTTTTCCGTCTGTTTGTATTTGTTTTAAAATAGCACCAATACCTTCTAAAGAAGCATCAGTATAAATATTTATGGGTAAATCTTGATCGAATATTTCTAAGACTGGTTGTGAACATAATAGGTTTTTCATCATCTCAAATGCTTTCTGGCATTCAGCAGACCAAACAAACTTTTGATTTTTCCTGAGTAATTTATGTAATGGGTCTAATACTATTGCACTCCTTGGTATATATTCATGTTAAAAATTTATCTTTCCTAGAAATTGTCTTATATTTTTTTGCGTCTTTGGAACAGGAAATTTTTTTATCGAAACTAAATTGTCTTTTATTGGTCTTATACAATTATTTTGTATTATATGGCCCAAATATTTCACTGAATCTGTGGCAAATGTGCATTTTGTAAATTTTAACCTAAAACCTTCTACCTTAATAGCTTCTAACAACTGCGATAGGTGATTAATATGTTCGGGAAAAGTCTTTGAGAATATAAGAATGTCATCTATGTAATTAACACAAAAATCTGTAAGTTTATACTTTCTCAAAATATTTGATAATATCCTCTGAAAAATTGCTGGTGAAGTCTTAAGTCCAAAAGGTAGGCATGTCCATTGGAAATGTCCTTCCTGTGTTACGAATGCAGTCTTATTCCTATCTTCAATTCTTAGAGGAATCGACCAAAAGGCAGAATTAATGTCGAAAGCGGAAAAAAATTTACAATTCCTCGTCTTTAACATTAGATCATCAATTAACGGAAATGGTTGAGCTTGGGGTACTACTATTTTATTCAAGTCTCGGAAATCTATACACAACCTAGATTTCCTGTTATCTTCTTTCTTGAATGCTAAAGTCACAGGTGCAGCAAATGGACTGTAGGATTCTTCTATCAACTTATTGTCTAGTAATTTTGCTATTTGTTCTTCTATTTCCTTTTTATCCTCTACCGTGCATCTATACGGTCTCTTACTGCAATATTTATCCACTAATAAATCTATTCTCGCTTCATATCCATTGACAGTACCAATGTCATACTTACTTTTTGCAAAAACGGACTTATATTTGGAAACCAACATATCTATTTCAGATTTTTGATAAAGATTCAAATGATCAGTTTTTATTTCAAAATTGTCCTCTTTCACATGTTCATTAAAATTTATTTTGAATTCCTGTATAGTGCTGCAGTTCTCTCTATTTATTAAGTCAGTCTCTTGTTTTATATTGGCTATAACCTCTTGTTCAATATTTAGACCACTTTTCTGAGTGATTTTTAAATGTTCATCTTGGATTAGTTTAAAGTGTATTATTAAATCTAATCCAATCAAAAAGTCGTATTTAAAATGTTCTCTATCCATGATGTATACATCAACCTTTTTTTCTATGTCAAAATCTTTATTCTTAGAGTTGTCAAACCGTTTGTCTTTTTAACACCATTAATAGTTACTAAATTAGCTTCATTCAAAATATTTCTTTTTCCTTTTATTTTTAATAACTTAGAATTAATCAAAGAAACATTTGAACCTGAATCATAGACTCCATATATTTCTAAATCATTATTTACTAATAGTTTGACCTTTATTAATGGTGTGGTTATTCGTTTTTTTTGATCGGTTTCATTCAACTCTGCTTCTATTACTGAATTGTTTACATGTTTGATGAAGTTCTTCTTCATATTAGCGTCTTCTTTTCTTTTAAACCAGCATGTGGCTTCAGGATGATAACGAATCCCTTTATTTAGATCTTCACAAATCTTACATGGACTTTTATTATCATATTTTGTCTCGTCTCTTACATATACATTACTTTTTTTACATGAGAACCTTTTTTTATTAACTATGTATTCATATTTGCTTAATTCATTAAACAAATCCTCTGTCTCTTTTAATATTCCTCTATCAATTCTATTAAGGATAAATTCAGGTAAACCGGCTGCAATGAGATCCAATAAAGTACCTGTGTCAATTGATCTTCGCATGTCCAATAGAAGCTTTTCTTTTCGTATAGCATAATCCAACAAGGACCCATCTTTATATTTGAATAATAATGCATAGGTAACAGGGTTCCATCCCTTGTTGACAAATGAATCACAAAATTTCTCTTTCCATATTGACCATTCTGAATTCATAGATAGTTTTATCATCATTGAGCCATACCAATCCACACAAGACTTATCCATGAACAATCTAAGAATTTCAATTTTCCTTTCATCTGTTGTTATATCAAACCTCAAACATTCTTTTTCAAAAAACTCAATCCACTGCTTTGCATTATAATTTTTGCTAGTAAACTTTTCAATCACAAACTTTTCTGCAATATGTTTTAGACTCTGTTGTTTATTAGTCTGTGTACTCTCTATAATTTTTTCAAATAAGCTTTCTAATTGACTAGTTTTTTGTGAAACAGCAAACTGATTTTCATCATGTATCGCTTCTTCTAGAAATTGATCTCTAAACTGTAAATTACCATCGTCGTCTAAATATGTCTTTCTTAAATCTTCTGTCATAGTTATCCAAATTCTTCTTACTTGGTATCTTTTTGTTAAACTATTTTTAACTTTATTATAAACAGTACTTTTCACTATTTCCTTGTGGTGTCCCACAGATTGCAGTTCTTCTGGTATTGTATATATTTTATTATCAATAGTTGCTATTGATGTAATAGAATAAATATTAGATTTACCATCGCTTGTAGGCAATAACGTAAATTCAAAACGAAGTTTTTCCATCGTAAATGAAATGTCAAACAAAATGTCGTTTTATAATAATGATCTTTCTTGTGGAAAAGAAAACGAAATTTGTTGTTCTGTAAAATAGAAATTTTATTCTATTAATCTATATTCTATGTACAATAAAAAATTAAAATGATATAAATGATTAAATAAATAAACAAACCTGTAAAATAGAAAAACGACATTAAACGTTTTTTATTCCACTAAAACATTTGTCTATTTAAATTTATGTGACATAGAAATTAATGTCTCAAATAAATAGACAATAGAGAAAAAGTTCATAGATAAAAAAAATAAATTAACTTTTTCTTTACATATATATATATTTGATTTGAAAAAATTGACATTTGAATTTTAATTATTTCTTTATAGCGGAATTGAAGAAGCGCATAGAGGAATGCGATATTAAATACAGTGAGCTGACACACACGAACCAAGCTGTCGGAGGGAAAGGTAATGTACAAAAATATTTCTTTTTTTCCTGTAAAAGATAAAAATAATATGATTATAAGGGATTATGTGAGTATACAAATAATTAAGATGTTTTAGAGATGAGTATAACCAATGTAATACAATTTATTTTATTTATAAAAAATTAAAATTAGAAATGTTTGAATAGCTATAAATTTTATAAATTGTAACAGTGAGAATTTAAGAAATCAATAAATAAATATACTCTACATATAAACCCTACATAGTTTATTTATTGGGATAACACTATGTCTATGGGCGGCAGTAGTCACTTATCATCAGGTGGACTGCATGCTCGTCTGCTACTTCTACATCAGAAAAAGCCTAAGGGATTATATGAATTATGGACTTGTACATCAGAAAAGGCCTAAGGGATTATATGAATTGGGGACTTGTACATCAAAAAAGGCCTAAGGGATTATATGAATTGGGGACTTGTACATCAGGAAAGGCCTAAGGGATTATATGAATTGGGGACTTGTACATCAGAAAAGGCCTAAGGGATTATATGAATTGGGGACTTGTACATCAGAAAAGGCCTAAGGGATTATATGAATTGGGGACTTGTACATCAGAAAAGGCCTAAGGGATTATATGAATTGGGGACTTGTACATCAGAAAAAGCCTAAGGGATTATATAAACTTCTACATAAAAAGCGTAAGGATTATAAAAGAATATTTAGAAGGGATGTTATTTTCTTTGTAGTAGGTTCATCCACTGAGGGCACATCAGCCCAACAGCCCTTGAGACACTTCAGCAGCCAGATTAAACTGGATCTATCAGTGTTGCCAATCGGGACGTCCAAACGGAACCCCAATAAATGTAAGTTATGTAAAGTTTTAGCTTTCCTTTTACTGTCATTTATTTATGTATAGTCCGCGCCAAAATGCTAGTCCGCTCTGAATATAGAAATGAGTCGCGACGCCATAGCAAATTTTATGACTACACCTGCTCGCAACAACTTCAGAGCGGACTAGCAGTTTGGCGCGGATTATACCATTAGGTAGACTGCATGTTCGTTTGTTACTTCAAACTTATATAAAAAATATTTTTAAATAAGGACTTCTTTAAAGTCGAAACAATTCGAATAATACTCTGTTGGTTAGGCACATACTTTTCATATGGAAGTCTTCTGGTCATTCTTAGTGTAATAGTATTTTATGTTTTATAAATATTGTTACAGTAATACAAAACATGAAACCGAGGAAACCGCTGATCAAACTGCCGAGTCTATCCGAGGACAGCGAACCCAAGACCAAATCAGACCAATACACCGTGCCATCTAACCACCCATCCACATCAGCTGCCACTCACAGCCCGAAAACAAAGAACCAATGTATGTTGGCTAAAATACGTGGAATAACAAAGGAGATAAGGCAATTGAGTAATCTGAAGACAGTCGTGGAGAGCAAGAAACGTCTAAGTGAACTCGAGGTACTCGAAGAAACTAAACGTAGGAAGTATGAATGATATACGGAGGAATATCAGTGGGAGTGTCATAAGGTCCGTTTGGGGATAAAAGACGCATTATCGAGAATCAATTTTGATTAATCAATTGCCAATTGCCAATTGTGTGGTTGGATTCGCGGTAATTGGATTGTAAGTGTCAAGCAAATTGTCCTTGAATCAATCATAGATAAGTAAAGATACTTCGCCGCCTTGAAATTGAATGAAGCCACAAACGGCTTATTTTAGTAAGTTCTTTTTTTGAATTCTTGACAAATAAATACATTTTTATAGAAAATTTACGAATAAATAACTAATTTACGTAATAATTACGTAATTTACGTAATAAATAAATAATTATTTCAAATATTTTAGGCACATTTTAGCACGGAGACGTGGAAAAACTTTTTTACGCAACTTACGTTTTCTTGTTAGGAGTGAGTAATCTTTACTAATCTATGGAATCAATTATTGCTATTGATAATGTTGGTAAGCTTCTCGGAATATATTTTCGGTAGCCGAATTCTTCATAATTGGCCTTGTAAATTTTCACTGGTATTTTCTCTCAATTGAATTATTTTCGTTGACTGCTAAAAATGTTTTAAATTTATGCAGTTAGTCAGTGGTCAAATGCTAGGTAATTTGCCATTAAGTAATTGTCATTTTGTCTATGTGTTTGGATTCTTGGTAATTGGTGATAAAAGTCACCATAGACAATGAATACTAGGTATTTTGTCATTAAGTAATTGTCATTTTGTCTATGTGTTTGGATTCTTGGAAATTGGTGATAAAAGTCACCATAGACAATGAAAGCTTTTGTATATTAATTATGGTTAAAATAATTGTCGTTTTAAATGTATGTATATCATTGTTGTTGTAGTTTATTGTCTGTATTAGAATGTGTTAAAATTTGTGGTAATTGACTAACAATATTCACTAAAGAATTTTTCTACTTTCTACTGAATTCCTAGTAATTAACTACTGAAAATGTCGACATTGGATTGGACAAATAGTCTTTTTGTTAAAAATCCTGGCAATATGCTATAATAATATTTAAATATATAATATGAGTGAATTAAACTAGCTTAGTTTGTGTTGTATGGTTATATATGGAGATAAATTAAGCTTTTGGTCATAGGAACAGTTTCTTTGCGAGTTTTAGATTCTAGGCCTTTGGCCGTTTTAATATTGATTGTAATTATTGATATTTATATATTTATAAATGTAAGTTTTGGTAATTATATTCGTTTATGTATGAAGTCCTGTGTGTGATTTATAAATAGTATATTTATAAAATTATATTTGTATGTATGGAAATCTTTAAGACGCTTTGTACTCTAACGGTCATACAGAAAATTCTAAAGAAAATCTAAATTCTTCCTCCTATCTTAAATAGCTTCCTGACTAGTAATTAAACCCGGTATTGTTTGTGTCTCAGGTATATTTCTAATGTCGCGAATTTCATACGTAAATGAATAATATTGTCAATAATTCATTTTCATGTATATATGCCACCATACATACTATTCATTATTATATGCATTTTGAGCATATTTTTTTAGCTTCACTTAAAAAAGTTGCTTTAAAAATACATTAAAAAGCGTGTCATAAGGACATCTCAAGGTTGTTTCATCTGAGATTGTTATTTCTCGTTATTATTTATTTGAATTAGGCATTTTACGCCCGGTTTTGAAAATATCGAAAGTGATCTCATATTCATGTATTCAAGATATTAAACGTATATTCGGTATTAAAATTTTGTAATTTTAGTTTATGAAAATTGAATTTTAAAGTTAGTCAAAATGAATTTCGTGGTATCGAATTTAATCAACTTGACATTATGTTTTAGTATAATGCAAGGTTTTATCAAAAATGATATAGGTTCAAGAAACATTTCACATAAAATTTAAACAAGTGACTGTAGATCAATATTTAAAAAATATATATATATGTATCTCCATTATCATTAAATATGTTGTGTGAATAATCGTAATATTTATAATTAAACTTCATATATTTTATATTTAAGATTTAGGCTTATTATAATGTAATTATTAAAATATGCGTAATATGTGTGAAATTAGTGAATATTGTTCAAAAATTATATGAGATCCCCATATGGGATTTTTGAGAAAATATTTTTTTTAATAATTGTCTTCCATGTATAGTCCGCGCCACACCGCTCTGATGTTGTTGCGAACAGGTGTAGTCATACAATTTGCTATGACCACGCGATTCATTTCTATATTCAGAGCGGACTAGCAGTTTTACGCGAACTATACAATGTTTTGTATTTCAATTCCCGGGTTCAGTAATCAGTTGAACAGAAATCAAAATTCGGATTTTGTAGGTATCCATTGTCCAAATACTAGGATCCAATGTTTATAACGCTGATATAAAAGTGTTGTTAAGTAAGAATGGTTTCGAAAAGTAGGAGTGAGATACTTAGCAATATATTTTAAATTTTAAGTGTAAAAGAAATTTAGTAAGTTCATTTCACATCGGGTTGATTAGCGCATCATACCGCGAGTGGATACGGTCACTGTTAATGACGTAAACGCGTACATACTGTGTGTAACGTTTACATATAATTAAAATATAAATTGTATTAGTTAAGACATGCCTGATGGCGCCATCTATTGTCAAACATTAAAATTAAATAAATGATCGGATGCAGAGGGTACTGTGGAAAAAACACGACACACTCTGTACCGTTGTTTTTAAAAATATCAGTTGTTCGGTGTCATCTCGCGCGCGACTTCTAATTGCTAATTTGTGCCTTCTGCAACCTATTCTGTTTTGCAAAAGTACTGTGTTTCCCTTCATTTCACTCTCAATCGCTAACAGTCACTAAGACTAATTTCTTCGCCGTAAGTCTTATGTTATTTCGCTTGTGATCATGCATATCACGGGACACACAAGAGTGAAAGCAAAATTCTGATATTCCTGTTTGATTCACTTCTGAACAGTGAGGAACACAATCCTATGTAACATTTTGGAATAGATTGACTCTGGATCATGAAAACGGTATTATTATAATTTGGTACTTTTCTACAGAAAATTGTCTGTAATTGTAGATTTTTTGAGTTTCGGAGCACTTTACGCAAAATGTGTCTTAATAAAGAAATATTAATGAAAGTAATATAGTTTAAACAATATATAAATGAGATATTTGTGTATATTATACTGACAATGTGTGTTATATATTATAGATTATTGTACAATAGTAAATAATAAAGCTTATATACACAAGAACGCCCGATATTAATAATCAAACTATCTAAAGTTTCGTCGGTTTAAAGTCGACATACGTAAATAGATAGATGTATTGTAACGGATTATACGTTATATCAGAGTTTATCACGACCCTAACAATATGTGAATGTGAAATATATAATTATGTACCTTAAAAATGTTATTTAAATTTCTTAATAAAATGGCTGGTTGTATTAAACATTGCTCGGCATTTACGATTTATCTGTCATGTGTTTAGAGAGGGTTACTTACTTACAACTTCGTGACGTCACATCTAGGTTAGATATGCGTTGTGTGACGTCACAGGTAAATATACCTTATGATATAATAATCATTATTGTTAAGCCCGCTCCACATTCTCGCCAGAATCTCTCGAGAACGCGAGAAAAACCCGATTCGTATCGACTCCATGTTCTCGTTTCTCGTGCTTTTCTCGAGATATTTTCGCGAGAATGTGGAGCGGGCTTTATATTTTTTACGGAAAAATTATGTCAGGTCCTTATTTTTGAATGCTGTTTGTTATACGTCATCTTCATTAATTGACAAAATACAAGATATATTTGAGTTCGTATAGCTAACACAAGCTTTAAGATTCTGTGTGGTCGTAAATTAAGAAGCAATATAAAAATGTGTAAAAGACAAATATATGTTATGTAAACGATTTTTGTGTAGCGCCTAAATATATGAATATGTAAAATAGCGTCGTAACATACTAATAAATAATATTTACCTACTTCTCTACGATCCGAAGGCATACATTGTATAAGCGCCTCTAGTGGAGAAAATATACATTTATGTTAATAGGTTTTGAACTATACTTTGCACATTATAATATTTTCTATTTAACGTTTGCATGCCTAGAAAATTACGTTTATACCTACTAGCTGACCCGGCAAACGTTGTGTTGCCATATAAATAAAAAAATGTTAAGGGTAAATAACCCTTATCACTTAGGGTTATGAAAAATAGATAGTAGCCGATTCTCAGACCTACTGAATGTGCATATAAAATTTGGTGAAAATCGGTAAAGCCGTTTCGGAGGAGTACGGTAACTAACATTGCGACATGTGAATTTTATATATAAGATTATCACGTAGAGGTTCGCCGTATCGTATATTACATATATCGTTTTTTTTGTATTACAATGCTGATTTGTAGAATATTTTATCACGATATGTGCAGTGGAAATCAGAGAAGAGTCGATACAGTGAAAAAGTGACTTTCCCATATAAAATATATTACTTTTTTAACAGTCTTATCTTCACTACCAGTTTCTTACTTCATTATGTGTATATGAAATGTAGAAAAGTCGTATTTATTGTTGCCACTGGAATATAGGCGATCGATGTTTTACAAAGTGAAGCAACGTCGGGCGCTTGACAACTGGATGGGTGACCGTCAGTGGTTAAAATGCCAGCTTTTGCTGAGAAGGCATGTAAAGTTATCGGTCGCGGTGGTTGTAATAAAATAATAATAGTTTAACCATCGTCATTAATTCGCATCGTATTGTGGGTTGAAACCCACGCCCAGCAGTGGGAAATATACAAGGTAGCAATGATTCAGTAATCGATATATTATGTATTGTATTTTAGGCATCAATCAATATTTTAAAAAGAAAAAATATATAAAATGAAGCTATCGAAAACCTGAATATTGACGCATCGTTCTAATGCTTACCTATCTTATAAATATTGGCAAAATTAATCTGCCTGATTATTTTATTATAGTTACTTATAAATATTTATATTTTTATTTAATACGTACGTAGGATCATAGACCTATATCTACTTTATATTGTTATTTTAAGGGTCCTTATCCTGTCGCGCGTTCCACTTGCGTCTTGTTTCATTGATACTGTTCCTGTCGTGTAGTCTAGAAGAGACTGTAGTATCTAATGCTTTCCAAACATCTACATTTGAAAACTTCTTCATAATGTAAACGGTTAAATTTTGATCTTTGGTACTTGGATAGAATATTGATAACGAGCGTGAGTTATCCGTGTGACAGGAAAAGGCTCTAACGCACTTAGATTACTGTGTTCATAATTTCTATGTTTAATGTACATGAGTGCGTATTTAGGCTGTCTATGTGGGTATGGGTGTGATTGTGTTAAACGTTGAGGCAAAGTATTATAAAAATACTCTTCTATTCTATTGAAATAAATGTCTTAAATAATTATAATATGAAGTTTTATTTAATTTATGAAATTATAATTATTATCATCATGATTTTTGACACAAATGCTTTTATATAGATACATTAATATTACTAACTATCATTATAATTTTCGGGGTAAAACTATTTTTATAGTTTTACTCCGAAAATTAAAATTGAAATGAAATAGTAATTAAAATAATCTATATTTTTAAATTAAACACAAGTAGGTAAGCAATATTTACAGCTATCTAAACTTATATTTTGATTAGAAATAGTATACAATTAATTTAATGCAATTAATTACATAATATACACGACGCTTATGGTTTAGAAAATAAAAACAAATAATAAAATGACTCAAAGCGAAACACAATAATTTAAAGTTTAAAAAGTACCTACATTGTTATTTTTCTGTTAATTTACAATATTATTGCACATATGTAACATTCCAATTGGGAAATTTAATGAGCATAATTATAAATACTAGGTACAGGTACAGTTTGACAAAGATTTGTGCAAGTGGTATTGGTGTTGCTAGGTTGTGAAAATTACCTAAGAAGTGGAAAAATTTAATGGTTATATTTATTATTACGACCATTGATAGTATAAAATGTCATTGATTGCAGCTGTCTAAGTAAGATGTTATAAAATATGCATCTTATTGGTCATTAAGATGATATCTATTTTATATGGTCTTTATTTTATTAAATTAACCTAAATACCAACGTTTTACTCAAGGAAATTAAACAATCGGCGACAAAAAATGACCATACACGAGCGTGACTGTTTTCGAAAACCACTACATGCGCGGATAAGTTTGTCAGAATGTACATTATTGGTGCCCTACGAAATAGGAAGGCTAAGTTCGAACATTTCTCATAAAGTTTACCATAGACTATATTTTTCGTTTCATATCTACTTTGCTTATACTCTTTATTTATTTATTTAACCTTTTTTTTTCATTTATTTTTTACCCTTCCAACTAGAGCACAGCAGCCTTACTACAGCTGTTATAAGGAATTGGAGATGATGCCTTCGGGTTCAAACCATGGAGTTGGTATCAATCACCCTGTCCCTGTAGTACCGGGACCAGAATACGGTATCCCCTGCCTGTTGTAAGAGGCAACTAAAAGGGGCTTCCGGGGTTACGGACGGCAAGAAGGGGAGCTTAAACCGTCCAGCAAGCGACCCCGGGAAGGACAGCGGTTTGTGTGGTCGCATATCGCTGTAATCACCAGGGGATGTGAGAGGAGCGTAAATTGCTCCCCCCGGGAAAGAGCCCGATAGAAGGGCGTCGCGTTAGGAGGACTCCGGTTGTGTTCCGTTGGAGATCCCGGAGTGCTCCACCAAACGCTGAGGACGGCCACCGATGGGGTTTTAGTGCGGTAAAAATCCCACATAACCCGGCGTCACTCTCATGGCGTCGGATACCTTTTAAAGGATTCTCCCTCGTCACCAAAAAAATGAAAAAAAAAGGTATGTATCACCTTCACTTAGAGTGAATGTAGGTATACACTACAAAATTACTTAACTGTAAATAATATAATTAATTTCTATCGCAACATGATTTATTATGTAAATACATCTTATTTTATCGACGTAAGTTGACTCTTTGACATTTTGCATAATGTGCGTACTACGTACCTATTAGCTTTTGTACATCTCAAATACATTACAAGATCGTTAGAAGAGGACAAATATGAACAAAATGATTACTTACATAGTAATGTAATTACTAATTATTCATTATGACACACTTATGCAACAGTAAACGCATGTAACACGAGAAAATGTCAACAGTCTAAATAATGTGCGCTCGTAAAAACTTTCTATTTTCACTTTTCAGTGTTTGGCGGGAAACATTTTTAGCTATAAATTTAGCTTTTTTTCTCCTTTGCTGCCATTACTGTTTAGCTTCTTGCTCTGGCTTCTTGGGATTTTGCTATAATAGTTTCAAAATAATTTAGGGGACTTGTGCATCATTTTATTTAATTATTATTTAATTTGTACTTTTTTGTAAAATAGTTAATTTATATTTAGCTTTAATAAATAAATATTTATGTTTGCGTTTTATTTTTACTCCTTATGCTTTAAATCATATGTAGTAGTATGTTATTTTTTCTATCTTTTCATACGTTACAAAATTTGTACCTACACATTTTACATCTGACAAAAAATGTAGATTACCAAAACATTTGATTTTTTTTAGTATTGAACTTTATAGGTACAACACATAGATTAGTAAAGATTACTCACTCCTAACAAGAAAATGTACCCAGTTTTGAGAATTGAAATAGTTGCGTGAAAAAGTTTTGCCACGTCTCCGTGCTAAAATGTCCCTAAAATATGTGAAATATTTTTTTATTTATTACGTAAATTACGCAGTATTAGTTATTTATTCGTAAATGTTCTCTAAAAATGTTTTTATTTGTCAAGAATTCAAAAAAAGAACTTACTAAAATAAGCTGTTTGTGGCTTCATTCAATTTCAAGGCGGCGAAGTATCTTTACTAATCTATGGTACAACATAAATATTTAATTATAATTATTTTAAATATGCATCTACAACATATTAAAAGCACTTTTACATCACATTATTAAATGATTTGCACATGTAATTACAACTTACATCTATTATTTACATGTCAGTTGGTATACAACAACAATTTTTCGTAAATTAGATGCATTATTTACCTTAAAATGCATAAATATTAATATTACATTAATATTTTTCTTAATAAAATCGTGTTGCCATTTAAAGTTATAGTCCAACCAAGATCAATTTGGTCTGTCAACCAGTCTACAATTTGACACTTCATATCACTTCCAAGCTTATTTTTTAAATCACAAAACTGATACTGGCTTCAGGCTTGATTGTTTTTTTGTTTTTTGTTCACTTTCATTCGATAACATTCACTCAACGCATATGGTCATACGTGATGTCAGCGTGGAAGCCGTCCGGTCCTGCGGAATACTTGACCATCTGCATCCGACCGTCTGGGAGTAGGACGTGATAGTGGCCGTTGGTCTTCGCACCAGCCTTAGCTTCCTGGTGGCCGAAGTCATTGCCGCTGTGTTGGTCGCGGACTCGGTAACCAAATTCGTAATTCGCTGCGTACTGGAGCTGGAAACAGAAGATAACATACACTATGTTAAGAATTTTAAATAAATGATAGACATATTCGTATGAATTTTGCATCTCTTGTTAAGGTTTTAGGGTATAAATCCTAGACTGTTAGATTTTTTGTTGATACATGAGTGATAGAAGTCGTATGAACGGTGAAGGTAATCATCGTGAGGAAACTTACACGCTTGAGGATACTCTTAAGAATATTCTCTAAAGGGTGTATAGTACTAATCCGCTATTGAGAGTGATAGACTGTACTTTACACTATCCTCCATTTAAAAGGAGAATAGTAGCCTGTAGTGGATTAGTAATGGGTTGGTATTGGTAATGATAGGATGACATAAAAGATTCTACAGTAGCAGAAAATAAAGTAATACAGACTAACAAATATTACCATTCGTTTTTTAAGGGACATAGTAGTAAGTAGACACATTGTATTGTAGTTGTGTAATTGTAGTGTTAGGTGTGCAATAAACGTATTTAGGTTTTATTTCAGGCAATAGTCATCACCTCATTACTAATCGGAAAATATTTTCGCTGGCATATAAGTTTTATTTATATACTTAGTTAAAATTTTAAAAATAAATGATAAAGATAAAAAAATGAGTTTTTTTCGACAATAATATAATTATATAACTGACCTATAGATAGCGCTTTAAGAACGCTAAGGTCATCTTCACGAAAAAAATGCTTATTCTTAAATATAGATCAGTAATCTATGTCCTTAAATTATTGTAGTATTTTGTCTCTCAATTAAATGTAGTTAAATAAATACGATTTTTATGTTAATTAGGGTAATCGCATGAACATAGAGTTTAACCATTAACTATTATGTTACATTGATTCAAAAAGTGTACCTACGTAAAAAGTTAGGAACCTATTGCGCTCGTTTCACACGGCATTGTACAGCACTATTTGGACAGGACGAAATTATACCTTAATGATTATAAATTGGCCGAGTGCAAGTCGAACTCGTACCCGGATGGGTTCCGTATTTCAACTATTTATTTTCAACTTTTATTTAATTTTAGTATTTGTTGTTATAGCGGCCACTATTACACATAATCCGTAATTTCAAATATTCTATCGAATTTATATTACGGATAGAGTCATGTGACATGGACAGACAGCGGACGCTTAGTAATAGGGTTTCGTTTTCACCTATTGGTTACGAAACCCTAAATAGTGGTTCATACATAATTGTGTATAGTACCATTCACACGTTTGTTCTAAAAAAACGTACACCGTTAATCAAGTTGCTTGTCACCGGATCTGTAAAGTTAATCGCGTGAACTTTGACAAATTCAACTGCGGTCAATTGTTTTTGAACGAACAAAAAACGTACCGAACAATGCCACGTGAATATAGCCTAAAGACATGGTAAAATATAGTTTTCAATGGTAACATAGAGTTAAGTGTGTATGTACCTTTAAATACAGTAATAATGTATAGTCCGCGCCAAATTGCTAGTCCGCTCTGAAGTTGTTGCAAGCAGGCATCGAGCAGGTGTGGTCATACAATTTGCTATGGCGACGAGATTCATTTCTATATTCAGAGCGGACTAGCAGTTTTACGCGGACTATACCTATGTAATGAATGAAAATAAAAGTTGGTAAATCATTAAAAAGTACAATTTTATTTCTAAGCATAGATTCATGTAAAAATAAATACTTATGACTAAGCAAATAAATTATAATACAAATTATTAAATAGGAAATAAATAGCATTAAAATAGAATACATTAATTACACTACATTCAATTTATGTAATTTGTGTAAATTTTTCTTAATATGTCTATTTCTGTAAGGGTATCTTTTCCGGTATTTTCTAGGGTAATGTATTGGTCTTTTATCTTTTGACAGTTGGTAAACATCTAAGTGTTCTATATTCAAATTGTGATGGCCGATCAAATTTTGCAATTGAGACTGAGTTAGCATGTAAACGGGTTCTAGTATATTGTCAATGTTTGGTAATTCATTCACGTATCTGACAGGAGACCCATAAGTCTGGGTGCTTTCGTAAACTGAGGGAACAGCGTAACCTTGTGGGACTCCGTATGACGTTGCAGGGGGGATATTATAGTTTTGAACTCCATAGATTTGTGTCAAACCAGGTGCAATTGGATATCGTTTAAACTGTCCGAATTTACTGGAGAAACTACCTTTTAAATCAGGACTTTGTGTATAGGTAGCTGATGGAGCGTAAGTGCCTACAGGACTTGTATTGGCAGCAGAAAAGGAAGGTTTGAAACTACCTACTTCATAATCAGGAGAGCTGAAGTCATCATTGTAATTACTATAGTCGTCCTCTTCATAAGCCACTTCAAATTTATGATTAGATGGTCTTTTAAGTGTTAAAGGAATTTCGTCGTAATCATTATAACTGTAATCAACTGACTCTCCGATAGGAAAGTTGGGAGGGACAAAGAGATTAAAATCAGTCATACGGTTTTTAACGGGGATTCTTATAAGAGACTCAGTTATAGGGTCATCACTCGTATCATTGGAAGACACCGTTGGCATTTCTGTAAGGGGCTGGGTTTCATTTGGTAGCAGAAATGGTTCAGTTTCCAACACTTCTCGTTTGTTTCGTTTGTTCAGAGGAACTGCAATAGAAATATTTGTGACAATCTTAACCTCGTATGTTCGTATACTTACATTTTCATCACCATAAGCTGAAACTCCTACACCGTCTCCAGATAAATGCTGTACGCCTTTATGTTGAGCGTTGTGATGAAGATATCTTTCACTCAAATCGCCATCTTGCTTCGTATCTTGGACATAATAGGCTGTAGGTTGTTGTCCGTATAAAGCTTCATACGGTTTTTCTTCATGCCCTTTCAAATATTCTTCTTTGTTTCCATTCTGGGCATGTCCTGCAGTAATAGTTTGACTTGCAACTTCCACTTTATAGTAATTGTTGCTTTTTATTGTCGTTGTACCCAAATCTGGAGCTGGGGTCACTACAATAGGCTGTGGTGTATACGGTATTGGTTTGTAAACTTGATTCGTATCTTCAATATCGTCAACATCTTCTGTGATTGGTGTATGATCTCTTAACGCGTTAATATCGTTTAAATATCCCGCTCCATATGTGGTTGGTACTTGCGCGTACTTTGAACTATCGTAATGCTGCGAAACTGTTTGTAGTGAAGGATCTTTGAGATAAAAGTATAGATCTATAGGTGTATCTAGATTGTTTTTGTCACTTTCTTCTGCATTTTCTTTTGTAGATGTAAGCAGAGCGTTGAATTCACTCAATTGTTCATGTGGATTCTTGTTCAACAGAGAATTCAGAGTATCTATGTCCTGAGCAGAGTGATAGCTTTGCATTTGCGAAAAATGTTTAGGATAAACGTATTTCGTGACGCTAGGAACAGCTTGTGTGTATAAATTATTCTGTTTCTCATCAAGTAGATGTGTAAACCCAACGTTACCGTTCGGTTTGATCGTCACACCTTGGTCATACGTTGGTGCTGGAGAAACGTAAATAGTTTTATATTTTTTGGGTTGCAAATATTGATGATGTTCGACGGAGCCATACGATCTGTGGTTCCTGTTTCGTTGAGTCTTCACTGCGTCAGCTTTGGTGATTTTCATTGGTTCGATTTGGAGTGGACTGATTCCAGATTTGAGAGTTTCTTGTCTAGGTTTTGGGCTACCTCGTCGCCTGGGGGCTTTAGTGACGGGTACGTCAATCAAAGTAGCCTGTTGCTGTTCTAATGCTAGTTGGTGACTTTCCTGGGATTCGTGGTAAGCTTTCATGTAGCTGTCCACAAGTTGTGGCGCCTTCGTCCATCTTTGCAACTGGGCTTTGTGTTGCCTCATTCTCTCAGCGTTGAACATAGCTTGTTGGTTGTGTGCGTGTAATCTTATATTTTGTTTGATATTTCCTGCCAGTGGGTTTCCATATGGCAAGCTTCCTGGGTTCGTAATTCTGGGTTTTTCGTCTATTCTCGCTTGTTCGTTTACGACTTCGATGACTTCGTGTACTGGCCTCGCTGACTGTTTAGCGGATGCTGTGATGTGAAGAGTCAGTAGAAGTATTGTTGCTATTGATTTGACGTGATCTCTTTGTTGCGCCGCCATTTTATCTGTGAATGAAGAAATATTATCATTAGTATAAATTAAGAAAGTTACAGTTAAGAAAGTTACTAAAATGTGAGATAATATAAATAAATATTTTTCGCTGCTGAAGTTTTGATATTAAGTATATTCGGTGAATTTTTTATATTATTTTTCTCATACAAGTCTAAAAGAGTACATAATAGGCCAACACAGTCGTGATGGCACTTACTTAGTACTTATATTCTTACGATAGTGTAAGTAATTGGGGGCATGTTATGCGTAATATTCTTAAGCGACTTTTTGCTAGAAGGAAAACTTGTAAGCTAGTGTGACAGTAATAATACTCCTACATGCTGTTCAATTTTTAAGTAAGTCTTTAATGCAAATGTAAGTTTGTTTGTTTTTTTCATTTTCATGCGATAATTACTAACCGATTATCATGAAATTTTGTACATACGTTGTCAGGCATTCAGATAAGGACATAGGGTATCTTTTATCCTGAAAAAATCCCGTTACCGATGGATAGATTTAAACTTCTGAATAGCGAACGGATCTGCTGCAATGTCTCGGAGAAGTATATCTCCCTTACCACACGCTTCCAACCAGAACACAGCAGCACTTAACGCTGCAGTTATAAAAGAGAAATAGATGTGTCGGTGGTGCCTCTAGGGTGGAACCATAAAGAGTCCTACCACGTAAGAATTGGTCACAGATCAAAGACGGCAGTGACATCAGGTGGACTGCATGCTCGTTTCTATTTTATACAAAATAATGTCTTTGTTATTACACCAAACATCTAGATAACGTTAATGAGTGGAGATGTACTTTCTCTGTTATTTTATTGCAGTACGCTACGTGGATGTGTGTGGAATTAGGATGTTACGTAAGACTTATTAAACCAACTGTTATTAGTGTATAAACAGACAGATTGACATCATTGTGCAAGATGTGGATACTTTAAACTTAGTTTGTGGTAAAGAAGAGCGTAGGTACATACGTATATACTATATATGAGAAACGTTTTAATCTTAAGATATATAAATTCACACATCTGACTAAGCTTTTTAAGTTAGAGGTAGCAAATGTGCATGTAGTTTATCTGATAGTAAATGGCCGCCGCCGTCCATGCACATTTGTAATAAATTAGAGTAGATTCCTACTTGAGGTTGGCTACAGATGCGTCGCTACCCCTGAGGACTAAGCTGGAACACCTCGGAATAGTGTTCCGTTTTTACCTTTTGGGTACGGATGTAACTACTTTGATGACAAATAAACCATTTAAGTGTGCAGTGATAGCCTAGTGGTTAAGAAACTCGGCATCTCGATCGAGGGGTCCGAGGTTCAAATCCCAGGTACGCACCTCTGATTTTTCAAAGTTATGTGCGTATTAGAAATTAATTATCACTTGTTAAACGGTGAAGGAAAACATCGTGAGGAAACCTGCATACCTGAGAGATTTATAAAAAAAAATATCGAAGGTATGTGAAGTCCACCAAGAAGCACTTGGCCAGCGCGGTGGACTATGGCCTGATCCTTCTCACTCTGAGAGGAGACCCGTGCCCAGCAGTGGGACAGTAATGGGTTGATGATAATGAAACCATGTAAGAATAAAATACAAAATAAAATAAATTATTATAATGTACTAAACTTATCTCTCACAAAATCACAGTGTTAATTGAAAACATTCAACATTGTGACATTTAAAATTGAAAATCTTATCTAACAAGCTTTCAAATTATTTTTATAATAACATCTATTAATACTATTACGACAAGATTAATGAACAAACCGACCGTGTGATTCTATTATGTAAATAGTAACTTGGTACAATAATATAGCCTACTTGGTGTACAGGCGAGGAAAAATTACAATTTAATATTCTAATTCATTTTTGGTAATATTTGAGGTTATTTTATTTTTTATTTAAATGTTTTAATGATATTATTGATTTGATCGTTATGTTTTTGTTATTATTTTTTAATAATAATTTTGTATTTTGGAAACTTTATAACATTATTATGATGCACATAGTACTTTATCAGCGTAATAACTGTATAATGGCAAATAAGGATTTTTAAAATAATATTTTTATTAATATTTAATTAATCTAATATTTTGATGTTACTTATACTTCTTTTGGCGCGTTTGTGACGCAAGTTTTGTAGAAAAATTATCGATAAAGTAAGTAATTTTAAAATGATACAAAACATATCAATTATTTTGTAATACTTTTTAGTTTGTTAATAGTTTTACTGCTTGTGCGTGTAAAATGTACCTACAAAGTGATCTTTTCTTGAAATACAAGTAACCCATGGCCATCAGTAAACAACTCTAAATTGATTAATAGATTCCTACCTGAGGTTGGCCACAGATGCGTTACTACCCCTAGATACTAAGTTGTAATTGAATAAGTAAGTGTCAGTTCTTCTTACTCCCCTCACACACTAAAACACAGTAGTGCTTCACTGTTTTGGTAAAGCAGAAAAGGTGTGGCAGTGGTGTATCTGTAGTTCAACTACAAAAGATATCTATTATCTATTATCTCAAGGTCAATGCCGTGCAGGACAAACGCAAAAAAGCAACAGAAAAACATTTACGCTTATATAACAACATTTCTCTGTGTTACTTGGAAGCCCTTCCTTCAAGTTTCTTGTAAGGAAAGGCAAATCAAGTTCGATATCCCGAGGTGATTAAAATAACGTAGATTCTAAGTTGATGTGACGTTTGATCAGGGCTGTTCAAACCATGTCCCGCATTTTAAGCGGTCCGCTATGCCATTTGACTTGCGGTGATAGATTAGTGAGTGAAATTAAACTGAATTCGAAATTAATTTAATGTTGAAATTCAGTTTGAGAACATTCAGGGGGAATGAGATCACGGTCCTAGGCTCATATCTGACGCACCACTGAACTTTTAAAGTTATCTGTGTATTAATTATCACTTAACAGTGAAGTTTAATAGTGAGGAAACGAATACGATTAAGAGCTCTTAAAAATCTAACATACTAAATTATGGCCTAAATCCTGTCAATCTGAGAGGAGACCACACCCAGCAGTGGGGGCAGAAATGGGATCAAAAAGACGACGATACGCAATTTAAAAAAAAAAAATCTGTAGGTTTTTTTTATAATATGTAACAAACTTCGCACAGCCTACTTGCCATGCCATGTAGGAGTAGTTGTAATTATCCATGTAATTGCGCCCTTAGCGACTCTGACTTGACAAGCTCTGATTCCGGTGGATCAACTTAGAAAACTCGTCATGTCGTTTTTACGGTGAATGACATTGATTTATATTTAGATCGATTTACATATGCCACTGTACTTTATATAAGCATATTCTAAGCATGCAAAAGGTAGTTTTATCAATTATCGTTTCACCCAAAGGACAATGCCCATGAAAGTATGGACCGCCGTCCAGAGTTGCATCAAATTGAATCTTGTTGTTGACGATGTATAATTAATCAAATACTACCACCAATAATTATTTTTTAGATCAGCACCCGGGTTCTGAAGTTATTTACCGAAATATTACATAACCTCAAAATCGAAAATATCCGACGATAGATTGATGGTCGGCTTTAACTAATAGTAGGTACCTTTAATGTAGTTCTATTAACATATTCCATTTACTTTTAAAGGTAGTGGGTATAAAAACCTAAAATAATCCTAAAATCCTAAAATAATGAATTTCGAGTATAAAATACTGCCATTTTAATTTTTAAGAACAACAATCAACGTTTCGTCTTATTTTATCTTAAATGGAATCCCCTGTTCAAAGAAACTATTCTGATCGACAAATTATGTAAAAAAAAAACAAAAAATAATTTTAATATTACTTTCATTTTGACGCATGAGAAAAATCAGTACCAAGATTCTCCTTTATTTATTTCAGTTCATGTAGGTAAGTACATAATATATTTGCATATTAAAAAATATATAAAATCGTACTTTAAGACGAATTCAACAACACTTCAAACGCTTTAATCTAATAAACCGTTTGGGCTGTAGGGCATGAGGCATACATACGCTCGATAAGATACCCTTAGATTACCCTAAAAAACACGGAGTCGCATTAAATAAAATAATAATTGGCCATGGTAAATGCAATGTAAGCGAAAAACGTCGAATAAAAGCGGTTTCTTGCATGCTGACCCCTAATAATTTATTTTTTTAATTTTAATTATTTGTTGTTATAGGGGCCACCTTTATACATACTCTTTAAAATTTTAAGTGTCTATCTATTATGGTTTTGAAAATAGACTCCTGTAACTGACGGACAGACAGCGAATGCTCAGTAATAGGGTTCTGTTTTTACTCTTTGGTTACGGAACACCACCGAAAACACCAAAATAAACATGAAACAATGAAAAGTGTCAAAATTAATAAAATTTACGTATAAATATTTTTCCGCGACAGTACCATAAGCTCAATGACCATGAATACTTTCACTGGTCAAGTGCTCAAGCAGGTTTGTATGCAGACGGACATACCATATGTTTTCGTATATCCTATAGGATATCTTGATTTCCTTCCTTAATCGTATGTAGATGTAATATGTTGATTCCGGGTTCGATTCTCAGATATGTAAATAGTAAACAAGTAATAGTTATAACAACAAAAAACTATTACTTCATCTTATATATAAAATTCTCGTGTCACAATGTTAGTTACCGTACTCCTCCGAAACGGCTTTACCGATTTTCATCAAATTTTATAGGCATATTCGGTAGGTCTGAGAATCGGCTACTATCTATTTTTCATACCCTAAGTGGTAAGGGTTGTTCACCTTTAACATTTTTTCATTTATATGGTAACACAAGGTTTGCCGGGTCAGCTAGTAACAAATACAGTGTTATAATCCGTTAAGCTCACTACGTACGCTCGAAAAATTTTACAGTCTATAGTCGGGTAAAAGTAAAATGACATAAGTATTTCTAAACTTATTGGTTTTGGGTGTTTGCCTAATATTTTTGTGTATCTATAAGTATCACAAACCAAGAATTATTGGGCTGTCAATTACACCTGTAAAGGTAGCATTTAATTGGACTTTATGTATCGTTATTGACCTATTGTACCAAATGCTTTACACAATAAAATAAACAAATAAATTAGATTGCCTTCATTAATAAAGTAGGAACCAGTATGATTTGGCCAAGACGGCATCACCACTCTTATTACTTCTGTGAAGTAGTTTTTGTGTTTTGATGGAAAAGTGAGGCTGTCGGTCGAATTCACTATGAGATGACCATCCTCAGGAGCCCCACTCCTGATCTTCTGACACATCTTTGATCGGCTTCAGGTAGAAGCTATTCTATATGGAGTTTGTTACTGATGTCCATGAGTGACAATGATAATCATGATAATAATAATAATAATCATAATCAAGTAATATACACGACTAATTTGTAAAAGATTAAATTCAATAAAAGACAATTACCAAATAAGATAGATAGATGTACGAGTATTTCATGTCAAAACAAATCAAATCAAATCATTTTTTAAATTCGAAATAGGTTCTTTACAGAGCTCTTTTTGAATGTCAATACAACTACCGCCACTTCACAAGGTGTTTTGTTATGGAAGTTCTTTTTATTTCCTTTACTTTAATCTTAAAAACAGTCGAGTCTCTCTTTATTATTTGATAAAAAATAATGTAACACATATTCACGTATTCTTTATTATTATCATCATCATCATCATAATTAATCCCTTACTACCTTACTTGTTGCGCACGGGTCTCTCTCAGAATGAGAAGGATTGACCATAACCCACCGTGCTGGCGAGGCAAGTGCGAATTGGTAGACTTTACATACCTTGTAAAACTTTTTTTTAAGATTTTGTGGTATGATGATTTCCTCACGATGTTTTCTTTCACTTTTAAACAAGTGAAATTAATTTCTAATACGCACATAACTTTGAAAAATCAAAGGTGCGTGGGATTTGAACCTCGGACCCCTCGATCACGAGGGCAAGTTTCTCATCCACTAGGCCACTGTTTTTATTAATATACTTACAATAAATTACATAACTGTATCTTACTCGAAACCAGTCTCAGTATCCGTGTACGAAAGTAACATTATTTATTTACGGTAATTGCAGGAAGTAATTTCTCTTTTCGAATATTACAATAATTTATATCTTTGCATGAATGGCGAAGGAATCGTGCGCATTAAATAATATTTAGTATTTACATGCCTAGTATAATTTTATTATGACATTAAAGTGGCAAAAGAGCATATCGCCCACCTGATGGTAAGTGGCTACTGCCGCCTATGGACATCTGAAATCAACCCCATATTATTAGATTCTTACTTGAGGTCGGCTACAGATGCCTAGCTAAACCTGAAGATTAAGCTGCAAAGCCTCGGAAAAGTATGTCTCCCTTACCACACCTAAACCAGAACATAGCAGCGTTTAACACTGTTTTAGTAGCCAGAAACAGGAGTGAAAGAAAGTTGTAAAAATAGTGTTTCATACCTTTAATTATCCGGATATTCGATTATCCGGATACCTTATGACAACAATTACCGCCACACTGTGGGGAGACATTTTTTTCCGAAGCGTTTCAACTTAGTCCGCATCTGTAGCCGATCATAGATAAGAATATAATCTTATCTGGGGTTGATTACACTCCATAGGCAGCAGTAACTTATCATCAGGTAGACTGCATGCTCGTTAGCTACTCCTATTTTACAAAAAAATGTACCAATGTATGTTAATTATGTGATAACGTATATGCTGTCGAAAGCAAAGTAGGTTGAAGTTCAAAAATTCAGGGTTGTCGAACCGGTTGTAATTACCTACGATTTTTTGCTCAATACCGACCTTCAGTAGTTGCAATAGTTAACTAAACCTGTAGTTAATAACGTAGGTAATTATTGGCTAATTAATATTTTGTTAAGCATATGTCAAATGGTGAGAAATGCGGTCGTGTATGCTAAGGGTCCGGTTTGATTCCCAGACTTTCGTATTTTTGGAAGTTTGTACTAAAGTTTGTGAAGAAAACGTCATGGTTACCTACCACATATTGTCCAGTAACCTTACCATGAGTTTTTACGTTTTGAGAAATATGACTGTTTTGGTATTTGTTTACGTATTTGCCCATACAATTTCCAATCAACGCCCCTAGCGAATTGTATAGTGTCAGTAACGTAACATTAAATATCAAAATTGACAAATTGGCGCTTTATGTTGTGTCTCTCTTTTTGCGAACATGTGAGGCAGACATAAAGTTCATCGTCACTTGAGCACTTACTTATTGTTACGTTTATTCAGTCTACTCAAGCGAACGGAACAGAATAATGGATTTAATAAAACTAACGTAAAATTTTGGGATGTTTTAAAAACTCACGGTAAGGGTACTGTTTGTACCCTTTGTACTGTTTGTTTGCCCCGAAAACGGCTTCTATGCAAACAAATTAAAAAAAAAAACATTTTAATAATTCACTTTAGCACATCATTTTGAAGTCGGCGCTCATATTGGCCTCACTGTTTACGTCGTATATAATTGGTATTTAATTAACAATGTGACTATTTGTACAGGTACTGGACTAATAAATTATATTTATTCGTACATTTAAATATTCATTTTTTTTTTAAATATATTTATTCGTACATTTATTCAATTTTTTTTTCTTTAAACAATGTGACAAATTCAATTTTTTTTTAAATATATTTATTCGTACATTTATTCAATTGGTTAGGTTAGGTTAGGTTAGGTTAGGTTTCAAAAAAAAATTTTTTTTTTTTGTAGTTTTTTTTTGTGATTTCTCAAAATCTACCGGTTCGAATCGGATAATAATAAATTGTTTGTCCAGTACCCGTATTAATAATTATAAATTATTCGTACGGTAACCGTATTAATAATTATAAATTGTTCGTACAGTACCTGTATTAATAGACTCAGCCTTTAATTAAGGGCCGATTCAAAACCTCAGACCTCCGAATTGAAAGGCCACGTCACTAGGGAAACACGCCTTCAATTTGGTACGACATCATATTTGTTAAAACGTAAAAACTCATGGTAAGGGTACAGAACCCTATTAATACCACTTCGGTATCACTCCGTCTGTCACAAGGCTTTACCTCGTAAACCGTAGATACCCTTGAAATATTTTAGTATATTTTCATGATTTTCAGTGATGACATACTAACCTTTGTATAAATGGAATATCAAAGTGATCATGAATCAATTAGCCTTAAGATACGAACTTACTGGGTTATAGGCAAGTTAGGTATGTAGGTTCAGACCTAAGTAAAACAATGCGTGGTATGCACAATTCCCAACGGTTAACCTTGGCTCAAAGGTTGAACGATTGTCTTGTAGGCTTCCATTAGGTTTATACTCGATAATGTTGGTGATATTTCAATTTGAAGGAATTGTTTTACTAACATTATTAAAGTACAAGAGAATTTCAACATCATTAATAATATTGTCAAAATACTGGTTCGGTTTGAAATACAAAATATATTAATGTAACAAAGATTATCATGGTATGGTACTTGAAACGCGAAAAAATCTATGAAAAAAAGGCATCCAAATGTCTTATAAATAACTTCTATAACATTTAAATAAATGTTTGTTAAGTACCTACATAGTTAAAGAAATGCGATAATTCATTATTTATTTGACCATTTTTAGGGTTCTCAAAGGGTACCCAAAATGGAGCTTTGTTACTAAGGGTGGGTTGCATCGAAAGCCCGGTTAAAGTTTGCGTTGAAGTTAAATATAACAGTAACTTTGACGGTAGCGATGGAATGTAAAAATTTTGTGTTGCACCAATTGATTTGTCATTAACGTCATTTGTGTCGCTGTCACCGAAATTTTTAGTCGACATTGACTGACTGGGAAGTTGACAAATACAGTAACTTTAACCGATCGAATTCGAGCGGTTAAAGTATTAATTATGACGTAATTTCAACCTCAACTAAAATGGTGCAACTAATTATTTTTTTAACCATGTATTTGACGGTTGGTTAGGCTTCTGTAAATGTTAAAGTTACAGAAGCCTAACCAACCCACCCTAAGACTCCGCTGTCTGTCCGTCTGACAAAGGACTCTATCTGTTGAACAGTAATAGATACGCACTTGAATTTCGTACCGAGTATGTATAACGGTAGCCGCTATAACAACAAATACTAAAAATAAAAAATCTAGAAAAAAAATGGGGATCGCCATACAAGAAACTATTTTTCGGCGTTTATCACTGTGTCTTTGAACTGAAATAGGTACACATTTAAAATATTCATACTGCATTTACGTCTGTCTGTGGAAATAACAAATACTAAATAAGAAATTGGTGGTACGGAACTACGGAACCCTCAACGTGCGAGTTCGACTCGCACTTGGCAAAATATTTAAAAATGACTTTGATGAACGTTTTATTTGTTTGTGTACAGTCTGTTGTCATTGAGACCACTGCATTAGATATGACATAGCGATATCAGTCCCCTAAGGCATTGGTTTTCAAAGTGTGGCTCACTACTAGGGGGTCATAAAATATCTTTAAGGACGTCTCAATAAAAAAACAATATGCATTTTAAAAATATAGTTATGTATTTTTTATTAGGAAAATGTCAACTATACTTAAGTAGTAGGTTTATTTCTAGAATGAAAATTATGTAATTGATAGCTAATTAAGAAAATTAATAAACATTTTTGTATGGAATTTATATAGATGACATAATAAAATATATGATAAAAATAGCGGAAAGTTTAAGGTCGCGATTTTTACAAAGTTATCCGTGGTTTTTTAGTCCTCAGGGACAACAACTCATCTGTGGTCGATCTGAGGTAGAGCTCTTTTATTTAGGATTGATTACATGTCCATAGCCACTTAGGATCAGGTGGACTGCATGCTTGTTTGCTTCTTCTATATTATAAAATAAAATTTGATGATATTAGGTCCAATGAACAGCAATAAATCAGCAAAATGAATTTGACACTCAACCTTCAATACAACACACAACTCCATATTTCTACTGTGACACAACACAGCTTCACTACCTTGAAAAATAGCTTGTAAGGCACCCAGGGGGTCGTGCCACTCACAAGATTGATATACCCTGCCCTCGTATACAATTTATTGGTCAATTAAATAGTATACGAACAGTTTTACAAGGAAAATGTCGCCTATTTCGAATTTAACTCACAGAAAACATCCCTTAAAATCAGTTTGTAATATACGCCCAGTTTTACTTATAAATTTGATTTTCGGTTACTACATTCCAATGTGTGTTTCTAAACCACTTAACATCTTATTGATTATTTACTGTCTGTTTGTTGTGACGTTTATTACCTTCTTAACAGCTTACTGCTGTGAAGATACCTTTTCTATTCGATGGGCTGTTGAATTAATCGAAATATGCTCCTATTATATTATATCTTTCCACACCCAACTCAAATATTTCACGGATTATTATAATCTAGTCCCGATCACAGATAGAACGACTACATCATACAAACATTTTAATACACTTCAAGTGGTAATTAATGTAACTATTATATCGTTGTTTGCTATATATATCCTTTTATTTTCATTTTTCATAACACATTTGCATGCTTGCCTCCATTGTGGTGTTTTTGGAATCGTTACAAAAACACGTTTTACAAAGTTGCCATTGAATTTGGTCGTTTTCCAATAATTCTTATCTGTTTCCTATTGTATTGGCGTGTGAGAATATTTCGTACATATCTAACTAAAGAAGGTTTCCAAAAATTCGGGAGGCGATGGAATTATAAGAGAAAATACGTGTACATTGACATGTATAGCTCTATATGTGATGGATTGTCTAAGTTAGATTATCCAATGAAATATATGGTAAGAGATTTTATTAGCTTGGCCTGTATCTATGTAAGTATGTAACGGAATCTTTGAACTCGATTTTTACCCACTTTGAACGGTCCGATTAATTGAAAATTTTGAACACTTGTGAAGAACCGATGACGATACACGATTTTAATAATTTTATCCCATTCACCTCATTAGGATCGTCGGGAATCAGGATTAAAGATTTTCTTGTGCGATTTTAGCGTGGTTTTTAGTTTTTAAACTATAATTATTGTATTGTATAGGTATATAGCCAACGATTTAAACTTTAGGGCCTGAGACATGCTACATTTAACATCGGCGATTAGCGTTACGGCGTTTGCAATATGACGTTACTTATCAGTGATATTAAACGTTCGGTTCCAGTATAAATATGTGCAATTTAAAGACTTTATTCATCGTGTCTTTCGCGTCCATTTGCAACTTTCAGTGGGGTACTTCAGTACTTTCAGTGGGATGAACTATTCTAGACATGTACTTATTGATCCGTGAGCGTAACTATAGCTTTGTTCTGGAGGGAGGTAAGGGGTCCGACAGCACTGGCGTAATCGAGGCAGGAAAAAAATGTCGTCTAGCTGTAGAAAAATCTTACCCTATACTAAGGGGCGTACGATTTAAACCGACTGAAATTTATAGGCGAAAAAAAAGAATAACTGTTTGAAGAATATTTTCTTTTTATGCTAGAAAGAGAAGAAGGAAGAATCCGTGTCATATAAAACCGGTAAAATGTTGATCGCTGCAAAAAAAGCTTAAACGTCAATCGCAGATGCTAAAGTAGCATATTTGCTAGAGCCCTTAACTGTGATATGAGTTAACTAAACATTTATATTTCTTTCCAGTTAAGTATTAATATGCTTCATAATTTTGTGAGAATTATTTGGTCATCGCACAATTTGATTAAGCTTATCAGGCTGAAGGTATGTTCTTTAATTACTAAGAACCTTTTGAAGGTGGCAGAAACTGTGTGGTTCGACTCCGGCAGCACCACCGCCACACCTATTTCTGCCTCATAACTGCAACCTTAAGCGCTGCTGTGTTCTGGTTTGAAGGGTGTGGTAAGGGAGACATACTTTTCCGAGGCGTTCCAGCTTACTCCTCAGGGGTAGCGGCGCATCTGTGGTCGACCTAAATTACAAATTTAATCTTATTTATTGAAAGAAAAGAAAAGAAAGAAAGAAATATTTATTTGCAAATAATACTACAACATTATATGGCATAACAGTAACATGATTCTCAAATCAGAACATTGCTGCAGTAAAATCTAACAAAAGGGTCCACACTCAGTCTCACCGCGGCGAACCACGGCCACTGATTTTCAGTGTGTCCCAATTCAACGAGTAGCTCGGTCGAGTGGTGTTCGGTTGGCAAAATAGAATACAAAGAAAAGATAAAAGATATATTGGGGTCGATTACAGATGACCATGAGAGGCATAGCCACTTATCATCACGTTCATAATGGTATGGCGGTGGCACCTCCCTGATCGAACTATACTGGCTCTACCACCTTTCAAATTGTATATTTGCAGTAAAGTGTATGTATACTTTATCTTATATATAAAATTCTCGTGACACAATTAGTTACCGTCCTCCGAAACAGCTTTACCGATTTTCACCGAATTTTATATGCATATTCAGTAGGTCTGAGAATCGGCTACTATCTATTTTTCATACCCCTAAGTGACAAGGGTCGTTCACCCTTAACATTTATTTATTTATATGGCAAAACAACGTTTACCGGGTCAGCTAGTGATATATATTTTTGGATTTTCAGGTATCCGGGACATTCGTAATTTTACCAATTATGTGGTCTGTTTGTAATGCTTTATATACATTTATCCCAGCATTCATTTTAGAATTCGTTCTGGGGGAGGTAAAAATAATACGTGAATATCTCGCTAATCAGACTCTTCTGTGTAATGGTAAGAAACTAAGAATGTATTCATTTAAGGTAAGGTAGGTTAAGTACCCTTATTGGTTTACCTCTGAAGGTATAACCGCCACACCTATCTGTCCTATAACAGCAGTGTAGCGCTGCTGTGTTCACTAGTATGATGAGTTTTAGTATAGTATACTAGTAGCCCTTAGTATAAGTTTTTATGTTTTGACAAAAACTGTTTTTGTTTTTGTTTATGTATTTCCCATATATTTCCAATCAGTTCTGATACAGTGCGCTAGGGGCGCTGATTGGAAATATATTGACAAATACGTAAACAAATACAAAAACAGTCATTTTTGTAAAAACGTAAAAACTCATACTAAGGGTACTTGTCTGAAATGTGTGTTAACACGTTCAGGTAACGGGTGAAATGTTGCAATTAATATTTAGGGAATGCAATGTATTTTGTACTCTCAAATATGGTTATCTGTAAGTTCTGTAACCAACTCTATATAAAAGGGGTTTACTTGAAACCAATCAGAGATGCCACTCCTCCATCGAAATACATATTTGCTAGAAATAGGTGTGGTGATATCTAAATATGTATATCTAAATATATATAACTCAAAGGTGACTGACTGACATAGTGATCTATCAACGCACAGCCCAAACCACTGGACCGATCGGGCTGAAATTTGGCATGCAGGTAGGAGTTATGACGTAGGCATCCGCTAAGAAAGGATATTGATCAATTCTACCCCCAAGGGGATGAAAATATTACTTCGTAACGCGAGCGAAGCCGCGGGCAATCGTTTTTTTATAATATAGATTGATATTTTTTTATGTAGGAGTAGTAGACGAGGATGCAGTGCTCCTGATGACAAGCGGCCACTGTCGCCCATGGCACCCTGTAATCAACCCTAGGTACGATTGGATTCCTTCCAGAGCTCAGCCACAGACGCGCCATTACCCCTTAGGACTAAGCTGGAATGCATCTGATAATTATGACTCGGAAGACAAGGCTGACAAGGGTTTAACACTAATCAAACCAGAACACAGCAGTGCTTAACACTTATTATTAGGCACAAATACGTATGGTATACTCAGAATCATTTCTTTCAGATGTGAAAATACGTAATGAGATAAGGATGTTGATCCAGTACATGGAAGAACGTCCCTTGAAGTACCAGCTGTGGCGCGGCTTGCATATCAACGCCAGTCTGCTGCTTGGCGCACTTGTCTGTTTCGTCGACATTTTGGTCTGCATGCTACAATTACAATCGACTACCAATAACATTGCTAATGTAACGCAAACGTAGAAGAATAAAGTTTTTGGAGTTACGCTTACGTTATTGAAGTTTGTCCATGTGCGTCGAAGGTGGTAGAAGCCTTTGTGGTTCGACTCTGGCGGCACCACCGCCACACCTATTTCTGCCTAACAACATCAGTGTTACCGTTGCTGTGTTCTGGTTTGAAGGTGTGGTAAGGGAGACATACTTTCCGAGGCGTTCCAGCTTAGTCCTCAACGGTACGCTACGCATGTGTGGCCGATCTCAGGTAGAAATCTGATCCTATCTGATGTTGATTACAGGTGTCTATGGGCGGCAGTAGCCACTTACCATCAGGTGGACGGCATGCTAGTCTGCTACTCCTATATTATAAAAAAATCAATACTGAAAAAGGTGTAAGCGTCTACTTTCTAAGATATTTTGATTCTTTAAGTAGACGTTACGTATTAACTTCCTAAGAATGTAAATTCGATAAAACATTTTAATTTCATTTGAATTTTATAACTGCATCTGTAACCATCGCAAAGAACGGGTACACTCGAGCAGAAAACCATTTCGATTTGATTTTAATGTTAGAACTGTATCTTTAACCATCGCAAAAACTTGTACACTCGTGCAGAAAGTGCTTCGTGCGAACTTTCGTTACGCCATGCTGTTATTTAATCTGTTATGTGAAAGATTGTATCTGCTAAAGAAATAACTCTGTTATTAACTATGTAAACTAAATATCGTTTTTTCGTGGGATCGAAATTTGCATTTAATTTTTTCTTGTGTAACAGATGCGCGGCATGATTAGATCAGAACAGATTATATTGTATCAGGCTTTATTTTACGCAAATCTTGTTATAAAGGTAGAGTAAAAGTACTTGGGAACATTCCGTTATTATTCTGTTCCGTTGTTGAAGGCCTTTCAACTTAGTCCTCAGGACAACACGTTTTTTGCCGAATTCAATTAGGTAGGACTCTTATCCTATCTGGGATTGATTACTGATGTCCATAGGTAGTAGTGGCCAATTACTATCAGGTGGACTGCAAGCTCATATGCTAATTCCATATTATAAAAAATCCATATTAAGTACCAAGATATATTAATTTACAAAATAGGCCATTATAACTTTTTTTTTGTTTTCGAGGGGGAAACCTTCAAAAGGTACCCGAAGACGTGGGAGCGAGCCGCCGGGTTATGTGGGATTTTTACCGCTTGTTGGAGAACTCTGGGATCTCCGATGGAACACAACCGGAGTCCTCCGAGCGCGATGCCCCGGTCGGGCTTGCCCTGGGGGGAGCACTTTACGCTCCTCCCGCACCACTGCGACCACACATGCCGCTGTCCTTCCCGGGGTTGCTCTCCGGACGGTTCGAGCTCCCACTCTTTCCGCCCGCAACCCCGGAAGCTCCTTTTAGTCGCCTCTTACGACAGGGAGGGGATACCGTAGCCCTATTCTAGTTCCGGAACTACAGGGACAAGGCCATTATACCTAAGGATACATTGAACCTACGACGATGTGAACTTCATTATTTTATTTTTATTTTATTGTGTATTTACTTAAAATTATCAGGCGCACTGTATTCTCATTTTCTACTATATCATAAAAAATCGAATTAAACCGGATGAAATCTATTTTTATAATGATGCGTGCGGCTTGAAATCTTAAATGCCAAAGTTTTGTAATCACAGGTCTGATACCTAGGTTACCTAGGTAATGCATTAAGCACTAAATACCTAGGTTAAAGGTGTTTCAACACCTCACGTTCACTTTGGTTAAAGTTTACTTTATAAGGTACACACATACACAAGTTTAAAAAGGTGGTAGAACCCTTTGTGGTTCGACTCCGGCGGCACCACCGCCACACCTATTTTTACCTACAGCAGTGTTAGGGGCTGCTGTGTTCCGGTTTGAAGGGTGTGGTAAGGGAGACAGACTTTTCCGAGGCGTTCCAGCTTAGTCCTCAGGGGTAGCGGCGCATCTGTGGCCGACCTCAGGTAGGAAATTAGGAATATCTAATTCTATCTGGGGTTGATTACAGATGTCCATGGGCGGCATTAGCCACTTATCATCAGGTGGACTGCATGCTCGTCTGCTACTCTTTTATTATAAAAAAAAAGTAATATCAGAATAATAAAAAAATCATAACTTTTTTTATTCTTCAATACCCCTTCTTCAATACCCCATTAGCCACTTATCATCAGGTGGACTGCATGCTCGTCTGCTACTCTTTTATTATAAAAAAAAGTAATATCAGAATAATAAAAAAATCATAACTTTTTTTATTCTTCAATACCCCTTTTATTTAATACCCATATTGGGGGTGTTTAAAAATCTTTGGGCCGCCATCTTGTGACGTCTGCCATTTTGGATTAATGACGTCACAAAACCAAACGCGTAAGCAAATGTTCGTCCAATCAGTTGAGATTAACTGATTTAAAATTCAGTGGTAAGATTTGACTACTTCCTTAAACGAAAATACAAAGCTGGAGGCTTTTACCCAAAGAGGGACGACACATATATACCTACATACAATAAAATTATAGTCAAATATACATGTAACATGGAATAATATAAACCTTATCTTATATATATCTCGTATCACAATGTTAGTTACCGTACTTCACCGAAACGGCTTTACCGATTTTCACCAAATTTTATATGCACATTCGGTAGGTCTGAGAATCGACTACTGTCTATTTTGCATACCCCTAAGTGATAAGGGTTGTTCACCCTTAACATCTAGGTTAGGTAACAAAGCTAGGTATAAAATCTGCACTTAAAATGGAAAAGTTAAAATATAGGCGCCGTTGCTACCTCTGACTAAATTAGAATGCCTATCTATCCCAGAAAGTAATTATTTCTTTTATATTCTAGGTCGTTTATAAATTATTTATATTGAATTATTATTCAATCCTGTTCTATACTTATTAAATCAGGCGTGCTATTCTATAAATATAAATAATGTTATTTAATTAAAAAGAATTTGTACTTCGATACAGTACAGTCTTGTCTGTTTTTAGAACTGAAATTATAACAAATGAACGTTATGAAATTAATAATTGAATGAAATGAAAACATATTTTAAAACAGTACCCTTACCATGAGTTTTTAAAACATCCCACAATTTTACGTTACGTTTACTCAATTCAATATTCTGTTCCGTTTGCTTCAGTAGTCTGAGTAAACGTAACAATAAGTGCTCAAGCGACAATTAACTTTTTGTCTCGCTCACATGTTCGGAAAAAAGAGAGACAAAACATAAAGCGCCATTTTGTCAATTTAGACATTTAGTTACGTTACTGACACTATAGTTCTGATACAATCCGCTAGGGGCGCTGATTGGAATTTTTATGGGCAAATGCGTAAACAAATACCAAAATAGTCATATTTGTCAAAACGTAAAATTTCATGGTAAGGGTACAGAAGACCTCCTTTCGCACATAAATTTCAGCCAGTAGGGTGACCTTATGTGAACTATTTGAACGTAGACGGCGTGAACTCGCTCGCTTAATGAAGGTGTACTTTTGAACTTGACGATTCAGCTTTCTAAATTATATAACGTATCTACAGAACAGAGTTATTAAGAAAATACATTTTTTATAATATAGGAGTAGCAGACGAGCATGCAGTCTACCTGATGGTAAGTGGCTACTGCCGCCCATGGACATCTGTAATCAACCCCAGATAAAATTAGATCTGAGGTTGGCCACAAATGCGCCGCTACCTTAAGAACTATGCTGGAACCCTCTTCCTACACCCTTCAAACCAGAATACAGCAGCGCTTAACACTGCTGTTATTAGGTAGAAATACGTGGGGCGGTGGTGCCGCCGGAGTCGAACCACAAAGGGATCTACCACCTTTAATAATTATAAAATAAAACTGTAATAAAAATTATGTATAATTACATTTATTGGCTGTGTACATATGCAGGCGCCATTATAAAAAAAAATAATGGTTTCGCGCGTAAATTCTAATAATTTTATTTTATCTACAAAGAGATTTGGACCAAGGATATATACAAAATTCCATTCAAAAAATTTAATTGGCGAGAAATATTACACGCGTAATCATTTAACATTTAATTTTACACAATTTATGATTTTTCAAGGCTCTTGTGAATAATAGTTGAAATGGAAATGAAAAATAAATATTTAGCAATCGTAATTGGTAGTTTCTTAAGACATTTTCATGCGTAATAAAAATAATCGAATACGATTTTGTATTGATTCGATTGATTTGTGTATTATTTCAACACTTTATCGTTACATTTTTTTACGTTACATTTACGAGGATGTTTTTATCTACATTTACCTACCTACGTATACCTTTTTTTTTTTTTGTTACGAGGGGGAAACCTTCAAAAGGTACCCTGTGCCGTGGGAGCGGCACGGGGTTATGTTGCATTCTTACCGCACTAAAACCCCCCCGGTGGCCGTCCTCTGCGCTGCGTAGAGGACTCCGGGATCTCCAGAGGAACGCAACCGGAGTCCTCTTAGCGCGTTGCCCCATCGGGCTCCTCCCAGGTGAGCGTACCACACATACCGCCGTCCTTCCCGGGGTCGCTGTCCGGGCGGTTCGAGCTCCCACTCTTACGACCCGCAACCCCGGAAGCCCCTTTTAGTCGCCTCTTACGACAGGCAGGAGATACCGTAGCCCTATTCTGGTCCCGGAACTACAGGGACCAACCTACGTATACCTACGTATGCGTGTATATTTATTTGACGGCCTGCAACCCAAACAGTTAGATAAATTTTAACATACGTATTATATGTCGTTGAATTTTTAAAATTGTGGAAGTGTCATAGGCCCGCGTTTCCCAACCTGTGGTCCGCGGACCCCTGGGGGTCCGCGAGTATATGTGTGCGGGTCCGCGGTGTCATCTCTGGACCATACATAAATCGCTCATTAAATGCAAAAGGGCCGCTTTACTGCTTTGATCAACCACAGATCTATGTGCAAATGCATTCTGTACTCTTGTTTATACAAAAAAAAAAACAAATACAGAAACAGATTACAAGTAGAATATATAGAATTATATAGAATTTGTATCTGTAATAACTAAAATAAATACCTAATCCGTTTTTATTGCTGTTTATTTTATTAAGGGGGTCCGTGAAAACTGTGCTTGATTTCCTAAGGGTCCGTGGACTGAAAAAGGCTGGGAAACGCTGACATAGGCTATATTTAAAGCTGTCGGGTATTTTTTTCATAAAAACTCTCGTTTCGCCTAAGTAATTAAAGTAACAAACAAGTTGTCCACCCAATTACAATTGTAATCTATAATCAACTACAGATAGGATTGATTTATAATCACACATGCGTTGCTACCCTTGTGGATTAAGCTGGAACGCCTAGTATAAGTATATATCTCTATTACCAATTAATCTAAATACCAAATAGTTTATGAGACATCCTGCATTTTTGCATAAAGTTTACATACATACATACAGAAATATATTATTATTACGTAAATAGACATCACGTCTCGGAACTAACTAGGCATGAAATATGGTTCAACTTTTAATTTATGTGTGCGTGACGTGCCGACCGACTGTGTTATATGTATGAGGGCGATATAAGGAACCACAGATGTTAATGGTCATGTTTTTAATAGTTTTTTTTTTGTTTATTTAATTCCATAATTGGTACACATAAAATACATTTAATGATAGCTTGCCAAACTGTACATACAGTTTGTTGGCAAAGTATATGCTCAGTTCTTATGTTTTGTACCCCCTTATATTATAAATATAAATACTATACCAAAACAAAAAATAGAAGAAAACAAAAAAAAATCTGACTACTATCATACTATTTTAATAATAAGTTTAATAGTAATAGTCGATTTGTATGACGGAACACAATCATGACACTAGTTTCGGTGTCTCGTTTCCTCTTGGATAAGGAATATACAAATTACTCATTTTTTACGTCACTCGGCAGGAATACAACAATACTGTTTAAAGGAGATCGTGGTACGAAACAAAATAATGTTGATGCAATATTGAAATAAAACTTTCCTGAACTATGATGGTTTTTAAAAGATGGTAGAGGTTTAGTGCGATAATAATCCCTTATAAGTCAAGTTATAACCCTTCGTCGCTCCCACGGCATAGGGTAGCTTTTGAAGGTTTCCCCCTCTTAAAAAAGGCTATCTCTGCTTTTTGTATATTACACGTATCTATATTATATATTAAGTAAATATTTATCTACACCATTGTCTACACCGATATCTTAAAATGTCAATTCAAGTTGAATGACTCATAGTCATTAATAAGATTACGTCAGTTGTATAGTTTTGAAGTATGGGGCGAAGTATTACGATGTTAATAGTTTCCGTCACACATGATGCGTGATTGATTTAGTTCACACGACAGTGAGCATATAGTGCTGTGTGTTGCAAAAACACAAGTCAGAGAAGATATTGTACTTTTACTAATATTGCAGTAGCAAACGAGCAGTGCTCTCCATCTGATGGTAAGTGACTACTACCGCCCATGGACATCTGTAATCAACCTCAGATAACTAAGCTGGAACGCCTCGGAAAAGTCTGTCTCCTTTACCACACCCTTCAAAACGGAACACAGCATTGCCTAACAATGCTGTTATTAGGTAGAAATAGGTGTCGCGGTGGTGCCGCCGGAGTCGAACCACAAAGGGTTCTACCACCTTCAATATCTAATGTACCTGAGATCGGCCAGATATGCGTTGCTATGCCTGAGGACCAAGTTGGAATGTCTCGGATAAGTATGTCTTCCTTATCAAACCTTTCAAAGCAGAACACAGCAGCGCTTAACACTGGTATTAGACAAAAACAAGTGTAGAGGAGGTGCCTCTGGAGCCTAACCTAAAAAGATATTAAAGTTATCGAACGGCGAGAAATATTCCTAAATATGATACTACATTTCGTAAAAGCATCATCATAGTTGTAGTTTAGATATTTTTAAAAGAAATTTTAAATTAAAAGATCTTTAAGTTTTCTTTTGCTCTTACGGAACCCTTCGTATGCGAGTCCTCTCGTACTTCGTCAATTTATTTTGTGAATAGTACACAAGACAGATTATTATTTCCAAGGTATTCTATCGTAATCATCATAAGAATTTTAGTCATTTAGTTCTATATGTGCCCGCGCCCGCCTCCGCTTCCGCTTATGACTATAGCCGTTGTTATAATACATTTAACACAGTTCACCGCGCCTTACGCCTATCACCTTCCGTTGAGGTGAAATAGCTAGTTAAAAGTAAAACAGTCAATTAAAATCAATCATGTGCACTGATGAATAGTTCAGGGGGGTTACTACCATCTCTTAAAACAATATTATTTTAATCATACTTTTACTTTTTTTGCAGGAAATTTAACTTTTTAAGCAAATAATGACAATTTGAGTTGATTTTATACAATAAATAAGCGAAAAATTAATAAGTGTTTAAGTTTGTTCAACTGTGTAAGACGGAATATTTTACTGTTATAAGGAGGAAATAAAACTTTCCTGAACTATGATGGTTTTTAAAAGATGGTGGTAGGCCCCCAGGGTGGTTCTACAAACGTTTATGTAATGGCGAGCAGTGATAGCCTAGTGGTTAAGAAACTCGACTTCTCGATCAGGGGTCCGAGGTTCAAATCCCACGCACCTCTGATTTTTCAAAGTTATGTGCGTATTAGTAATAAATTATCACTTGCTTAAACGGTGAAGGAAACATCGTGAGGAAATCTGCACATCTGAAAGAGTTTATATAAAAAAAAACTCAAAGGTATGTAAAGTCTACCAATACGCACTTGTCCAGCGCGGTGGACTACGGCCTAATCCTTCTCATTATGAGAGACCCGTGCCCAGCAGTGGAACATTAATGGGGTTGATGATGATGTAATGGGAAACGTGTAAAAGTTTATAGCGTCGTTGTATGAATTTTTGTGTTTCCTTGGAGATCTAGTGTTCAAATCTCACGCACCTCTTTTCGAATTGGTGCGTCTTGGTCAACCCATTACTATTCCACTGCTGGGCTTGGGTTTACTCAGTGCTAATCAGCGGATTTGAGAACGTTTTTAATGAACTTTCAGGCGAGTAAAATTATTAAAATAAATGACTAGGTACTTGCATTAATTACAGTACTAGGTAATTGCAGTACTGCTACTTTAACAGGAGCCCCGTGCCCAGCAGTGGAATAGTAATGGGTTGACCAAGACGCACCAATTCGAAAAGAGATGCATGAGATTTGGATACTAGATCTCCAAGGAAACATAAAAATTCATAAAACGACGCTATAAACTTTTACACGTTTCCCATTACATCATCATCAACCCCATTAATGTTCCACTGCTGGGCACAGGTCTCCTCTCATAATGAGAAGGATTAGGCCATAGTCCACCGCGCTGGACAAGGATAGAGTGGCACAAAAAGGGTAGATATTAATGGGTATAGACTATAGAGTGTACTTGTATTAAAATTACTAAATAATTAACGTCAAATAAGCCAATTAAGTGATAAAGATCTTGATATCTCTATAAATAATTATTGACCAACTATAAGCCTACTGGCTTTTTCATATAAAATTTAATGGATAATTTAATATTGCTACCGACCCATTTCACACATCATTGACATGATATGAATTAGAAATGGCATTTAAAGATAGTAAAATAGGTAAATTATTAAATGAAAGGTATTTATTTTGTACAGGCCTATAAATATATTTTATTTTTATATTTATAAATATTTTTTATATTACAGTTACGCCACTTACGCCAGTTTTAATAGATTTTATCGTCAATTTATGCATTTTTTAACTTAATAGTTAATAAATGACGATATATGGTATAAAGAAATTGTCAAATGTCGATCAAATGTTACACTTCACCAGCATATTTTTTAATCTATGTTCATCAGGTGGAGTGCAGGGAGCAGTGATAGCCTATTGGTAAGAAACTCAGCCTCTTGACGGAGGGGTTCAAGGTTCAAATCCCAGACGCATGTCTGATTTTTCAAAGTTATGTGCATATTAAAAGTTAATTATCACTTGCTTAAAAGGTGAAGGAAAACATCGTGAGGAAACCTGCATACCTAACGAATATTTAACACACTTGGCCAGCACGGTGGACTAAGGCCTAATCTTTCTCATTCTGAGAGAAATTCCGTGCCCAGTAGTGGGGTAGTAATGGGTTGATGATGATGATCACCAGGTGGGCTGCATGCTCGTTTACTTTTAACTGCTTCAGTTCTTTATTTTCAATTGTTTTCATTTGACTTCTATTTGATTTTAGATTTAGATTTTTATTTATAAAATACATCATATTTATTTGGTTTGATTTGCAAGTAATATGTATACGTTGCGAGTAAATTAATAAACAAAGTAAATTTCACCTCAAAGAAAGGGATTAGTAGATTTAGGACACTTCGTGCATACAAATAATCAAACTTGAATACGGAAGGCTATTCTAGCCAATCATTTATCTATGATCGAACAGATGACATGCAAGTTGTGTAACAGTGACGTAACACTATTTGGCGCGAACGCGCTTCCGGCGACCTCTGTGACGGATTTCACTCGAATTTAAATTACGAACGAGATTTGTTTATGCTCGGAATACAGATTTGTAGGATGTGAATACTAATCTATGGATGTGAATCGAATTTACGCAAAATTCGTGAGCGTATTTTTTTAAAATGAGGATACAAATGACAAACTTTTCTGTGCATGTGGCAAGGGCGCTCACTGGCAAATATAATGTTGCTAGGTTGTCAAAATTACCTAAGAAATGGGAAATTTTAGCGATTGCATATTTTATCAATATTTAACATTATAATACGAATTACAAAGAAAACTATTTTATTGATAAATAACACTGGGTTCGTTTTGAAGATCATAACTTTATTAATTAATATAAAAAACAAAAACTTCTTACTTAAGGAAATTGAAAACTCGCTCATGAAGTTGACAAGCAATGACTATTTTCTAGAATCGCCTCATGCAAAGAGAAGTTTATCGGACTATATCGATATTAATATCAAAAATACTTTTAATGAAGTTGGCATTATGTCAACTTGTTTTGAAGGTGGTAGAATCCTTTGTGGTTCGACTCCGGCGGCACCACCGCCACACCTATTTCTACCTAATAACAGCACCGTTAAGCGCTGCTGTGTTTGGTTTGAAGGGTGTGGTAAGGAAGACATACTTATGCGACGCTTTCCAGCTTAGTCCGCAGGGATAGCGGCGCATCAGTGGCCGACCTCAGTTAGGAATATCTAATCATATCTGGGGTTGATTATGGATGTTCATGGGCAGTAGTAGCCGCTTACCATCAGGTGGAATGCATGCTCGTCTGCTATTTCTACATTATAAAAAAAATCTATGTTTGTTATTACGGGTTGAAATAATAATTTGTTATAGAACAAATATAGAAATATAGAATAATATAGTCACAAAATTGTAGTATACAGGGAACTTTTAAAACGGGCCTTCAGGGCCAAATCCGAAACTATAAGGATTAGCGAAAAATGCTGAAAGGAGTTACGAGGCCGATTTTGATAAAAACTAAAACTGCATCATTACTTTTTTAAAATAACTTTTTCCCTAGCCGGGAATCGAACGAGTTCATTTTGAAAAAAAATGCACTTTCTATATTATTCCACTATCTGATAGTGTTGCTTATAAGGATCAAAATCTGGAAAGTAATGATAAATGACAAACAAAAGGAAAAGCCTCAATTTTAAGAAAATACATATTTTTTCATATTCGTTTGGCAGTTAAGTTTCCGCCATTCATCAATTTAAACATTTCGTTTATTAACTTTTTTTTTGGCTCAATGTTTCTAATCATTCGAAATGGAAGTTTTGTTTCCCAATAATTTATATTTTTATGCCCGACTTAGCTAAGGTTATTTTTAGGACCATTAAAATAGATTTACTTGCTATGGGCGGAGTTTCGTTTAATACAGATGTAAAGTTGACAATTTGCGAGAATTACTTTTTAGAGTCAAATCCGAGTGATTACTAAAAAAGAGATATAGAAAATCATATTTAACGTTGAAACGAAGTTGAAAGACAACACACAATAAGAATTTACTATTTAATCAGTTATCTATTTTCATTAAAAAATTAATCCTAAAAACGGCGGTAACTTATTTGCCAAACTATTACTTTCTCATACTAAGCCTTATGTCATAGTCATAACATCGAATAATTAGTTGATTAACCAACAAATTCTTCAATGGTATGACTTATGTCTGTTTCTAAAGATTTATACATAAATCATATGTTATGTATATTCCTTAAGGATTAGTATGCCAATGTATGGAAAAATACGTATTTTCTTCAAAATTTTGCTTTTCCTTTAATTTGTCACATAACATTACTTCCCAGAATTTGATCCTTATAAGCGACACTATCAGATAGTGGAATAATATAGAGGTGTAATTTTTTTAAAAATGAACTCGTTCGATTCCCGGCTAAGGAAAAAAATATTTTAAAAAAGTAATGATGCAGTTTTAGTTTTTATCAAAATCGGCCTCGTAACTCCTTTCAGCATTTTTCGCTAATCCTTATAGTTTCGGATTTGGCCCTGAAGGCCCGTTTTAAAAATTCACCCTGTATATAAAATAACATAGAAACGTGTGTATTCTTAAGGTCAGATGGATCTTAGGATGAGGTTTAAAGATCTGTATAATAAGATTCTGTATATTGAACGCAAGGATGCTGGGGCTATTAGGAATGCAATTGCGAACTGAAAGTGCAGAGGTCATTTACGATTATATATATACACTTGGAGTCTTGTCAGATATTTTTCAAAATACAAATATTTTGTACTGCATTTTGACATACGTAATAAACATGCAAAAATATATGCGTTATTACTAAAATTGTATTAATTTTTGACTATTTTAATTTATTAAAAAATACATGTGTGTTACACGAAATAATTAAAGACATTATGTCTTAATTAACCTCAACTATGAATTAAAAATACAGCTGAATACCTACTAAATAGTAAAGAATAAAACTAAAGAAAATGTATTTTTATATACATTTTTATATACAGAAATAGGTGTGGCGGTGGTGCCGCCCGAATCGAACCATAGAGGGTTCTATTCCTTCAAAGAAATGGACTGCATGATGGAAGAAAACACTGCTGTTATAAGGTAAACATATAACTAATTGGTATAGTTTGCGTAAAACTGCTAGTCCGCTCTGAATATAGAAATGAATCGCGTCGCCATAGCAAATTGTATGCTGCTGCACACCAGCTCGCAACGACTTCATATCGGACTAGCAGTTTGGCGCGGACTATACCTGAATTCAAGTGGATCTTCGACCTTTAAAGAACTTTCTGTTTATAGGCTAAGTGGGCCATCTTGAGCGAGGCAGTCTAGATAATAAACCGGCTTCTACCTATTTATATTCATAAAATATCGTAACTTATTCAAGTTATGAATATTAAACTGTTGCCGATTTCTGTAATTTAGATGTGGTAGAGCCCTTTGTGGTTCACCGGCACCACCGTCACACCTTTTTCTGACTTACGATTTAAGGTTGTTTTACGTAGGGGAACGCGGGGTATTGAGAGCGGTCGGGCAATGGGAGCTATGGTGTTTGAACGGAACGCAGCCACAAACGCGCGTTCGTAGGTACTCGGCTACTTCCGTCAACAATCGGCAAACTTCGCCTGACGCGCTCGAACCGTTAGTGCCATTCGTATAGTCACGAGGGACGGTTGTGTGTTTTTCGCTCCACGCTTACAAGAAATTGCAAATTGCCTGGATCAAGGTAAGCATGAAAACATAATCTTATTTTATTGTAGTTATGCTTATTATATCGCCAGATTCGTTAACTAACAAGAGCAAATAGTTGAATTGTGATTGAGAATACAATTACATATTTATGTTATTACTTTTCAAAATGGTCGTCAGCGGCTAATGGTAGCCTAGTTAGGCTCTTATTACCCGACATCGCTCCCATTACCCCATTTAGTTCAGAGATATAAATGCTTATTTTTTTCTTTTAGATGCCACGTAAAAGAACTCGGACAACCACAAAAGCTTCTTGGACAGTGGATTCATTAGAAAATGCGGTATCTATTCTCAAAAGAGGAGGAATTTCGGTGTACAAAGTATCGCAACAAACTGGTATTCCTTATAGCACTCTTAAGAAGCGATACAATTTAGCGAAAGCCGACGACAGTAGCTACAAAAACTCGCCTAAGCTGGGAAGACGTACTGTATTTAATGTTGCCCAAGAAGAAATACTGGCTAACCACCTTCGGACTATGTCAAGCAAATTTTATGGTTTGACAAGAGAACAGTTTCGCAAAGTATGTTATAGTGTAGCTAAGCAACTAGGTATTGAGAAACGGTTTAACCAAGTCAATCAGACTGCAGGAAAAGATTGGCTGGCTGGATTTTTACACCGTCATCAAGATTTGAGTAGGTATTAGAAAGCCTGAAGCCATAAGCATCAACCGAATCCTAGGATTTAATAAGACTGAGATAACGCTTTTATTCAATAACTTGGAGAAATTAATGGAGCAACATAACTTCGAACCTCAAATGATTTACAACGTAGACGAGACTGGAATAACGACCGTCCAAGAGACTGAAAAAATTATAGCTCCCAAAGGACAAAAACGCGTCGGGTCTATAACGTCATGGGAAAGAGGTAAGACGGTCACTGTTATATGTGCTGTAAGTGCCTCTGGATCGTTCGTTCCTCCGCTTTTTATATTTCCCCGTCAACGTCACTCACCACAACTCGAGAAAGATGGACCAGTTGGAGCCATTTACACGTGTTCACACAATGGCTGGACTAACGAAAAGATATTTGTTTTATGGCTTCGTCATTTTATTAAACACACCAAGCCTTCTGCTGAAACACCCGTATTGCTAATATTGGACAATCATAACAGTCATGCTACTCTCGAAGCTTGGGAATTGGCAAAAGAGAACCATGTCATAATGCTAACCATTCCTCCACATTCATCCCACCGTCTACAGCCCCTTGACGTTGCGTTTTATTCCCCGCTTAAAACAGCTTATAACAAAGAATGCAACTTGTATATAAAATCAAGAAATTTGGTAAAAATTACTCCTTACGACATTGCTGGACTGTTTAATAAAGCTTATACTAGAGTTGCTTCTATAGAAAAAGGAGTATCGAGCTTTAAAGCAACGGGAATATATCCTCTGAATCCTGGAGTTTTTTGTGATGAAGACTTCATAGATGAGGAATCTAGATCATCTGTGCCAGTTGCTGACGCACAACAGCAGCCAACTAATGTCCCTCATATGCCATCAACATCACATCAAACTGGGCAACCATATGCTTGCCCTGCAACAAGTCCATCTATTTTAAGTGATCTACAATTTGAACCGGAAATTATTGAGAGGGAAGCTGCTGTAACCCCGGTTCCAATTCCATCCACATCATATTCAACACCAGAACTGCCAGCAATTTCGGAGACACATACCGTCACATCTATCGCAACTCCATCTAATATTGACTTTGCTCATGCTGTTTCCATTGTCAGCCCACTGCCTCAACAACTCATATCTCAAAACAAAAGACCGTTGAAGAACAAACAGCATTCTGAAATAATAACAAGCACTCCAATGAAAGCAATATTTGAAGAAAAGAAGAGGAAAAGAACTGAAAAGGAGAATAAGACAAAAGCAATTAAGAAAAATAAAGGAAACTGCGGTAAAGAAAATTGTATCAAGGGAAAATGTACCAAAGGCAAATGTATTAAGAAGAAAAATACCAAAGATAAAGAGCTTAAAAGTAAGAAGATTAAAACCAGAAACACAAGGATAAGAAAGGCAACAAAGTTTTTGTTTCAAAGTGATAATGAAGACTCATCAATTGACGAAAATGCTATATGCGATGATGAGTCAGAATATTCTGAAGAGGATAATTTATGTGCAATTTGTTTAGATACTGGAAAAAGTGGAGAGATGTGGTACCGATGCAGAAGTTGCGGCAACTGGGCCCATAAGGAGTGTTCTGGCAGTGATAGTCCAGATACTTATATTTGTGCATTTTGTTTGGATCCTTAAAATCGGGACTTTTGCTTTCAGTTAATATTTTCATATTTTATCTCCGTTTAGTTTGAATTTGTTTTGTTTTAACTTGTTACCAAGAGTTTTATATTATATTGATTATTGTAATAACTAGATCTCATGCCTAGTACGTTTTGTTATTTTTTTTCTTTAAGAGTAATTATAATGGCTCCCATTTCCCATATGAGCGTTAAATGGGCTCTCATTAGCCGCATTTATCGGGTAATGGGAGCGACTGACTTTTTTAGTAAATCGCTAATTGTAGCTTATTACATGTCTGTAGTTGATTATGACTGTGATTAAAATATCCTCTAATAATGATGGTAAGAGTTTATAATAAAAAAATACAAATATCTCAACTAACGTGATTTTTATTAAAACCTTCCCTTAATAGGCTCTCATTACCCTGTTCTCCCCTATTTCGTGAGAACCCCCATCGTGAATATTTCAATTGTCTACTTAAAACGGTTCAATAAATAAACTGAAAAACGCCGAAAATAGTAAAAACCCGGTTTCTAGTATCGGGATTAATTGGTGACTTCAATTTATCTCTCAAATTTTATTCTCAGTATAGGTATGTTGTTATAGCAGCCAAATATACATACTCTGTAAACAATTCAAGTCTCTATCTAGGTATGGGTCAAGGGATAAAGCTCTGTGACAGACGGCAGCGACGACAGATAGGGGAAGTTTTCTAATAGGATTCTGATGTTACTATTTGGACATGGAAACATAAAAATTGCTATCTCTCGACACATATTAGCTACAGTGATAAGTTGCAGATTTTGTTATTGTAATCTTAGATTATAATACATTACATAAAATACTACATTAAAATTAAATTAAATTTAAATAAATTAAGTAACACCGCTCTAATATGCACTAACATAAAATTTAAAATCGGATATAAAATGCAAAAATTATAAAGCTAGAGCGCATTTAAAAATAATACGATTTAAAATAAAGGTCACTAGTCGACGCACTCATAACATATAAATAAAAAATAACTCTCTCCATACTTTTATGAACCTTTTCATCTCAATTTGGTTAAAGTGGCAATAAAAATGCAAAAATGGTTCATTCGTGACTTAATTTAGCAAATGAGAATGAAATACGTGAATTAATTTCATGTTATTATTTTATATTATAAATTAAGTAATAGGCAAATTTAATTTGTAGGAAAATTTAAGTTTGATTAAAAAAACAAAGTTGAAATTTAAATAAAGAATGATCATAAAGAAGAAGATCGTCTTGTAGTTTTAAAAGATGTCAATGATTTTTAAATGGATTGTTTGACTTCATTCGAAATTTATTAAGAATAAAAAATAAACAAAAAAATTGAAAAGATTTGTAATAAAATTAAAAACAAATAATAATAAAAAAAAAAACTTACAATTCAATTGGCATCCGACCCGCAAACCACAAAAAACTTACAAAAAAAACACGCGCACAGTAAATTATTTACGACAGATTAAAAATGTTTTATTTTTAAATTACATTCCATTTCACGTCAACACGTATCTACTGATAATTACGTACTGTGCTTTGAAAGCAACTGTTTTTAGTTATAAGTTGAACGAGCCCCGTGGTAGGAATCTACTTTTACTTTAACTTTAAGCGTTCGTTACTGCATATCCATTGCTGGTTTTAACTACTTTATTATTATTAAACTCTCAGTTACGAAGCAATGGTCTTGTAACAATTCACTAGTAGAAATTAATTGCTGGTTTTAACTGCGTTATTATTATCAAGCTTTCAGAAGAGAAGCAATGGTTTAGTAACATTTTATATATGTGTTGTTTTATATGATGTTTATGTCTTTTACAGATGATTGAGATTAATCTTCGAATGTTTTTACCTTTGCTTGAGCGATTGCTGACATTTAATCATAGTAATTATGATGATTATTACCAACCGGTTGACTTAGTAATAACCTAGTGGCTAGAAATATGGGTATGCAATCTGTAGTTTTGAAGTTCGGATCTAGACGCAAATTTTCCAGATTTTTCTAAATTACATATACATAAGTCGAAAAATATATTCTATACCTAATAATATAATATGTCTAATATATATAAAAATTGGTTAAGTGTGAGTCGACTACCATTTCGTTTTATTTTTGCTATAGAAGTTAATAAATTGTTAAAATGACTTCTAAACTGTCTACTTATTACGGTTTCTTGTATAGCGACCACTATTTTCAAGGATTTTTATCTATCTATTACGGTCCTCGAGATAAATAGGGTTTTTTTATTACCCTTTGGCTACGGAACCTTCATAAGATATCTTATTGAATTATTTTAAGTTATCTACCAAAAGTTCACCGGTTCACACTAGCAACGATCATGTACATACATCACAGTCGGTCGTTTTTCTTATCGATTCGGTTGTTTTTTTAAACGAATTAGGCGTTTTTTATGGTTTTCTTACTTAACTAAAAATAATTATTGAATTATTTTAAGTTACCTAACCAAAGTTCACCGGTTCACACTAGCAACGTTTGTGTACATAGATCAGAGTCGGTTGTTTTTCTTATCGAATTGGTTGTTTTTTTCGTCGTTTTTTATTTTTTTCATGCTGAACTATAAATAATTCAATACTAACTTAAAATAATTCAATCATTATATCAAGTTACCTAACCAAAGTTCAACGGTTCACACTAGCAACGGTCGTGGACATAGATCACAGTCGGTCGTTTTTCTTTTCGATTTGGTTTTTTTTAATCGTTTCTCTTATAGAATTGGTCGTTTTTTTAATCAAATTAGCCGTTTTTTATTTTTTTCTTGCTTAACTAAAAATAATTCAATACTAACTTAAAATAATTCAATAATTATTTCAAGTTACCTAACCAAAGTTCACCGGTTCACACTAGCAACGATCGTGTACATAGATCATAATCGACCGTTTTTCGTGCCCATGAGACTGGTTTCACTTTAGCACAATGAAAATCACCCGGTTGAGATGCTATTGTTTCATTTACGTAATTACTTAGTATGCGGTGTTGGATTGTAAAAACAATGATTTGTTAATTATGTGCTGATTGCATTGACATAATGATATGTCGCTAAAATTTAAAGAAAGATAGGGTTTGAAGGTAGAAACCTTTGTGGTTCCGGCGGCACCACCACTACATCTATTTTTGTCTAATAACAGCAGTGTTAAGCGCTGCTGTGTTCTGGTTTGAAGGGTGTGGTAACGGAGACACACTTTTCCGAGGCGTTTCAGCTTAGCCCTCAAGGATTGTGTCGCATTTATGGCTGATCTCAGGTAGGAATTTTATCTTATGGGATTGATTACAAAAGTCCATAGGAAGCAGTAGACACTTACCATCAGGTGGACTATATGCTTGTCTGCTACTTCGAGATTATAAAAATGGTTTATAAGGTGGTAGAACCAGTAAACTGCAGTAAGGAGCGCCAGATCTATTTCTAGTTGAAGCAGTTCTGCGATTCGAAGGAAGGATATAGTTTTTTTTTCATATTCATATTCATATTCATTTATTTGCTGTTAAATGTGGTACAATCTGGGTTGGTAGGAATATTAACAATTTTCTCACACTTAGCTTCAGGGAAGCATGCAAAATTTTAAAAATACATTATAATTATATTAATATTGATTACATTACATTTGATTATACAATCTGGGTTATAACATTTACTTCATGATAACAATTATTAAATTTATATTTTAGCATTAATTTAGTACATATTTGATCATAATTAAAGTCTATAATGTCAATAACATATGTCATGTCAATAATGTAATCACAATGTCAATAATAGTTACCGGCTGACTTTCAGGTGAGACGACTATCTTAGTCCTCAGGAGTTGCAACGCGTCTGTGATCGGCACCGCTGCCTCACGGCAGCTCACAACACCGGTGGGCAGTGAACCCACTGAGGAGATTGCCCGGGTAAGGAGGGATCCCTCGAGGCCCGTAGACCCTGCGCCAAGCGGCGAAGTCACGCCGCGGCATAGGACGACCGCTTTGATTGACTGTGATCGGCTTCAGGTAGAACCTGTCCTATATGGAGTTGGTTATAGTTAATGGGTGACACTGTCCACTTACTTTATAGTAATGTATACCTTTATAGAAATGCGGCACAAAAAATATGGTGTAATTGCACGCCCCATTTTTTGTTAAGCTTATTAAAAATGTGTTATTGTTATACGATACTTCTGGTATTATGTACCTATAAAACCTGTGGCCGATCTCAGATAGGAATGTAATCCTTATCTGGGGTTGATATCAGATGTCCATGAGCGGCAGTAGCCACTTACCATCAGACGACTTATTCCTATATTACAAAAAGAAAATCGTCATTTCGATATCTGGTTGGTATATGAACCCGGACCCTTGCGTAGGTATGTACAAAAAAAGCAAATAAAAAGAGCATTTAATCTTTACGCATATAACTTATGTAACTTATGTGTACTGAATAGTAATTGAACAATATTTACTCAACGATATCTTCGTGGTTCTTATTAAAGTAACGATATAGATTCTAGCTGCGTCACTTCCGTTACGATCTTCAAAATCAGGTCATATTGATCAGTCAACAGAGGTTCTCAAACTTACTTCGTCTATCGTCCACTTTTAGAATCAATGGTTCCATAATCTATAAAAATGGTGGTTGAAAATAATTAGAATTTCCTATAAAAATATTTTATTTATTTAAATAATTTTAAATAAATATTGATTAAAAACTAAAAACCATGCTAAAATTCATCGCATAAGGAAATTCGTCAATGCTGATCGCTGACGATCCTGATGAGGATAATGGGAGTCACCGGTTCTTCATGATTGTTCAAAATTTTATATTAATCGGATCGTTCAAAATGGGTAAAAATCGAGTTTAAAGATTCCGTTACATACATACCGGTCAAGCTACTAAAAGCGTGGTAAAAAGCATACGAGCATCAAGTATACCAGATAATAAATGCCTACTGCAGTCCACCGAAATCTGTAATCAACCCCAGAGAAGATTAGATTCCTACCAAAGATCTGCCATAGATGAGCCGCTACCACTGAGGACTAAGTAGGAATACCTCGAAAAAGTCTGTCTCCCTTACCACACCCCTCAAACCGGAACACAGCAGCGCCTAACACTACTGTTATTAGACAGAAATAGGTGTAGCGGTGGTGTCACCGGAATCGAACCACAAAGGGTTCTACCACCTTGAATTAATTATAACATCGAAAAAGCAAACCACCATCCGGTTTACCTGACGGTGAGTGGCTACTGCCGCTCATGGTCATCTGTAATCGACCCCAGATAAGATTAGATTCCTTTTTTTTAACGAGAGGGAAACCTTCAAAAGGTACCCGATGGCGTGGGAGCGACACGGGGTTATGTGGGATTCTTACCGCACTAAAACCCGGTGGCCGTCCTCGGCGCTGGGTAGAGGGCTCCGGGATCTCCAAAGAAACGCAACCGGAGTCCTCTTAGCGCGTTGCCCCGTCGGGCTCCGCCCAGGTGAACTTGACGCTCGCCACACCGTCTGGTCTGTACGACGGTATGCGACCACACATACAGCCGTCTTTCCCGGGGTCGCTGACCGGGCGGTTCGAGCGGGACCTGAGTAAGAGTGGGATCTCTTGCAAGATTAGATTCCTACCAAAAATAATAATTTTCAATAATGATTAATGGCAATATACACAGTGTATACACTCCTTTACAGAATGAGTTGGCACTTCCTCGTGCAATACTGATAGGTTTCGGTGTTACATGAATCTATTATTATACATATATGTATATTATATTACAGAAGTTACACAATCTGTTAGATTCGCGTTCTATTAACCTTGATTCAATATTTGGGTGAAGAGGCTTAATATTTTATGTATTTATTTGATATAGAGTGGAGTAGTGATACTTTCACGCGTAGAGTCCTGAGTTCGAATCCCAGAGACGCATTTTTGATTTTCCTCTAATTTGAATTTGGCATAATGTTTTAAAAGTGGGTAATTGATAGTTCAAGTTTTAGTGCAATTAACTTTTGTATAGAATTAATTGTAATTTTTTTTATGTTTTGACAATTGATGTTGACGTATATTTTTTTTTATTTATTTATTGTCAATTACATAGTAAATTATTTACAATATTAACCTAATAAAAATACAAAAATGATAAATAAAACAAGTTTTAAAATAGTTATGAAAAATATATATATAACTAGATGACCCGGTGAACTTCGTACCACCTAATTATGAGTGACTATCTGTACCTCGTGGTTTCACTCGTGTAATTTATGTATTATGTCCATAAACTACTGGTAAATATTAGGAAATGGCCACAGGAGAACAGGAAAATAAAAAATACAATTAAATAAAATTCACTCTACCTCTCTGCACTCTGTTATTTTTTTACCGACTTCAAAAAGGAGGTGGTTATCAATTCGGCCGGTATCTTTTTTTTATGTATGTACACGAATTACTCCGCCGTTAGTGAACCGATTTTAATAATTATTTTTTTATTGTGTTATTTTTTATTGTAAGTTCTAATGAAATTACAAAGTCAGTTCATCATTGACTATTTAAGGGTCTGATAATGTGGCTCGGAGACAAAATATGTAACTCCTCAACCGGTGGGAATAATTGAGTCGTGTTTGAAGATATTTAGTGTAGGAGGTTCTAATGAAATTGTAAATCATTGACTATTTAGTTAGGTTAGGTTGGAACACATAAGACAATATAAAACTAAGCGGGCAGGGCGCGGCAGCGCCCTGCGAGCGGGCGGTTCCAATCAATGTAAATTCAGACCGTACCTTAATTCATGATCACGTTTATACAATTTTATATTGTATTAATATAAATGTTATTATGTCATCACTAAAAAGGGTAAAAAAAAATTTAACAAAAAATACAACCGACTTCTATGTCACTACATAGTAAAAAATAATTCAAATAAATGTTGGTTTAGTACATATTTCTGAAGTCGGCGCTCAATATATTTCGTTCGAATTATTTTTTACTTTGTAGTGACATAGAAGTCGGTTGTATTTTTTGTTATTTTTTTACAAACACGCGAAAAGAAGTACCTATAACTTCAATAACGGTTTTTTTTAAAGAAAGTTTATTTACTTATAGTACTCTAATCGGGTTGTTGAATAGCTAAAATGCTGAAACAGGTGTGTAAATAGAAAGGCGATTTATAACAGTCTTAAGGGTTGATCTAAAAAACAAACAGTGACTCAGATGCTTCATTATGTCTTATGATAATTTTCTTAGTGCTCCAAATTAACGGATATTAAATTAAAGTTCCATACCCGATTAAACGACCCTAAAGGTTGATTTTCCAAAAACGGCGAAAAATGTGTTCTATTATTTTGAATCAAAAAGCTAAATTCCAATTTTCATAGACTTTGCTTCAAAATCTGCCGATTTCTAAACGAAGTGTCTTCTAAAGCCAAATGCAAATTTTTACAGTTTTTGTTTCCAAATTAACGGATTTTAATATAAAATTCCAACCCCTACTTAACCAACTTAAGGGTTGATTTTGCAAATATCGTAAAATAGATATTTAATTACTTTCTATCGAAATCCTATCAAATACCAATTTTCATATAGATTTGCATCAAAACTGGGGGACTTTAATACAAACTTTCAACTCTTATTTATTCACGGAAACGCGGTCGAACAGGATAAAAAGTATCCTATGTCCGTCTCCTGGTTCTAAGCTACCTCTCCACCAATTTTCAGCCAAATTGGTTCAGCCGTTGTTGAGTTATAAAATGCTTCACGAAAACGCGGTCGAACGGGATAAAAAGTATCCTATGTCCTTTTCCTGCTTCTAAGCTACCTCTCGATTAATTTTCAGTCAAATTGGTTCAGCCGTTCTTGAGTTATAAAATGACTTCACGGAAACGCGGTCGAACGGGATAAAAAGTATCCTATGTCCGTTTCCTGGTTCTAATCTACCTCTTTACCAATTTTCAGCTAAATCGGTTCAACCGTTCTTGAGTTATAAAATGACTTCAAGGAAACGCGGTCGAACGGGATAAAAAGTATCCTAGGTCCGTCTCCTGGTTCTAAGCTACCTCTCCACCAATTTTCAGCCAAATCGGTTCAGCCGTTCTTGAGTTATAAGTGGAGTAACTAACACGACTTTCTTTTATATATATAGATAAGCTTTATCTAAATTGCTGTTCCTTGGTAGAGTCCCCAAAACGCTGGCGACATTACCTCGTTGAAAAGCTAATAATAATTAACTTGTAATTTCCAACAAAAAATAAGAGGACATTGTAAACCGATATTATACTAAGATTACCTCATTTAATAGGTACCTTATTTTATCAAATAAAAAATATTCTATTGTATTCATAGATTGTATTCTAAACAATACAACAAAAATAGTACATGTTAGTACGGTACTTTAAAAAAATCTTTTTATGTCGTGCATCTTATACTGATTATAAAAATATATTAAATACATATTTTCGTACTATTTGTAAAATCTTTCAGCTTTTCTGATATTTAGAAAAAATTCTTATTATATTACTATTTACTTGAATGAATGTAACTAAAAATTAACTAAATAATATTAATCTATAATGTAACAACAAAATACTTTAATAAAAAAAATATGTTAGAAATATAATTTTGTCCATCAATTTGTTAAATTGTTTGAAATAATCTTATAAAGAAAGTTTACAATAATTTCAAATTAGAAGCCAACCGGCTCGTTGGTCTAGGGGTATGATTTTCGCTTAGGGTGCGAGAGGTCCCGGGTTCAAATCCCGGACGAGCCCAATCCCTTTTTTGCTTTAATTTTATTAACATAGTAAATAATGTGCCTATTCATTATATTTTTTTTTTATATTTGTTATGATTATTGATGATTATGACTTTATAATGTCAAGATTTTTTATTTAAGAAAAAACAAGGACAAAAATGTATAAAAAGTTTTCAAAAATATTATTATTTTAAAAATATTTCATTTTTTATACCTACCTAAATCATTGCAATGATTTTCGACAATGTAATATTTTCATTCTTCGTATATTTTTAGTAAACATATTTAACATAAGTTAAGAATTTCATTTAACCTTAGCTTACATGTCATTATAGTTATAAATAGTAACCTATAATTAAATATAAATCAAAAATAAATAAATAATTAGCACCATAGATTAGTATAATTAGATACTAATCTATGATTAGCACAAGAATCTCATTCAAGATGAATTCACTATCTGTGGCGCCATCTAGTTCCTGAATCGCGAGTTTATGTTCTAATTCTGTAGTTTCGAAATGTGCCTATAGATGGCGTTCATCTCCTATGACGTGTGCGCATACATTTACTCAGCTTTGTGCAAAAGGAAGCATATTTGTATTGTTTTTTTTTTTTTTTAATAAATTATTTAATTGATCTAATTATTATTGTATTTATGACTTAATTTAAAATAATAAGACAATGTAGGTGTTAACTGTAGTGATGCAGTATTGTAGTTTTATTAAGAAACAAACTTTCATTCTCCATAAGAGGGAAATATTTAAAAAAAATGCCCATATAATTATAATGTTTACGTTACATAAAAAATCCTGCACAAAATTTCATAATCTAGATTCTAGACCTAGATTTGAGCTGTAAGTTGTTTGATATAGTTTTATTATGTACATATTTACTAGTCATTTAAGTAGTCCACTATTTAATACTGTCGTAAATATAATAAAAACGTTATATATTAAACAATCTACTTAATGGCAGGCGTAAGAGAAATTTGTTACGAGAGCAAATATCAATGAATAATCAAAATTTACTATGATGGTGTCGTAACAGTTATTACGAAATAAAGATTACAAAGCAAAATTCATTATATTACATAGTGCACATAGAAGCAAGTTAAATGCCTTTTTTTTAACAGAATTAGGAAACGAGCATGCAGTCCATCTGAGGTTAAGTGGCTACTGCTGCATTTATATCTACATAATAAATCCCAGATAGGTAGAGTTCTGATGACAATGTTTTGCTACGAATGTAAAGTAAAATAAAATGTATAGAATAACTGCTTAGTTATTTTTCATCGTTATTATTATTAAATCTATCCAAAGTTTTGCCTATCTACGATCTAAGTTTGGCAATTGTTGCTTATTAAAAACTTTTTTTTTATCTTTGCTATACATAAAAAAATAGATGCAAAAAAGATTGAAATTGTATAATTTCTAGTAGGCAGCAATTGTCTAATGGCGATTTTTGGTAAGCAAAAAATTAGATTGAATATAAATAACGGGGTAATGTTTATTAAATATAAATACTATAATCAAGTTAATTACAAAGTTTATTTCAACTACAAAGAATTATATATTGAGACTGTAAATAGTTAAATACTAGACATAAAGTAATCATCAGATGGACACGGATCATTAGAATCTATCGGCTTGTACCTATAGATCTTCCCTTTGGTCCCAACGACGATATTATTCCTGAAATCGAACGCCATTCCCGTAATCTTGAAGCCGAGTCTTCCTATTTTCGTTGGTAGAATACTCTTAGTATTCAACTTGAACATTGATCCTTTAACAGCCACGATTGCTTCATCATTATTACTCAATTGCAGTATAAATTTCAATTCTCTAGTAAATCCTTTATATTGAACGGGTTCGTATAAGTCGACTGATAGGAAATACAGTCTTCCATCAACAAATTCGTAAAACGCATTTCCTTGGGGATCCAAAACAAAATTATAAGCCTTGGGAACTTTATCGAAACGTTTCACAGCTGCTGACCCGTTGATAAATTTGAAAATTTCATGATTAGATCCAGTTGTTATATACATTTGATTGTCAGTTTTGTCAATGAATATGTTTCGTACATCATCATCTCCTATTGGCCTCTCTGTGTTAATTTCCGATCTGGAATAATCATAAGTTACTAGTCCTTGATTGGTTCCGATATAAATGATATTATTCACGCTGTCTATACCAACACATTGGCCTATTATGTCATCAGATATAAGGAGTTCTTTAACTCCGAGGGATCCGTGACGTAGAAGATAGATCCCTTTGGTATAGTTCCGTTTATTTAACATAAAGAATATATTCTCTGTTTTGGGGTCTATCACGATACCTGTAGGATACCCATCAATGGTTGCTAGGAGATGTCGTTTGTAGAACTCGTCGCCGATTTTAATCCTTTCACATTTCTCTCCATTAACGTTGATGAAGAGAGTTGTGAAGTAAATGGCAATTATCTTTTTTAGGGCTCGCATGGTAGACTCATGACAAATAACCTGAAAAAAGATTTGAAGCATTTAAATAGTTGTACATCAAAATAAAACAGAAATCCGTCATAACGCAGAGTTCTAAAATATACCGGTGTTCAGTGTGTAAAGCAAGGTACATTAATACGATCAATTAACAAGTGGGCTACATGATCTTTGTTGCATGCATTCCAAAAAATGAAAGAAGAAAAATGGATTTAAATTTGAAGTAGATAAAACATTTCTCTCTAATATTGAGAAGTTTGTCGCAACGCATCAAATAATTAGGTACGTGTTTCTCACCACACCCTTAAAACCAGTACCTATTCATCAAGGACAATTATATTTATAAGAGTTTCATCTACAACTACTTGTATTATTTAAAAAGTACTCTCTAACTTTTTTTTTTATTTTAAAATACTACTGCTTTTTTCATGACGTGTTTATTTACTTTATCAATGGCCTTTTTAATGCTCGCAATAATATTCACAATAATAAAATCAAAAAAATATTTCGTTGTTGTTAGGTTTAATTTTTAGTCGGATTTTTTTATATAAGTCTTAGTTGTCTTTAACATTAACTCCTTTGTTTTTGTTTTAATATTTCTAATATAGAGTTAAGAAAATATGTATAAATACAAACCAAAGCTAAGGACTGTAAAAAGGGTCTGAAATAAAGAATAAAAATCTCTTATATATAAAATTCTCCTGTCACAAAGTTATTTACCGTACTCCTCCGAAACGGCTTTATCGAATTTCACCAAATTACATATGCATATTCAGTAGGTCTGGGAATCGGCTGCTATCTATTTTTTATACCCCTAAGTGATATGCGTTGCTCACCCTTAACATTTTTTTATTTATATGGCAACACAACGTTTGCCGGGTAGCTAGTTTTTACTTATATAACATTTTAAAAAGAAAGTTATTAACAAAAACTATGTAGGATATCACCCAAAACTAAAAAAAATAGACTTATAACGCTGTAGTAAAAAAATAATGCCCGAATTTACTGAAAAATAGTTATGACATACCTTCAGTGTTTCCAGTTCAATCGCCTTGCAAATCTATCTGCTTTCGTTCTATCGCTTCTTTATAAAACATTGCCATTGTGTCATGTTACCTGGCTGTTTATAAACTTTACTGCACGACTAGTTCACGTGTTATACATGCTGATGTTTTTATGTAAATTAGTTTTTTGTGTATTTTTTTTAGTTATTTGTAAGTTATAGGAGTAGCAAATGAATGTGCAATATATCTGATGGTGCTGAGTGGCTCCTCCTGTGGATATCTGTAATCAACTCCAGATAGGATTAGATATGACCTGAGGTCGGCCACAGATGCGCCGCTACCCCTGAGTAGTCCTCAGGGCGCGGCGCCTCAGAAAAGTATGTCTCCCTTACCACACCCTTCAAACCGGAACACAACAGCGCCTAACACTGCTGTTATTAGGTATAAAGAGGTATGGCGGTGGTGCCGCCGGAGTAATCTGTAAGAAACTCCATGTAGAACTTCTAATTTTACTCACTCTCGAAGATAATCGCTTCATATAAGTCAGTCGATTCATCCACTCCTTCTGTTACACGGTTATAGTCCACGCCAAACTGCTAGTCCGCTCCGAATATAGAAACGAGTCGCGTCGTAATAGCAAATTGATATTAGCCAGACGAAGACAGCGCGGGGCCCCCGGCACCCGTTGCCCGCTCTCGCCCACAAGTACATAGCTGCGTTAGTGTGCCCTTACGTTATGGAGTAGGCATATGCTAACTAAACCTGGGGGGCTACTACCATCTCTTAGAACAATATTATTTTAATCATACTTTTATTTTTTTGCAGGAAATTTAACTTTTTAAGCAAAATATGACAATTTTAGTTAGTTTTATGCAATGGATAAGCGAAAAATCATTAAGGGTTTAAGTTCGTTCAACTGTTTATGACGGAATATTTTACTGTTTTAAGGAGGAAATCAAACTTTCCTCAACTATGTTGATTTTTAAAAGATGGCGGCCCCCTGCGCGCAACAACTTCAAAGCGGACTAGAAGTTTGGCGCACACATGATTATTTACCCTTAACAACTGATATGATTAGTGTATTTTAGGTTATTCACAAATGCGTTACTGAGTACTAATTTGTGACGCCTCGTAAGTTAATCTGTTGTCTATTGTTGTTATAGGTCAGCGTTCTACTTCAAGTTGATAACAGATGTGTGCCAACTGTAGGACACAGTTAAAATGTTTTGTGTAGGTAAGAGCCTCTTTACGCTTCAAATCATTGCTATTACCTATAACGAAAAAGTAGAGTTTATAATATATCACTTTTATTTTATTACTATTTTTTTATTTTTTTATTTGCTCATCTATCTCATATTTTCTTTTTTTTATTATTATATTGTAGTGCCACTACGAAATAAATGTTTCTTTCTTTCTAGTTCTACCACCTTTCAACTGTTTTTTTTTTATATATTTAAAATACAGACGATACTCTTAGTATGACTTTTTACGTTTTTACAAAAAATACCGTTTTTGTATTTGTTTACGTATTTGCCCATATATTTCCAATCAGCGCCCCTAGCGGACTGTATCAGAATTGATTGGAAATGTATGGGAAATACGTAAACATATACATAAACAGTCATTTTTGTAAAAACGTAAAAACTCATACTAAGGGTACTGTAATCCACCTAGTGGTTGGTGGCTAAAATTCATATACATCTGGAATCAACCCCACATAGGATTAGTGTCTTCCCTTTTTTTTTTTTTTTTTTGTTTTGTTTAAGAGGGGGAAACCTTCAAAAGGTACCCGGTGTCGTGGGAGCGACGTAGGGTTATGTGGGATTCTTACCGCACTAAAACCCCCCCGGTGGCCGTCCTCGGCGCTGCATAGAGCGCTCCGGGATCTCCTAAGGAACGCAACCGGAGCCCTCTTAGCGCGTTGCCCCGTCGGGCTCCGCCCAGGTGAGCTTGGCGCTCGCCACACCGTCTGGTGCGTACGACGGTATGCGACCACACATACCGCCGTCCTTCCCGGGGCCGCTGGCTGGGCGGTTTGAGCTCCCACTCTTGCCACCCGCAACCCCGGAAGCCCCCTTTTAGTCGCCTCTTACGACAGGCAGGAGATACCGTAGTCCTATGCTACTCCCGAAACTACAGGGACGCCGCGCCGATGGGCGTTATATACGCCCGCGGCGACTCCTCCTCCGAGCGGGTTCAGCGCGCTCCCTAGCTCTCTCGGCGTCTTCCTTTGCGGACATTACTATGTCGCAGAAGGTGTCTTCCCTGTGTCGACCATAGTACTTATCTCTGAGGATTACTTGAAACGCCTCTGATACATATGTGGCTTTATTACATCAAACTACAACATTTTTGAAGGTGGTAGAACCCCTTGTGGTTCAACTCCGAAGGCACTACCAGCACACCTATTTCTAGCTAATAACAGCAGTGTTAGGCGCTGCCGTGTTCCGTTTTGAAGGGTGTAGTAAGGGACTTTTCCGAGGTGTTCCAGCTTGGTCCTCAGGGGTAGCGGCGTATCTGTGGCCGACCTCAGGCAGGAATATCTAATCCTATCTGGAGTTGATTACAGATATCCATGGGCGGCAATAGCCACTTACCATCAGGTGGGCTGCATGCTCGTCTGTTACTTTTATTTTATATAAAAAAAAAACAAATTACATATATGGATAAGCCATAAACTGTTGCCAATTTCAGGGTCAGGTTGATACATTTTCAAAAATACAGGTTCGATAACAGCGCACACAACACAACAGCGCCTAATACTGCTGTTATTAGGCAGAAATAAGTGTGGCGGTGGTGCTGCCGGAGTCAAACCACAAAGGGTTCTACCACCTTCAAAAAAAGTTCTCAAAAAAGGAAAATTAATATGGTAACAACAATAAAAGTATGGGTTAAACCGAAATTATTAGATTTTGAACATCCTGTACGTAGGGAATGATAGATTAAATCAATGATGTAAGTTGAATAATTTTGCCTCATAAATAAACAATAAGGGCTCTCTATTCATTCACACGTGAATCCTGTAGCCCTAAAGAACGTCTACTCTAGAAAAAACGAAATCGAGAAGTAAGTAAAAAATCAATTTTTGTACATTTTTTTAATATTAGAAGATTTTTAAAAATATGAAAAGTAGCAATACAGAGATACAATAACTTGATGGTGAGTTACTTCCGCACATTAATATGGATAGCTGGTGTTCTACCTGAAGCCGATTACAGATGCGTTACCGCTTTTGATAACTAAGGTGGGAAAATGTGTGTGAGAGCCCTTATCAGTATTCCAAACAGAATGCAGCAGAATTATCTGGTGCATTCGACTCCGTCGGAACCACCGCTGTACCTATTTCTGCCTAATAACAGCAATGTTCAGCGCTGCTGTGCTCTGGTTTGAAGGGTGTGGTAAAAGGATACTTACCTGAGATGTTCCAAATTGATCCTTAGGGGTAGCGACGCATCTGTGGTCAACTTCAGGTAAGTATCTGGACTACATGAAGTTGACCACAGATGCGGTAGGTATCTAGATACCCACTGATGATAAGTGGCTAGAGTCGCCCACGGACATCTGTAATCATCCCAGATAGGCTTAGATTCCTACCTGAGGTCGGCCACAGAAGCGCCGCTACCCCTGTGGATTAAGCTGGAATGCATCGATAAAGTATGTCTCCCTTACCGCACCCTTTAAACCAGAACACAGCAGCATTTAACACTGCTGTTATGAGGCAGAAATAGGTGTGGCGGTGGTGCCGCCGGAGTCGAACAAAGAGTTCACGAATGTAGAGGTGAGTATAATGTTACGTATTTTATGATAAAGAAAGAATGAAGAAAAGAATCTGATAGATTGTGGTATGAAAAATATGTACTCAGTTTTACTATTTCGATAAATATAAACACAAAACATTAAATAACTCAAGTGAAACCGCTAAACTAACTTTCCTTTTCATTAAAATATAATAAAAATCGCGAAGAAAATATAATATAACATACCTAACTTCATTATAGTAATCGTAAAAACACTCCTTTATTAGTTTAGAACCAGTGAAAGAGACAAAAACATTTGTTTATAAACTGAAAGTCAATTTATTCGTAATTATTCACACTGAGCGCCATTGAACTGATAAATTATGCCTCTAGTCGATAAAAATAAATCATCACCGTTTAACACAATACCTGATGGCACGAAATCTAGACTCATCAACTTCTTTGGGATTAGACTATCTGGTCTTAGCCAATATAAGCCGTCATTTGCCGCTAGTATCACCCTATTATTTTCGTCTACCGTCATCGCTCTAGCCGCATTTTTAGCGATACCAACAAACTCTATAGGTTCTTGGAAGTCTTTCAGCATCATTTTCACGTATTTTGAATCACATTCGTAATAAACATTCTCTTCAGCGTCCACAGCAAGAACGAATGCGCACGGTACATATTCTAACTTCTTTTTCTCATTTTTATTCACATCGATGACGTAGACTTCGTTATCCGGATAGAACACAGCGTAAAGATTGTCGTTGTGTGCGGGTTTGTAAAGCTGGACTATGTCTTCGTCTTTGAGACTGAAGAAACTAGCTTCATCTGATCCGTTTAACACATTAAGTCCTGTATCACTTGCGATGTAAACTCGGTCGTTTTTCACGTCATATGCTGCTGCTTGGCCGTTGACATTATCAATCTTCCTAGGTTCTCCATTCCTTAGAACATACTGATCCATTCTCGTTTGTACGTTGTCATTCAACAATGTATCGAGGTCTATTAATGTGAAAAACAGGTCTTTGGTTTTCGGATTGTAAGCTAGATTTGAAGGCAGGCCTTTGATAGTCAGAATGGAGGTTCTTGTGTACCGGAATCCATCGTAGATATAAGAACAGTTGTTCGCGTATGTTGCAGTAACTAATAGTAATATGAGTGGCAGCATCGCGAAGCTCTGGAAAGAAGAGAATAGTGGCTTAATAAAGAGATTAAAGTAGGAAACTATCTTTGGACATCTGTCATCGACGTATTACTGTCCCGCTCTGAAAATGAAAATGTTTTTAGACATAGTCAACCGCGCTGGCCAAGTTTTTTTTAAATATAGGAATACCAGACGAGTATGCAGTCCACTTGATGTTAACAACGCCAGCTATGATTAGATTCCTACCTGTAGCACTACCATGAGTTGGCATAGAAACGCCACTATAGAAATTGTAAATAGAAAACTATTGTCATTTTGCTAGTGAATAACATAACTACTATCGTTACGGTATTTCTTGACAACGTCTGTCAAATTAATGACTCATGGGACCGAATTTGTATGGCAATGCAATAGATCATAATGACATTCGCTAGCGATTTGATTTCGATAGGTATTTTACGTTACGAGTGGCTCACACTACGGAATTTAGTTCTACGAGTAACCACCAGAGGCGCTGTACAATTTTTCATACATTTATTTTACGCAGTCGCTAGCGAGTAATACTTTTGTAAACTCATGGTAGTGCTACTGAGGTCAGCAGTCACAGATGCGCTGCTACACCTGAGTACTAAGCTGGAATGCCTCAGAAAAGTATGTCACCCGTACCCTTTACATAATTGATTTTGCACGTTAGTTATAACATTATGCATTATACAAATATACATATTACCGAATGTCTATTTACCTACGGAGTAATATCGATATGTCTCGAATTTATCTTAAATACTATCTAAACTAAGCAAAAAATAAAGTTAGAACGTTCGTTGTATTTAAATCAAATTTAAGTTACGAGTTACGTTTGTTTGAATAATAGACATTGGAAATTTAATGTTAGGTGAAATATAGCGTTCTTTATGTTTTAAGTGTAAAATCATGTTTAACCTATAGTCAGAAAATTAAAAATATTCGATTAGTGAAATTCCATTCAACATAATATATTGGGCATTAAATAAAAACAAGATAAAATGACTTAAGTAGCGACCTCTTCTAGAAAACAATAACATATAGATTTTTTGTAAGTTTAATGCAACTGATTTTACATCTTAGCTAACGGATATTTTACCTATTACAACATAAAATTAGAGAAATAAAACCCACCGAGGAATAAAAATACTGGAAAGTGTTTGCGTACGAATTTAACAACTATTAAAATTAAAAAATAAACGAGGATTACCTATGTGTTACATTTAAAATTTCTATAGGTTTATATAATTCACATGGAAATGGAAATGTCAATATTTTTATTTAATTACTGCGTGTCATTTAATTCTGCGTAATTGCAAAAACAAATTAAGAATATAAGACTAAAAACACTGTAAGTAAGAGACAATTTCGAAGCCAATTTATGTTAAAAATAATCATATTTCGGTTTTAAAGAACTTGTAAGTCGTAGTTAAATTCACTATCAGACGTAATAAAGCCATAGATTAGTAAAGATACTTCGCCGCTGAAATTGAATCAAGCCACAAACGGCTTATTTTAGTAAGTTCTTTTTTTGAATTCTTGATAAATAAAAACATTTTTAGAGAAAATTTACGAATAAATAACTAATATTGCGTAATTTACGTAATAAATAAATAATTATTTCAAATATTTTAGGGACATTTTAGCACGGAGGCGTGGCAAAACTTTTTTACGCAACTATTTCAATTCTCAAAACTGGGTACATTTTCTTGTTATAAAGCAAATAATTAGGGATATATTGCAAAATACTTACATTACTGTGGACACAACCGAACGCACACTTTCGATTAATTCACGTGTTTAACTGACTATAGATGCTTCACTAGAAAACGATTTATTCGAGTTGAACGAACCTATATCTAAATGGGGCGAATACATAAAATATCAACGAAATAACCGAAACATAATTTAATAATAATGGAATGGCGTTTGATAACTTATCGGACGGAGACTTTGGGGTAGAAATGGTCCATTTCGAACCCAATCATGTAGTAAATGAAACTTTACAGTCCAATAACCCTGTTATATCTGGTTCAGTAGGAAGGAAGGAAACCACTGTTCGTTTCCACTTTTTAACATATATTATGAAATTAATTTCATTTTCGTTTAACTTTGTTTTGGTTAATTTATTTCGACAGAGATTTTTAAACAAACAGTTTTTATGAAATAAGTAATAATGTAAATAAATGAGTTATTAAAGATAAATATCTAAATATAAAATTCTCGTGACAATGTTAGTTACCGTACTCCTCCGCAACGGCTTTACCGATTTTCACCAAATTTTATATGCATATTCAGTAGGTCTGAGAATCGGCTACTATCTATTTTTCATACCCCTAAGTGATAAGGGTTGTTCACCATTAACATTTTTTTATTTATATGGCAACACAACGTTTGCTGGGCCGTCAGCTAGTTAAAATCCAAGTTTTTTTCGCATACAAGTAGTTTGTTTTAAATATTAATGTAAATATAGGCAATAACTATTGAAAATCACTGTCAATAGTATTTCTGTATTATAACAACGGTTTAAAGTGCTTATGCTGATTGAAGGGCGACAATTAAGGTGTCCTAACTTAGTTCTCAAGAGTCTGCATCTGTCAATAAATACGATTCCTATCCTATCTGAGGTTGATAATAGATGTTCATGGCAATGAAATCTTCTTCGCTATGTATTTATACAGCTGTGAACTCACCCCCCTCTCCGCTGTAAAAAATCTAAAAACCATTTTCATTGACCTCTCGCGCATATGACGGTGCATATTACATAGAGGTCTAGCAGAAATACCAGTTACACAATATCGATTTTTATAAATTGCAGCCAAAAAACCTTTTTTGATATGTGGTCTATCAAATTTAAGAGATTTTTTGGATGTTGAACTAGTATTTCTAGACAGGCGCATTTAACCAAAAAAATAAGGATTAATATTTTCAAAGTATAATATGAATATAGATCCAAATTGGATTCGAATTCATTGACTGTATGTTACAGAGTAAAAACTTTATGTGGTAAGGGGGAGATATTGAATTCGAAGCGTTCCTACTTAGACTTAAAGGGACTTAATTTTCTGTAACTTTAATTATAATTGTAAATATTAAAATATAACAATAAATGACTTAAAGGGTGGAAACGTACTTTTTTATTATATAGGAGTAGCAGACAAACATTTTTTTTTTATAATATAGAACTGCCGCCCATGGACATCTGTAATCAACATCACATAGGATTAGATATTCCTACCTGAAGTCGGCCACAGATGCGCCGCTACCCCTGAGGACTAAGCTGGAACGCCTCAGAAAAGTCTGTCTCCCTTACCACACCCTTCAAACCGGAACACAGCAGCGCCTAACACTGCTGTTATTAGGTAGAGTAGGTATAAGGTAGGTAGAAATAGGTGTGGCGGTGGTGCCGCCGGAGTCGAGCCACAAAGGGTTCTACCACCTTCCACTTGTAGCCGACCTTACTTTACAATTACCCGGAGTAGACTTTAGCATTTTACTGCAGGGGCCACTTATTAACAGATTGACTGTATGCTCTAGGGTGGTCTTTAAAAATAAAATTTTTTGAGTCGCCCTAAAAAATCCTTCCTTTTAACGAAAAATGACGGGAGATTTTTTTTAGGTTTAAACAAAATGAACACGTGTCGCCGACCGACTTAAGGTCATTTTAAATTGTTAAATGTTATGTACCGAAAAGTCAACATTTTTTTTGTGCTTATAATTGGGAATAGCTTGATAAATATGAACTTTTCAAAAAATATATAAGAGACCATTTTTTTAGACAATTTAATTACCTACCAAAAAGTCCTTACAAGTTTTTCTCAAATCTTGTACTGTTGAATACTGTAGGAGAAATTTAAAAATAATACAATTTTATTAAAAAAAGTATGCTCGTTTGATAAATAATATGAATATAAAAATCTTTAATAAGAATTCAAAAGGTAGTATGGTTCAATATTGTCTACTCTGGTCCCTTACTTCTCCACTACTACTTTCTCTACTGCCACAAATTTTAGAGGCGATCATTTTATTTTTCAGAAAGGGCCTAGCATCCGTGATCGACTTTAGGTAGATCTCCCATTCTAAGTATATACTTATTTACCTTACTTATACCATATGGAGTTATGAATGGGTCTTTGCGTGGCAGTGACCACATACCACACAAATATACTATATGCCACTTGCTTATTAAATTTTACAACAAAAAAAACAATATCTATGTTATAAAAAATGACGGTGTACAATGGAACCGCGCAACATAGGAACATGCAGTGCGTTCACTCTTTGCGACGGCTCGCGTGATAGGCGCATCATTAATAACTGTATCTATTATATAACACTAACTGTTCGTGCTCTTGAAAAAACAGTTGAAAGATTGATGGCAACTTACAATTTCGTTTGTTTTATTGATTTGTAGTAAATGAGTTTGCACACCGCAATTAAACATGGTAGAATCTATTTCGACTCCGGCGGCATATAGTCACACCTATTCCTACCGCATAACAGCAGTGTTAAATGCTGCTGTGTTCTGGTTTGAAGGGTGTGGTAAAGAGACATACTTTTCCGAGGCGTTCCACCTTAGTCGTCAGGGGTAGCGGCGCATCTGTGGACGACCTCAGGTAGGAATATCTAATCCTATCTGGGTTGTTTACAGATGTCCATGGGCTGCAGTAGCTACTTATCATCAGGTGGACTGCATGCTCGTCTGCTACTCCGATATTATAAAAAAAGAATATTTAAGTCATTAATCATAAAGGGTTCTACCACCTTTCAACCTTCGTTTTCTGTCCTTGTTTCGGTTGGAATCGACACCGTTACTATTTTAGACTTAGAAAAATGTACACATTTATGGAATTTACAGATTTACACACTCATGGAAACATAGGGACGGCCCACATTATGGTAAATTGACCGAAACCTCTTTTGTGACCGAAACTTGGTTGACATCAACACCGAAAATACAGTCGGCACTATTTAAAATGTCTCTTAAAATTCTGATGCATTCTGTATATTATCCAAATAATTATTTATTTATATTAATTACTTAAATAAGTTTTAGTCGTAAGCACCTATATTGAAATGTAACAAAACATTTTATTTTCCAGGACTAATGGAGTCAAAGATGTTATCAAGACTTATCAAGTTATTATTGATAGCACAAATAGCCAAGGGTAATGAATATAGATCAATATTCAGAAAGGAACAAGTGATATTTTCGTCTCCGTTCAACATAACAAGTATTCTAGTACCCGCTGACGGTGTGACGTACATACACGGAGATATATCAGATATTCCTTCAATATTCTTCACTATTGCTGACCCAAGACTAGATGGTGGTAGTTGCATCTATGTTCTTGAAGGTCTTGCAGCCTATGAAGTGATAGAAGGCGGTAGAGACACCACATCTGATTACGGTGTCGACAAAACGATATACTTCGGCGCCAAAAACGGAGTTTACAAATATGACGCTGATAGCTTGTCAGCTAAGAAATTCGGACCATTTCGAGACGATATCATCCAGATACAAAAAGCTAATAACTCTGATATTATATACTTCTTGAATTCGGACAATAAAATGTTTAAGTTAGAGAAGAATGGAACGATAAAGACGAGGATACAAAGCATCGTTTGCGCTACGCAATTCGTTTTGGATACTAATAACAATATATATTATATTGCTTGTGACGACGGTTCTCCACATATAGTTAAATCTGATGGTAAAATTTCTTCGTACATTGCTAGTGTTACGGATGATTTCAAAGAAGTGAAGCTGTTGAGACCGTCATTCGTAATGGATGAATGTGTACCATTTTTCGCTGATGGCACCTTCTATATCTTATACGCGAATGGGACAAGTGATAAGAAGGATCTTTATGTCAGAGAGAGGCCAACAGCGTATAGCGTGGATGCTGCGCTGTACCTTGTAGCGGCTTTGGATGGAAAAATATATGAGTTTAATGTGATGGAGGTGCTCTTAAAATCCATGTTCGGAGTAACCTATCAGTGGCCTAGCGATATTACTAAAATTGTGATGTCCATTATAGAAACGGCTAAAGATGGAATTTTCAAAGATTGGAATACAATTTTGGACAATTGAATTTCTTTTTTATTTTATACTGTTATAGGTAGGTTTTATTTCTACCTAATAACAGCAGTGTTACGCGCTGCTGTGTTCCGTTTTGAAGGGTGTAGTAAGGGAGATATACTTTTCCGAGGCGTTTCAACTTAGTCCTCAAGAGTAGCGGCGCATCTGTGGCCGACCTCAGGTAGGAATATCTAATCCTATCTGGGGTTGATTACAGATGTCCAGTGGCGGCAGTAGCTACTGCTACCGCTCATGCACATCTTAAATCAACCCCACCCCAGTAGCTACTACTGCCGCTCATGCACATCTTAAATCAACCCCAGATACGATTAGATATTACAACCTGAGGTCGGCTATAGGTGTGCCGCTACCCCTAAGGACTAAGCTGAAGTGCCTTGGAAAAGTATGTCTCCCTTACCACACCCTTCAAACCAGAACACAGCAACGCTTAACACTGCTGTTATTACGCAGATTAGGCAGATGCGACAAGCGCTCAAATATCTCTAGGCTGTAGATGTAGCTTCCACAAAGTCGCCAAATCGTCGATCACAGATGTAAGTAGCATGTCTGCTCGGACCCTTAGACTAACCAAAATAATAAAATTGTCCTAGTCATTGTATCTGTATTTTTTGTCTTATTAATGTCTATTTTGTAACTTGTTTTTTAATTATTTTAATTTTAATTGTAAATATCACAATATGATTATAATAAAGCTAAATAATGTTGTTTTATTTATTCATCGTTATTCCTATTATTTTGCTGGATAAGGCTCTGTTCTCAGAAAATAATGGTTAAGGTTTTAACTAGAGATGCGCCGAATATTCGTTTGGTATTCGGGTTTCGGCATCTTTTTTGCTATTTGTATTCGGCCGAATTATTCGGTTTTGGTGCCGAATATATTCGGTTCGAGTATTTCTATTTTCTTGTGTACACAACATGGTACAGGACTAAAACACAAAACTTCTTATGTAAGATTTATGTTATATTATAAGTCAAACTCAAATCATATTAATAATGTGTTGAATAAAGCTAATAAAATAAAGCAATCAAACTTCAAATCAACATTTATTTTGAAACCTCAAGTCAACACATTTATTACTTAATCTATAGATATATAGTCAACATTTATTTTAAACCTTAAACCAGTATTTATTTTTAAAACTCAAATCAACTATTTAAAACTATCACACATAACTGACAAATTGACAATAAAGAAATGGTAAACCGAATAATTCGGCCGATTATTCGGTTCGGTAAAGGTTAAACCGAATATTATTCGGTTATTCGGTGAAACCACTATTCTGCTCATATCTAGTTTTAACCTATCATTCATATTTCTGGGAATATTATAACAAACAAGCGATGATTGTTCTTGTACTTGTTGATAATTAATATGTAATATCTGTTCAATAATAATTTTAATGGTCATAAAGATAGATATCGCACAATATTGGCGCTTCAATGGAACGACACCGGGACGACACGGCAACGGCGCCACAGACGTAATAAGTAAATGGAGGACGCAAGAATACTTTGCGTACCAAAAGGCTACAATAACAAATTGTACAATTTTGGAATAAAACTATTTAAATAGCATCAGAGAATTATTCGCTAAATCGATTCATTGCTGAATATAGATAAAAGGTTTCGATTCATCTATCTATTTCTTTTGTTTTTATTTATCTCAAATATATATTCCTTGTACTTATTATTCCTTATTCTTTATTAGGTCACCAGAGAATTACTTAAAAAAACGAGTCCCTGGAAAATATAGCTTATGGTATAAGCATCGAATGCAAGGGTTTATTAAAAAAAAAAAAAAACATAAATGGTGTCAATAAAAACTGTTTTTTTTTTATTTTTTCACATAAATTTGCTATATAATCTATACATTTAAATAAAATTGTAATGCCTGTTTTTAATATTGATATAACAGCTTTTTACTACGTGTATATGAATATACTCGTACATACGGTACATAGTAGTACATACACCAAAAAAACGTTTTTTTTTTTCTGTCTGTTTGTCTGTCTGTTTGTTGTTTGTCTGGTTATTCTCTGAAATGACTGGACCGATTTTGACGGGACTTTTATTGGCAGGTAGCTGATGTAGTAAGGAGTGACATAGGCTACTTGTATTTTAGAACTAGCTGTGCCTCTGTTTCTTTTTAACGCTGGTGAAACCGCGGGGCACAGCTAGTATTAAATACCTAGGTATAACCTTTCACCGAGTACCTACTCGAAGTATCGACCTAAAATGACCCTCTGAGAGGATTCACGTGCCCAGCAGTGGGACAGATTTATGATGTAAACAAATTATTTTTATATCACGGCGTGCGTAAATTGACGTTTTACGCACGCTTCGCGTGCGCAAAACCCCCATTTCCGACCCCGTAATATAATAGTACATTACGATACGAGGACGAAAAATTTTTTTCTGACAAGTGTGTGATTGCAGTCCTCGCCTGCGGCTCGGCCTGCAAACTCACACTTGTCAGAAAAAAATTTTTCGTCCTCGTATTGTAATGTACTATTATAGTCTAGCTACATATGTTTATTATCGCAGTTATGTCACTTATGATCAGGAGCACTACCATGAGTTTACAAAAGTATTACTCGCTAGCGACTGCGTAAAATAAATGTATGAAAAATTGTACAGCGCCTCTGGTGGTTACTCGTAGAACTAAAATCCGTAGTGGCGTAACTCGATACGTAAAAAATCTATCGAAATCAAATCGCTAGCTAATGTCATTATGATCTATTGCCATACAAATTCGGTCCCATGAGTCATTAATTTGACAGACGTTGTCAAGAAATACCGTAACGATAGTAGTTATGTTATTCACTAGCAAAATGACAATAGTTTTCTATTTACAATTTCTATAGTGGCGTTTCTATGCCAACTCATGGTAGTGCTACAGGTCGCAGTATGCATCTCATTTGAAATTTAAATTTTATCTAATGAAATCATTTTTATCATTTGAAATTTTAATTTTATGAAGGAGGTAGAATCCTTTGTGGTTCGACTCCGGCGGCACCACCGCCACACCTATTTCTACCTAATAACATTAGTGTTAGGCGCTGCTGTGTTCCGGTTTGAAGGGTGTGGTACGGGAGACAGACTTTTCCGAGGCGTTCCAGCTTAGTCCTCAGGGGTAGCGGCGCACCTGTGGCCGACCTCAGGTAGGAATATCTAATCAGATGTCCATGGGCTGCAGTAGCCACTTACCATCAGGTGGACTGCATGCTCGTCTGCTACTCCTATATTATAAAAAAAATGTTCTCTTTTTGCCCGTGGACATTTGTAATAAACTCGATTTAAAAAAGGGTTCTACTTAAGGGATTTTAAAAATTCTTTCACCATTCGAAAGCTACATTATCCACGAGTAATATAGGTTAGTAACATATGAAATATATTTAATAAATAGATTTTGAGGCGGTACAAAGTTTGCCGGGTCAGTTAGTATATAATAAAAAAAAGAAACTTTTAGAAGTTTTTTGTGATGAAACCCACGTTATGTAACTTATGGACTATATTCAGTTAGTTGCTATAGTGTCCACCTTATCGTATATGACCTGCATTCGTCAGGTTACCGAAAACAACGATCTTAGTAATTATCTCTTTTGTATTTTTCCAGAGCTCTTTATATTTAAACAAATACTAGGTTCTTGACGCGGCTTCATACATGCTATTTTTTATTAAAATAAATATGTTGAGCCTGACTGAAATAAAATTTAAAAAAGGTAAAAAAACGCTATCTAAAAAGCGCCTAAGGGAGGCACACCGTTCAAACCAGAACACAGGTATAGGCAGAAATAGGTGTGGCGGTGATGCCGCCGGAGTTGAATAAGGAAAATGATGAAAATGAGGGGAAAGATGAAGGTAAGCCAGCTGGAATCGCCTCTATAAGTGGATTGACGGTCCACGTGGCGGAGCGGTCAGAATACCGGTAAGACGCGCAGGGAGTCCCGGGTTCGATCCGCAGCCTGACAGATATCTAAAACGATGAATTGAGGTTTAGATATTTCTGGGTCTGGGTGTTTGTGTATTTGTCTCTGTGTGTCCATAGCATCCACGATACAGGGAATCCTAGTTTGGGGCTGTGAGTATAGAAAGCTTTTTTTTATGACATCATTTTTAGTGCAGTATAGTAGTTCTTAAAACTGTTATTAGTAGCCTCAAAGTTGAACTACAAAGGGTTCTATCATATTCAGTACTTATGTCAACAATAGGGTATTGACAGGTTTAGGGAAACAGTTTTTTTATTTACATACGTGTATCAGAAACCCCTTTCCTTGTTCATTTTTTCGAAATAAGGGATATTATCAGGAAAAAACACATTCTATTACGTTAAACGGAACGTGGTGCGAAAACAGGCTGTCATATGACATGCCTCGTACGTGCAAGTGACGTCACGATATTTTTGACGAAGTAATTACGAAAGTACGATAGCGATACGCATTCTTCAAAGGATAAACATTGAAAGTTATTTAGCTTTTATAACTTTTGACAAATACAAACTTTATAAAATCGAAAAATTGTCAATGAGGCACCCAACAAACCCCAGAACAATAGTTACCATGATCTGAGCAATAAACGTTCGACTGACATTTAATGTTTACAAGTAGGTGACGTCACTTTAGCTTCAGCCTTGAAGGGTAGACACTTTGTGGGTCGACTCCGGCGGCACCACCGCCATACGTATTTCTGCCGTATAACAGCAGTGTAGTGCAGTTATAACTGCTGTGTTCCGTTTTGAAGGGTGTGGTAAGGGAGACAGACTTTTCCGAGGCGTTCCAGCTTTAGTTCTCAAGGGTAGCGGCGCATCTGTGGCCGACCTCAGGTAGGAATATCTGATCCTCCCTGGTGTTGATTACAGATGTCCATGGGCGGCAGTAGCCACTTACCATCAGGTGTACTGCATGCTCGTCTTCTACTACTATATTATAAAAAAATAAAAAAAAAACCTTTTCCGTTTTCAATCATGTGGACGAATATGAAAATTTAATGATTTTATTATGGATTTATTAAAATATCACATAGACTTATTCATTATTTCTAGGCTTAATTGGCTTAAAAAAATATTTGCTTTTAAGCTAACAACAGTCTGATTAATATTTTCACTATTGTCAAATACCCTATTTCACTGTATACTGTATTTTTCATATCTATTCTATATTATTATATAGAATACGGATATCATTTATCAATGTTTATAAAATTAATAATAAACATGACAATGTAGTTTATATTTAATGCAAGTAGATCTAATTATTCATTCCACCTTAAGCTTTCACGGTAAGTACAGATATCACCTAAATTTATATATTATGGCAAATAGACCATTTTTATTAACTGAAAAATATTTACAATTATAATGAAACTTAAATTAAATTAAATATAATAAAATAAACTATAAGTAAATATAAAACAAAAGACCATTATTTTTTGTAAAAAAATAATATTAAACTTGTTAGAAAGAGTCGAAAATACAGCGCAAAAAACGGGAAATATTATTAAATACAATCCGAGGTTCGAGGGTGAATTAGGGTTACAAATTTCGCCCACGCCCAAAAGGGGTGGTAATTGTTTTTCATAATTTCAAGTTATTTCATTCGAAAAAAGTAAAATTTTAAGTACTACAATTATTGATATAATAATATTTGCTATAGTTTAATAACTATTTTTTGATACAAAAGTTATAAATATTATAACAATTTTTCACATACCCTTAAATTTTATGTGAGTATTTTGAAAATAAAAAAAAAATGTGAAATACAGAAAACAGTTACGAATTTTAGTAGATTTTTTTCTTTATATGTTTTGAATATGCTTATTTATTTAATTTAAAAAATATATATGTTTTTTTGAGACAAATAAAAATAAAAAACGAGAAATTATAAATCGCATATAATTATTTAATTTAGAACTATTTTCGTTATCATCTTATATTATAAGTTAAAATAACAACATTAATTCCATTCATACTGATAGCCTGTGACATTAATACCGTCTTATTTAATATCTATTTGGGGTTAAGATGTTTTTGTACTTTCTTGGCTCCATGACCTCATAGATGTAGGTATTGAAGGTTCCCTTTGTGGTTCGACTCCGGCGGCACCACCGCCACACCTATTTCTGTTATAACAGCAGTGTTATGCGCCGCTGTGTTCGTTGTTTGTTGTTCGTTGTTGTTCGGGTTTGAAGGGAGACATACTTTTCGGGGGCGTTCCAGCTTAGTCCTCAGGGGTAGCAGCGCATCAGCGCACCTCTGGTACGAATATCTAATCCTATCTGGAGTCGATTGCTGATGTCCACTCACCATCACGTGGACTGCATGCTCGTCTGCTACTCCATATTATAAAAAAAGGTAGACAATGCAATAGTATTTCATGGAGTGTGTCTGATGATGGAAACGGAAGGTAGATATTGGAATTGTGTAATGAAATAACGTAACCGCATTGAGTTTGTGCTCGTTTGATTTGTTTTACCAAGGGCTCTGTACCTTTACCATGAGTTTTCAAAACATCCCACAATTTTACGTTACATTTACTCAATCCATTACTCTGTTCCGTTTGCTTCAGTAGACTGAGTAAACGTAACAATAAGTAAGTGCTCAAGTCTTTTTATCTCCCTCACATGTTCGCAAAAGAGAGAGCAAAACATAAAGCGTCATTTTGTCAATTTAGACGTTTAATGTTACGTTACTGACACTATAGTTCAGATACAATCCGCTAGGGGCGCTGATTGGAATTTGTATGGGCAAATAAGTAAACAAATACCAAACCAGTTATATTTGTAAAAACGTGAAATGCTCATGGTAAGGGTAATGATCATAGAATATACCTAGCGTCTGATGAGAAAAGAAACCTTCCTTCCAATTTTCGTGAAAATTTTTGTATCATGAAATCTGTGTAATATAATTTATGGGTTTAGTTTAATTTAAAGTTTTTTTTTCTTTTTTGAGTAATAGAGCTTGTTTTTAAAAATATTTATTTCTATTAATTTTTACTTGCTTATATTCCATATATTTCTTTGGAATATTTAAAGAATACGATTAACTTTTCTATGAAATTATCATAGAAAAGTAAATCGTATTCTTTTACGACTTAACAAGGTAAAAAAAAAACAATTTTGTTTTTTCTTATTCAGATGAAATCGGCCAAGATGGTATATAGATGCTATAGATGGGGTAAAAACTACATATTTCGCAACAATCCGCTATAAATATGTATATATTTAAACCAAAAATTGTATACATTGAACCGTGTTATTAATAACAATTGGCTAATTTATGCTAAAACATGGCAAATGTAAAAAACTGGTCAATATTGTAAAATTAATTATCTTCATCTATTTCAGGATTCAAAACGAAAATGATAATCAAATTTACATTACTTTTGCTGGTTGGGCTCGCAGCTGCCAGTCCATTTACAGCCGACGATGATACAATTCTCGTGACTAAAGAGTACTTTCCGGATATGTTAATAAAATATAAGAGTAAACATGATATAGTCAATATCTTCTTGCCTATGAACTATATGAATGATATAGACGATGAATCCGATGTTGATAACATCCAATTACCGTTCTTCTTTATTGAGGCTGATGTACATGCAAATGATAAGCGTGTGGACAAAGGCCTGTATATATTCAAAGATAACAAGGCAACCAAACTATTGGAAAACGGTAGAGACGTTGCTGCAAACGATGATACTCCAACTCAGGTGTTCTTCGGAGCTTCGGATGGTATTTACGTGTACAAAGAAGATACTAAAGAGGCTGTGAAGTATGGATCAGTGTCGGATAGCATTATTGGTATCGCCAAACCTACATATGGTGACGCTATTTACATTCTAACAGAAGAACACGAGTTATTCAATGTGACTGAAGCGGGTACAAAGAAAATTAAGGTAAACGAGGTGGTAGGTGCTAAACAAATAATGTTGGACTATTCTAACAATCTCTACTTCTACGCCGAAGACAAGCAACCCTACGTTCTAACCCCTGAAGGTGTGAAGAAGATCGAAGGGCTTCCAGCCCACCCGAAGTCAATCAACCTGATCAGACCACCAATCGTTCTGACAGACGGAGTGCCAGTTGTCATAGATAATGCTATGTACTTCATTCACGAGAGCGGTTCAAGTGAAGCGAGCGGATTGGTGTTTAAACCAAAAGCGAAACCAACTGCTTATTCTATGGAAACCGTTCTATTTCAACACTATGCGTACAATAAGAACATTTACGAATATAATATCCTTGCCTTACTTGAAACTGTTCTTTCGGGCGAGTTGAAAGACTTAATTGATGAGAATACTACAAACATACAGTCACTTGCAACTAAAACGAAAGAAAAGAAATCAAGCAAAAGGAAACACGCCTAATACTTAAAAAATACAGTCTTTGTGTGAAGATCTTTTTATTTCATAGTCATCGTAGCCCAACATTAAGATTTTTATATGCCGAATCCATAACACCTTTTAAAAAGATTTCAATGAAATTGACAGCTTTGACAGTTTTACGAAGAAAGTGGCGCCGCTTCTGTTATAAATTAATTTAACCATTATACAACTGTTTTGTTAGTTAATAAAAAGTTTAGAATACAATGTGTTGCCTTATTTCAAATCATATTGTTTATTTTTGAATATTTTTGAATTTAAATTTTCTTGAAATTTTGAAACTGAAAATATTGAAATTAGTTTAACTGAAACCTTTGTTAATCTATACTAATATTATAAAGAGGAAAACTTTGTTTGTTTGTTTGATTGTAATGAATAGGCTCAAAAACTACTGGACCGAATTTAAAAATTCTTTCACCATTTGAAAGCTACATTATCCACGAGTAACATAGGCTATATTTTATATGAAATATATAAATAGATTTTGAGGCGGTACAAAGTTTGCCGGGTCAGCTAGTAACAAATAAATACTTAACACAATTTTGTGAAATTGTAATAACTGACGAGAATAAAGTTCTCCTGATCGAAAATTCCACCTTCTACCCTTCAACCCTTATAATAAACAGTATAATAACTTATAATAACCCTTCTTCTTTACTACATTATCTTCTTTAAAAAATAAAATTTTACCACATAAGTAGCACTTATATCATAGTTAAATGGCACAGATGGAAACTCGTGGGCAACAGTTACGGTTGTTTCAGCATTAGCATTAGCATGCTCAGTCAGCATTATAATGGTTGTGTATGGTTCGATTTGTTCCATACAATTTAAAAATATTAACTAATATATAAACGTTGTCCATGCCTATAATTGGCACTCATACGAGCCGTATTATTATGAATACTACCATGGTGTACTACTAAGTACTATATAATGTATTGTGTGTGTTGCTATTGGCATATAAATAAGTAAATAAATCCTAGCAATGCAGAGGTTCCTCCTGCCTTAACCATACAAGTTAGTCATTTGGTGCTTACTACGTAATATCGACTTTTCCGAGGCGTTCCAGTTCAGTCCTCAGGGGTAGCGGCGCATCTGTGGCCGACCTTAGGTAAGAATATGTAATCCTATCTGGGATTGATTACAGATGTCCATGGGCGGCAGTAGCCACATACCATCAGGTGGACTGCATGCTCGTCTGCTAGTCCTACATTATTATAAAAAAAATATATATTTTTATTTTGAGTGTGGAATTATCTAGCTCAGAACTATCTAGTGCTCGTATGTACTTTCGATATCAACTTAGGTAATCAAGTAATAATAACATATTTTGCATATCTAACATTGATAGCCTCTGACGTGTCATTGACGACTTTCTTAATATCGACTAAATGTTTGGGTGTTCATATACGTTTATGCACTATAGAATAGGTGGGTAAAATGTGCATTACTTATTATATTCATTCATTATCATTATTTAAAAGTTTAATTGTTTTAACATTTGACAATATTGAGGTATAAATCATATATAATAAGTCAATATAAGTTAAATCAAATTATTAGTAAAATCATTATTTTATTTGCATTACATTTTATCATAAATAATGTTATTGTATAAGTAAGTTTATCTTCATATTATACTTCGTGTAATTAGCTCGTTTATCATTCCGTCAGAGGCTCTCTTTGGTAAGTAATCGTTTATTATTATCCTATTTTGTATAATATATGAGGCTGCTAGAAGCAGAGTGGCTTAACTGCATTTTAATGATTTTTGACCTATCTGTATTTTATAATTTAAAAATCATGTCTTATCCGCGTAAAACTGCTAGTCCACTCTGAATATAGAGATTAATCGTGTCGCCATAGCAAATTGTATGACTACAACCTCCTCGCAACAACTTCAGAGCGGACTATACACTTACTTTTCTCCATATTGTAAATCATGTTTTTGTAGTTAGGCTACTCTGGTTCTAACAGCCTCATATTAGTTGCAAGCAAGCGTGCTACCACCTGATGGTAAGTGGCTACTGCCGCCCATGTACATCTGTCATCAACCCCAGATAGGATTAGATATTCCTACCTGAGGTCGGCCACAGATGCGCCGCTACCCCTGAGGACTAAGCTGGAACGCCTCGGAAAAGTCTGTCTCCCTTACCACACCCTTCAAACCGGAACACAGCAGCGCCTAACACTGCTGTTATTAAGCAGAAATAGGTGGATTACCACACCCGTCAAAACAGAACACAGCAACGATTATCATTACTTTTATTAAATAGAAATAAGTGTGGCGATAGTGCCGCCGGAATCGAACCACAAAGAGTACTACCACCTTCAGAATTTACTTAAAAATTCTGTTACACCAAAAATATTAATTGCTCTGAGATTATTGAATATAAATTCGTGTTTGGAAAGCAATAAAACTCAACTTTAAGATTTCTTTATATAATACTGTATTATGTGTAATATCAGAATTATTTATTAGTTCATCTCATTTCCACGACCGAAAGTGGCACCAACGGCACAGTTAGCTTATACCAATTATTAATAATCAATCTATCCATTACCTACCGTATAAAGAAAAAGAAAATCCGTAACTTTTGCCATAAAATTCTTCCCTAAAGTAATGTTTCAAATTTTATCTATTCCAGGATCCAGGATGAGACCCTATAGCATACCGTTATTCCTCATCGCTCTCTCAGCAGCTGCTCCTTCAGGAGACGAGAAAAGTCTTGACTCCCCAGACTCCTGTGTCTTGTACAAAGGCCAGTATGACATAATCAATATAGTTGTTCCATTGAACGCTATCAACTATTATAGAGATGCTTCAAGCGGCTTACAAGGCCACTCTGAATCGACCTTCTTCTTTATCGAGGCAGATGTTGATACAGAGGGCAAACGAATTTACAAAGGCTTATATATGTTCAAGAAGAATAAAGCAACTATACTCTTGGAGAACGGAAGAGGCGCTGCTGCCGCTAGCGACGGCACTACACAAGTATTTCTTGCAGCGGATGATGGTCTTTATGTCTATAAAACAGAAACAAACGAAGTTGTTAAGTATGGATCGATTACCGACAATATAATCGGCATCGCTAAACCTCACGAAAATGATGTTATCTACATCCTCACAGCAGAACATGAGCTATACAAAGTAACGGATGCCGGTAATACAAAAACTAAAGTGAACGAGGTGGTCAATGCCCAAGAAATTGTTCTAGATTACCATAATAATATTTACTTCTATGCCCAAGATAAACAACCTTACGTTTTAACGACAGACGGTGTGAAGAAGATAGCTGGTCTTCCTGATAATCTAAACAAAGTAAGTCTGCTGAAGCCACCTTACACTACACAAAATGGCGTACCGTGTGTTATAAATAACGCCGTCTACATCATTTACGAAGACGGTACCAGTGAATTAATTGATCCAGAGTTCCAGAGGGACGCTAAGGTAACCGCTTATGCAATGGAGGGCACGTTGGTACAATATTTCGCTTACAACAGAAAGATTTACGAATTCAATTTCCTCCCAAGATTTTTTACAGACATGGAAAAATTTGTTAATAATAAAGCTAGTGCAATCCGTGTGCTTTCAACTGAAATAAAACGTGGTATATACAGAAATTAATGTAATATATTGAATCGGTCGTTTGCTTAGATAATTAGTTGGTTTGATTATCTAAGGTCGTTTGTAAGATTATTATGTACATTGTGAGACTTTACCGAGGCATTCTAGCTTAGATCTCGGCGATAGCGGCGCACGGCTGACCAAAGGTAAAAGTCTAAGCCTATCTGGGGTTGATTACAAACATGGAACAGAAAAAAAAGGATTACAGATATCATAAATAAAGGATTAGTACATATTTTCTGTGTTTTATTAAACAAGTTGAAATAGTATCATATACAAAAGCAAATAAAATATAATTAGAATGATTGATATGAATGATCATTTTGAGTTCAATATCGATAACACCTTGTTAACTCTTGAACAAGAATGGAATCAGGGTTATCCTTGGTGAGATCTAATTTTACATGTTATGACAAATGTCTACAAGTAAGCTTGTAGAAACTTGAAACCCCAGCACCAGACGTCCAGAGCGGACCGCTTCTACTGACCAAGGTCACCAGTCTCAATTTTTTTATAATATAGGAGTAGCAGACGAGCATGCAGACCACCTAATAATAGGCTACTGCCGCCCATGGACATCTGTAATTAATCCCAGATAGGATTAGATATTCCTACCTGAAGTCGGGCACAGATGCGCCGCTACCCTTGAGGACTAAGGAATGCCTCGGAAAAAAATGTCTCCCTTATCACACCATTCAAAACAGAACACAGCCGCGCCTAACACTGCTGTTGTGAGGCAGAAATAGGTGTCGCGGTGGTGTCGCCGGAGTCGAACCATAAACGTGTTTCGGCACCTTCAAAAATTCAATTTTGGAGGAAAAAGCGACGCTTAAAATTGAAAATAAGATAATTCTGAGAAAACACAAGTCAATATGGTGATAATAAAGAGAGGTAATTACAAAGATGGACGATTGTTTCAGTAACCTGCCGAAAGACAGGTCACACGTGGAAGATATCACAGCGGCTATCAGGATGATTAGTGCATTACTTATGTACTTAATTGCCTAATCATATATTACTTTTAATAAAAAATAAAATACCTTATGTAATATTATATAACTGTAAAGGAAGAAGCCTTTGTGGTTCGACTTCGGTGGCACCACCGCCGCATCTTTCTCTGCCTAAAAACAGTGTTAAGCGCTGCTGTGTTCTGGTTTAAAGGATGTAAGGAAGATATACTGTTCTGAAGCGTTCCAGCTTAGTCCTCAGGGGTAGCGGCGCATCTGTGGCCGACCTCAGGTAGGAATCTAAACCGGTCTGGGGTTGATAACAGATGTCCATGGGAATAATAAAAGTTGTAAATTGGATCAAGATATAGTTATAGATATATTATATAGTATATAGGGGTAGCAGACGAGCATGCAGTTCATGCAGGTAAGTGGCTACTGCCGCCCATGGACATCGGTCGCTGGCCGGGTGGTTTGAGCTCCCACTCTTGCCGTCCTCAACCCCGGAAGCCCCTTTTAGTCGCTTCTTACGACAGGCAGGGGATACCGTAGCCCTATTCTGATCCCGGAACTACAGAGACAGCGCAAAGTACCCTTGCGTCCTCTATTTATTTATTATGTCTGTTACGCCGTTCCCGTGTCGTGCCAATAAAGCGCACTCGTTTAAGATAGTTATCATTATGCCTATTAAAATTGTTTTTGAAAAAGTATTTAAATTGACACTCAAACCTATATATATAAGAGTAATTATCGCTGCATTGTCATTCAATTAGAAGCCGCCTGGTAAGACATACATTTTTTATATTACCCTTGACTACCGAGATCCAAGATTCGATCCCCGGGTCTGGTATCTCAATAATGTGCACCGTGGTTTGTGTGTTGGTGTTTTTATGTGTGTGTCGTATATTGATTACATTATTATTTATGAATATTATTTATATTTAAGAAGGTGGTAGAACCCTTTGTGGTTCGACTCCGGCGGCACCACCGCCACACCTATTTCTACCTAATAACAGGAGTGTTAGGCGCTGCTGTGTTCCGGTTTGAAGGGTGTGGTAAGGGAAACAGACTTTTCCGAGGCGTTCCAGCTTAGTCCTCAGGGGTAGCGGCGCATCTGTGGCCGACCTCAGGTAGAAATATCTAATCCTATCTGGGGTTGATTACAGATGTCCATGGGCGGCAGTAGCCACTTACCATCAGGTGGACTGCATGCTCTATCTATCGCTGGGACGTCTTACCCTCCGGGCGCACATATATTGCGGCAATGACAACATAAGGGCGGTGGGCAGGAAATTCGGGTCTCGAGGATACCCTCTTTGCCCGGGCAGATTCTCAGGTGGTAAATACCCCCCGGATTCTTGATATTTATTCATAATGGTATAATGTTATTTAAAACATAATAAAATAATGAACAAATATTAAAAATGTCTATCATCCCCCTGTTGAGGGGGTGATTCGGTAATTATCGCGTCGTTGTACCGAGCGGACGGTCGGCCCCCTGGTGGTCGGGGGTCGCCAGCCCTGGGAGCTCCCGCGGGAGCGGGCGCCCCGTAGGTGGTCGATCGTGTAGGGGCGCGAACCCCTTTAAATGGGAGTATGGTCCGGCCTCCGCCCGCTCATACATTGAGCGTGCGAGGCGGACCACAAACTCCTCGACCGTTTCGATCTTGAGGTCGCGCCACACCACTTCGTTCCTGACGTAGCGACCCGCCCCCACGATTGCTCGAAGGGCCAGGTTCTGCTGGGCCTGGAGACGCTGGCGTTGCGACCTAGATACCAACGCGTACCATGCCGGCGCCGCGTAGGTAAGTCGTGAACGAATGTAGGTCTTGTAGATCCCTAGTTTCGTCCTTAACGGTAACCTGGATGTAAGCACCGGTCGGAGCATCGCTCGGGCCGCTCGGGCCTGGTGGATCGATTGTTCCACCTGCGGGATCATATGCAACGAGCGATCGATGTTACATCCTAGGTATTTAACTATTGGCTGCCAAGCTACCTCCGTGTCACGGAGCCTCAGCGGAGCCGGCATGATACGCTTGCGGCTGAACAGTATTGCGACTGTCTTTCCGACATTGACAGCCATGCGCCACTTATCCAGCCACATAGGTAGTAAGTCGAGCAGACGCTGCATTCTCCGTGCAGCTAAGTCCGCTCGGCGGGACGACGCGAAGTACGCACTGTCATCTGCGAACAACGCGAGCATAACGTCGCGCTCCCAGTCTTCCAGGTGACCTTGGAGAGTGGGGGCGTCGTTGGTATACAGAGCATAGAGCCACGGAGAGAGGCAGCTGCCCTGCGGCACCCCCGCACGTATGGGCCTAGGGTCTGAGGCGACGCCCTCGACCGAAATATAGAACTGCCGCTCACTTAAAAACGATGCTATCAACCGTATCAGCGTCGCCGGGGCAGGTGTATTCATCATTTTGCATATGAGACCCTCATGCCATACGCGGTCGAACGCCTTCTCGATATCGAGAAAGACGCCGACCGTGTGACGGCCGTAGTTGAGCTCGGATGCTAAATGATGAATACCCGCGTGAGCTGCAGCGTTGTAGAGTGACCGGCGCGGAACCCGAACTGCTCGTCCCTTATAGTAAGGAACGGACGCAGTCGTTTCAACGCCAGTCTCTCAAACAGCTTAGCTGTGGTTGATAGCAGGGTTATGGGGCGGTAGTTACCCGGGAGACGGCGGTCTTTCTACGGGTTTGGGAAGAAGATTACCTTCCCTAATTTCCAGATGGTCGGGAAATGGCCTGTGCGTAGGATGGCGTTAAAGACCCGAGTCATTGAGACAAGGGCCCCTCTGGACAGCATACCTAGCGCCGCGTTGGGGATCCCGTCGTGACCTGGGGCCTTACGCCTGGGTAGACGTAAGGCCGCCTTCCTTACTTCAGTGGGAGAGATAAACTCGATCCCTTCGAGTGCCGGTGTCGGGTCCCTAAGAAGATCCCCTACTCTACGCCCTACATCCTCGTGATGCGCGGAGGCTGACTGTGCGGGTGGATGGGGCGAGAACTGCTCTTCCATATACTCCGCAAGTATCTCCGCGCGGTCCTTCGCTGCGTGGACCCGCCTCCCCCCGCCATCTAGGAGAGGGGTGACGGGGACCTTAGCGCGAGTCAGCTGTCTATTGAGATGATGGAGAGACGTTTTGCGACTCGCCAGCCTGGTCGATTCTCATCTCCCAGGTGGCCCCTCGCAGCTCCGCCATCTCAGCAGACAGCCGCTCGGCCAACGCATTCAGGTCGCGCTTGACCCGGGGACAACGTGTGCGCGCCCAGAGCTCGCGCAGCTTACGCTTCTTAGCGAGCATTTCGCTAAGACGGACTGGGAGTGGTGTACTGTAGCGGCCCGTCTCCACAGGGGACTGCGAAGTCGAAGCCGCCAGGGCATTAATAATTGAGGTTTGAACCGCCTCGGTGGCGGCTTCGACCCCCTCGGCGGAGGAGAGCGAGCCGCTAAACTTAATGGAATTTAAAGTGTTTTTAAACTTATCCCAGTCCGTCTTGCTGCGGAGTCTGGGGGGTTCCACACACGCCGCCCCAAGGCCAAGAACGACCAATATGGGCAGGTGTTGTGTGTCCAGGTCATACAACACCTCCACATGGACTGGACACGCGAGATCCTTGTGGAGTATGATGTCCAGGACATCTGGGCGGTGGGACTCGTCCGAGGGGATATGGGTAGGGGCCTCAGGACCCTGTACCTCATAGCCTTTAGCCTCGGAGTCTTCATACAGCTTCCGTCCCACGGGACTGATGACTCTGGACCCCCAAGCCAAGTGCTTGGCGTTGAGGTCACCAGCCACCAAGGTCGGAGCACCACCATCCATGATGTTCGAGATGTCCTGCGGGTCAAATTGGGGACCTGGCGGGCGATACGCCGCATAGAGTCGCAGGTCCCTTCCCGCCGCACTCAACGCTACCCCTATGGAGCGCGTGTGGGTGAACGGCGGGTGTGGCAATTCCTCGTGTACCAGGTCGTGTCGAACCGCAACCGCGGTTCCCCTACTGCATGCTCGTCTGCTACTCTTATATTATAAAAAAAAATAATAACGATCGCAGAACAACGGAAAATCGATTTTTAAGTCTCGTTTTATTTTGAAAATGTGTTCTGTCAACATCTTCGTCACCATCAACTCTTGTCCCACTGCTGGGCACCTGGCCACGGTTCACCGATGATCAAGTGCGGGTTGGTAGACTTCTCACATTACTGAGTACTTTTCTTAGTGAAATCTCAGGTTAGCAGGTTTGCACTTCCTCACGAAGTTTTCATTCACCGTTATAGCAAGTGATAAATAATTACAAATACGTATATAATTTTGAAAAATTAATGGTGCGTGCCTGGAATTCGAGCTCTGTGTGCATATAATTATTATAATATACAGTGGAATTCGTCTATAATGACGTCATACAAAGCGTTTCGTGAAAAACAATCGTAATCGTATATTTGAAAAATATAAGATTACGATTGTTGAATGAGAAGTGTTGAGTAGTAGTAGTATGAGAATGTTGAGTATTTGAAAAATATTTGAAAAATATACGATTACGATTGTTGAATGAGAAGTGTTGAATAGTAGTAGTATGAGAATGTTGAGTATTTGAAAAATATACGATTACATATTTAAAGTAAAATTTTTCAAATATGCCTTCAGGGCCAAATCCGAAACTATAAGGATGAGCGAAACATGCTGGAAGGAGTTACGAGGCCGATTTTGATAAAAACTAAACAATGTGACTATTTGTACAGGTACTGGACTAATAATTCGTATATTTATTCGATTTTTTTAAACATATTTATTCGTACATTTATTCAATTTTTTTTTCTTTAAACTTTGTGACAAATTCATTTTTTTTTTAAATATATTTATTCGTACATTTATTCAATTGGTTAGGTTAGGTTAGGTTAGGTTAGAATTAGAAAGAAAGAAAGAAAGAATTAATAGATTTCGAACGGGCTGATGGCAATCGACGTCATTTTTTGATGTTTGATGTTAAAAAAAAAACATTTCAAAAAAAATTTTTTTGTAGTTTTTCTGAGATTTCTCAAAATCTACCGGTTCGAATCGGATAATAATAAATTGTTTGTCCAGTACCCGTATTAATAATTATAAATTATTCGTACGGTAACCGTATTAATAATTATAAATTGTTCGTACAGTACCTGTATTAATAGACTCAGCCAAAACTAAAACTGCATCTTTAGTTTTTTAAATATCTTTTTTCCTAGGCAGGAATCGAACGAGTTCATTTTGAAAAAAAAATACATTCTACTATCTGTATATGTATTATACTCCTGTCTCCATCATCAGATCAGTTCCAAGATACCAAATTATGACATTGGCATTAAAATTCGGCACGACAGTTAAAACTAGGTAAATATTGACTTGAAAAATTGTTTTACTTTGTTTGCTAGTTAGTTACTTAGTTGTTTTTTTTTTACAACTGAAGAAAGATATTTTAAAGTGTCTAACTAGTCAATGATGTAATTGTAAGTATTAAATATTGTATGTTTCCAAGAGAAAAATGAAATAAAACTTATTTCTGGAACAGCAACCGTATGTCATCGGCTTCAGGTAGATCCTTTAAACTAAACCAAAGTGAGGTTCTTATCATCTTGTTTTTACATCGGTTACCTTTGTGACCTTTCTATATTTGGGAAGTATCTCTCTTTTATCTGAGACCTGGTGACCAGAGGTCTAGATACGTCGCTTGATAATATAACGAGTAATCTGATACATTTAAGAACAGTTAAAACGTACCACTTATCAAATTTTTGATTGTAAAATAATAATAATAATAATTTTTATCCTGTTCCGCTTGGCCCAGGCCAGCGCAGCTGGATTTGTCCACCCCTTGCAAATAGGGAGCATTAAAACCGGGAATAATAATAATAATATATATATACCCACAACATGAAATAACAAAGTAAACATACAAACATAAAACAATACAATAGGCGGCTTTATCGCTAATCAGCGATTTCTTCCAGCTAACCTTAAGGTGAGGAGTAAAGTAAGGATGTAAATTGCTTCTTATGTCCGTAGTCCTATAAATATATAAACATCTAAAGTTGTATCCCAAGAAGTAGTTTTTGTCACGACTTCGCAACCGTAACATATAATAATACAACCCAATACAATTCAAACACTTTACATGAATAACGGATAAAAATGTGAGTAAACCTGTTTACCAAATAAGTTCTCAAAGGTAGTTGAAGTCACACACACGCACTTGGCAAGCGCGGTGGACTACGGCGTAATCCTTATCATTTTGAGAGGAGAACCGTGCCCAGCAGTGGGACATTAATGGGTTGTTGATGATAGTGATAACTTCTCCTTATCCTTAATACGAAGCAACTTTATAAAAATAATAATTATAACTAAAAATAATTATCATCTCTTGGAAGAGTTCCCAAAAACTGACGATACTACCCCACTGAAAAGTTAACCTATTTCTCTATCATTTTTGTTAAATTTAACATACAATTCAAGATTATTCCTTATCAGTTTCAGGGTTAAGAATGAAACTGTTCAGCAGCTTCGGGTTACTGCTACTAGTAGGGATTACATTCGCTGCTCCTCCCAAAAGCGCTGATGATGAGACAGTGGTCGTTACAAAGGACTACTTCCCAGATTCCTTCGTTAAATACAAAAGCCAACACGACATTGTCAAAATTATACTACCCTTAAACTTAAACACTATTAACTTGGAGGAAATCTCAGAAGATATAACTTTCTTCTTCGTTGAAGCTGATATAAATGGAGACGACCTAACTTACCATGGTCTGTACCTATTCAAAGATAATAAAGCCAACAAAACTGTTGGAAAACGGACGAGATGCTGGAGCTTCCTCCTGGAGAGGCACGAGCAAGCTAGTGATCCTAGCAGCTCAGGACGGTCTTTACGAGTACAAAGCGGAAACTAAAGAAGCGGTTAAATATGGATCAGTTACTGACAATATCGTTGGCATTGCTGTAAACGACACTGCTGACATCATTTACATTCTAACTGAGGACCATGAGGTATACAAAGTAACTGATGGAGGAAACGCGAAAACTAAAGTGGAAGAGGTGGTCAACGCGAAAGAAATCATTCTAGACTACTATAACAATCTATACTTCTATGGTGATGACAAGGAGCCCTACGTATTAACGGCTGATGGTGTTAAGAAGATTAAGGGTCTTCCCTCTCACCCGAGTAAAGTCAAACTGGTCAAGACTTCCTTCATCATCGATGACGGCGTGCCTTTCATTGCTGACAATGTTGCGTATATGATCTTCGCAAACGGTAATAGTAAACCCATTGGTTTCGAGTTCGAGCCCAAAGCAATCCCAACCGCCTTCGGAATGGAAGGATCTTTAATCCAATACTTTGGTTACAACAAAAAGATTTACGAATTCAACACCAATGTAACTTTGGCTGCTCATTCGGATCCGAGCCGCAACTACTGTTGGTTAAGTTTTCATTGCACGAATGACTTATATAATTAATTGCACAATAGTTGTGAATTACAATTAATATTTAATTAATTTTCAATTGTTTTGTAATATTTAATTAAAACTAACGCAACAAACGTGTTTAATTATTTGTAATAAAATGTTTTTAAAGTAATACCTATATATATACCTTTTTTTGACATTCTTCAATTATTACAAGCTTTATTAGAGATTTGTTATCTAAGACTATATGAGACTAAAGAATAAAAAATAAAATACTAGTTAAAAAAAAATAAAAAAAAACACGCTTTATTTATGAGAGATTTTTTTTATATATTTGAACCTGACGATAAAGCAGACGTGCTACCTGATGGAAAGTAGTTAACGTCGCCTATGGACATTTGCAACACCAGAGGAGTCGCTAATGCATTGCCGGCTTTGAAGGAGAGCTCTTTTTGCACCTTTTTTGAAGAGCCCCATGTCATAGCGCTCCGGGAATACCTCAGAAGGAAGTTCATTCCACATTTTGCACGTCCGTGGCAAGAACCTTCGTGCAAACCGAACCGTGGAGGACCGCCAGGAGTCCAGTTGGTGTGGATGGAACTTCATCCTTCGGCGAGTGGTGCGATGGAGGAATGGTGACGTAGGCACCAGGTCAAATAGTTCCTGGGAACACTCACCATTGTAAAGCCGGTAGCACACGCAAAGGGAACCTATGTCCCTCCGTAAACTTCAAGGTTCTAGCCGATCGGAAATCCTCGGATCGTTGACGATTCGCTCTGCGCGTTTCTGCACGGAGTCAAGTGGGTTAAGTTGGTATTGGGGTGCCCCTGCCCAGAGATGCAAGCCGTACTCCATGTGGGGTCTCACTTGCGCCTTATAAAGCAGAAAGAGTTGCCCCGCAGTGAAGTACCGTTTCGCTCTGTTCAGGACGCCAACTTCGCCTTAACGTCCAAATGACCCTGATATTGCACATCACACGATGTCAACTCCTAGGATACCTATGCTTTTATCAATGGTGAGTGGAATTCCTTGTAACCGTGGCGCTATGACGAATGGGGTTTTTTTAGCGGTGGTAGACTTGTCTTCGTGGGGTTGAGCTCAAGAAGGTTAAGTCGACTCCATGTCGAGACCTGCTCCAGAGAGTCCTCGATTTCAGACACAAGTCGGATTCTGCTTTCCTCTCCTGTAGGGTTGTTGCGAATATCAGCATCAGCATCAGCATCCGCTGATTATCAGCTTTCTTTTAAATATCAGCATCAGCATCCACATCCGCAACAAAAGATGCTGATATTTAATGCTGATATTGAAATTATAACGTGTTCGTTGAAGGCGGGACCGAGCTTAAATCACGTGGAGTTTTAGCCAATCACAGAAGTTTATAAACACAAGTTGTCATCAAACAATCATTCGATTTTATTGACAACGTAATTTGGTCAGACATCAATAACTTTCGATCATAGTTCAATCAATCAATAACAGAATTATGTATTCAATTCATAATGCCACATCCAGTGAAAAGTGCAATATGACCAAATATTTCGTTATTGAACAAAGATACGACACAGTGTAGCTTTTGTAAAAAAAATAACAAATAAATGCCGACTTCTGTGTCACTGCAGAGTGGAGGGTAGTGGATGTTGGTTTGGTTTGGATAACGGCGTAAACAGCGTGTTCAATATGAGCGCCGGTTTCGGAGATATGTGCTGAGCCAAAATTTGTTTCAGTTGGTTTTTGCTTTGTAGTGACATGGAAGTCGATTGTATTATTTAATTAATTTTTTTTTTCACCTTTTTAATGATGACATACTAAAATCTTACAAATGCACTAGTCGCCCTTACGATTTTTGAAAGTTCCGCTCGATTTCTCTGGTCATCAGACCCTTATTTTCTTATAATGGAACTACTTTGGAAATATCTTTTTTTCCAACAAAATAAAAATCATCCAGTTCGGTTCATAAACGACGAAGTTATCCGAACAAACATAAAAAAGACATATATACGGTAGAATTGAGAAACCGCCTCATTTTGTGAAGTTGGTTAAAAAAGACTATTCTCGTAAGGGACTTACAAATACCTCAGTATAAAATATATTTATATTTAGTATTTTTAAATATCAGCATCAGCATCATCATCAGCTGATCTAGTAAAAACCTGCATCAGCAACAACCCTGGTACACAGCATCTCACGTACTATCATCTGCATAGCAATGAATGCTGCTAGTATTTTGCAACATGTCATTGATATGCAGAATGAATAGCGTGGGAGAGAGAACAGAGCCCTGGGGCACGCCAGCATTAATAGGCTCACTCACACCAATATCGTTATACAACAAGTTATAAGTATAGTCCGCGCAAAACTGCTAGTCAGTTCTGAATATAGAAACGAATCGCGTCGCCATAGCATATTGTTCGCAACAACTGCTGAGCGGACTAGCAGTTTGGCGCGGACTATACTTTGGAAGACAATCTGGTAGCAAAGTATCCTTGGGTCCTGTTTAGTTATTATGTCTGTGGCGCCGTTCCCGTGTCGTGCCGTTGTCGTCCCAATAAAACGCACTATTGTAAGATATTTATCATTACGTTCATTAAAATTGTTATTGGAAGCAAATTACATAAATTATCTCTCAATACTTCATATATATGGAAGAGCAATTATTGCTTGTTTGTCATTCTATTAGAAGCCGTCTGGTAAGATCTTATACATTTCTTATATTACTACTACTACCAAGGTCTATGATTCCCAGGGTCAAGCATCTCAATAACGTGGACCTTGATTTGTGTGTTAGTGTTTTTATGTGTGTCGTATATTTTTTCATAACAATTGCAGAAGAATGAAATTTTGAGTTTTATTTTTGAGAGTGTGAAAATGTGTTCTATCGTCATTTTCGTCGTTATCAACCCATTATCCCACTGCTGGGCAAGTGTCTCCTCTCGGGTCAGAGCCCACACTTCACTTATTGCCAAGTGCAGTTGGTAGATTTCACACGTAACATAACTTTTTTACTGAAATCTCCGGTGTGCAGGTATGCATTTCATTATAATGTTTTCATTCACCGTTATAGCAAGTGATAATAAATTTCAAATACGCACATCACTGAACGGCGAAGGAAAAAATCGTGAGAAAACCTGTATCATCTGAGAAATCATAAAAATATAAGTTTTCTAAGGTATGTGAACTCTACCAACTCGCACTTGGCCAGCAAAGTGGAATCAGTCTAATCCTTCTCGTTCTGAGAGGAGACCCGTGCCCAAAAGTGGGAGAATAATGGATTGATAATGATGACTAATTTTTCAAAAAGTAATGTACATTTTGAAAAATTAGGGGTGCGTGTCTGGGATTCGAACCTTGTGTGCATATAGTGTTACAGTCACATTACAGTAATCCATTTATATTGCTGGTTGTTAATATTTTACGTCACTTATTAAATACTTTTCTATTTTATATTTTAAGGATGTTCAGTCTTGCTTTGATTTATGAATTTTCAACTGATTTTTGCAATGTCTTTTATTTGTTTATTTATTATTACATCATATTATAGTGGAGATGTAATAAAATAGTGCATAAAGATGTATTATTGTAAATGTTGATGATTATGGAATATATTGTGTTTCTGGAATCCCTTCTGAGCGTTTTCATAATAGTTATTATAATATAGAAGTTACAAACGCGCAAGTAGTCCATGTGATGGGAAGTGGCTACTGCCCGTGGATAATACAGTCCTACCTATATCGGCCCACACATGCTACCCCAGAGTGTTAAGCTTGATGGCCTTGGATAAGTATATCTCTCCTTTACCACACCCTTCAAACCGGAACACAGCAGCGCTTATCACTGTTGTTATAAGCCGGAAATAGGTGTGGCGGTGCTGCCTCCGGAGTTGAATCACAAAAGGTTCAACCATTATTAGATTAAGGGGATCCAGATATAGGGCTCGAACACAAAACTGCGATGCGACGCGGTGCGAATTCGCAACGCAGAAAATTGCGATGCGAATTGCTGCGATGCGATATCGTGCGGCGTAGCGTCTCTCAGGGTGACCAACAACAACAACCACTGTGCGATGCGAATCGATTCGCAAGTTCTTGCGATGCGTCGAGGGAGCTACAGTATTTCAATCACCTAAATAATTAATTGGTTAAAACTCAAAAGAGTTGCGATCACTTCGTCAACATTAAACTCTTTCAAAATCAGTTAAAACTTAATAAAAAGTTTTTTATTTCTGTGACCTTAAGAATGAAAACCATCTGTAATGGGCTTCAGGTATACTTTTTAAACCAAACTGGGGCGAGGTTCTTATCATCTCGTTTTGATATCAGTTGCCTATGTGACCTTTCTATATTTGAGAAGTATCTATCTTTTCTTATCCGAGACCTTGCGACCTGAGGTCTGGACAGGTCGTTCGATAATATGAGTAACCTCATGTATTTCTTTATCAAGAACTGACTTCGTAACCGCAACATAATATAATACAACCCAATACATAAGCTCTCTACATAAATAGCGGGTAAATAACGGTGAAGGAAATATCGTGAGCAAACCAGTATACCTGAGAGATCTTTATAAAAGCTCACAAAGGTAGATAGGTGAAGTCTACCAACCTTGCAAGCACGATGGACTATGGCCTAATCATTTTAATTTTGAGACGAGACCCGTGGCATTGAGACAGTAATTGGTTGATGATCATAATGATGACCATTATCTTATCATCATCATCATCATCATCAACCCCTTACTGTCCCACTGCTGGGCACGGGTCTCCTCTCAGAATGAGAAGGATTAGGCCATAGTCCACCGCGCTGGCCAAGTGCGTATTGGTAGACTTCACATACCTTTAAGATTTTTTTTTATATAAATCTCTCAGGTATGCAGGTTTCCTCACGATGTTTTCCTTCACCGTTTAAGCAAGTGATAGTTAATTTCTAATACGCACATAAATTTGAAAATCAGAGGTGCGTGCCTGGGATTTGAACCTCGGGCCCCTCGATCGAGAGGCCGCGTTTCTTAACCACTAGGCTATCACTGCTTTTGTCTTATTATCTTATCAATACTAATGAAAATACGAAGCATTATTTACATGTACAGAAAATTTATAAAAATAATAATTATAATTAAAAACACTCGTAATTGTTATCTTTTGGAAGAGTACCTAAAACACTAACGACATAACTCCACTGAAAAGTTGACTTAATTCTCTCTCATTTTTGTTAAATTTAACACACAATTCAAGATTATTCCTTATCAGTTTCAGGGTTTAGAATGAAATCGTTCAGCAGCTTCGGGTTACTGCTACTAGTGGGGATTGCATTCGCTGCTCCTCCTAAAAGCGCTGATGATGAGACAGTGGTCGTTACGAAGGACTTCTACCCAGATTCCTTCGTTAAATACAAGAGTCAACACGACATTGTCAACATTGTAGTGCCCTTAAACTCTCTTAACTTCGATGAAAATGAATCCGGCAGCTCCGAAGAAACAGATATAACTCTCTTCTTCGTTGAAGCTGACAAAAATGGAGATGAACTAACTTACCAAGGTCTGTACGTATTTAAAAATGATAAAGCAACAAAACTGTTGGACAACGGACGAGATGCTGGAGCTTCAAGTGATGACAGCAAGCAAGTGTTCCTAGCGGCTCAGGACGGTCTATACGAGTACAAAGCGGAAACTAAAGAAGCGGTTAAATACGGATCAATTACTGACAGCATCATTGGCATAGCTGTAACCAACACTAGTGACATCATTTACATTCTGACTGAAGACCATGAGGTATACAAAGTAACTGATGGAGGGAACACGAAAACAAAAGTGGAAGAGGTGGTCAACGCGAAAGAAATCGTTTTAGACTTCTCTAACAATCTGTACTTCTATGCTGATGACAAGGAGCCCTACGTATTAACAGCTGATGGTGTTAAGAAGATTAATGGTCTTCCCTCTCACCCGACTAAAGTCAGACTGGTCAAACCTCCCTTCATCATCGATGACGGCGTGCCTTTCATTTCAGACACCGTAGCGTATATCATCTACGCCAACGGTACATGTGAGCCCAGTGGTTTCGAGTTCAAGCCCAAAGTAATCCCAACCGCCTTTGGAATGGAAGGAACTTTAATCCAATACTTTGGTTACAACAAAAAGATTTACGAATATAACATCCTAGCTATGGTTCTTGGTGAAATTTTGGAAGATTTGAAAAACTTTTTGGAAGACAAAAAGAGCAGTATTGAGACTCTCGCACAAAGTCCGAGACGCAACAAACATGTTTAGTCAATCGTAATAAAATATTTTCAAAATACAATTTATAAATCTTTAATTAGTGTTTTATTTTGACAAACTTCAATTATTACAAGTTTTATTATTATTATTATTATTAGAATCATATTATTAGACATGTTATTGATAAAAATAATGGTTAAAATGCAACTTGCTACATACATTTGACAATCTCACAACATTATGAAATTATTATTTTTATTTTTTATTTTTATCTTACTAAAAAATTGTGTTCCTACTCTGCTATACATAGTGTTTTTAATTCTATATTTTTCTGAATATTTTATTTATTTGTCAAGAATATTGCAAAAAAATTTAAATAAGAATGAGTATGAATAAATAAAAATACCAAATATTATTGAATATTTTTATTGAGATTTAAAACTACACATCAAATATTAATTTATGACTAATTATAATCTACGACGCTTGTTGTATGTTTGTCAGAATGGGAGCTTTAAGATAGGATTAGATGGCCACCTGAGGTCGGCCACAGATGCGCCGCTACTCCGAGGACTAAGCTGAAACACCTCGGAAAAGTATGTCTCCCTTACCACACCCTTCAAACCAGAACACAGCAGCGCCTAACATTGCTGTTATTAGGCAGAAATAGGTGTGGCGGTGTTCATACTACTTCCATGATTCAATCATAATAGTTCTTCTAATTTTCATTTTTTGTTACAAATGGTGGATTTTGGGGATACAACAAACGCCATTATTTACTAACACCAAAATGTTTCAAAAATACTTATTACTATTCTAAAATTAATTAAGGTCGGTATTAAAATAACTAGAAAATAATAGGTAATGTTGTTTTGAGCCTAAATTGTTTAAGAGGTCATTTATAAGTTGTAAAATACTTGTTGATCTGTCCTGGTCACATTTACAATAACAGTTTGTGACTTTTAATAAAACTTAAAAAAATAATGTACCGAAATTAGTAGTAGTAGCCATACTCACACACTAACGCCCACACCCATACTCACACACTAACGCCCACACCCATACTCACACACTAACGCCCACACCCATACTCACACACTAACACCCACACCCATACTCACACACTAACACCCACACCCATACTCACACACTAACGCCCACACCCACACCCATACTCATACACTAACACCCACACCCATACTCACACACTAACACCCACACCCATACTCACACACTAACGCCCACACCCACACCCATACTCATACACTAACACCCACACCCATACTCACACACTAACACCCACACCCATACTCACACACTAACACACTTGGATTCACACTAACACACTCACACCAGAATCACCCACTTAGCAGTGGGATGATACATTTGTTTATATTTTTTCATTAATCTATAATGTTTTAAATAACATTATATTGTTTTGAATAAATATCAAGAATCCAGGGGGAACCGAGAATCTGCCCGTGTAAAGAGGGGATCCTGGAGACCCGAAAATCCATGGCCCTTATGTTAACATTGCGACCAACACAAATACACACACACTAACACCCACACTTGCATTCACACACACTCTCACTCACACCAACATCAATACTCACACACTAAGACCCACACTTGCATTCACACACACTCTCACTCACACCAACACCAATACTCACACACTAAGACCCATACTTGCATTCACAATCACTCTTACTTACACCAACACCCATACTCACACACTAACACCCACACTTGCATTCACAATCACTCTCACTCACACCAACACCAATACTCACACACTAAGACCCACACTTGCGTTCACACTCACTCTCTACACACCCACACCCATACTCACACACTAACACCCACAATTGCATTCACACTCACTCTCTACACACCCACACCCATCCTCACACACTAACACCCACACTTGCATTCACACACACACTCACACTAACACACACTCACTCATTTTTTTTAATTAGTTTACATTACGATGCACCTGCGCTACAGTCACACTTACACTCTCTTACTCACATTCACACACACTAACACAATTCACACACTCATGCTCATTTACTTACACATTTTTTTATAATATAGAAGTAGCCGTTCATAGACATCTGTAATCAACCCCAGATAGGATTAGATATTCCTACCCGAGGTTGGCTACAGATGCGCCGCTACCCCTGAGGACTAAGCTGGAACGCCTCGGAAAAGTATGTCTCCCTTACCACACCCTTCAAACCAGAACACAGCAGCGTTTATCACTGCTGTTATGAGGCAGAAATAGGTGTGGCGGTGGTGCCGCCGGAGTTGAACCACAAAGAGTTCTACCACCTTCAAACACTATACACACACTCATACTCACACATAAGAACTTGTACACACTCACACACTCACTCATACTCACACTCACACACACTAATACTCACTCACTCGCAATTAAGTTCATCTACCCATTTTACCCATAGTATTCTCGTATACCTCCAAAAAACTATCACTTGGTAAGTTAATTTATCATTTGGATGATGACGTCATAAAAGTAATATGTAACACCCCCTCCTTCCTCCTATAGTTATTCCTTCTCCTTTAAATATCATCCAATGTATAAATGATCTCTTATTGCACTGAAATTCAAAATTAAATTATATTTTGACTTGGCAAAATCGTATTCTTCGTTATATTTTTTTAAAGAATAAAACTCGCTATTGAGAGACTTTTATTATATACCAAAACTTAAAATTTGTTAAAAAGTTCATAATATACAGAAAGTATGTTAGATCATCCGAACCATTATCAAAAAGAATACTAAGAAAATTGACCTCTTAAATTCATTTAATAATCCGGTTGAAGTAATTTTTTTTTGCTAAATTATTAAAATTACATTAAAAGGTTTTTTTTGTACTTGTACGATAATTCCTTAAAAGTGAGACTACACCAGAGTAGAGTTTTCAAAAAGATATCAAATCCAAAATGAGTTTGCATCTGCAAGATAGGAAAATAGTCACGATTTTATTTCGAAAGAAATTTAAGTAAAGTCTCAAAGAGATATTTTGTTTAGCTAAATGTGATCCAAAAGTTTCTTCTCGCTTACACATATAGAAAAAGTAAGAGATAGAAAGTTCAAGATATCAACGGAAACAAGTTATAAGTAATTTGAAAGACATCTTCACTCATTTAGGCTTGATCGTTATCCGTTTTTTCACGAAGTACTTTTTCCTTTTCTTTACGTTCGTCTTCCTTTAATTTTTCCATGTGTACCTTTTCTTCACGAATTTTTACTTTATCCAGGCCGTGTTTATCGACTTGATCCCGAAGATACCTAAGCATGATCGCCATCATAGTAAACATGAATGCCATCGTCGGATCGACTTGAGCTGGGATGCAATTCCTCCAATCCTTTTCACATTCTACGTAACCTTTTTTCTTTTTGTCGTTGTTCACCAACTCCAATGCTTCTTTTAATTTGCGTAAATTGTTCAGATGCTCTGGTGTATACTCCTCTCGCTTGGGTCCCTCTCTCATCTCAGCAGCGAGGATTTTCTTAAGATCCTCGGCATATTTTCTTGCAGGGGTTTGCACGATGCTATTGACTTCATCTGTCTTTGCAATTAAGGGCGAGGTGTTTTGCTGGCGAGTCGTTTCAAACGGGTTTCTAAACTTAGAGACCTCGACGTTTCGTTTACGTGCAATGAAAGCTTTCCCGCGGTTCTGTCCACAGCAGTTTGACCCGAAGGCCAGGGTCATGAATCCAAACACGATTATTAATTTTGAGATGATCATGTTGCCTGAAAAAATGAAGATTTTTTAGTTAGCGTTACCCCGCTCAATCTTTAGAAAATAGCTTTAAAATGATGATGAGAAGGATTTTTCTGGACCCAAGTTTTCGTCATAATATAAGAAATCATAATATTTAGTTCACTTGTAAATGGGCATGGATTCTACATGATAGTAAGTCATTTTAATATCTACCATGGACATCTGTAGTCAGTCCAAGATAAGATAGGTTCCCATAAAATAAATGCCTTAAATTTGTTGCTACCCTGAGGACTAAGTTGGAACATCTCAAACTAGAAAACAGAAGTGCTGAACATTGCTCTTTTAGACAGAAATAGTTGTGGTGCCTCCGGAATTGAACCAGGAAGGGTTATACCACAATACACTAGGGTTAAGTAGTTCTTGCTAGAGATGTTAAATAATCGTTTTTTTTTTTTATTTTAATCGGTTATTACTTTCTTATAATCGATTTTTATTATCGATTATTGTAGTAGTCGTTTTTGTATAGTCGATTTTTATAAATCGATTCATATTACTATAATTAGTGGATTAAATCGATTTTTCAAAACAGAATTGTTGACTGTGAGAATTGACATTACTGCAAAACCAATGTATCGGTTGTAACCTTTGAAGATGTAAGATTAAAACCTCAGACAAGCCTTTTTTCAAATAAATATAGTTCAAAAAACTAAAAAACACGCTTTTTTGATAATCAACTAAAAAGTAGCGGACAGCGGAGAGTTTCGCTTTACCCTTTGAGTACGGTATTATACGGTACGGAGTACCTAAAAATTATCCTGCAAGATGGCATTATAGACATGTTTTAGTACATTTGAGTTATAGGGAAATAACATTATTATTTTTCAAAACTAAAAATCAATCTAGTAACTTTGCGATGAACTTTCTCTAAGGCGCTTTCTCTCGCCTCGAAAATCATTAATCCTGAGGAGGTTGATAAAGACAATGGTACAAAATTATTAAAATTCTGTATTGTCCTCGGTTTTTGATAATTTTTCAAAATTTTGAATTAAGCTGACCGTTCAAAGTGGATAGAAATCGGGTTCAAAGATTCCGTTACTCTGTTATGTACATACATACATACAACCCAAGCTAATAAAAGCGTGTTAAAAGGAGGAGGTTTCTCAATTCGACTGTATATAAATGTTTTTTTTTTAGTTTGTTCGCGGGTAACTTCATCGTTTATAAACCGAAAAAAAATTATATTTCTAAGGTGGTCCCGTTATAAGGAAATCAGGGTCTGATGACGGTAGACCAGTGAAATCGAGGGGAACTTTCAAAAATCGTAGGGGCGACTAGTGCGTTTGTACGTTTTTTCTTTAAGTATGGTTATTTATATATTATATTAATATAAACTTTAGTATGCCATCAATAAAAAAATACGTGTGGCACTCGGAGACTGCCGCGGTAAAGCTATTGCATAGCATTTTTTATGCTATGAAAACGCTCAGAAGGAATTCCAGAAATACAATATATTCTTCTATAATCATCAACATTTACATTAATACATCTTTATCCACTATTTTATCATATCTCCATTATATAAGACATTGCAAATATCAGCTGACATTTCATAACTCCAAACAAGACTGAACATTCTAAAATATAAAATAGAAAAGTATTTAATAAGTGACATAAAGTATCAACAACCAGAAATATAAATGGATCAATGCGATGTGCCTGTGACATTTGGCCGAATGTTACAGGTACATCGCATTTTTCATTAATAAATGCACTTTGTTTATTCATATTTAAAACACTTTGTACACAAATTATTTGCACCATAAATCATAATGGCGTTTTGATTTTGTGCTGTCAAGTCTGTCAGTTGTAATTGTACGTTTAAAAATAACAAACACTCTTTTACGTTATTTTATCAATCCAGAATTCAACATAGCTTATGTTGATAAAACATATTATTTGGATAATATGGTAATATAATTTTGAATTTTATAATGGGAATATAAAATATACTTCACGCAATTTTAAGATTTCTGCACGGATTATAAAAAAATGTGTATTACTGCCATCTGTGTTCAAGTTGACGAATTAAGGTTATCAAATAAAATAATAAGGAATGTAAAATAATATTTATTCAATTATATCCATATTTTTTATTGACAGTCAACATCTCGGTTACCTGGAGACTTGATATCCAACAGTCCTCCACCGCTATTTTCACTTACACCACCAGGGGCGCCGGCAGCATTTGGTCAAGGTGACGGCGCACCAGTATGCCATTTTCAGTTCTGACTTACTACCTACTACTTAATCTTCGGATGACGACTCCGAACTCCCATTTAACTCTTGGGTTGGTGTAACTGCGGACTTGTACCTTATCACCTTGTCCGAACTCCTGCGTTGGCGGTGCATTGTAATGTAATCTGGGTAGGGGGCGGATTTCTTAAATAAGGCATGCATATAGGTTCTTACCTCTCTGCCGAACATTAACTGATAAGGTGATAACTCTTTTGTATTAGGTGTACGTCTCAAGCGTGCCTTGACAGTTAACAATTTATCAAATAAACTTCCGCTCTTGTTGATATAAAAGAACATTCAGGTATTAGCCGATTATTTTCTTTTTGTACATTCAAAAATTTAAATTTTAGCTTTGTATATTTCTTCAAATTCGTACCTGTATTTTATTTCCTCTTCTAAATTTTCTTCTTCTGTAAGCCATTCATTTTTTCTTGAATCGCGTAGAATTTGTTCAAATTTTCTTGTAAAGAATTCAGTCGTATATTTATTTCTTCAATGTCATTTTTTTCTATTCCCGAAGTGTAATTTTCGGTTCGTTTCATTAACCCACGTAATGTGGCTCGTATTTCCTTATTGTTTTTTAGTTCATTCGACATCTCGTCGCCAATATCAAATAAAATAATAAGGAATGTAAAATAATACTTTATTCAATTATATCCATATTTTTCTATTGACAGTCAACAACTCGGTTGCCTGGAGACTTGATAGTTGGATATCAAGTCTCCAGGCAACCGAGTTGTTGAAAGGTGTTACTTATTTTCGTTACGGAATTTCTCGATTCGGTCGCCGCGCTCAAAGCCCGCGATAAAAGCTATGCAATAGCTTAAAAGAATGAAAAAATTAACAAAAACATACAACCGACTTCTATGTCACTACAAAGTAAAAGATTTTCATCATGTAGATATCTGTCTGGCCGGGGATCGAACCCGGGACCCTTTGCGCGTCAGACCGGTATGGTGACCGCTCCGCCACGCGGGTCGTCAATAGGCTGATGATGATGTCACTTGGTTAAAACCGGGGCATCTTTGGCTTTTTTGTGATTAGTCGTGATATATTGTTGCAGACCTTTTGGGCAGGTCGATTCTGCAATATCTTCCTTCAGCAATTTGAAGGTGAAATTTGACTCCGGAGGCACCTACCACATGTATTTCTGCGGAACACAGCAGTGTTAAGCGCTGCTGTGTTCCGTTCCGTTGTAGGCGTTCTAACTTGATCCTTAGAGGTAACAATGCATTTATGCCTGACTTCAGTTAGGGACTGTTATCTAGGGTTGATTGGGTTGGTTGATTATAGAATCCCAAACCGGCAGTAGCTCATACCATCAGGTGGGCTGGATGCTCGTTTACTAGTTGTAAGTATATTATAATAAAATATATTTTAAATTTGTTGACGAAGTTACCTAATTTAGTCCTTTTTAGTTTCTTTCTTTTCTGTTTCTGGTAATAAATTTAACATTAGGACGGCATTAGTAGCGATATTTTGGTTAATAATAAATAAACAAATTTATATTTTCAAACAATAAACAAAGTAATTGATTTGAAAATTTCCGCGTGTATTTTTGAATTTTTAAAGAATTAAAATGTTCACATGTATAAAAAATGCGCTGTGCCCAATTTGGATCGCAAGAATATTATAAATTACTAGAAATATTCACATTCAGCATTAATACAGTAAATATATGTTTCGCGCAAATTTCTAGAAGATTCGCAAATGCAAAATACCATGCGCTGCACACATATAAAATTACATATTGCAAAAACAACAAAAGCAAGCACATTAGATATGGGACAACACTTAAAAGAGAAAAAATAATAAAAACAAAATCAAAAGCCTTTATTAAACACAAATTTAATTTTCTTTAACTACGCACTTCTTCAACCTGAAACACAGCTTCCACGATTGTGACACGCCTTATATAAATAAAAAAAACGCAAAAATAAGAAGAAATCACCAAAAAATATCCTAAGTAATGTAAAAGTAAGAAGTAAGTAGTCGAAATATATAACTTCTTCAAACTGCGTCACACTCGATTTAAAATGACGTCCTTTAACTCGTACATGGAGCCGAAAAAGGCGAAAATAAGTTATAATTCGCCTTATATAAATAAAATAAACCTAAAAGTAAGAAGCAAATCATTAAAAAATACCCTAGAAGTATTACACACCCTATACCCTAGAAGTAATACCCTAGAAGTATACACGTCGTCGAAATATTCAACGCTTCAAACTGCGTCACACCCGATTCAAAATGGCGCCCGCTCAAATCCTACTTCGAGACGTAAAAAGCGAAAATAAATAAGAATAAACAACTTAATTTGTACAGCAAACAAAATATAACAAATATATGGACATTTTCTTACCTGTTGAGCTAATCACCACTTTATTTTCTCACAAAGACTATTTATTTAAGATGTGTACGAACAGTTCGGCGGAAATGCATCGAATGATTTATGATAGCCTCACGGGGACGTGGGAGGAACAGGAGGCGGGGACCCTACTCAAGAACATGGTTCTAGAATGTTCGATAACGAACGATCGAAATTATATCTACCAATAACGAAAGGTGACAGGGATTAACAAAAAAATCATTAATTCTAATGTGAGTGATCTAAAATTTGGATTTTGACAGTTATGGCTTAGAAAAATTGTGAAATTTTCAATGTTTTGACACGAAAACAGGTTAAAACTGGTTAGTGTTAGTATTAATGTGGGCTTTACTAACAGTAATAAGCTATCTTTTAATAATTTCTGATAAGGTCTCTTGTTTTATATGAGTCGCTTAAAAATATTTTTACGTAGAAGCTATTCAGTTATATTTGTTGTGTTTCTTTTTTTTTTTAAATTATACCTAACGATGAGGCAAACGGGCTACGTGGTGGAAAGCAATCAGCGTCGCCTACGGACATTTGCAACACCAGAGGAGTCGCCAATGCATCGCCGGCTTTGAAGGAGAGCTCTCTTACAGAAGAGGTATTGTTGCCTTCATCTTTTTATTTTATTTTTTCTACTATTATTTTCTTTTTTGTGTGTTAAAAAGTTGAAACTCATAATTCCTTGATTCTCTTAACTTTCATTTCTATATATCTTAGTATTGTACTTGTTGTTCCCTTTTTTAAATGTACCTAGTACCTACTACATTGACTGCATAATCATTTACTCTATCTATAATAAGAATTGTATAGGACAGCGTGACTAAAATCTAGATTAAACGATGACTATAACTGATTGTTTTCAACTATTACCAATTGGAAGGGAGGATTATATAAGTAGTTTTATTCTGACATAACTCCAGGTAGTTAAAGAAGACTTTATGAAGGTGGTAGAACCCTATACGGCTTAACACCGGCGACACCATCATCACACCTGTTTCTGCCAAATAACAGCGGCGTTAAGCGCTGCTGTGTCCTGGTTTGAAGGTGTGGTAAGGGAGACATGTTTTTCCGAGGTATACCCGTTTAGTCCTTAATGGTATCGGCGCATCTGTGGCCGTGGGTAGGAATCTAATCTGATCTGGGTTTCAGTACAGATGTCTATGGGCGACAGTAGCCACTTACCATCAGGTGTTGGATGCTCGTCTGCTACTCCTATATTATAAAAAATCTCTTCGAATATCCATTATGCATTTTTGCACAAATTTTACCTTTGTATAGATTTATTAGTTGTTTAAATTGGGCAATACTTTTGGAATATCCCCCCCATATACATACGAAGGCTATATTAATTTAACTAGGTCTATCGCGCAGGTCACGTAGGCGGTCTGAATATCGATTGAATTGCATCCATGCACTAGGTGAGCAACTGATCGGACGACTGATCGACCGATATTTCCTCAACTGCCCAGAAATATTCGAAAAATCGCTAGATTGGTTTGATGACTGATTGGCTACTGTGTCCAGGTAAACTGGCTGGGGTTGAGTTATTTTTGGATATTTGGACCACACCCGAATTTTGGTACAATGTGTTTTTGAATTTGTGTTTGAAAGTGGTAGAATTTTTCGTGCCTACCTACTACCCCAGCTATTTCTACCTTGTTATAACAATTTTAGACGTCGTTGTGTTTGCTTGAAGGTGTGGTATGTCCTCAGGGGTGACACACCCGTGGCTGACCTCGGGTAGAAAACTAATCCTATACGAGGTTGATTACAGATGTCATGAGTAACTTTACCCATCCGTCCATGTGTCAATTTTGAGAAATGCTCCTACTATACTATTATTTTAAAGGTAGAACCCTTCGTGGTTCGACTCTGGCGGCACCACTGTCACGCCTAACAGCAGTGTTAAGTGCTGCTGTGTTCTGCTTTGAATGGTGTGGTAAGGGAGACATCCTTTTCCGAGGCGTTCCAGCTTAGTCTTCAGGGGTAACTGCTCATCTGTGGCCTATATTATATATGCCTATATTAACAAATGGGTTCGGCGCTTGTTTAGCGCGACGATTAAACTTTTCATACACCATAAGATACCATACCGTACCACCATATTTCTACAGTGTTTTTGTTAAGTTCGGGTTAAATTTAGATAGTTAGCGATACTAATATAAAATATGTAGAAGCCGAGTTTGTGGATCAATACATTTGTGATCCACTTGAGATTTTTTTTGATCTATTTGGAGTCGATAACAGATTTTATGGGACAGTGGATATGGTAAGATGGGATACATTTTTTTTTGTAATATAAAAGTAGCAGACGAGCACGCATTCCACCTGATGGTAAGTGGCTACTGCCGCCCATGGACATCCGTAATCAACCCCAGATAGGATTATATATCCCTACCGGAGGTCGTCCACAGATGCGCCGCTACTCCAGTGGACTAAGCTGGAACGCCTCGGAAAAGTATTTCCCTTACCACACCCTTTAAACCAGAACACAGCGTTTAACATTGCTGTTATGAGAAATAGGAAAAAAAAGGATTAATAAAACAAACAGACAACTAATAAATTTGAACAGTTATTATTCCAATTAACAGTTTTAATTATACTTCGTTAGAGTTCGAATTGGATTCAGACGAGTCAATCATCGAAAAGAAGTCGTATTCATAAATCTTCTTCTTATAGCCAAAGTAACGGAAGAACACAGCCTCCATTGAATAGGCAGTCGGTTTAGCATCAGGCATGAACGCGACGTTCGAAGCTTCACTCTTCCCATTCGGGTACACAGTGTACATCACATTGTCAACCATGAACTCCACGCCTTCGTTATTCAATAGCGGAGGTCTGAAGAATCTTACGTCAGTGCCCTGAGGGACACCCATAATTTCCTTGATTTTCCCATCAATATTCCGCACGTAGGGCTTCTTATCATCGCCATAGAAGTACAAATTGTTCGAATAGTCCATCATTATTTGTTCAGCGTTTTTGATATCATCCATTTTCTCTTTCATTGTGGCCGCGTCGTACACTTTGTAAAGCTCGCGATCCTCAGTCAGGATGTAGATTGTGTCTGTGTTCGTCTCCTTAGCCATATCCTTGATGCTGTAATCGAATTTACCGTACTTGTGCGCTTTGGCGGCTTTCGGATCGTATACATAAAGGCCGTCTTTCGCACCGATAAAGACATAAGAACTTTGATCAGCAGAAGCGGCAAAAGCGCTGCCACTGTCCATAACTTTAGTTACTTTACCATCTTTGTAAAAATAAACGCCTTTGTCAACGCGTTTACCGTCTTCAACATCTGCTTCCATGAAAAACACCATCAATTGTTTCTTAAGATTGTCTGTACTCGTTTCCTCAAAACTATCGGTGTCTGAAGCAGCGTTTAAAGGTACAATGATGTCAACGATGTCGTATTTGCTTTCGTAAATGACTAGATGTTTAGGGTAGTCATCTGTGGTGATGACTACTTTGTCCACATTGCTGCTGTAAGGCGCAGCGGCTATCAGTACCACCAGGAGGGGGAGGGTTAGTAGGAATCTCATGTTGACACCTGTAAAAAAAATGATTTTGAGAATTGGTGGCAGTGACTAACACCGATGGTGCTTTAGTTTCATTACATTTGACGCGGTGTATTTTATTAACCGACTTCAAAAAGGAGGTGGTTATCAATTCGGCCGGTATCTTTTTTTTTATGTATGTACACGAATTACTCCGCCGTTAGTGGACCGATTTTAATAATTCTTTTTTTAATAAGTAGCAAACGCGTATGCAGTAGCCTGATGGTAAGTGGTATGGAAATTTTTAACAGCTGTTATCAAATCAAGATGGTTTAAAGTCCTACATGAGTTTATATCCATATGGAGTAAGTTAGAGCTAAGACTAGACATCTAATGAAAGTGTGGGGACACTTACCACCTTAAAAAAATACTTGAAACTGCTGTAATCACCTCATTTGCTACTCCAATCTTATAAGAAAGGTTTTGTTTGCATTTTTTACTCCAACATTTATATAGAGCTGGAGATAAAAGGTACTAAAGGTAATAAATATCAGATGTCGTGGCAACCTGGCGACGGTAGACTGGCACCGCCACAAGATTGTCGCCATTGTATGATACGCCATTGTGGCGTATTTGAGGATGCTTCAATTATACATTATTTAATAAATATTGAACAAAAATAATCTATTTCTATTATACATACATATTGCATAAAATCAGTGATAGCCCAGTGGTTAAGAAACTCAGCCTCTCGATCGAGGGGTCCGAGGTTCAAAACCGTATTAGAAATTAATTATCACTTCCTAAAACGGTGAAGGAAAACATCGTGAGAAAAACTGCATACCCGAGAGATTCATAAAAAAATATCTCAAAGGTATGTGAAGTCTACCAATACGCACTTGGCCAGCGCAGTGGACTATGGCCTAATCCTTCTCATTTTGAGAAGAGACCCGTGCCCAGCAGTGGGACAGTAATGGGTTGATAATGATGATGATGATACATATTGTACGGATTACGTTAGTTTTATATCATAATCTATTAAACATGAGACATACGAGACTCGTACTTATCCGAGACTTATATGAGATTCATACTTATCCGAGACGTTTCAACACTCCTCAGGAATAGGGGAGCATTTGTGGCCGACATCAGTACCCTTACCATGAGCTATCAAAGATTCCACAATTTTACGTTACGTTTACTCAATCCATTATTTTGTTCCGTTTACTTCAGTAGACTGAGTAAACGCAACAATAAGTCAGTGCTCAAGTCTTTTTGTCTGCCTCACATATTCGCAAAAAAGAGAGACAAAACAGAAAGCGCCCTTTGTCAATTTAGACATTTAATGTTACGTCACGACAATGTTACGACACTATAGTTCTGATACGATCCGCTAGGGGCGCTGATTGGAAGTTGTATGGGCAAATACGTAAACAAATACTAAAACAGTCATATATGTCAAAACGTAAAAACTCATGGTAAGGGTACAGGTAGGACTTAAGATAAGACTTATCTGCGGTTTGTTACAGATGTCCATGAGCGGCAGTAGCCTATTATAGTCCGCGCCAAACAGCTAGTGCGCTCTGAAGTTGTTGCGAGCAGGTGTAGTTATACAATTTGCTATGGCGACGCGATTCATTTATATACTCAGATCGGACTAGCAGTTTTACACGGACTAAACCATCAGGTGGACTAAATACTCGTTTGCTATTTAATTTTTTTTTTTATAATCTAAGAGTAGCAGACGAGCATGCAGTCTACCTGATGGTAAGTGGATACTGCCGCCCATGGACAACTGTAATCAACCCCAGATAGGATTAGATATTCCTACCTGAGGTCGGCCACAGATGCGCCGCTACCCCTGAGGACTAAGCTGGAAAAGTCTGTCTCCCCTACCACGTCCTTCAAACCAGAACACAGCAGCGTCTAACACTGCTGTTATTAGGCAGAAATAGGTGTGGCGGTGGTGCCGCCGGAGTCGAACCACAAAGGGTTCTACCACCTTCAAACATTATATAAAAACGTATGATGTTACACATATCCCTTCCACCGGGTAAACGGAAATCCATAAGGATTTTTTCTTCAAAAAAGATCTTATAGAAAAGTGTCAGTATGTTCACTTACCTGATGGTACAACGAGAGTGATGGCTTTCTGAAATGCCTCTCAATAAGTAGTAAAGGTTGATTGATAAACTAATTGCCATTAATTGCCTAATACATAGAGATTCCAACTGTACATCAGATAAATTCAATCTTCCATCTATATTCAATTATAAAACTGTTTTTGTTTGTTCATCTATTGAAATACCGGAGATGTTTTATATATTTAGTTTCACCTAATGGTGTTCCTCTGGAGGCCCTTTGTCGGGACTGCAAGTAACTTCAAGTATGTCTCCGTTACCACACCCTTCAAATAAGAACACAGCAGCGCTTTACACTGCTGTTACTAGGCAGAAAGACGGCAGTGCGGCGGTGGTGCCATTGGTTAACAGTTCTACCACCTTTAAAAACAATGATAAAAATAAATAACTGTTTATTGCTTTCGATTACATGATGACTTTTCTACCTGAGGTCGGAATCCAATCCTATCTATCTGGGGCGATTTAAATGCCAAACACCATCGGAACCAGAGAAGATACCGTATCTCCTGCCTGTCGTAAGAGGCGACTAAAAGGGGGCTTCCGGGGTTGCGGGCGGCAAGAGTGAGAGCTCGAACCGTCCAGTAAGCGACCCCGGGAAGGACGGCGGTATGTGTGGTCGCATACCGTCGTGAACACTAGATGGTGTAGGAGAAGCGAAAACTGCTCGCCAGGACAGAGCCCGATCGGAGCATCGCGCTTGAAGGACTCCGGTTGTCTTCCATCGGAGATCCCGGAGTTCTCCAACAAGCGTTGAGGACGGCCACCCTGGGGGGTTTAGTGCGGTAATAGCAGATAACCCGGCGTCGCTCCCACGTCGTCGGGTTTTAAAGGTTTCCCCCTCGTTAAGGAAAAAAGGCAGGGGATACCGTAGCCCTATTCTGGTCCCGGAACTACAGGGACAAGGTACTAGTATAGCATGCAATAAATAAATATTATTTAATTCATATGCCGTTTAAATACGATTAGAAGTTAATTGTTAATTAATGTTTTCCGCCATTTGATGGAGTATTTTTCTATTAGTGCTCAATTTAATAATTTCATAATAACCCACATAGGATTACATTAATTAAAATAGTCATTTTAAGTTGATAAGAAGATGCATAAAAATAAATTCTTAAGTAATAAATGGTCATAGAACCCTACGTGGTTCGACTTCGAAGGCACTACTGTCACACTTATTTCTACCTTATACCATCATGTAACGCTGCTATGTTCTGGTTTGAAGGTTGTGGTAATATCCTAAGAGATAGTCGGTCTCTCTCTCCAGACTCATCTCGCAAGACTCCCAATCCTATCTAGGGTGGATTACAAATATCCGTGGGCGGTAGTAGCCATTTACCATCTTGTGGACAGCATGCTCATTTGCTTCTATATTGAACGAGCTTTTGCCCGCGGCTTCGCTCGCGTTACGATGTAATATTATTAACCAAGAAGATTTATACAAACTTTCATCCCCTAAATTATCCCCTTGGGGGTAGAATTGATCAAAATCCTTTCTTAGCGGATGCCTACGTCATAACATCTACCTGTATGCCAAATTTCAGCTCGATCCGTCCAGTGGTTTGGGCTGTGCGTTGATAGATTACTATGTCAGTCAGTCACCTTTGAATTATATATATATACTAGTGGTGCCCGCGGCTTCGCCCGCATTTTAAAGATATTATATGACATACATAAAACAGAAAAATCGTACATTCATTGGAATGACAGTGGTGCCATCTGTCGAAAATTGGTCTTACCAACTCCCAAACCTTCGAGGGCTCTTGGACAACAACTTTGCAAAAGATCATCACTTGATCAAATGCATAGTTTCCGATTCTATAAAATGTATATAGACAAATGATCATTTTCATATAAATAGATAGATGATCGATTAAGACGGATAAGTAAAGTAACTGTAGGTAAATTATAAAATCGAATTTCGATCTTCTGGGTTGAAAGATCGATTCATTGAATCGATCCGTTACTGGAGATCGATTAAAATAATCGACTTTTTGGTCCAAAAGATCGATTCTCCGATTAATCGATCTTAGATCGCCATCCCTATTTCCCGTGGGATTTCCGGGATAAAAACTATCCTATGTCCTTTCTCGGGTTTTAGACTATCTTTGTACAAAATTTCATTAAAATCGGTTCAGTGGTTTAGGCGTGAAGAAAAGACAACCAGACAGACAGACAGACAGACAGACAGAGTTACTTTCGGATTTATAATATTAAGTAAGGATTGAATGAACCTCTGTATAAAGTTAAATGTGGAGATTACCAATTGTGTGAAACATTTGAGGTTTTTCAGATATTTAAGCGGATATAGATGTATGGTGACGTATTGGCTTCAAATTCGGTATCTTAAACGGAAAGCTAAGGATTCGAATCCCAGGCACCTGTGATTTAACCCAATTAAGCCCAATTTTATCTACACAAAATAATCATCATAATCAACCCATTACTATCCCACTGCTGAGCACGGGTCTCCACTCAGAATGAGAAGGATTAAGCTATGGCTTAAGTGGACTATGGTCCACCGCGCTGGCCAAGTGCGTAATGGTAGACTTCACATACCTTTGATTATTTTTTTACAAATCTCTCAGGTATACAGGTTTCCTCACGATGTTTGCCTTCACCGTTTAGCAAATGATAATTAATTTCTAATACGCACATAACTTTGAAAAATCAGAGGTTCGTTTTTGTGCCTGAGTTTTGAACCTCAGACCCCTCGATCGAGTGGCCGAGTTTCCTAACCACTAGGCTATCACTGCCTTACAAAATAATGTGTTACGCAAAAGCTACATAGTATTTTTATGTATAATATTTTGAAAGGACCGGCCAGTGTCTGCGAATTTGTGAATACATAATTACTTGTCACTTGCTTAAACTTAAAGTTACGCGCTTGAGTGATCTACCAATACGCATTCTCACTGATACCCTGTACCCAGCAGTGGGACAGTAATGGCACAGTACAAATATGAAACAGTATGGAAACTAAGCCTAGTTGATAAAATAATTACCAACACTCCAATGAGTAATAGGGTTGTCACTATATTATTTTTTAATAATAGTGTTGTTTATTTCCATTTTAGCATTTACTGTCCTATTATGATCAATCAATCGAATTACAATAACTACGCAGCTTACAAATGACATAAGAAGGTAATTTCACGGTAAAATCCCAGCAAAATACGATAATTATTATTATTATACTTTTAAATACGAAAAACAGCGTAAAATTGATTCAACTTACTTTGATTTTTTGTAGATCTTTAATTTGTTATTAATTACGGCGTAACCTTTTACGAGTTTTGGCGGAAGCATACAAATGAATAAAAATGAAAGCAATAAATGAAATGAATAAGCATAAAAATGAATTTAAAAAATGATAACTCTGGTTTTGATGAAGCCGAATTCAAACAGCCGTCTACCACGCAATACGCTTGTGGCATTTTTAAAAAGATCGCGGAAATTAATAGTAAACAAATAGCAACGTGACCACTCGTTTTGATGCGACACTCGCTATTGCAGCACTGCGAAAACCGCTTAGGGGTATCGTCGACTGTCCCTGTAGTACCGGGATCACTATAGGGCTACGGTATCCCCTGCCTGTCGTAAGAGGCGACTAAAAGGGGCTTTCGGGGTTGCGGGCGGCAAGAGTGGGAGCTCAAAACCGTCAAGCAAGCGAGGACTCCGGTTGTGTTCCGTTGGAGATCCCGGAGTTCTCCACCAAACGCTGAGGACGGCCACCGGGGGGGTTTTAGTGCGGTAAAAATCCCACATAACCCGGCGTCACTCCCATGGCGTCGGGTACCTTTTGAAGGTTTCCCCCTCATCAACAAAAAAAAAGGGGTCTCGTCGATGCGTATGTTTGTGTGAGTGTGCCGTTTCGAACGCTTTGTAGGGAGTTTCCATACTGTTCTATATTTCTACTGTGGTAATGGGTTGTTGACGATACCTAGTTAAATGTCTTGTATAAGGTTTCAACGGGAAATTATCAATATCAATAAACGAAGATATAATTCAATCTCTTTAATGTTATAAGAATAGAACAAGAATATTATTTACTTGTATACGTATTTTTATTTTATAACAAATAAATATTTTTTTCTTTGTCTATTTCGAATATATTGTTTACATAATCTATGCATAGATTAGTAAAGCCATTAAATTAAAGCCATTTAATGGCTTCCTTCAATTACAAGGTCGTGAGATATCTATACTTATCTATGAATCTATGTTAAGTATATTTTTTATGTTTGTCTATGTCATATGTGGTATAGTTATAATTTTGTTATTTTTTACATTTTCCATTTGTCATATTTGTAATAACAGAATTACAATAACTACGTAGCTTACAAATGACATAAGAAGGTAATTTCACGGTAAAATCCCAGCAAAATACGATAATTATTATTATTATACTTTTAAATACGAAAAACAGCGTAAAATTGATGCAACTTACTTTGATTTTTTGTACATCTTTAATTTGTTATTAATTACGGCGTAACCTTTTACGAGTTATAATTTTGTTATTTTTTACATTTTCCATTTGTCATATTTGTAATACAATCATTAATAATACATATGCATTATTTATATGTTCACAGTTGAGATTTTTTCCAGGAATTATTCCCGATTACAGCGTGAAGACTCGACAGACGTTCTGGACTCCTGAAAAGGAAACTTTAGTTACTAAGTCACTGGGTATCTATATAACTAATAGATATAAGCCAATATACGTCAAAATTTACAGAATTATGAACTCATTTACTCATTTATTTAGGCAGTGATAGCCTAGTGGTTAAGAAACTCGGTCGCTCGATCGATTGGTCCGAGGTTCAAATCCCAGGCACGCACCTCTGATTTAGTTATGTGCGTATTAATTAATTATTACTTGCTAAACGGTGAAGGAAAACATCGTGAGGAAATCTGCAAACCTGAAAGACTTATAAGAAAAATCTCAAAGGTATGTGAAGTTTACCAATTCGCAATTGGCCAGCGCGGTGGACTATGGCCTAATCCTTCTCATTCTGAGTGGAGACCCGTGCCCAGTAGCGAGGCAGTAATGGATCAATGATGATGATGATGAACATTTATACATTAGATTAAATTTGAAAGGTGGTACAACAAGTATAGTTCCATCGTAGAGGTACCAGCGCCACACCTAATTTTGTGTATCCATATTCCACACACTTCGTTTTGGCACTTAGGTATCCGCCGTATCAAGTGACTTAATCCTCTCAGTGGCAATACATCTGTGATAGATAACGTATTTAAAAAACTTGTCCGAGAGCATCTGAGCACCTCGTCTGACAGATAAAGCATTTTTATTACCACCTATATAATATATTGTTATATATTTTTTATGAATTGCTATATTTTAGATATATATATGTATGTATAATATATATAATATATTTATATTTAGACTTAGTATTATAATGTTTTTATGTTATATAACACCTGCCGCAAACTTTCTGCATTCACCAAGGGTTGATTGGTAGAAAATGCCATCAGGCATTATGTTTTTCCCTTTTGTAGCTTAACTTTCTGTTAGTGTTACAATAAATAAATAAATAAATAAATAGATTTCAATAAGAATCCCTGTTCTATAACCTATTATATAACAGATAACACAACACAGTACTCACATAAAATGGACTGTATGCTCACTTATTTTTAATGCAAGTAAAACAAAAAGCTGAAAAATTAATAATTTTAACATGAGCGTTTCAAATTCCGGTTCAATCATGAGGCAACTCTGAATAGTCGATGTCGGATGAAAAATATTACTATTATTGTAAACGATAACACGTGTTCGACACTTTTATAAAAAATGCAAAGTTGTGTGAAATCTACCAACCCGCACTTTTGTCATTCTGAAATGAGATATAGTAGCCTAATAAAAAGTGTAACGGTTATGAATTATTACTGAAATTAATGATACTAAGATTTTAGTATAACGGAAATTTTAGAGAATCTAACGCCATCTCTGATTTCATGTAAGAAACAATGATCTACGCTACAAAATCATCATTTGTGTTCAATGATCTACGACCATTTAGTTTCTGTGCGTTTCCACAGATGGCGTTGTTTTCTATGTGAGCAAATTACTATTTCTAGTTTATTCTGTCTATTCTATATACGCTATTAATTTACAAGTATTATCTATATTAATATGTTTTCCTAGTCGTGACTATAGCTTTTTTGTGCGAGTAACTACGGAATTATTGAAATTTACAGGAAAATAAACGAATAAATTACGTGTCATAATGTAAATATTTGTGTGAAATAGTTTGTAGCGGTCACAAAATGAGGTAATAACGTGCATATGACGGAACCAAAATTTTCGAGAATTTAGAATATTTGATTTGAGACTGATTGTGATCCATTTAGGCCTTGAGCCCATAATAAGATTTTCGAAAATATTTTACTTTTTATTGCGACTACGACTTTACTCTTTATTGTTTAACCTAACGATTAAGCAGAAGTGCTACATGATGATGATGATACATGAAAGTAGTCAACGTCGCTTATGGACATTTGCAACACCAGAGGAGAAGCCAATGCCGGCTTTGAATGAGACCTCTTTTTGCATCTTTTATGAAGACCCTCCTAATGAACTTTCTTAACAAAACCATATATTATGTATTATTCTTGCGTGGAAATAGAAATACTCAAAATTCGTATAACCGATCCACTCAGATTTTAATTGTTTGATACAATCAGATAAATGGAAAATGTTGATTTAATGTTTTTTTTTTTATGTAGACGTAATCAACTTTAAATATATTCAACTAAGAATAATTTACAAAATATTTCATAACCTGTATTTAAACTGATTTTAAATTTTTTTTCGGCATAAGACATAACTAGTGATATTTTCGGTGTCGCTGTATTGTGTAGAAAATAAAAACAACCAAAAGGTAAAAAGAAAATCGCATGTAACTTAAAATAAAACCTTTATTTGTAAATTAAGGATGTGTCTAATTATACAGTATAATAATATTAACATATAAAATTGTATAATATACACATTTTAAGGCATCGTTATGGAATAACATTTAAAAAAATAGGTAAAATTGCTAGAAATATATGAAAAAATAGCAAAAATGTCAGGCGTCAGCCATAACGGCCTGACATTTTTGCGTTGGTCCGAAAATAGCCTAATTTTTAACAATCCATAAAATAACATTTGTACTAAAACATTAAGCTATATATTTTTGGAAAACACGATAATTTGGGCAATAGATATATTATCGAATTTCCCAAAATGTTTAAAAATAAATTATTTCTCCGAATTATTGTCTCAAACAATAATCTATTTATACCAAGCGATGGATAAACATATAGCAAAACTTATTAAAAATATTAAAATTGAACTAAATTATAGTTAAGGCAGTATTATATTGATTTAACAAGGTGTAACGTTGAGAATATCAGTGAGAGAGTTAGAAGGCTTCAATACAAATTGCTTTAACATCCATGATGTTTCAATTAAATTCCTCAATAATTAATAAATAATTGATTAAAAGATGTACATTGGTGAATCGGACACTATTATAGGGTTTTATGAGGTAAAAAGTGGAGTATTTCATTAAATAAGGAAAATAAATCATAATAAATTTGGTTCTATTTTCGATTTTTTTATCGTTAAACTTTTCCAACAATATCTGTATTTTTAAATTATGAAAACGTACTCGTAAATAATTTTCGAGCTAGGAAACCTTCAAAAACATACAAGAAGTTTAAATCAATATGTACTTCAGACTTCTACATCTCTACTACCCATAAACACTCATTGCGTTACACCCTGTATAAAACTATAATTATAAGTATACACCAATATACTAATGAACAAAATATTTATGCATTTCGAAATTTTGAATTTGGCACTGAAAGTTGTCAATGTGATTTTGTAATTTACACCAACATTTTGAATATCCAACTAAATTGTATTACTTTTTGTTTTTTTTTAACATTATTTCTAAAATGTTTATAATATTTTCGATATTTTTAACTAAAACTAAAAACATAACAAGCAAAAACAAAAGAAGCAAAATTGGTGCAGTTTACATAAAACAAAACAATAACGAAACATCATTTGCTTCGAGTTACAAAAAACTTATTCTAAATAATAAATTGTAACGAAACAATTTAAAAGGAATGTAATAATTTATGAAACACGTTGATTGAAAAAGGAACTGAAATAGGAGTAAAAAGGAGATTCAAGAAGAGGAACGAATTAAATGAAGAAAAAAGCATGTGATTTTTAATATTGGAAGTGATATAAGGAAAAATGAAAAAAATCTATAGAAATACGAACATACTTAAAACAAGACTGGATTCACAGAAACAATGAAGAAAATAATAAAGGCAGGAATGTAGAAACAAAATTGGAGTTTATGAAAATTAGATTGGAATGTAAAAATAAAATGGTTACGAAGACAAGTTGCAATTTTTTCTGAAACAAGACTGGAATTTACGGAAAACAGGGGAATTTTGAGAAACAAGTCTTTCAGAAGATTTACAGAAATAAGATGGATATTGCCAGCGGGATAAAAAATCAAAACAAGATTGGAATTTTCAGAAACACTAAAAATTAACAGCAATAAGATGAAAAGTTCCAGGATGAGCATACAAATCAAAAACAAGATGGGAATTTACAGAAACAAGATGGGAATCAACAGAAACGTGATAGGAAACGTCCTCACTTGGAGTGTACGAGGTTGAGGAACTCCTCCCTGGTCTTCGGGTCGTCGCGGAAGACGCCCAGCATCGTTGAAGTCACCGTCTTGCTGTTTATCTTCTGGACTCCTCGCATTACCATGCACATGTGCCTGTGGACAGATGGGTTTTTTATAAGATTATTATAGCCACTTAGCATGCAGTCCATCTGATGACAAGTCCTTGCCACCTATAGATACTGTATTTCACCTCATATAGGTTACCCTCATATAATATTAACCTGACGTCGAAGATAAATGCCTTGATAATTTAGACTTGCGTTTGGATTAAGTTGGATTTCCTTCCAACTCGGACTAACTCATCTTGTAAATATTTACCTTAACACACTTGTCAAATCATACAACAGCGCTCACCACTGCTGTTATAAGTCTGTAATAGGTCTGTAGGTATATCTTCACAGACAAACAGCGAAGGATTCTACCACCTTTTACTGATCATTTGCAACAATTACATAAATCACCTCTTTCTTCCATCACCTCTATCTCTTCTCTCAACCTCATTCTCTTCTTTCAAGAGATATTCCTCTCTGAAATTAAAGTTATTATCCATAAATACTTACACTCCCTCAATAACGACAGCGACACCAGCTGGTCTCACTGCCTGGGTGACGGCGATAGCGATCTGCTTCGTGAGGCGCTCCTGGACTTGCAGGCGACGGGAGAAGATCTCGACGATTCTAGAAGAGAAATGGTTTAAATTAGGATTGAAATGAGTGAAGAAGCTCAAATTGTTCAAGAATATTATTTGGTGCAAAGGAATTCAGAATTGATTTAAATAAAATTATTTTTTTTAGAATGGAGAGTAGGGAACTTTAATTCAAATTAAATTTGAAATGATTTAAGATGCAATGGTTATAGTTGTTCGAGAGTTTAATGAAAAGGAGTTGATTTAAGTAAAATGATTTTTTTTTGTAATGGAAGCTATGTGGATTCTGGAAGTGATGTTTATTCACATTTAAATGACCTTAATACACAAATGTGTCTATCAAAGCTACGATTTGGACATGTTTCAAATTGTAAAGGACTTGTACAAAAATATGGCCTTCAAATATAAATTCTGGAATGTGAGTTGACTTAAATAATTCAAATTCAGATGGCTATTAAGTATGCTTGAGTAAACAAAGATTCTGAAATATTACATGCAAATAATTCAAATTAAAATTAAATTATCAAAATATATGCTTCTACCTGAGAATATGGATCTTGGAAAGATTTAAATTAATCAAATTCAAATAGAATTGTTCACAGATAATAAATGTCTCATAAATATTAATGAAATTACGGACAACCAATTAAATAATTCACGTTTTATTTAAATTGTTAAAAAATGTATCTCATAAATATGTATGACGGAACTGGAATTGTTTCAAATCATCAGATTAAAATGTCATTTTCGCAAAAATAAGTGTATTTAAGTCTTCGATCACTATTCAATATTTAATCCAGTTTTTGTAGAATCACTTTTTTACCAGTTCTTACCAGTTTTCACAAGTTGGACCAGTTTTTATATACGCGTTCACTTTTAGATTTTAAGATTCATATTAGATTCGTATGAAATGACGATTGCGATAATAAAGTTATCTGAAGTAAAGTTTTATGTCTCTCCGAAACGGTCTATTTATCGCAGAATATTAAAATCGAGGTACTTATTTCAATATGTATGAAATGTAAAGTAATATTAAATGGTTGCGATAATCTAGTACTAAAATTTTATTGATTTCCTTATGCTGTCTCAAATAATGGAGTTGATTTTAATACTGGCAAAGGCGTTACTATTGATATTAGTGTTGGCATTGGTGTTGGTGATGGTGTTTGTATTGGCCATGGTGTTGGTATTGGCGTTGGTGTAGGTATTGATAATACTACTTGCATTGGCTTTGATGTTGGCATTTCTGTTGCTGATGGTATTGGTATTGACGTTGGTGTGTTACTGATGGTGTATTGGCGAAGATGTTGGTATTGACGTTGGTGTTGGAATTGATAATACTACTTGTATTGGCGATGGTGATACGACACTAGCAACACCAACACCGATATCGGTGGTATGTATTGGCATTGATCTTAGCATTGGTGTTATTGATAGTGTTTTTATTGGTGATACTATTGTATTACCAATGGTGTTTACATTGGCGATGTGTTGGTATGTGCGTTGGGGTTGGTAATGCTGTTGGTGTTCCTAATATTGTATGTATTGGCTTTGTTAGCATTCGTGTGACTGATGATACTTGTATTGGTGATAATATTGTATTACCAAAGGTGTTTATATTGGCGATGTGTTGATTGGCGTTGGGGTTGGTAATGCTGTTGGTGTTCCTAATATTGTATATATTGGCTTTGTTAGCATTCGTGTGACTGATGCTACTTGTATTGGTGATAATATTGTATTACCAATGGTGTTTATATTGGCGATGTGTTCGTATTGGCGTTGAGGTTGGTTATGATGTTGGTTATAAATCCTTACCTAGCCAACTTGCTGAGCCCCAGAATCTTGCCCTGCGGCAGATACCCGATGGACACCTTGCCGTAGAAGGGCACGAGATGGTGTTCGCACATCGAGAACATTTCTATGTCTTTCACGACCACCATCTCGTCTGTGTCTTCGTCGAAAATCGCATTGTTTAGGACCTCTGTAACAGAAGATTAGTTATCAATTTTTGTGGTAGTTTTGTCAGGAAAGTACATATATATATATATATATATATATATATGTATATATATATACATATATATATACAGGGTGAATTTTTAAAACGGGCCTTCAGGGCCAAATCTGAAACTATAAGGATTAGCGAAAAATGCTGTCACGGTTATAACATCGAATAATTAGTTGATTAACCAACAAATTTTTCAATGGTATGTCTTACGTATGTTTCTAAAGAATTATACATAAATCATTTGTTATGTATAATCCTTGAGGATTAGTATGCCAATGAATGGAAAAATACGTGTTTTCTTCAAAATTTTCCTTTTCCTTTAATTTGTCACATAACATTACTTCCCAGATTTTGATCCTTATAAGCAACACTATCAGATAGTTGAATAATATAAAGGGGGTATTTTTTTTCAAAATGAACTCGTTCGTTTCCCGGCTAGGGAAAAAGATATTTTAAAAAAGTAATGATGCAGTTTTAGTTTTTATCAAAATCGGCCTCGTAACTCCTTTCAGCATTTTTCGCTAATCCTTATAGTTTCGGATTTGGCCCTGAAGGCCCAATATATATATATATATATATATGTATATATATATATTAAAATATTCTATTTCTTTAACTTTTAATTGTTTTTTTTTGTAAGATCTATTTGTTATTTAGAGACATATAGTCAGCTCCAAACTGCAAGTCCGCTCTGAAGTTGCATACAGTTTACTATGGCGACGCGATTCATTTCTATATTCACAGTGGACTAGCTCAATAACTAGTGACTATACTTAGTTAACTTTATATTTATTGATTAAACTAAATAGTTTTTAATGTATGTATTTTAGATTCGTTGGATCGCACAGACAAATATATTTTTTTATATCATAATAATATTATCCTTACTGTTGTTGTCGTTGAATTAGCAACGAATTTTTGAGATCTAATAGAGTACCATTTAATACTTTTATGACGACCCGCGTGGCGGAGCGGTCACCATACCGGTCAGACGTGCAAAGGGTCCCGGGTTCGATCCCCGGCCAGACAGATATCTAAATGATGAATTTAGATTTCTGTTTCTGGGTCTGGGTGTTTGTGTATTTGTCTATGTGTGTGTCTATGGCATCCACGACACAGGGAATCCTAGTGTGGGGCTGTGAGTGTAGAAAGTGTAGAAAGTGTGATACTTTATTGGATCTCAAAAAGGTTGTTTGTATTTTATTTTAAGTGCAACTAAAGTATTTCTCAGATACATATTAAGTTTTATTAGTTTCTATAAGTAAGTAAGTAAGTTATCTTACCTTCTAAGCTCTGGTCGTAACCCTTAGTGAAGAATAACATAGCCTTAGCTGCTCTCTCTGGGGTCTTAAGCAGACCCTGCCTTTCGGGATCCTCTCCTAATCCTGAAATTGAAAAAAATAAGTGTGCATTTAAGACAGTTATATTTTTAACGCTCTTAGGAAAATAAACCAGGGTGTATCATTAATGATTTCATTTTAATTGTAACCAGCGCCTTTAGATATAAAATATTATTATTACATACATCTAATATATAAAATTCTCGTGTCACAGTTTTCGTTGCCATACTCCTCCGAAACGGCTTGACCGATTTTGATGAAATTTTTTGTGCTTATCCGGTATCTATGAGAATCGGCCAACATCTATTTTTCATCCCCCTAAGTGATAAGGGTTGTTCACCCTTAACATTTTTTTATTTATATGGCAACACAACGTTTGCCGGGTTAGCTAGTATAGGTATATGAATATTTTTTGATAAATATTAAAAAAGCTAATAGAGAAAATTTCTGGAGGATAATGTTCTGCAATGTTAGTTGTAAGTTTTGTAAAACTTTATTTAAATTGAAATGTGTATTTTTGGTAGTATTAACTTTCATGTATTGACTACTTGCTCTATTAATTTTTCTTTCGAAAAAATACCTTAAAGTATTACGCTAAAGAAGCTTATTGTTATATAAGTATACACATTTTTTATTCCTGGTTTACCTGTAAGCAACAGTTTGTAGGAGCTGGCCATGTCTGGAAGGAGTGCCTCCCTGGTGGGTGGTCGGTGGTCTAACTCCAAGTCATGGTGGAAGGTACAATTCTCGTGGCCTGGAACAAGGAAAAGTGAGGTTATAGGTACATCTATTAGATTTTTTGTACAGACGCTTTATACAGCCCCACACAGGGATTCCCTGTGTCGTGGCTGCCATGAACACACACAGACAAATACACAAACACCCAGACCCAGTAGGTATAATCTAAATTCATTCAGATGTCTGTCTGGCCGGGAATCAAACCCGGAGCCTTTGCGCGTCAGACCGACATTTATCCGGATACTCTAGGGATAGACTTTATGTAATTATCGTAATAGATACTAATATTTATATCGATAATATCACAAGCTTACCGATAATATCAACGGCCTAAAATTGGTTATTAAAACATGTTGATACGATATAAATATCGATATTTTTAATAATATTGTATCGTCGATATGTTATCGAACTTTCGATATATCGTTGCATCCCTACTTCCTTTGTTGTAGAGCCTGCATGTAATTGTTCTATACCCTTCATTTTCTTAGTAATCACACTTAACTCATACACACATACGTACATACATACATACATACATACATACATACATACATATTTCGAACAACAATCACCACTATTGTCCTGAAGGTATAATGATAACAAAAACCTTGTGATATTGGTGTGAATTCCCATAGTCAGTCATTCAAATTTGCATGTAATGCTGCCATACATAGTATAAGAAAAAATATTGTTACTGACAATCTGTAATGCAGTGTAGGTCTAAACATAATTGTCCCTGTAGTACCGGGATCAGAATAGGGCTACGGTATCCCCTGCCTGTCGTAAGAGGCGACTAAAAGGGGGCTTCCGGGGTTGCGGGCGACAAGAGTAGGAGCTCGAACCGTCCAGCAAGCAACCCCGGGAAGGACGACGATATGTGTGGTCGCATACCGACGTAAACACCAGACGGTTTGGGAGGAGCCAAAAGTGATCCCCCAGGGCAGAGCCCGATCGGGCATCGCGCTCGGAGGACTCCGGTTGTGTTCCCTCGGAGATCCCGGAGTTCTCCAAAAAGCGTTGAGGGCGGCCACCGGGGGGGTTTTAGTGCGGTAAAAATCCCACATAACCCGGCGTCGCTCCCACGTCGTCGGGTACCTTTTGAAGGTTTCCCCCTCGTAAACAAAAAAAAAAAAAAAAAAAGGTCTAAACATAATTGTCCCTGTAGTTTCGGGACTAGAATAGGGCTACGGTATCCCCTGCCTGCCGTAAGAGGCGACTAAAAGGGGGCTTCCGGGGTTGCGGGCGGCAAGAGTGGGAGCTCGAACCGTCCAGTAAGCGACCCCGGGAAGGACGGCGGTATGTGTGGTCGCATACCGTCGTGAACACCAGATGGTGTGGGAGGAGCAAAAGCTGCTTTCCCAGGGCAGAGCCCGATCGGGGCATCGCGCTTGGAGAACTCCGGTTGCGTTCCGTCGGAGATCCCGGAGTTCTCCAACAAGCGATGAGGACGGCCACCGGGGGGTTTTGGTGCGGTAATAATCCCACATAACACTCGACGTTGCTCCCACGTCGTCGGCTACCTTTGAAGGTTTCCCCCTCGTTAAAAAAAAGATCTAAACATAATAAATATATTTCATGTCACCTCTACAAACCCACACATGTGTGGACGCATCACAAGCACTTCTTCCTTTTGATTTCTAAAAGCGACTCATGATCGCCAAGCCTAAACAAACCAAGCCAAACGTTCTATCCACACGTTTAAATTTGTAACTGTTTGACGAGGTTTGACAAGCATGTGGCGCATCTTTAGTTTCGGACTCAAACATTTACGAAGCTGAATATATAACTTACATACATTTAAATCTTTCTTTAGCTACTTTATCTTATTATAAAAGCATGAACATATCATTATAATAAAAGTAATTATTTACGATTATTGTTGTTCTTGACAAAGTTGCAATCAAGGAATTAATTATTATTGATATATATTTTTAGACGCCCTTGTGTAATAAAATAAGTGTATTATTTATGATAAATATCCGCAAATAAATTAAATTCAATGTATGTTTACTTATGATTTCAAAATAAATGCCTTTTGTATCTGACTTCCTCAAGGGAAAATGGTTATCTTTGTAACTGCCAACAAACTGGCCTACAGTTTGGCAGATTTTAAATGTTGTTCTTTGGTAAGTTTTCTTTATCGAATAAATGAAAAAAATTTTAACACCAAAATATGAAAATCCATCAGCTGGTTCTATATATATAGCATTACCTCCCTGAGGACTTAAAAGGTCGCCTCGTAAGACAACCTTCTACAAATACGTAGATGCTCTAGATTTTTTTTATAATATACGAGTAGCAGACGAGCATGCAGTCCACCTGATGGTAAGTGGCTACTGCCGCTCATGGACGTGTGCAATCGACCTTTTAATAGGATTAGATATTATCCGAGGTAGGCCACAGATGCGCCGCTACCCTTGAGGACGAAGCTAGAACGCCTCGGATAAGTATATCTCCCTTACTAGACTCTTAAAACCAGAACACTGCAGCGCTTAACACTGCTGTTATTAGGCACAAATAGATGTGGCGGTGGTGCCACCGGAGTCGAACCACAGAGGGTTCTACCATCAATAGTACCAGGTATATCCTCGGTCGAACTATACTGGTTTTACCATCATCTACTATCGTCTATTACTAGTAGTAGTAGTAGTAGTAGTAATCGCTAGTAGTGGCAATAACAGTACTGGATGAATAAACACTGTTGTTCGCAAGCAATGAAAATTCATCGCTCGGATTTTATTACTCGTCCCTCGAAGGCGATAAAACAAGACATTTAACTTCAACAGACTCAGAACATCTTTTAATATTTTAATGAATAATTAATAAGACTTATTATTGTAACTGTATTCACAATAATACGTTTGTGTCCGACAATCTGTTTACTTTTTCACCGAATTCGACAAAATACAATATCGTAACATGAATAATTCAAAGATAATTTTAAAAATAAAAATCATCTTTAAGCTACATATTGTATAAATAATAATATTACTAATAACAGTGATAATACACCATTTGTCACATAATAGGTTCTTACATAATAGCCCTGATTAGAAAAATAAAATTTTATCTACAAAAAATAATTGTATAAACAAAAATAATTTAAAGACACGAGTGGAATGTTTTACTAATCATCTTTATAAAAGCCCTCATAACATTTTTAGGGTTCCGTACCCATAGTGTAAATACGGAACCCTATTACTAAGCTGACACTGTCTGTCCGTCTGTCACAGGGACACGTCTCGACCTCTAATAGATACACATTTAAAATTGTTAAGACAATTTCCTCTGTTTCCTTTGTTGGCTTATAAACCAGAATATAGGTAACACTATATATAAGTCATAAGGTAAGGGGTTACCTTCTTAAGTGAACTATAACATTCGATACCCTTATCAATGTAACGGAAATGAATGGAAAAACAATTACCGAGAAGTATAAAAATGTACTATGTACAGATAACCTCATATATATATCAATATTTCAGTATCATAGTAAAAATATATGCATAGCATATAGGTAACTTAAGATAAAAAGGTAAACTTTGTTAAGCGTACGGCTAATTGCGTGATAATATTTTTCACGGTTGAAAAGATACAATATTTACTGCATAGATACATTGCAAACAGGAAAAACAGGTAACAGCTAATCTTAGCACACAAAAAAATATAATTTCGAATTTAGAACGTCTGCAAATTTGATACGAATGTTAAACGAAAATTTAAATATGACTACACTATAATACGAAAAAGAATAGTTTCATATTTCGAACATCTACAAATTTCAAATAGAACAGCTAAACAGCGCTACACTTTGCTGTGGCGTTGTTTGATATTCCCGTGGGAATTTCAACATACAAACTTCCATATAGAAATGCAACATTGTTAAAAATTTCGCGGACTTTAATTTTTGTACAAAAAGTAATAAAAATCGGTCTCGCTTCGCTATAGCACAATCTGATGTTCCCGTGTTAATTTCAGGATAAAAAGTACTATAAAAAAACTCTTATCTAGAAAAGAAATGTCGTGTATTTCAAGACAATTTCTCGGCAAATTTAAGCGTTATGCGGACAGAAACATACGGAAGAATTTTTATACATAAAAGTGAAAAAAGAACAAACCGGGCGTTGTCGAAGTGCGCGGCGTCATTGGCGTTCCCGGGACCTCGAGTTCGCTTTCAGCGTCGTTCAGATGAAAGTTCTTAAGCGCTTCAGGCGCTTTTTTGTACTTGCTCACGAAGGACCCCTTCACAACAACGTTATCCACACCATTCTCTTTGTCTTCAGAAATCGAATTTCGAATCGAGCGGGAACTCACTCGGCGAATCAGCGAAGACGGCGGGACCGCTGGCTGTTCGTTCAAATCCTTTCCATTCACCGTTGCCATCTTGCCATAAATTCTAAATTCGAAATTTAAATTTTATTTCTATTTTGTTGTCTAGTAGTGATGTGCGTTACGTTCGGATTGTGGCGCGCTACTGAGATGTCGATATACAAATGTAATTGAAGTGTTGACCTCGAGTTATCTCCATTGTTTCTGCATTCAGATAACCCCCCGTCGATTAATTTCCAGCCCTTATTAATTAAAAGTAATTGAACTGCGACAATGTCTCAACACATGTCGTGTCAATTGGTCGCATGTGTATCGATAATCGATTTAATTACGTCTGATGTTTAGGTTTACGCAATTTCTTTAACGATTGCTATCTCATATGAAGCGTGTATAATGTTTCAAAGTTTAAGTTATTTATTTAAATAGCAGTGACGGCCTACTGGTTTAGAAACTCGGCCTCTCGAACGAGGGGTCCGAGGTTCAAATCACAGGCACGCACCTCTGATTTTTTCAAAGTTATGTGCGTATTAGAAATTAATGGTCACTTGCTTAGAACGTTGAAGGAAAATATCGCGAAACCTGCATACCCGAAAGATTTATAAAAAAAAAAAACTCAAAGGTATGTGAAGTCTACCAATACGCACTTGGCCAGCGCGGTGGACTATGGCCTAATCCTTCTCATTCTGTGAGGAGACCCGTACCCAGCAGTGGGACAATAATGGGTTGATGGCGTGACGTCACGTATATTTATTTGAATGTCAATATTGTTTTTGTGTTTTGCAGCTGTCTTTTTCATTTACTGCATTATCTTATAGTTATTTTTATCAGTATGCATAATTCAATTCTTACAATTATATCAGTAAAGATGTTTTAATTATTTCATACATTGTATTATATCATTTTATATTAATTTTGATTTTAGTTTTATAATTTGTAACTTATAAGTCGGACATAATAGTTATTTTTCTTTAAATTTACGAAATTATTTAAATTTCTTTTCGTTTGTTTTCTTCCGTAAAACCACAATTTTGGGAATAAAAAATATATAAAAACACTCTTATATAGAAATGCAACGTTATCTAAAAATTACCAATAAAACCGCCAACAAATTTTTGACTTTTGAAGATACAAACACGGACGCGAAATAATATAAAGATAACCATAGACATTCTTTTCAATCTACATTATCTATGTCAATATCATTTCCGGTTATCTGTCACCTTTGACATCTGTCATTAGGACAGGTGTTCTCAAAGTGCGTTGATATTAATCCGTCGATCTAGTTATCCTTTGTTAAGGTCAAAAACATCACGCCCTGAGTAGATCAAGGTTTAGTTAGATTAATAACCATATTCGTTTGTACATACGAGGTCGCTTCTTATGGTCGTTACTTTAAGAAGTGCAATTTGATTTAACTATGATTGGAATAGGAACTAGTTTATTTTTACTATTTTTATATTACTAGTTTATTACTACTATTTTTGTATTGTATTACTACTGTTTATTATTACTAGTTTATTTAGTATTTTTTAAAATCAAAAATCCCGGATGCTTATAATAAAGATATGGCTTATGTCTTTTAGGATAGACGAATCTAACGATTCCTCATATGATAAAACCCGTCAAGCCCTTTTGGCAAAGAATGAGACATACCTATTTCATAGATAAATATAGATGTCTCACCGCCTTGTAATTGAAGGAAGCCATTAAATGATTTAAACGGCTGACACTTCTGTCAGCCATTTAATGGCTGTCATGGTGTAATTTGCGCGGAACAATGCCGACATGTGCAGTTAAGTGGTGTAAAAACAACACGAAATCGAGGTATAAGTGCAGAGAAACCATTCGTAAATGCTCGAAAAACTACATTTTTTAAATATTTGTCAAACCCAAAAATAGACGACAGTGACAATTTCAATTGTCAAAATCGTTAAATAATATAATAAAATCGTTAAATAAGTTAATAAAAATAAAATTTATTTATAATTAACACTAATAACGCAAACATACCTGAGAGTTCTTAAAACATTTTCAAATTTGTGTGAAGTTACTAATTGACATTTGGCTAGCACGGTGGACTATGGCTAGAACCATTCTCATAGACACTCGAGCCCAGCAGTGGGATAGTAACAGCTAAAGCTTATAGAAATCAATTCAAGTACAAAGTTGTTAAAAAAAGAAGAGAAAAACAGAGCAAAGTCGATTCAATTATCGTATGAATGTACATTCAAAATGCACTATAAACGTTGAGGTCACTCGTAAGGCCATTTCCGTGTTACTACCGAGTGCGATTTTGGTTATTTCATATTTTTACGGACGGATATGATATCTTGGTTGAAATCACAGATTATTTCCGCAAAAATCTACGTGAATGGTAATAAAAATAAGTCGGCTCATAATTTTCAAAATCATGTTTTTCTTTTTTTTTTTACATTATAAGAAAATCATTTATTTATATCACAATTAATTAAATTTACAAAATATAATCTATCTAACTATTTACAAACTATAAATCTATATACAATATATACAAAAAATATAATTTAAACAAAAAAGAAATATTAAAACTTAAGGAAATATAAAAAATTAAATATAAAACAATGAGTCCAAATCACAAATTTTTTTCTATTCAAAATAAGTTTTGAAAAAATTGACAATATTTTGACTTTAAAATATAGTAGAACTCTACCGGGTTTGACTCTAAGAGCACTACCGTAACATCTATTTCTGTTATAACAGCAGTGTTAAGCGCTGCTGTGTTCTGGTTTGAAGGGTGTGGTAATGAAGACATACTTATTCGAGGCGTTCCAAGTTAATTCTAAGGTAGCAACACAGCGGCTGACCTTAGATAGAAATGTTATCTTATCTGAGGTTACAAGTGACTAATAATGGCGGTAGTACACTTAATAACAGCTGGACTGCATACTTGTTTCCTTCTATGTTTTAAAGAAATCTGGGGTTCATTACAGTACCCTTACCATGAGTACGTTTGATAAATATGACTGTTTTGGTATTTGTTCACGTATTTGCCCATACAATTTCCAAACAGCGCCCCTAGCGGATTGTGTCAGAACTTGGAAATTTTATGGGCCAATACGTAAACAAATACCAAAACAGTCATATTTGTCAAAACGTAAAAACTCATGGTAAGGGTACAGATGTCCATGGGCGGCAGTAGCCACTTACAATCTGCAACTATACACGTTGCTACATACAAATTTCATTGCTAAATTTTAATAAAAAAGCTTACATTTTGTTATATCTTGCCTGTTATTCACTATGCTTATATCATAGCGAATTACAGTTGATGTGCTCTATGGCCTATAACCTATGGCCTGTCTTTATCAGAAGAGTTTTGGCCGTTAGAAACTTGAAATATCTTCAAAATAAATTCGACATTTTTTTTTAAAAAGTCGTAACAAACTGGCTCGCAGTCGACCTGATGATAATTGGCTACTACTATGGATATCTATAATAAACCCCAGATAGAAGTCCTACCTGAGGTCGGCCACAGATGCGCCGCTACCCATGAGGACTAAGCTGGAACGCCTCGGAAAAGTATGTTCCTTACCACACCCTTCAAACCAGAACACAGCAGCTTAACACTGTTGTTATAAGAACCACAAAAGATTATATCTTTACCTTAAGACTATTGATGTACCTATAAAAATATAGAGGACAATTTTGAGGATATAACAACTGTATACCTATATTAAACAAAATAAATTATTTTATTAGTTTTGATTTGATTTAAATAAATATAGTGCCGATTTTTTTTTAAAAGCAGTGTGTATTTTTATTTTTATACTAGCTGACCCGACAAACGTTGTGTTGCCATATAGCTTTATTATATAGTTGCCGTATATAATCAAAATGTTAAGGGTGACAACCCTTATCACTTAGGGGTATGAAAAATAGATAGTAGCCGATTCTCAGACCTACTGAATGTGCATATAAAATTTGGTGAAAATCGGTGAAGCCGTTTCGGAGGAGTTCGGTAACTAACATTGTGACACGAGAATCTAAATATATATAACTCAAAGGTGACTGCCTGACATAGTGATCTATCAACGCACAGCCCAAACCACTGGACGGATCGGGCTGAAATTTGGCATGCAGGTAGATGTTATGACGTAGGCATCCGCTAAGAAAGGATTTTGATCAATTCTACCCCCAAGGGGATAAAATAGGGGATGAAAATATTACTTCGTAACGCGAGCGAAACCGCGGGCAAAAGCTCGTTTTATATATAAGATTATTTCAATGTTATTTTATATAGGAAGTAACATTCAAAACATCTTATCAGGGATGTTATATTTTAGTTTTTTAAATACAAGTTTATTTTAGTTTTTTGCTGAATTCACGTGACCTCTGATTTTTGAATAAAACGGGTTTTATTTAAATTTTTGTTCACTGGTTTAACAAGTTTATCCTCAATAATTAAGATTTATAATTTTTTGTGTACAGTCGTCAAAGATTTTTTTTTCCTAAATCATGTTAGTATGTATGTATGTGTGTATGTATGATACTTTGTTCGTGTGGCGGAGCGGCCACCATACCGGTCTGACGCTCAAAGGGTCCCGGGTTCGATCCCCGGCCAGACAGAAATCTAAATGATGAATTTAGATTTCTGTTTCTGGGTCTGGGTGTTTGTGTATTTGTCTATGTGTGTGTCCATGGCACCCACGACACAGGGAATCCTAGTGTGGGGCTGTGAGTGTAGAAAGCGTTTTTTTTTTTTTTTTTTTGTGACCGCTTGTAACTTAAAATTTGTTTTCCTTTTTTAAATTCATAAAAATGAGGTATCGTTAGATTAGTGCCTTGGGTCATATTTTTTTATGGATTTCTGGCCCTATATTTTTCATTTTTTTTAATATTTTCCAAATTGAGTTTGTAGGTAACAGTGGTTTAAATTTTTCTTTCTTTTATTCATCTTTGTATTTAAAAATGTTTTTTTTTTTTTTATTTTTTATTACTCGTTAATCCATATTTTTAGACTTCATATCTTTCTCAGACAGATAATTATTGAAAAAATAATATTTTTCTGAACTCAAAATAATACAATACAGTATTCTATCGTCTATTATGTAACCTGGAATATTTTTATAAAATTGTTTTAATAAGCTTAAGTATAATTTAATTCTATGCCTATTTCATTCTATAAATAGAAAGTGAACTATGGAAAGTAGATCACCATACTTTTACCACGAATGAGATGTAAATATCGAGTTCCTAATTCGAATTAGTTTTGAATTCCGAACGAATTCCATCCGATTACGTTACCGCGCGCAATTTGAATGTAAATTTGAATTTAGAAGGTGTTCTTCGTTGTTTGGCTTTGGCACTACTAAACCTATTTCTATTATTTTTGATCCGTATATAATAAACATAGATTAGTAAAGATTACTCACTCCTAACAAGAAAATGTACCCAGTTTTGAGAAATGGAATAGTTGCGTAAAAAAGTTTTGCCACGTCTCCGTGCTAAAATGTCCCTAAAATATTTGAATAAATATTTATTTATTATATAAATTACGCAGTGTTAGTTATTTATTCGCAAATTTTGTCTAAAAATGTTTTTATTTGTCAAGAATTTAAAAAAATAACTTACTAGTAAATCGTTCGTGGCTTCATTCAATGTCAGGGCGGCGAAGTATCTTTACTAATCTATGATAATAAAGTGTTTTTTTTATAATATAAGAGTATCAGACGAGCAGGCAGTCCACCTGATGATAAGTGGCTGTAATCAACCCTAGATAGGAATAGATTCCTACCTGAGATTGGCCACAGATACAACGCTGGCCATGAAAACTAAGCTGGCACGCATCGGAAAAGTTTGTCTCCATTACCACACCCTTCAAACTAGAACACAGCAGCGCTTAACTGTTGCTGTTAGGCAGAAATAGATGTGACGGTGGTGCCGCCGGAGTCGAACCACACAAAACGGATATAGAATCAATCTTCAGTCCGTCTGTTATTTTTATAAAAAACAAAATTAAATTATTTATGCATAGACTAATAGACCAATTTCGTTACCTTGTCTATGGATTCAACGAACATAAAACGTAGTCAGCAATTATTACTAGCAAAAACTACTTGATTGTTCTGCATGTAATTACCTTATTTAGTTTTTGTTACTGTTTACAAACCGTTCTTTAGATTAGGTTAATTAAGTAAGAACTTGTTTATTGTCATTATTAATATTACTGTCCCTGCTGGGCACGGGTCCTCTCAGAATGAGGATTAGGCCGTAGTCACCCCGCGCTGGCCAAGTGCGTATTGGTAGACTTCACATACCTTTGGGAACTTTTTCATTTTTTGAACATTTTTTAGGTATTCAGAATAATCCTCACGATGTTTTCCTGTACCGTTTAGCATGTGATAATTAATTTGCAATATTTTTTTTTATATAACATAGGAGTAGCAGACGAGCATGCAATCCACCTGATGGTAAGTGGCTACTGCCACTCATGGACATCTGTAATCAACCCCAGATAGAATTAGATATTCGTACCTGAGGTTGGCCACAGATCCGCCGCTACCACTAAGGACTAAGCTGGAATGTCTCGGAAAAGGTCTCCCTTACCACACCCTTCAAACCAGAACACAGCAGCGCTTAACACTGCTGTTATGAAGCAGAAATATGTGTGGCGCTGGTGCCGCCGGAGTCGAACCACAAAGGGTTCTTCAGACACACTACTAACATACCAGGATTGCATCGTTGGTACTTCAATTTCTAAAACATGTATAAACGCAAACCATTTTTTTTATTTTTTTCTCTCAAAAGGTACATTCACACATATAAAAGTCTGACAAAGTAGTATGATTTTATAATTTTAGATATCGTTCCTCTAACTTTTATAGTAAACATCTACAAGAATTGGACATGTTTAATTGCTCAATACTTGCATACAAGGGGGAACTGAAACAAACCTGAAATTGCATTGTGTAACAATTTACTCTTTTCCTTTCTTTTTTAACTTGTATATATATTTTATTATTTCAATATACCTACTCCTAACCGTGTTACAATTACATCTTTAAATCTGTATGTATCATATATTAGTGGAAACTGCTGATTTTTGTTATGTCTATGTGAAAGTTAATGTATGTATTAAATATTGTAAGTTTCAAAAAAAATAGGGACAGTTGTACACCTTAGAAGATACAAATATATATAAATACATACAATTTAACTTAGCGATCTAAAGTACCGAATGTCCTTGCTGCTGTACACTCACTTGTCCTTTACAAGTAACCAGAACTCGCGATCGTATCATACTTTGTGAACGTTACTAAAATAACCTAAATATTTTAGTTATATTAGTTTGGATTTTAGAAATAGAAGTAGCTAACTATTTGATAGTAAGTGCAGTAAGTAAGTGTTAGGCGCTGCTGTGTTCCGGTTTGAAGGGTGTGGTAAGGGAGACAGACTTTTCCGAGGCGTTCCAGCTTAGTCCTCAGGGGTAGCGGCGCATCTGTGGCCGACCTCAGGTAGAAATATCTAATCCTATCTGGGGTTGATTACAGACGTCCATGGGCGGCAGAAGCCACTTACCATCAGCTGGACTGCATGCTCGATTGCTACTGCTATATTATAAAAAAGTGGTTATATCTATCTGTAAAAAAACCCAGAGGATTACTCTACTATCTGAGATTGCCCATAGATAGTATAGTCCGCGCCAAACTTCTAGTCCGCTCTGAAGTTGTTGCGCGCAGGTTTAGTTAGCATATACTCCGTAACGTAAGGGCACACTAACGCAGCTACGCCCCCGTGGGCGAGAGCGGACGGGTACCGGGGGAACCTGCGCTGTCTTCGTCCCGCTAATATCTACTATATGCTATTGCGACGATCGTTTCTATATTCAGAGCGGACTAGTAGTTTGGCACGGACTCTACCTTGAAGACTAAGTTGGAGTCGGATTATGTCTCATACCACACCTTTCACACCAGAACACAGCAGAGCTTAACACTGGTGATATAAGGTAGAAATAGGGGTGTCACTTTTAGGTAAATATTTTTGATTTAGGATATTTAATTTCATTGCCTTAAAATTATGCCCAGCAGTGGGATATAAAAAGGAGAAAAATGAGCATTTTTGTGTGTCCCTGGATGAAGCTGCAATCTATATTTAATATTTATATATATCACTTTATATATTTTTTTCCAACACAATTTTATTGCTTTTACACCAACTTGAAATAAAATAAAATATTTTAATTTTATGTCTATGCATTAATTTTTTTTGTTATGAGAGAATATCGTAACTTGAATATTGATACTTTGCATATTATTAGATCGATATTTCGATACTATTCGTTAGTTAGGTACATCACTAATTCATGCAAGCCTTAAACAAACCAAATATAACCGTTGGAATATTTTGTCAAATTTGCACAAAGATCCAAATTATATTAAATCTACAAAAACAAATAAATAATTCAGGTTTATGTATATAATTTTAAATTAATTAGTACTTTGTAATTAATTTTTCAGCTTTTCTACTATGTTTCCTTTATTTTCCCGTATTTTTACTAGGTCACTTCTTAAAACTAGAATTTGGAGTAGTGTTTCAAAAACCGTATTTTCTCCTTTTTTGTCCTGTATAAAAACATGGTATTTTTTTGGAATTCAATATCATTTTATGATTTATAGCCTTGTTTTTTTAATACATATATGTTCATTTTTCTGTATCATCATCCGAATCTGAATTATATTTGGAATTTCAACAAAATTTGGTCTACTTGACCAGGAAGGAATAAAATTCATTTTAAAATACCACCCATACTGATAAGGCCTTAAGCGCGTAATAAAAACGCTAGTGTATAATATAGAATAATATAATATATAGTATGTACATACCGAATACATAAAAGGAAATTCTGTTATATTATAATTAGGTTTCGGTTTAATTTATCGTGAAATTATATACAAGATAATAATATCATAATTAGTGTACATGGTATTGTTTTAATTATTCATTGATTTTTAGGATTTCAAATTAAAAAAAAAACATTTTAGTTATTTTAATTTTTTAACTTCGCACTTTGCTAACTAAGAAATGTTTATTCATTGATCTTTAGGTTTTAAAACTTAAAAAAAATACTTTTTTATTAATTAACTTGGCACTTTGTTACTGTGAAGATTTTGAAGTTTGAAGATTTATGATAAAGATTTTGTTTTATTTATATTTCTTATATATTTGATATGACTTCAAAAAATTTCGATTTAGTTGTGTTCTAAGTCTATTTATAAAAGTAACTACTACTACTGAAAGCTTTAAATTATTTAAACGACATCTTTAATTTTTATTTTTAATTTTATTAGTGTTAAAGGTATTAAAAAGATGAGGCGTGACGTCATTAAACTATGTAAAAGCTTGTCGTGACGTCATAACGGCTGGATCCTTATCCCTAAGGTAAAATCTTAAAAAGCAGGTTAAAATAGTCTTTAAAATTCTCAATTTCAAATTTTTTACCCTTAATGTCCTGAAAATATACTTAAATGTTGGTTATCCCATATTATTTACATAAGTTATACCAGAAAATCATAAAAATTGTTTATAATTATTTTTATCGAAATGGCTAATATAAAACAATAAAGATATTATTTTAATCGGTTCGGTTCATGAACAAGGTTGTAAAAATGTTTAATTAAACAGAAGGCCAATGAATCAATCTGACTACAGATTACTTAAGAATATAGATAAGTAAGATGTAGTTATAAAAAACTTGTTAAATGTTAAGAAATGTGATGCAATAATAGGGTTGTCACCTTTTTTTTTTAGTGATAAATAGTGTTTTTTTACAAAAAATCCAAAAAATGTACTTCTGAAAAAGAATGCACATTTTTTTACCGAACTCACTTTAATATTGATCAAGATTTTGTTAATTTTTCACATTAATTAATTTGCCATTGACTCATAAAATCATATACTTTATAATATAAGTACAAAATATGTTTTAAAGGATATTTTTTCGCCGACCCTCTTCTAAATGTTAGAAACACTCAAGAAACGATTTTGGAAGATAGCCACGACATTTAAATCGATGAAAATATCAAATCTTTCGTATTTTAATATATGACTACAATATTTTTTGTATAATCATTTGTATAGTATCATCTAGTACGACACTGTACAGGTATTATTATTGGTGGCAACCCTAGATAAGTCTATGTTTAGCTTTAAGCTATTGCCCTATCTTTCGCATTTACGATTTTATCGTTTTCCAGCCTTGACCTTGTACTTACACTTTCATTTTGATTTAAAAAATATATTAACAATTTTATTATCCTGCTGGGGGTCAAACGAGAATTAACACTTCCGTATATCGAATCAGTGACCGTTTGGCCTTAATAAAAACACTCGATTCGCGCCACAATCCGCACATCACAGAAAAAAACTTACGAAACGAAATTTGTTGGGTTTAAAAAGCTAAAATAAATGTTGAAAGCGCGTGAACGCGCTCGATTTGAATGGCTGACTGAGTGTTTTGCGGGCAACAGATGATATTTGTAGACCTCACTGCGCGTGTGTAGAATCGGATCGATCGACGTCACAAACGTCAACAGGGTATGTCGTTTCGCGGGTTTTTCACGTTCACAGTACCCTTAGTATGAGTTTTTACGTTTTTAAAAACGACTGCTTTTTTTGTTTACGTTTGCCCATACATTTCTCTGATACAGTCCGCTAGGGGCGCTAATTGGAAATGTTTGGGGAAATACGTAAACAAATACAAACAACAGTAATTTTTGTAAAACGTAAAATCTCATACTAAGGGTACAGGTTGCCATAAAATTTAGGTTTCTTATTTGACGTGCTTTGAAACTTATTGGTTCTGTTTGATTTTCTTGTTCTTGTGTTCATGTTAGCGTTATTAATCTGCCATAAACTGTACTTTACCTAAACGAGTTAATTAAGAATGGAATATTTTTGCACACAAAATGTTTTGTATATTTTTTGTGTATGGAAAATTATGTGTCCGGTAACACCTTTCAAACCAGAATACAGCAGCGCGTAACACTGCTGTTATTAGGAAGAAATAGGTGTGGCGGTGGTGCCGCCGGAGTCGGACCACAAAGGGTTCTACCATCTTAAACTCTGATTCTGGAAGCACCACTGCTACACGTATTTACCTTTTAACAGCAGTATATTCTGATTTTAAAGGCGAAAGAAAGATTACATATGTATCCTATCTGGAGTTGATTACAGATGTCCATGGGCGGCACTAACCACTTACTAGTAGTAGAGCCATCTGTGGTTCGAGTCGGCTCCACCGCCACACCTATTTCTGCCTCATAACAACAGTGTTAAGCGCTGCTGTGTTCTGGTTTGTAGGTTGTGGTAAGGGAGATATACTTTTCCGCGGCGTTCTAGCTTAGTCAGGGGTAGCGGCGCATCCGTGGCCGAGCTCAGGTAGGAATATGTAACCCTGTCGGGTTGATTACAGATGTCCATGGGCGGCAGTAGCCACTTACCATCAGGTGGGCTGCATACTCGCCTGCTACTCTTATATTATAAAAAGACGTTGCTGGGGAAATATTTCTAAGCATGTTTTCTGATGTAATACCAACATACACAATAAGATAAAACATTAGAGATACGATACAGTCATATGAAACTTAAGTAAACATTTCGACATATCACATATGGACACACATATACATTAATATGTCTATATATTATATATGAACACACATGGAATCGTCGGTTGAATTAGAAAAAGTTGTTTTTTATAGAAGTAGTGAACTCAAGCAGTCTACGGTAAAGTCATTGCCGCCTATGGACATCTATAATCAATCTCAGATAGGATTGGAGTCCTATATGAGATCGGCCACAGGTGCGTTGCTAAGAAAGTATCGTATAAGTATTACCTTATCTAAGAGAATGTGTTGAGGTATCATATGAAACTTAGGGAGTCATTTTCCATTCATTACTCTCTCACTACTGTATTTAAAGCATAGGTTACAGTCCATCTTTGCTGGCTAAGTAATACTTTTGAATTTTGACTTTATACACTTTAAAAAATCGAAACTCTTAGGCATAACTTTTATACAAAATGTGTTCCTCAACGCTACAGAAAATTATATTTTTTATGCATACTTATGACAAAAATTGTAGCCCGACAAAACCCATATTTTTACCGAATCGGCATTTGTTTTTGATGTGAAACATCTATAGCCGCACGTAAAACCGATTTCTGGCGTGGCGACGCATGCCGTGGCGTCGCCATGCGCAATCGACTGTGCGATAACTAAGTAGTCACGATTTGAAATAAATTCGTAAATTTTTGTATTTAAAGAAAATAAATGTTTATTCAATAAATAGTCATCGTTATCTGGAAAATAATCGTAATATTTTATTTAATCATTATGACATATTTAATTCCTATCACAATATGTTCTTTTCTGCATATTACTTTTACAAAATAATGTCGATGTTTTACATCTGCCAGGCGTCCCGTGACGGCTCACGTTTTTTTTTAATTATTGTTCTTGTCACAGCCTCTTGTCTTGTTTTTTAAGTGCGTTCATAGATGGCGCTGTTCGATACAATGATTACATACAAAAATGTAACGATTACAAAGCGGTTTGCGTTACACGATCTAGATTAGTTACGTCGATAGTAACTCATTGGCATAATTGGCTGTGACTAATTTATTATGTCCGTCCAATCTGTGTTAATATTTTTCTTGTTCTTGTAACATTAAAATGCTGTATTTCAATAAAATATCTGTTTATTAGTAATTAGATACATATTTTATAGAACCCTTAAAGGGAGTTGCAATAAGTAGATGCCAAGATACCCCTCATAACTAAGCTGGGGTGCCTCGGAAAATATGTCTCCCTTACCACACCCTTCAAACTACAACACAGCAGCGCTTAACACTGCTGTTATTAAGCACAAATAGGTGTGGCGGTGGTGCCGCCGAGTCGAACCATAGATGGCTTTACCATCTTTAATTTGATCAATTGCAGGAATATTATTATTTTCGGTGTGAGGTTGAATAGAGCATTAAAGAACCTCAATTTGATACGGTACGGTAAAAATCTTTCCGACGGTCGCATAAAATTTCCGTCGACTAACCGTCGTAGACTCTTACCGTGATGACGTTATTTTTGAGCGAAATACGTGTTGGTGGTACACCTATGGTGTATGGTACCGTGATTGGTGATGTATCTATAGGTATTTCTTTTTTTATATAATATAGGAGTAACAGACGAGCATGCAGTCCACCTGATGGTAAGTGCCTACTGCCGCCCATGGACATCTGTGACAACCCCAGATAGGATTAGATATTCCTACCTGAGGTCGGCCACAGATGCGCCGCTACCCCTGAGGACTAAGCTGGAACGCCTCGGAAAAGTCTGTCTCCCTTACCACACCCTTCAAACCGGAACACAGCAGCGCCTAACACTGCCGTTATTAGGTAGAAATAGGTGTATATATAGGTATTTCTATTTTATACTTGTGTATATATCCTATATGGGAGGGAGGGTGGTACATACTGCATGGTTTAAAATATATACCATCATACGCATATTCGCTGCGGATTGTTACGAAGTATCAAGTATCAGTCATCCTATAAAATTTCACTCGTTCATACCACAAGACATAACACTAAAAGCAAATTGATTCACTTGTTAACATTACATTACATTTCGTAAAAATAACATTACATTACATTCAAAGACCAAAACAGGATTTAATTTGTCAAATAGGATATTATTTCAAGACAGATAAAAATCGAGGTCCGTCTAGCAACTTCCGTTTGAACTTGAATTACTTATAAATAATTAATGTACAGTTATGTTTTATTAATTATAGTCTAAGAGCAAATACTCTTGACATATAAGTTTTAAGAATTATTTTTTAAATTTTCTTTTTAGCGTATCTAATGAAGTACGCAAGTAAAAAAAAACTGGAAAAATTGTTTTTTTTTAAATGCCACCTGATGGTAAGTAGCAACTATTGCCCATTGATATCTGTAATCAACTCCAGGTAAGATTACACTCTTACGTAAAGTTAGCCACAAATGCATTACTAGCCCTAAGGGCTAAGTTGGAACTCCTCTCATATCTAATCAATGATATAAAAAACATAATATTAGGTAATTTTGTTCGTATAGTAATTAGATTCAGGTACATTTTTTTTATTTTTTTTTGTACATATAAATAATATAAGATAAAAACAATTTATTATTTCCAGTTTGAGATACACTTATAAAAATATTCTTTAAAAATTTAGAACACAATTAGCTAATGACCAAAGCCCCTTATAAGTACACGGCGTATTAGTCATACTATTCGACATACACTCAGTCTTAAACGGGTTTTACAACTGGCTCTTAGAGTATCAACTTATAATACCAGGTAGCCTCAATGACTCACGCATACTGTATACAAAGTAAACTCCCTAAGGGAATACCCTAAGGTTCAATCCGGGGTTTAAGGTACTTTTGAAAATAAAAGTAAATGTGAATAAGTATACTTCAATAATAAGACAAGGGGGCATACCACCATCTTTTAAAAACCATCATAGTTCAGGAAAGTTATATTTCCTCCTTAAAACAGTAAAATATTCCGTCATACACAGTTGAAAAAACTTAAACCCTTATTAATTTTTCGCTTATCATTAAACCAACTGATATTGTCATATTTTGCTTAAACGAGGAAAGAAAATAATGACATTTACAAAACATCTGTGTAAGTAAGTAAATTATTAATATTTAAAATAATATTGGCTGTCGGTAACAAAAATTTTGAAAGCATGACTGACGTCACCGAAATGTGGTTTGCAGTTTTGGGTGACCTTGGGTACTTATTGAATGATTTGGCAAATGTACCTACATCTTTACATATACTTTAATATGTGGACGATGTATTGAATAATGTGACAAATGTACCAATATTACACTTTAGGTAGATCGCACATTGACAAATATCACTTGAAAGATAGTTCCTTAGGAGTAGCTCAAGTGATAAAATGAGTTATCGCTTGAGCTACTCAACAGTTGTTTAACGTCTGTTATTAATAAATCAATCCATTGTTTTGCCTACCAATCGAAATTTAACAATTTCGAGCTAGAAATAGTCAAAACATTTGTTAGTAAAAATGGATAGATTGATTATAAATAACAGGCGTAAGGCACTGCCGCCCGGATGTCCAATTTATTGTTTGAGCGACCGATGAGCGGCATGTTTGATTTTATTTGATAAATCCGTCAACAGTTGATTGTCTATGCGGTGAGCTACTTTTAACTACTTTATTAATAACTAGCTGACCCGGCAAACTTTGTACCGCCCCAAAATCTATTTGTCAAATATATTTCATATAAAATATAGCCTAAGTAACTCGTGGATAATGTAGATTTCGAATGGTAAAAGAATTTTTAAAATCGGTCCAGCAGTTTTTGAGCCTATTCATTACAACCAAACAAACTAACAAAGTTTTCCTCTTTATAATATTAGTGTAGATTAATCTATTAGCAATAGATAGGTTAAATGATGAACACGCGTTATTAATAACCAATTTATCCTATTTTTGCTTATTAAAGGTCAATATTAGATTTTTTTTTTCTAAAAATTGTCAATTTAGATCTCGATAGACAGAAAGTTGAATAATTGTATTCTGTTCATCGCTAAGGCTACCAGTTGCTCACGTGATAATCGTCAAAAGATGGTCAGTACCCTAAGTATGAATTTTTACGTTTTTACAAGAATGACTGTTTTAGTATTTGTTTACGTATTTGCCCATACATTTCCAATCAGCACCCCTAAAGGACCTAAAGAAATGTATGTGAAATACGTTAACAAATACAAAAACAGTCACTTTTGTAAAAACGTAAAAACTAGTATGAGACTAAGGATACAGATTTACTACGTCAAGCGAAAACGAAGTCATAGTAAATAAACAAAGAACAGTAATTACTAAATAAACTTAACATTAAATTATGATAGCAAATGATTTAAGCATGGTTGCCCCGTCAGAGGAAAAGTTAAATTTTATAAGTTGAAAAACCCTGACGTTACGTCTTTGTGTCTTGATTAGGGATGAGTTTATAAAATTATCGATAGAAATATCGATGTTTAGAGGGTGAAAAAATGTGCCTAAATGTTGACATACTGAAATTATAAAAAAATCTCGCTAAGCTATTATCTTTAATTCATAAAACATTTTTTTTTTTTGTCGGCTTAGTAATCGTTTTCGTATCTAATATTACACTAATATTAGAGCTAGCTAGTTCTAATATTAGTTGTATATATGTTGTTGTTGTTGTATGTTAAATTTTTGATATCTATATTTCAAGGTTTTCTATATGTATCATATCGACTACGATATCTAAACGCATAAAATACTTAAATATCGTAATGAATATCTATTAAAATATCGATATTTAGGTTCGATATATCGCATCTCTAATCTTGACGCTATAAGTACCCAGTCGTCAAATTACAACATTCGATCTTAACTTTATACCTATGAAAAACCCATACGGGTTAGCAAGTTTAAGAGAGTTTGTGCACTATTCAACTCATCATTCGATCAGATATCAAATCTATACTAATATTACAAAGAGGAAAACTTTGTTTGATTGTAATGAATAGGCTCAAAAACTACTGGACAGATTTTCAAAATTCTTTCACCATTCGAAAGCTACATTATCCACCAGTAACATAGGCTATATTTTATATAATATAACATATATTTGATAAATAGATTTTGAGGCGGTACAAAGTTTGCCGGGTCAGCTAGTATTCAATAAAATGTACCAATTGGAGCATCAAAACGGTAAATAATAATAATAACTTTTTAAAATTTTAAGCATTTTTTTATTTGCAATGTAATATTTTACAGATTCGTTCGTACGACCGCTATACCAATTTAGTTTATTAAGATAGTCTTAAAGCTGGTTCTCTGACTCGTTTGAAGGGTATATTAGGGTATAGCGAACACGATTCCTTTCATGTTAGTCCTAAGGTAGCAACGTACCTTTAGCTAGTCTCCAAAACGAGTCGAATAGGACTTTATTAGGATCCGATATCGGACCGGATAGTGTGAAGCGCTGTAATTACCGTGTATGTTTAAAGACAACATTTTGTACCTGTTTCAGAAAATCCCCCGTTTAAAAAGGATATGTGTATCTTCCTTCCTTATTTAATTTCTTTAAGGGAAATGATTAAGCACATATTGATACAATCTTTGAGTGAAAAATCAAAATAATGGTTTATCTTTTTTTGTTTACAAGGGTTAAGGTTACAGACATAGAACGTGCCAGACAGGGGCCGTGACAGACAAAATAATATTTTTATACGAGTATAGATCTTATTTAGTTGTGATTAAAGAAAAATTGTACAGATGTAGATTCATCATTTTCTAATTGTGATTTTATCCGTATATTCCTATGTGTACCTTTCGGTGGCCACTGACCACTATAACGACAAATTTTAAAAATAAAAGAAGCTTCAAAATAAATTAGGGTTGCCATACAAGAAACTGTTATTTTTCGGTGTTTTTCTTACAATTCATATAGTTGATGTTGATGATTCATATGGCTGATATGATATCTAATTCTATCTAACCCCAGATACCGATAAATCAACCGATTACAGATATCCATGGCGGCAGTAGCCACTTACCATCAGGTGGTCTGCTAGTCTGCTACTCCCATATTATAAAAAAAAAGCTTGGGTTGTATGTATGTAACGGAATCTTTGAACTCCATTTTTACCTACTTTGAAAGGTCCGGTCCGATTAATATATAATTTTGAACAATTACCAAGAACCGATGACAATACATGATTTTAATAATTTTATCCCATTCTCCTCATCAGAATCGTCAGGAAGCAGGATTAACGATTTTCCTTGTGTGATTTTAGCGTGGTTTTTAGTTTTTAAACTATAATTATTTTTATTATTGGAAAGCATTTAAAATTTTTGTATTTAACTCTGAATAGCCAAAGAACCTTCGTAAAGTTTGCTTTAAACTCATCCTTATTCATATAAAGCCTTATTTCCCCTAAGTACCTCTTGTGACGTAATTCTATACTCTACTTAATGCTCTACTTCAGATCTGACTAATGACTCTACCAGTCTCTAAGTCACGTTCCTATTGTCGAGGGAAAAATACAGCCTTAAAATTTTCCTTTAAAACATTTTATAAGAGTTATCTAAGGCTTATTGTATGTTATATAAGGAACTCTTGTGGCCATGTGTTTATATGTTAGAACTTTATTAGAAGATTAAGTGTTTTTGATAATTATGTTAAGAGTCTGGGGTTCAATTCCCAGGCAGGATATATGAGTACGGTTTTTTTGATAATATAGAGATACATGGACGATGCTAATGGACATCGCGTTTAAAAAACATTTAAAAAATCGTTTTTAGATCATTTACGAATGAAACGATATTTCTCCGCACTTTTTCTTCGATTTGGTGTTTTTGCAACACTTAACTGTGCATGTCGGCGATGTTCCGCGTAAATTACACCATGACAGCCATTAAATGGCTGACAGAATTCTCAGCCGTTGAAGCTATTTAATGGCTTCCTTTAATTACAAGGCAGTGAGATATCTATACTTATCTATGGCATTAGCATAAAAAAGTAAAAGAACGCTCTTGGCGGCAGAATTGTAAACGAATCGAAGAAAAACTTTATTATTTTAATACTAAATAACTTTATTATAGTTTCATGGCTAAACCATAGATTAGTAAAGATTACTCATTCCTAACAAGAAAATATACCCAGTTTTGAGAATTGAAATAGTTGCATAAAAAAGTTTTGCCACGTCTCCGTGCTAAAATGTCCCTAAAATATATTTTGAAATATTTTCTTAATTATTATGTAAATTACGCAGTATTCGTTATTTGTTCGTAAATTTTCTCTAAAAATGTTTTTATTTGTCAAGAATTAAAAAAAAAACTTACTAATAAGCCGTTTGTGGCTTCATTCAATTTCAAGGCGGCGAAGTATCTTTACTAATCTATGGGCTAAACCTATTAAATTTCAACCACATCGTCTGTAACATCATACGGTCTCATTTTGGTAGAATGGGTGCGAATCTACCAATTTGTGATCTAGATATTTAATAGTTTGGTTAACCAATCTGTGGTTTATGAAGATTACATGTCATGTAATGGTGATATATGTTTATTAACGTTAGGGTTCCGTGGCTACAGGATAACTAGTCAATTATAAAAAGGGTTCCGTATCGACAGAATAACTAGAGAAGTAAGACAAAAACCCAGCTATTTAAAAATTACATAATCACTAGTTGACCCGGCAAACGTAACAAAAATGTTAAGGGTGAACAACACTTAGGGGTATGAAATATATCTATTTAACGTTTGTTTTTATGTCTCTTTATCTCTCTCTTTGCAAATTTAAACTGTTGTGGGAGTGACATCTTATATATAAAATTTTCGTGTCACAATGTTAGTTGCCGTACTCCTCCGAAACGGCTTTACTGATTTTCACCAAATTTAATATGCATATTCCGTAGGTCTGAAAATCGGCTACTATCTACCGTTCTGAAGTTGTTGCGAGCAGGTGTAGTCATACAATTTGTTATGGCGACGCGATTCATTTCTATATTAAGAGCGGACTAGCAGTTTTACGCGGACTATACAGCATACAACCATGCCGGTACTAAATACTTTAATAAACGCTTTTTACACACATAGCCCCACACTATGATGCCATGGACATACACAAAGACGAATACACAAACACCCAGACCCAGAAACAGAAACTAAATTCATCATTTAGATTTCTGTCTGGCTGGGGATCGAACCCGGGACCCGTGTCAGAACGATATGGTGACTCCGCTACTCGTCCAATCCTTTAATGTAAGAAGAAACAAATAAACTTTTTATTTTATAAATGAAAAGCAGGTCATTGCATTGAATTTTATTCCTTTTCTTAGAGTTTAATTAGAGATTGTACTTAAGATAGCAATTAATTTACTAGGATGACTATGGTTAGGATTATTTTTTCGGATTAGATTATTTGCACGGTAAAAAAAATTGAAAATAAAAATATTTTATACGAGCGTCACATGAAAATGACAGTATGAATTTAACTATTAAGTATATTTGTAATGAAATATTATTAGGGAGTTTGAAGGTGGTAGAACCCTTTGTGGTTCGACTCCACTGCCATACCTATTTCTGCCCTAGTAACAGCATAGTTAAGCGCTGCTGAGTTCTGGTTTGAAGGATGTGATTAGGGAGACATACTTATCCGAGGCGTTCCAACTTAGTCCTCAGGGGTAATAACGCATTTGTGCCTGACCTCGGATAAGAATATAATACTAGCTGGGGTTGATTACAGCTGTCCATAGGCGGCAATAGCCACTTACCATCAGGTGGAGCATGCTCGTCTGGTACTCCTATATTTAAAAAATATCCTATACTAATTATATGGACCAATCCGTGATCCACTCATAGCATGGTCATAGAGTGTATGAAGCGAGATCATTGAAGTGCCAACCTTGGCAACGAAGCGAAACGGATTGGCTACAGATACTGTGCAATAATCAGTCAGTGGAATGAGCTTCTGAGGTATTCCCGGAGCGCTATGACATGGGGCTCTTCACAAAAGGTGCAAAAAGAGCTCTCATACAAAGCCGGCGATGTATTGGCGACTCCTGTGGTGTTGCAAATGTCATAGGTGGCGTTGACTACTCTCCATCAGGTAGCACGTCTGCCTAATCGTTAGGTTAAATATTAATAAAAAATCAGTCGATCTTACTGTCCCTCAGCTGAGCATTGGTCTCGTTAACCATACTCCAGCATAAGCCAAGTGCATTGGTAGACTTTACTTTTGAAAACTTATTTGGAATCTCTCAGGATGTTTTTTCGCGATGGTTTTCTTCACTACTTGTTACTGTCCTACTGCTGGGCATGGGTCTTGTCAGTATGGGAACGTTTTGGGCTATAGTCCAAGGGCGGTAGCAGACTTCACACACCTTTAAGAACTTTTTAAACAAAACTTACAAAATGTACCTACATCTAGGAAGACACCTTTGTTTGCTAGTTTCCCTATACTTTCACCCTCCGGCAAGTGATAATTAATTTCTAATACGCACATAACACACATATTTTATATTTTTTTTGAAAAAAATCACACACAATTTAACAAAAACAACATTATCTTTTTTTTTTGTCAAACGATGTTCTTTTGTTTCTATTGCTATTGATAAGCTTTAATGACTAAAATATTCCCAAAATTTCTATAACAAGTATGGTTGAACAACAGGTTTTAATTAAGTAGTTATAGAATGTGTTGTTCATCAATGATTTGCAATTTTGGTGTGTCACAAGGAGATTAATAGGACCACTTTTCATCCCTACGATGACGTCATGTGGTTAATAGTGCGTCACTAATGTTTGTTTAGTGGAAAGTACTCTGATGATATTATACATTATCCTATTAATTTACGGATTTACGCTCTAAAACGTCCAGAAGGGTATTATAAAAGGAAAAGTAGAGAATTATTATAAAAACAAAACTCTGAAGCTTAAAATATTCATATCATAAACACAATTTAGACTAATCTAATAAAAATATAGGGTTACTATCATAATTTAGATGAATCCAACGACACCTCATACCTTAAAGTCCGTGAAGCCGTTTGGGTTGTAGATGTCAAAGAATGACATACGTTCGGAAAACATTACCCTCTTGTCAGTTACCATTGCGAATGGTAATGAATGTTGTTATTAATTTTATAGAAGGTGGTATTGTATTTTTTTTATATAATATAGAAGTAGCAGACGAGCATGCAGTCCACCTGATGGTAAGTGGCTACTGCCGCCTATATTCCTACCTGAGGTCGGCCACAGATGCGCCGCTACTCCAGAGGACTAAGCTGGAACGGCTCGGAAAAGTATGTCTCCCTTACCACACTCTTCAAGCCGGAACACAGCAGCGCTTTACACTGCTGTTATAAGGTAGAAATAGGTGTGGTGGTGGTGCCGCCGGAGTCGAACCACAAAGGGTTCTACCACCTTATGTTTATAAGATTGACAACTGAGACCTAATATCGCCTCATACATAAGCCAATTGGCATTCAAATATTCAACAGAAACGCTAAAATACTTCATTAAATAGGTGTTACCACCCTGGTCTAGGACTGGTTCTACCACCTTTGAAATATATTCCAATAATAAATCAGATTAGCATAATGGACTTTATAAGATTAGATTTGAAATAAAAATGTTTTCATTATTATTCATCTTATCTTGCTAATTATAAATGTGAAAATTAGTGAGATAGACCGGATGCTTGTTGCTGTTGGTCACACAAACTACTGGTCGGATTTAGATGAACTTTGGCAAATAGATAGATTAAGACCTGGATTAACATATAGGATACTTTATATCTTAAATGAGAGAATGGGAAGTATCTTATTAAGATGCGTAACAAGACAACTTCATATTGTGATGTTTTTTTTCTATTTATAAGTAGCATGTAGTCCACCTGATGGTAAGTGGCTACTGCCGCCCATGGACATCTGTTATCAACCCCAGATAAAGATTCCTACCTGAGGTTGGCCGCAGTTTCGCCGCTACCCTCGACTAAGCTGGAACCCCGCGGAAAATTATGTTTCCCTTACCACTATCTTCAAACCAGAACAGCACCGTTTAAAACTGTTGTTATAAGGCAAAATAAGTGTGGCGGTGGTGCCGCCGGAGTCGAACCACAAATGGTTCTACCTTCAAAAAGTTAGGTAGAGTAGAATGATTATTAATATCGGACGCAAACCTAGATATTGGTTATATAGGTACATTACTAGCTGACCCGGCAAACTTTGTACCATCTCAAAATCTATTTATCAAATATATTTCATATAAAATATAGCCTATGTTACTCGTGGATAATATAGCTTTCGAATGGTGAAAGGATTTTTAAAATCGGTCCAGTAGTTTTTGAGCCTATTCATTACAATCAAACAAACAAACAAAGTTTTCCTCTTTATAATATTAGTGTAGACAACAAATTTTCACCGTTTTTCGATTTATGTATTATACCGTAGGTTGCCAGAATATTTTTTTTACAATGTATTAACTTATATTGTTGCTATGATACTAATCATTTAAATGAAAATATAATAAAAATTCGTCGTGCGGAACCCTTGTGCGGATTCGATTCGCACTTGGCCAAACATTCTTCACTCATTATTCAGTCACGTGGGCATTAGAAATTAATTAATAAAATATTTGCTTAATTGCCAATTTACCTACATAATAATAATAGGCCGGGCGTGGGAAAAGCTATCCACGATTTATTACCAATTGGTAATAAGTTCTGAAATATATGTCAAATGTCAATCAATCCTAGTTTCAATCAAGGTTTTTGTGTGAAAATCAATCAAAAAATTAAAAAAAAAACAAAAAATAAAAAAAAAAATTGAACTGCTTAAAAACTCAGCAGAACTACATTTTTTTTTAATATAGGAGTAGCAGACGAGCATGCGGTCCACAGATGGTAAGTGGGTACCTGCCGCCATGGACATCTGTAATCAACCCCAGATACGATTAGATATGCCTACCTGAGGTCGGCCACAGATGCGCCGCTACCCCTGAGGACTAAGCTGGAACGCTCGGATAAGTATGTCTCTTATCCGATGTGGGTTGGTAAGACACCCTCAAAACCAGCACGCAGCACTTAACACTGATAATCCATCTCACTCTGAGTGAGTGAGGAGACCCGTGCCCAGCAGTGGGATGGGTTGACAATGACACAGATATGTACTACCCTTAAGGACTAAAATGAAATGCGCTTCTTGTTTCAACTCCGGAGGCACCACCGTCACATCTATTTCAGCCATAAAACAAGTGTTAAGCGCTACTGTGTTCTGTACCCTTAGTACGAGGTTTTACGTTTTTACAAAACCGACTGTTTTTGTATTTGTTTACGTATTTCCCTTACATTTCCAATCAGTTCCGATACAGTCCGCTAGGGCCGCTGATTGGAAATGTATGGGCAAATATGTAAACAAATACACAAACAGTCATTTTTGTAAAAACGTAAAAACTCATACTAAAGGTCCAGGTTTGAAGAGTGTGGTATTTACTTACATAAGACTTTCCATTACTAACTGGAATTCCTTATATAAGCCCCAAGGGTGACTTATATAAGTAGTTTCAACTTAATAGTTGACTTATGTAAGTATCCCTTGGGAACTCTAGCAACGATGTGGCCGACCTCAGGTACAACTATTTTTATTATATTATATAGTGCTAAAACGCTCAGAATGGACTATTTTTTACTAGCTGACCCGGAAAACTTTGTACCGCCTCAAAATCTATTTATCAAATATATTTCATGTAAAATATTGCCTATGTTACTCGTGGATAATGTAGCTTTCGAATGGTGAAAGAATTTTGAAAATCGGTCCAGTAGTTTTTGAGCCTATTCATTACAATCAAACAAACAAACAAAGTTTTCCTCTTTATAATATTAGTAAAGATAATATAGAAGTAGCAGACGAGCATGCAGTCCACCTGATGGTAAGTGGCTACTGCTCATAGGATTATAAATCCCTACCTCAGGTTGGTCATAGATGCGCCGCTAACTCCGAGGGCTCATCTGGAATGCCTTGGAAAAATATGTCTCCCTTACCATACCCTTGAAACCAGAACATAACAGCGCTTAACACTGCTGTTATTAGGCAGAAAATTCCGTGGCCGTGGTGCCGCCGGAGTCGAACCACAAAGGGTTCTACCATGTTACATAATAAGAGCAATAAACGCTTTCTACACTCACAGCCCCACAGTAGGATTCCCTGTATCGTGGGTGCTATGGACATACACCTATCTGAGGTTGATTAAGACGTCCACGGGCGGCAGTAGCCACTTACCATCATATGGATTGCTTGTAACACCCACTGCGGTCACCAACACGCATGCCAGGCGCGGTGACTATGGCAATAAACCCCCTATGAAAGGTGCAGAAAAGCCACGGCCCCCAGTCCCCGGCGGCCCCGCTATTCCGGGCTATGGTAGCGGCCAAGGTAACGGCGGGGCAGGGGGTGCTAAGAATCCCCGGAAGAGAGTCGGCTACCACACACGACGACTTCTGCACCTGGCAACATACAATACCAGGACACTGAGGACCGACGAGAAGATACAGGAGCTGGAAGAAGAGATAGACAAGTTAAACTGGAGTGTTTTAGGATTATCAGAAGTCCGAAGACAGGGGGAGGACACGGTAATCCTTAAATCCGGTAACTTGTTCTATCACCGGGAGGGCGAACACCTGTCTCAAGGAGGTGTCGGGTTCCTCGTCCACAAATCCCTCGTAAACAACTTGGTAACGGTCGACAGTGTGTCGGCAAGGGTAGCGTACCTTATACTCAGAATATCTAAACGGTATTCGCTGAAGGTCATACAGGTATATGCGCCGACGTCGACACACCCAGACGATGAGGTTGAGGTTATGTATGAGGACATAAGTAGAGCCATACATACCTCAAAAACCCATTATACCGTTGTTATGGGGGATTTTAACGCAAGACTGGGCGTGCGGAATGGTGACGAACTGAAGGTGGGGCCCTTTGGAGTTGGACAACGAAACCATCGAGGCCACTTGCTTGCCAACTTCTTGGAGAGGGAAGACTTCTTTATGATGAACTCCTTCTACAAGAAGAAGGCACAGCGAAAGTGGACTTGGATAAGTCCCGATGGTACCGTTAAGAACGAGATAGACTTCATTTTGGCAGACAAACGGCACATATTTAATGATATCTCTGTGATCAACAGGGTGAAAACCGGAAGTGATCACCGGATGGTAAGAGGCACATTAAATATCAACGTTAAGCTCGAACGGTCACGCCTGATGAAGTCTACGCTCCGCCCAACACCTGTCCAGATCCAGGGCTCCGAAGACTTTCAAATTGAGTTACGAAACCGTTTCGCGTGCCTCGATTCTTGCGTTTCCGTGGACGATATTAACACCCAGGTTGTAGCAACTGTCCACGAGGTAGGGTCTAAGTACTTCAAGGCCCCCTCCGGTGGTAAGTCTCGAGTTCTCTCAGAGCATACTCTCGGTCTTATGCGGGAGAGACGAGAACTATGTGTGCAGTCTCCAACCTCAATGTCGAAATACAGGCTGCTAAATAAACAGATCTCCCAAAGTAGGCGACGCGATTGGCGTTCTTATAACGCTAATCGCGTAAAAGACGCTATTGAGCGAAACCGCGGCTCGAAAGTGTTCGCAGGAGATCTGTGCATTGGGCAGAGTCTGTTGACGAGGTTGAAGACCGAGTCGGGCACCATAGTTTCGTCTAAGCCCGAAGTTCTGAGAGAAATCGAGAATTACTACGGACAGCTGTATACTTCCGCACGAGTTCCAGCCCGTAAGATGGTGAACGACAAACGTGCCAAGCTGACCCGACACTACACCGAGGACCTCCCGGAAGTCAGCCTGTACGAGATTAGAGGGGCTCTCAAACAGCTTAAAAACAACAAGGCACCGGGAGATGACGGAATCACAACAGAGCTGCTAAAAGCTGGCGGGAAACCCGTACTAGTGGCGCTCCAAAAGTTGTTTGATTCCGTGATCAATAGCGGAACTACCCCGGAAGCGTGGAGCAGAAGCGTAGTGGTACTGTTCTTCAAAAAGGGCGATAAAACCCTACTGAAGAACTACAGGCCCATTGCGCTTCTGAGCCATGTTTATAAGCTCTTTTCGAGGGTCCTCACTAACCGTATTGCACGCAGGCTTGGACCACATACACACGCTCCGGCAGATTATACAGAAGACCGAGGAGTATAATCTGCCGCTATGTGTTGCCTATGTGGACTATGAGAAAGCCTTCGATTCTATCGAGACCTGGGCGGTGCTGGAGTCCCTTCAGCGATGCCAGATCGACTATAGGTACATCGAGGTGTTGAAGTGTGTATACAAAGCCGCCACCATGTCAGTCCGAGTACACGACCAGAGGACGAACCCTATCCAATTGCAGCGGGGAGTCAGACAAGGCGACGTCGTATCGCCGAAGCTGTTCACCGCTGCGTTGGAAGATGTGTTCAAGCTGATGGAGTGGAAAGGTCTTGGCGTTAACATCAATGGTGAACACCTCACACACCTTCGATTTGCCGATGATATAGTCATCTTGGCAGACTCGCTGAGGGACCTCAGTAAAATGCTAGGAGACCTCAACAGTGCCTCACAACGGGTGGGTCTTAAGATGAACATGGACAAGACGAAAATCATGTCCAATGTCCATGTCACACCCGTACCGGTAGTTGTTGATGGCACTCCTCTCGAAGTTGTCGACGAGTACAATTACCTGGGACAAACGATCCGGATGGGTAAGTCCAACTTTGAGAGGGAGGTCACTCGAAGAATCCAACTCGGCTGGGCTGCGTTCGGGAAATTACGGAGCATCTTCTCGTCCAAAATTCCTCAGTGCCTGAAGTCGAAACTATTCGAGCAATGTGTGTTGCCAGTGATGACCTACGGCGCCGAAACGTGGTCCTTTACCGTAGGCCTCGTTCGAAAGCTCAGAGTCGCTCAGCGTGCTATGGAGAGAGCTATGCTTGGTATTTCGCTACGAGACATGATTCGTAATGATGAAATCCGTAGACGAACTAAGCTTACCGACATAGCTCTCAAAATTAGCAGGCTGAAGTGGCAATGGGCCGGCCACATCGCTCGGAGGACCGATAACCGATGGGGAAGAAAGGTCCTCGAGTGGCGACCACGCGGAGGCAAAAGGAGTTCAGGCCGCCCCCCGACCAGGTGGACCGACGACCTGAAGAAGACGGCGGGAAACCGCTGGATTCAAAGGGCACGGGACCGGTTGGAGTGGCGCCAATTAGGGGAGGCCTATGTCCAGCAGTGGACCTCAAAAGGCTGATGGATGGATGGATGGATGGATGGATGGATTGCTTGTTAATTATTCCACTATTATAAATAAATCATTAATCTCTTTAACTAAGGTCTGAATAAGTCTCAAAAGTACACAAAAGACATTTCTTTTTTACTACTAACAGTAATAATCATTTGCTAATTACAATCCAGTAATTGTCTTAATCGGTAACCTTAATATCATTCTTTGAAAGTATTTGCAAGTATAATTAAATTTTGCCTTGTATTCTATTATGATTGATAGTTAAACACCCTGTTATACTATAAGCTGTCATACTATACATTTTTTGAAGTGAAAATTTCTTTTGCGGTGGCACTTTTTGTGACCGCCACACCTATTGTTCTTTCTTTCTTTGTTTAATTTCTTTCTTTCTATTTATTTTCTAATAACAGCAGTGTTAGGCGCTGTTGTGTTCCATTTTGAAGGGTGGGTAAGGGAGACATAATTTTTCGAGGCGTTCCAGCTTAGTCCTCAGGGGTAGCGGCGCATCTGTGGCCGACCTCAAGTAAGAATTTAATCCTATCTGTGATTGATTACAGATGTCCACGGGCGGCAATAGCCACTAACCATCAGGTGGACTGCATGCTCGTCTACTACTCCTATATTATAAACTAGCTGACCCGGCAAACTTTGTACCGCCTCAAAATCTATTTATCAAATATATTTCATATAAAATATAGACTATGTTACTCGTGGATAATGTAGCTTTCGAATGGTGAAAGAATTTTTAAAATCGGTCCAGTAGTTTTTGAGCGTATTCATTACAATCAAACAAACAAACAAAGTTTTCCTCTTTATAATATTAGTGTAGAATAAGGCGGACAATAGTCTCCAAAATCAAAATATTTCTATTAAAGTAAATTGTTAACAAAATTATTTTTGATTGTCAATTATCTATCACTACTTAGGAAGGTGTTTCGTTATGGAGAAGAAGTGAGGAAAGACATTCTATAACATATATATATATATACATATTTTCATAAAAGTTCATAAAATCGGTAGAGCCGCTTCGGAGGAGTACGGTAACTAACATTGTGACACGAGAATTTTATATATAAGGTAGTCTAAAAGTAGTAATATGATATGTTATAAGTATAAATATAATGTTTGTGAAAAATACCCAAGGATATTGTTTCATAAACAATTTATCGTTACTAGTTTTCGATATAGCACTAGCCTTAATCTTCTGAGTAGAATAAAACCTTTATTGTGGGTTAGTAGAACAACTGATGTATTTCTTTTAAAAAATGGAAGAAATGGCTTTAAATTTTGTATAAAAATAACCTTTTATTAGGGTTCCGTAAAAAAGGTAAAGTTCCTTAGCCTTAGGTAAAGGGATCCTTAGCTTTCGATGTCTGACAGAGAACTCTGTCTTTTGTATCGCAATAGAAAGACATTTTAAAATTTTGTGTATTTATTTCTATGGCCTAACAATCAAAGTAAAAGGTTAAAAATAAAATTAGGTCCCCATACAAGACACTAGTATTTTTTGGTTTGTTTAGTAAACCGTAATATATAGACATTTAAAATTTTAAATATGTGTATACCTACTTCTATAGATGCTATGATATTATATTAACGGTGGTACCCATAGAAAAGATTGTTTTTTCAATTCCATGGTGGTACCCTTCATGTGCGACTTTGACTCATATTTAGCCGATTTTATTATATTTTTTCTACTACTTTATTATTACAATTACTTCGAAATGATGTCTTGTTAAATAATAAAATGTTTATACTTTAAACAATAGGCATTGAAAAAGGATATGAAATTAAGCCTTTTACTTTTATCATTATTTTGAGTAAAAACAGGCAAATATTTTTTTTTATTACAAGTTATAGATAAAATAAGTAAGTTTTGTTACTCGTAATTAAATATGGTGAACCATAATAATAACTTATTCCAGCAAACACTTGTATGTATTGTATTAACATATGTAAATTGATGAATAATTAATATTATTTAAGAATACAATAAACTCCTTTATATTAACAGTAGGTAATAAAATAATGTTATTTCAGGTTGACTTATTTTATATTTCAACAAATCAAATATAATTTTGTACATAGTTACGAAATATTATTGTTATAGATTATATTTATTGAAAAAGTACTTAAAAAATCGCTTGCATAATCTGTGTAAAATATTATTATTTGTTTTAAACATAGATTAGTAAAGATAATTCTCCGCCTTGAAATTGAATGAAGCCACAAACGGCTTATTTTAGTAAGTTCTTTTTTTGAATCCTTGACAAATAAAAACAGTTTTAGAGAAAATTTACGAATATATAACTAATTTACGTAACAATTGCGTAATATACGTAATGAATAAATAATTATTTCAAATATTTTAGGGACATTTTAGCACGGAGACGTGGTAAAACTTTTTAACGCAACTATTTCAATTCTCAAAACTGGGTACATTTTCTTGTTAGGAGTGAGTAATCTTTACTAATCTATGGTTTTAAATTACAACTAACTAGGCCGAAAGAAACAAACGCCAAGGCCGCGTAACCATATTGTTTGAGACAAATTAAAAAAAAAAAAACTTACCATTGTCAACTTTTTTCCCGTTCTTCGCGACGATGATCCCATTGTTGGTTGAAACTGCTAGTTCCTTCATTTTGCTGCCACAGATCCCGAATCCCGCGCGGTGCCTGTTTCGCGCGCTTTCAAACGTCACTTTGACAAACGAATGGCAATGGCGGTAATTATTGGAGCGGGAACTGGTTTTTGCTTAAGTTACGGTCAAGGTGATCGCGCTAGCATGAAAAAATACTAACTTTATGAGAATACACACAATGCTAGGAAATATAAGGCCAACGCTACGCCGTACAGCCGGATTCCAAATGGTCTAACTGGCTGTAACGTTTCTTATATTTATACGGTCGTACGTCAAATATTTATTCTGTTAATATTGTGTAATTTGTTCGTTTTTCGTTTTAAAATACTTAAACCTAATTAATACTGTGATAAGGGAACCATTACATTAGATTATTGCGTCATATTTTACAATTTTCGTTTTACTTTTTCGCATGGAAATAATTTAACAAAACTCGATATGTAATGATCACATAAATTTACTTAATGGTGTCTCGACGAATAAATTATTAACGTTTTGTTTTAAGCATTGACGTATTTTTGTTATTTAATCCAAAGAAATAGCTTTATTAATCAAATAGTGTTATTTAATGTTAATAAGCGAATTCATTTACATATACTGATCCGAGATTAAATTCTGAAGCTAATGTAGGTTTTCAAATAGAGATCTGTATTAGATTTTATAAATAGTAATTTGTCAGTAACGCTTATGGACTCTATAATCAATCTAAATTATTATTGGAGTCCTGCGGTCAGTTACACAAATAAAATGGACACTTGCTTGTTGTAATCTTAATGGCAAACACAAAGAAGGCAATAAATATGGTGGTGGTAAAACCATTTACGTCTATTTTAACATTGGGATACTTAGAAAGCGGTAGAACCCCTTGTTCGACTCCGGCGGCACCACCGCTACAACTATTTCTGCTTATTAACAGTAGTTCTGTGTTCTGGTTTGAAGTGTGTGGTAAGGGAGACATACTTTCCCGAGGCGTTCCAGCTTAGTTCCCAGGGGTACATCAACTAGGTAGACAATTTATTTCTATAATTAACCTTATCGAAGTCTTCAAACCTGAACATAGTATTTAATACCCGTCTGCTGGACACGGGTTTCCTCTCAGAATGAGCAGGGTTAGGCCATTATCGACTGGGCTGGCCAAGTGCGAATTGGTACACTTCACATACCTTTGAATTCTTTTCTTTTAAGAGATCTCCGGTATACAGGTTTTCTCACAATTTGTTCCAAGCAAGCAAGTGATAGTGAATTTCTAATACTGACATAATTTCGAAAAATCGCATCTGTTGCCAACCGAGGATGTAATCTTATCGCGGATTGATCCGCGATAAGATTACATCCTCCTCCTCGGATCCTCGGGGTCCGGGCGGCAGTAACCACTTACCATCAGGTGGTGTTTGCTTCAAACATAAAAGGTGACGTAACTAATGACATTAAAATAGATAATTGTTTATAGGAATTCCACAATATTACAAGGAAGGCATTATGGGAAGGCCCGTCACAAACGTAATGTATGAGTGAATGAGGAAGATCTATTATGATTAATATATAACGTATTAAATTATTTCATAGAATACTTTACTGACAGTTTAAAAGTTTGTACCAGTCTGACGCGCAGAGGGTCCCGGGTTCAATCCCCAGCCAGACAGATATTTAAATGATGAATTTAGAAGTCTGTTTCTGGGTCTGGGTGTTTGTGTATTTGTCTCTGTGTTGTCCATAGCACCCACGACACAGATATAAATTTACATATTTTGGATTCAATTTATACGTTTACATCCATAATAGTTTTTTGTTTTTCAAAATAAAATTTAATTAATCCATTTGTTTTAAAGAAAAAAACTTGAATAGATTGAATATTAATAATCGATCTTTGATAGGCAAAACATTAAATAGATTAATTAGTAATCATTGATCTTTGGTGTTGTTACAGATGTACATAGGTGTCATGTATGATAACGCGATAGCCTAGTTAGGAACAACCCGAGGTTCGAGGTTCGACTCCCACTCAATTTCATATTTTTCAAAGTTTTGTATTTATTCGAAAATAACTTATTTCTAATACACACATAATTTTGAAAAATCAGAGGTTTGTAATTTTGAAAAATTTTAATATACCTACCTTTGAGATTTTTTTTTTCATAAATCTCTCAGGTATGCAGGTTTCCTCACGATGGTTTTCTCGAAAATGTCCTTGTCGAAATAGTGGGAGTGACATAGACTATATTTTTAAGAAGTCAGGTTTTTTACAATAATTCCCTAGTTAATTTATCAAGTTAGCAAGCATTATATACTTGTCATATTTGTTGTATATCCTTATTTATAATGTACGTCATATGTCATTAGTATGTAATTTCCTATGTCGCAAACAATGATTTGTTTTCCTAGAAAAAAATAGGTACCTGATGTTTTATAGGAAATAGTTGGGAAAACGAAAAATATAGTGTAGAAAATCACAAAAAGCACTAAAAAGGACTGAAAAATGTTCTTCTACACTCATAGCCTCACACTAGGATTCCCTGTAAAGTGGGTGTAACACACTTTCGTCTTTGTGTGTGTTACACCCTTTTTTTTTCTTTTCGAGGGGGAAACCTTCAAAAGGTACCCGACGACGTGGGAGCGACTTCGAGTTATGTGGATTTTTTACCGCACTAAAACCCCCCCGGTGGCCGTCCTCGGCGCTTGTTGGACTCCAACTCCGGGATCTCCAACGGAACACAACCGGAGTCCTCCAAGCGCGATGCCCGGATCGTGCTCTGCCCTAGGGGAGCGTTCGCTCCTCCCACAACATCTGGTGATTACGACGGTATGCGACCACACATACCACCGTCCTTGCCGGAGTAGCATACTGGACGGTTCGAGCTCACACTCTTGCCGTCCGCAACCCCGGAAGCCCCCTTTAGTCGCCTCTTACGACAGGCAGGGGATACCGTAGCCCTATTCGAGTCCCGGAACTATAGGGACAGTGTGTGTTACACCCACAGACGAATACAAATACCCAGATTCAGAACTGATATTTGAATTCATCATTCAGGTATCTGAACGACCGTGGATCGAATTTAGAACCCTTTGACCGGTATGTTGACTTCTCCGGGTTAAAAAAAAATAGTCTTTATCCTATAAACGGGATGAAAGTTTGATTGTTTTTTTTTTTATAATTTAGAAGCAGCAGACGAGCATGCAGTCCACCTGATGGTAAGTAGCTACTGCCGCCCATCTCCAACGGCAACACAACCACACCTATTTCTGCCTCATAACAACTGTGTTAAGCGCTGCTGTGTTCTGGTTTTAAGGGTGTGGTAAGGAAGACATATTTTTCCGAGGAATTCCAGCTTAGTCCTCAGGGGTTGTTGCGCATCTGTGGCCGACCTCAGATAGAAATCTAATCCTATCTGGGGTTGATTACAGATTCCCATGGGCGGCAGTAGACACTTACCATCAGGTGGACTGCATGATCGCCTGCTACTCCTACATTATAAAAAAAAATGCGACTACTTTTTATAAATACTCATAAGCAATAAGTATGCCTATATTTTGCATCCAATTCGATTGTGCCTTTAAGGACATCCTGTATAATGAATACTAAAAATATTCTACTAGCCTTTCTCTTACTGGGATTTTACCAGGACTATGACTGCGGTTTGTGACACATTTAATCAATTAGTTTACAATGGATTTTTCCTCGTGATAATGACGCTGGTCTCACTACATACTACACAATGTTTTTATTATTTGTTATTTTTAAAAACGCTTTTTTAAAGTATTAAATACGTTTTTTTTTATTTAAGTTAAGATTGAAACCATTTCGCAAAAAAGACTTAAATCGGTAAATCGTGAAGACTTAACGATTAACCGTCGTAGAGTCAACTTACTCTGATGATGCTCCGTTTTGGAGCGAAACACGTGTTGGTCGTGGTATCGTGGTGTATATTTTTATTTTTTTCCATCTGCACGCATCCTTTGTGGGAGGGACCACCAGGGAGGGGGTATGTACCACCCATACTGCATGGTTTAAATATATACCATCATACATATTTGTAGTGGATTGTTGCGAAGTAGTTTCAATCTTAACTTAATAGCATGGATTTCCGCAAAGTAACGCCTGATACAATTCACTTTTTATTATTTGTTATTTTTCATAAATATAAGTAGAAAATAAGAATGCAGTCCTGATGATAAGTGGTTACTGCCGCCCATGGACATCAGTAATCAATCCCAGACAAGACTAGATTTCTACTTGAGGTCAGCCACAGATACGTTGCTATTCCTGAAGCTTAAGGGCGCCTCGGATAATATGTAGTGAGTATGTCTGCTTGAGCACACCCTTCAAACCAGAACACAGCAGCGCTTAACACTGCTGTTATTAGGCAGATATAAGTGTGGCGGTGGTGCCGCAGTCGAATCCCAGAGGGTTCTACCATCCTCGCTTAAATCTTTAAATATATAAAACTCAAAGGTGACTGACTGACATAGTGATCTACCAACGCACTGCCCAAACCACTGGACGGATCGGGCTGAAATTTGAAATTTGCTCGTTACATAATATGAGGCGACCATAAATCCTAGTAATAGATCCAACGTAATAATAGAACAGATTCTATATGGTGTTGGTTACAGATGTCCATGAGCTGCAGGCATTTATTATCAGGTGTACTGCAAGCAGAGCAGTGATAGCCTAACATTTGTTACTCGACCTCTCGATCGGGGGGTCCGAGGTTCAAATCCCAGGCATGCCAGGCATCCTCTAATTTTTAGAAGTGCGTATTACAAATTATTTATCACTTGCTTCAACGGTAAAGGAATACATCGTGAGGAAACCTGCGAGAGATCTTTAAAAAAAATTCAAATGTATGTGAAGTCTACCAATTCGCAATTGGCCAGCGCGGTGGACTATGGCCTAATCCTTCTCATTCTGAGAGGAGACCCGTGCCAGCAGGGACAGTAATGGGTTGACGACGTACTCCAAGCTCGTTTGCTACGATTGTATAAAAACGCTTCAATCTTATAAAAACGGTACTTTACCACCATAAAAAACTTAAAATAACTTTGAATGTAAATCGTTTTTACTAGAATCTTATAAAAAGTTGTTTTACCATAAGAAACGTAAACATTTAAGATAAACAGTACGCACCATTGATAAAAATAAAAAAATTGGCCAAGTGCAAGTCGAACTCGCATATGGAGGATTCCGTACAAGGAATTTTTTTCATTATTATTTGGTATAATAGCAGCCCTAGAAGTAAATGCATTGTGAAATTTTGAATTATCTACCTATTACGGCTTAATAGATAAGGCGATAATAGATTTTCAAGGTTTTTTTTACTTTAGTATTTGTTGTTAAAGCTGGTAGCCGTTAAAAAGGTTTAAAAACGGTTTGTTAAAAACAGTAGCCGTTACACAATTTGGGAAAAATTGAACATCTATCTATTACGGTTCAGTAGACAGAGTCCTGTGACAGGCGGACAGACAGCGGAGGCTTAATAGGGTATAGTCCGCACCAAACTCACCAAACTACTAGTCCGCCCCGAAGAAACGAGTAGTAACGAGTCGTGTAGAAACGAGTCGCGTCGCAATAGCAAATTGCAAATATTAGCGGGATGAAGACAGCGCGGCACCCTCCGGCACCCGTCCGCTACCCGTTAGTGTGCCCTTACCTTATCTAAATATACAGGGTGAATTTTTAAAACGGGCCTTCAGGGCCAAATCCGAAACTATAAGGATTAGCGAAAAATGCTGAAAGGAGTTACGAGGCCGATTTTGATAAAAACTAAAACCGCATCATTAGTTTTTTAAAATATCTTTTTCCCTAGCCGGGAATCGAACGAGTTCATTTTTAAAAAAATTACACCCTCTAAATTATTCCACCATCTGATAGTGTCGCTTATAAGGATCAAATTCTGAGAAGTAATGTTATGTGACAAATTAAAGGAAAAGGAAAATTTTGAAGAAAATACATATTTTTCCATACATTGCCATACTAATCCTTAAGGATTATACATAACAAATGATTTATGTGTAATTCTTTAGAAACATACGTAAGTCATACCATTGAAGAATTTGTTGGTTAATCAACTAATTATTCGATGTTATAACCGTGACATACGGCTTAGTATGAGAAAGTAATAGTTTGGCAAGTAAATTACCGCCGTTTTTAGGATTTATTTTTTAATAAAAATAGATAAGTGATTAAATAGTAAATTGTTATTGTTTGTTGTTTATAAATACGTTTCAACAGTAAATATAATTTTCTATATCTCTTTGTTTAGTTATCACTCGGATTTGACTCGAAAGACATTCTCGCAAATTGTCAATTTTACATCTGTATTAAACGAAACTCCGCCCATAGCAAGTTAAATCTATTATAATGGTCCTAAAAGTAACCTTAACTAAGTCGGACATAAAAATATAAATTCTTGAAGAACAAAACGTCCATTTCGAATGATTTGAAACATTGAGCCAAAAAATTGTTAATACGCGAAATGTTTAAATTGATGAATGGCGGGAACTTAACTGCCAAATGAATAGCAAAAAGGATGTATTTTCTTAAAATTGGGGCTTTTCCTTTAGTTTGTCATTTATCATTACTTCCCAGATTTTGATCCTTATAAGCAACACTATCAGATAGTGGAATAATATAGAGGGTGTATTTTTTTTCAAAATGAACTCGTTCGATTCCCGGCTAGGGAAAAAGTTATTTTAAAAAACTAATGATGCAGTTTTAGTTTTTATCAAAATCGGCCTCGTAACTCCTTTCAGAATTTTTTGCTAATCCTTATAGTTTCGGATTTGGCCCTGAAGGCCCGTTTTAAAAATTCACCCTGTATATAACTCAAAGGTGACTGACTGCCATAGTGATCTATCAACGCACAGCCCAAACCACTGGACGGATCGGGCTGAAATTAGGCATGCAGGTAGATGTTATGACGTAAACATCCGCTAATTAAGGATTTTGATCAATTCTACCCCCAAGGGGATAAAATAGGGGATGAAAATATTACTTCGTAACGCGAGCGAAGCCGCGGGCAAAAGCTCGTGAAGTATATGCTAATTTAACCTGCGCGCAACTTCAGAGCGGAGTAGCAGTTTGGCGCGGTCTACCGTTTTTCCCTTTCGTTACGGAACCCCAACTAGACTCCGTGACATAACAAAGACGCAAGATCTATGTCGTGGCCGTCCTATAGGTCAACAGACAGACCGTTATATACTATTATATTGACTATTATAAGTATTATATAACTTGGCCGTGAATACCGAACAATGCAAAAAGGTGATTGTAATTGTACGAATGTCGGTCAAGACGTTCTTTAATAAAATTGTAGCTGATTTTACAATATTTGTTATATTTAAACTCTTGGTGTAACTGTTTTTGAAGTTTACTTTTTATAATAGATATAAGAGAAGCAAACGAGCATGCAGTCCACCTGATGGTAAGTGGCTACTGCCAATGGACATCTGTAATAAATCCCAGATAGAATAAATATCCCTACCTGAGGTCGGCCACAAATGCGCCGCTGCCCCTGAGGACTAAGCTGGAATGGCTCGGTAAAGTATGTATCTCTTATCACACCCTTCAAACCAGAACACAGCAGCGCTTAACACTGCTGTTATGCAGACATGGTGTGGCGGTGGTGCCGCCGGAGTCAAACTGCAATGGGTTCTACCACCTTCAAATTAAAGTTTTTGATGAAGAAAAAAGATGAAACAATTCTTATAACGGAAGTAGTTACGTTGATGTTACATTATGATAATAATTACTTATTTACCTACTATGATATTGTGTTATATGTATTACACATATTAACATAAATATGATATGTATGTAGATGTATATAGGTAATACAATACGATATAATATGTTAATTACCTTTGAACCAATTATTATGTAATATTTATGTATAATTGTGTATATCTCTCATTAATTCTTTGGCTCTTCAGTACCCTAACGCTGTTTGTCCGCCACCGACACCGAGCCGATACAGATAATTAATGACGGCGCCGAAGTAGCGAACATACAATTACTATAGCAGCTTGTCCACCGCACGCCCGTCACCCGAGCACCGTCATCCCGGCCGCCGATATTTCGAGTAGATCGACGTGACCGCTAGATCGGCACCGAGATTTAGACGGGCCGATGTGCCGGCAATGTAAAACACATTGGAACTTGTCCATACACTGCCGTCACACGCGTGACAGCTGGAACAAAATAAACCGCCGATATCGGTCGCGGTGGACAAATGGCCTAGGGTACAGGTGAAACGGCTTGACGGATTGTAATATATGAGGTGTCGTGGATTCGTCTAAATTGTGGGAATAACGTACGCTATATTTGTAAGCAGTCGGTTTGTTAACCCTATCACTAAGCCTCCGCTCTCTGTCATCCTGTCACAGGGTTCTATCACTTGAACCTTAATAGATAGACACTTTAAACTTTTACAGAGCATGTGTAACGATGGCTTCTGTAACAACAAATACTAAAGAAGGCGATATGTAACCCTCAGTAAGCAATTTCGAAACGCATTTGCTCAATTTTTTTTTTTTTTTTAAAGGAAGACCTCCCTGTAGGCTAGGTGACCATACCAGGGGAGCGGCTGTGCTCCGACAGTCTCAGTTCGGAGTTGTATATATGCAAGATGTTTAGATAACTTCGATAGCGTGATTCAGCAGCGCCATCTCTTGACGAGTAGCGGGAAGTCGCCACAATTTGGTGTTGGTGTGGTAAGGGAGACATACTTTTCCGAGGCGTTCCAGCTTAGTCATAGCAGCGCATCTGTGGCTGACCTCAGGTAGCAATCTGATCTTATCTGGGGTCGATTACAGATGTCCATATGCGGCAGAAGCCATTTACCATGAGGTGGATGCATGCTCGTCTGCTACTCCATATTGTAAAAAATAAATAAAAAAATCAAAGAAGTTTTATTTTTGTCACGTGTTGCAAGTGCATTTTTAATATATTTTACTAATCTATTATCATTTAAAGGTCTTTTGGTTATAAAAATTGCACAACATATGTCGCTTATGTGTAACAATAAAGTTAATTATAGACAATGAATGGAATCTAATGAATTCTATAATAATTCAGATTGATTACACCATAAGACAATTAAAATTACATTTAGATAATATGTGGAACTTTTTATGCTTTATCTTTTTGCTATTAGGTTACAAGCTTATTAAAAGACTAGTTATGTCATGCGGTTTCACCCGCATTTACATGATATTATCTAGAATTTTTTTATAATCCGATCCACTGACTTAAAATATCCATAGATGACTTTCCATCAGGTAATGTCTGGCTTAAGTCCTAGTTATAGACATACTGTTTTTGACTACAAAATTAATACTGTTTCTACCTAAATATGATTTGTTTTTTTTTATCTCTTTCATTCAGCGAATGAGCATGCAGTCCACCTGATGGTAAGTAGTCTCTGATGCCCATGGACTTTGACTGTAAGAAAATTTTTATTGTCTTTGCATACTGTTGACATTAATATTTTATCTATGGTTTCAGAATAAACAAACTTTTATATGTCACTTTTTACTCAAACATTTTTAGCGAAAGAACAAACAAGAAAACTATTATGTCGTCGGAGGAAGCTTCGTGTTCTGACTGCAAACTTGAGATCATTCAAATTAGATGGACACAACTTTTAGTTAATTGGGTAAATCTTAATTTTTTCAAAGTAGTTCGACCGGAGGTATAGTCCGCGCCAAACTTCTAGTCCGCTCTGAAGTTGTTGCGCGCAGGTTTAGTTAGCATATACTCCATAACGTGAGGGCACACTAACGCAGCTATGTCCCCGTGGGCGAGAGCGGGCAGCGGGCGGGTGCCGGGGGGGTCCTACGCTGTCTTCGTCCCGCTAATATCTACAATTTGCTGTTGCGACGCGACTCGTTCCTACATTCGGATCGGACTAGAAGTTTGGCGCGGACTCTACCACCGTCACGTTTTAGTGGGATGGTGTGGATTATGGCTGACTTTTTTATATTATGTCCACCTGATATGGACACTACCATCAATCGACATCTGTAATGAAACCTAGATAAGATGAGAATACTACATAAACGTGGGCACAGGCATAGATATAAAATGTCATTGAGCACAGGTAGGTATATTGCTGCCCATGATGACTAAGTTGGAATGCCCTGGGAAAGTTTGTCTCCTTTAACACACCAAACCAAACCTTACCCTGATTTACATATGACTAGAGATGTGCCGAGTCAGGTCAACTCGAGTCAGTACTCGAGTACTTACATAAACTCGCATACTCGAGTACCAATAGTGATACTCGAGTACCAGTGATACTCGAATACTGACGATACTCGTACACTACAACTACTACTCGTACAAGTAAAAACTTGTTTAATTTTGTGTAATGAGGAGCGTTTTTTTTTTGCTCTGCCGTGCTATTGGACTGTATGTTGCAAAGTACTCGAGTACTTTGTGAATACTTTGGACTCGAGTACCGACTCGATTCTTTTTTATATGAGTACTAAAGTACTCGAATACCAAAATTGGCCGACTCGGCACATCATTACATATGACGCAACCGTCCTAGTCCTCAGGTGTAGCAACGTATCTAAGTTAGGTTTTAGATACTGTTGATGATACCTGGTCTATATAGAGTTGGTCACAGATGGCCATAGGCCATTTCTCTCCCATGACCTTTAACTATCAGGTCGACTGCAAGCTCAATCGCTGCTCCAGTCACCAATCTCCAGAATGGCCGGGGATCGAACCTGGAACCCATTGAATCTGACCGATGTGATAACTGCTCCGCCACGAGCCATCGTTAATATAGAACTATGAATATAAATAATCATCTTCAACCCTTTACTGTATACTTGGCTGGTCACGGGTCTTCTTTCAGAATGAGAAGGATTAAGCCATAGTCCACCGCGCTGGCCAAGTCTACCAACACGCACTTGGCGTGTTGGTAGACTTCACATACCTTTGAAAACATTTTTTAAAGATTTCTGAGGTGAGCAGGTATCCTCACGATGTTTTCCTTCACCGTTTAAGCAAGTGATAATTAATTTCTAAAACGCACAAACTTTGCTAAACTAAAACTTTGAAAAATCTGAGGTACGTGCCTGGGATTTAAATCTCAGACCCCTCGATCAAGATGCCGAATTTCTTAACCACTAGGCTATCACTGCTTTTTAATATTAATAACCTACGTTCTAATTTCAGATAAACAAATGTGTCAGAACAAAGAAAAAATCCGATCAAATCGACATGAACACTTTGTATAAAATAATCAAGAAGTATAAAGAAGAAATATCTAATGATGAAACTGATAAGGCGTTGCTTTCCTCGAATGAAGTGGAACTGTTCATTAAATATAAATTTCCCATCGCAAGACTCGAGTAAGCCTCTTAGATTCTATTTTGAAGGTGGTAGAGCCTTTTGTAGTTCGACTCCGGCACCACCGCCGCACCTATTTCTACCTAACAACAGCAGTGTTAAACGCTGCTGTGTTCTGGTTTGAAGGATGTGGTAAAATACATACTTTTCCGAGGCGTTCCAGCTTAGTCCTCAGGAGTAGCGGCGCATCTGTGGCCGACCTCAGGTACGAATCTAATCCTATCTGGGGTTGATTACAGATGTCCATGGGCGGCAGTAGCCACTTACCATCAGGTGGCATGCTCGTCTGCTACTCCTATATTATAAAAAATGGATATCCGCAAAGTCTGATACAATTAACTAGTTTTCACTTCAAGAATCTTGTCACAGGAACTTATCAGAAGAGAAGGAAATGCCCAAGAAGTTATACATCATGGCGTCCATTCTTCTGTTCTACTGCTGTGTGAACTCTCAGTCCGGGAGAGTGGATGCTGACATCTGCGCTAAGCTGGACCAAAAAGAACAAGAGATGATCCTCAAGTTCTGCGAGGTTTTGAGCGAGTGTGAAGTGACTGTTAACAATATTGATAATGCTATCAAAGGTTTGTAGATATGTTATAGACGTCCCTGTAGTCTCGGGAATAGAATAGGGCTACGGTTTCCCCTCATCATCATCATCATCAACCCATTATTGTTCCACTGCTGGGCACGGGTCTCCTCTCAGAATGAGAAGGATTAGGCCATAGTCTACCGCGCTGGCCATGTGCGTATTGGTAGACTTCACATACCATTGAGATCATTATTATTATTTTTTTAATACTCTCAGGTATGCAGGCTTCCTCACGATGTTTTCTTCACCGTTTTAGCATGTGATAATTAATTTATAATACGCACATAATTTCGAAAAATCAGAGGTGCGTGGGATTTGAACCTCGGACCCCTCGATCGAAAGGCCGAGTTTCTTAACCACTAGACTACCACTGCCTACTTCACGGTTTCCCCTGCCTGTGGTAAAAGGCGACTAAAAGGGGGCTTCCGGGGTTGCGGGCGGCAAGAGTGGAAGCTCGAACCATCCAGCAAGCAACCCCAGGAAAGACGGCGGTGTGTGTGGCCGCATACCGTTGTAATCACCAGGTGTGCGGGACGAGCGTAAACTGCTCCCCCACTTAACCCGGTGTCGCTCCCACGTCGTCGGGTACCTTTTGAAGGTTTCCCCCCTCGTAAATAAAAAAAAAATGTTATAGACCTATATAACCGCTTTGTCAAAGGTTTTTATCTAACCCTCGGGAGCTTTGTCGGGATAAATGGTACACTATGACCTTTTCTGAACCACTGACAACGTGTGTATAAAATTTCATGATAATCGGTTATATATTTAAGGTGTGCATATGGAACAAATAAACAACCTCGCATTCGTACTTATAATATTCCTCAGGTAGAAAATTATCTAATATGGGGTTGATTACAGATGACCATGAGCGGCAGTACCTATCATCGGGATCGATTATAAAAAACTAATTTAAGCCGCTATTGCCGTCTATGTACGTCTGTAAGCAACCCAGGTAAGATCGGAGACCTACCTGAGGTAAGTCACAGATGGGTTGCTACCGCTGAGGATTATGTCGGATAAGTATGTCGCCATTACCATACCATTCAAACCAGAACAAAATAGCGCTTAACACTGTTGTTATAAGGCAGAAATAGGAATGGTAACGATGTTTTTTTTTGTAATATAGGAGTAGCAGACGAGCATACAGTCCACCTGATGGTAAGTGGCTACTGCCGCTCATGGACATCTGTAATCAACCCCAGATAAGATAAGATATTCCAACCTGAGGTCGGCCACAGATGCGCCGCTACTCCTGAGGAGTAAGCTGGAATGCCTCCGAAAAGTCTGTCTCCCTTACCACACCCTTCAAACCGGAACACAGCAGCGCCTAACACTGCTATTATTAGGTAGAAAAAGGTGTGGCGGTGGTACCGCCGGAGTCGAACCGCAAAGGGTTCTACCACCTTTAACCTTTAAGGAAACCTAAGGGTTTAAGGAAACCTTTCTTTTATTATGCACATAATTTCAAAAAATCCGACGTGCATGCACAGTATACGAACCTTGGACCTCTTGATTGAAAGGCTGATGCTACTTGGCCCCCACTGTTTATAAGTTTTACTAAAGCCTATTTAAAATGCGATAAGGTGGAAAAAAATGGTGTTATATTTTAAAGCACAAATTTATGCTACAATAATTATATTTATACAATGATTGAACCTTGTAGCTACATATTACAAGATCGATATGTATATTGTATAATAATAATGTAAGATTGGTTTGTCTGTACATCAAGTATATTTGTAGTAAAAGTTAAGAATTGGGAAGTATTAATAACAATTTGTATCTTAGAATTTTTGTCTGTATGTTTGTCTGTGTGTTTGAAATTTAATGAAACCAAAACGACTTAATTGAATTTAGTGGATTAATAATATATTAATTGTTCGTATCTTGACTTAATATTTATCGTAGAAATTGATCAAAATCTATTTATATTATTTTGTATAATATAGGAGTAGCAGGTGAGCATACAGTCCACTTGCGGTTACGTGGCTACCGCCCATGGACATCTAATTATCCCCAGATAAAATTAGATACCTACCTGAGGTCGCCCACAAATGTGTCGCTACCCCTGAGGACTAATCTGGATTGCCTCGAAAAAGCTTGTCTCCCTTACCATACCTTTCAAACCAGAACACAACAGCGCTTAACACTGCTGTTATAACAGAAAAAGGTGTGGCGGTGGTGCCGCCGGAGTCGAAAAAAATACGCTAAAAATGCTTTCTACACTCACAGCCCCACACTATGATTCCCTGTATCGTGGGTGCCATTGCCACACACAGAGACGATTACACAAACACCCAGACCCAGAAACGGAGACCTAAATTGAGGCTGTTAGAACCAGAGTAGCCTAACTACATAAAAAGTATTTACAATATGGAGAAAAGTAAAAGTGTACAGTCCGCTCTGAAGTTGTTGCGAGGAGGTGTAGTCATACAATTTACTATGGCGACGCGATTCATTTCTATATTCAGAGCGGACTAGCAGTTTTACGCTGACTATACAACATTTTTAAATTACGAAAATACAGATAGGTCAAAAATTATTAAAATGCAGTTAAGCCACTATGATTCTAGCAGCCTGAATTCATCATTAAGATTTGTCTGACCGAGGATCGAACCCGGGACCCTCTGCGCGTGATTTAATTTGACTTGATTGATTTAATTATTCAGAATTCAACCGAATAAAGTCGCAGTTACTCGTAACATAATTCTTCAATTAGGTCCAATAGTTTTTTTACAATCAAACATAATCGTTTTGTGGTCGGTGCACTTTTTATAGCATTCCATAATCAAGTTTTAATGTGCGGAGACATAAATACTTGTGTGTTTAGTCATATTTAATTAAGGTATAATCGTTAGCTTAGTGCTAAGGGCAGTGAGTCACACTAGAGGTCCTGGGTTCGAATAAAATTAGTTATGATATATTTGTAGTCGAAATTATTTAAATATTAGTTTTTTTAACTCTGAAGGAAATAATATTTATGTATAGTATTAGCTGACCCGGCAAACGTTGTGTTGCCATATAAATAAAAAAATGTTAAAGGTAAACAACCCTTATCACTTAGGGGTATGAAAAATAGATAGTAGCCGATTCTCAGACCTACTGAATATGCATATAAAATTTGGTGAAAATCGGCAAGTTTCGAAGGAGTACGGTAACTAACACTGTGACACGAGAATTTTAAATATTCATCTTTGTAATTTTTTTAAGGGTCTTAAGTACTGTATTGTTAATTTGGATGGATGGACGGGTCTCTTTTCAAAAAAAGACGGAGTTTTGGCCATAGTCCATCGCTTTGGCCAAGTACTAATTGGTAATCTTCATATCTCGCGATGTATTTCTCCACCGTTTAGCTTAACTTTGAGAAATCAGAGGTGCATGGGATTTGAAATATGAACACCTTGTAAAGACTGTCAATATATTTGGCCAGTTTGCTGTTTTATTGTCTAAACCTTCCTTGATGTAAGCTGAACAATCTTCATGATCAGTCCATATAAACAGAGACGAATATTTAGTGTTGTAAATTTTGTAATTGTAAATTTACAGTATGTTTAACGATTTAAAAATTATCAAAATGATTACAGAAGCGTGTGAAGTTTTGGAGCCGATAAAGAAAATAGCAAAAGCAGAACCCAAAGTCAAAATCAAAAAGCATAAAGTGTCAACCGACGGCGAATCCGCGGAATCGGTAGCGTCTACAAAAAACCCACAAATAGCCGACGAAAAGAAAAAAGTCACCATTCAACCTAATATAGACAAAAAAGAGCAACCGGTGATCAAATTCAAGTCATCGATAACAGTGTTACCATCAGTGGTGACTGATACGTCGTCGTACTCGAAGTCATCAGCTGAACACTTCTCGGATGTGTCAGAGTTAAGTGAAAGTACCAAGAGAGCAGAGGACGATGAAGTTATTGCTTCTAACTCCAAAGAAACCACTGTTGAAAGGGCAGAAGTTGTGAAGGATTCGTTCGTCAAAGGTTCAGAAGTTGAGGAGGATTCCGGTGATCAAAGTGATTTTTTTATTTATTACTTAATAAGGTTTCTATTTCTATTTTGTCATTGTAGGATATATTTTACCCGAGTGTGGAGGGTAATGCAGGGTACTCGTACACCCTGCTGTAACAACATAGGATATATTTTCCAGAAGTTTTGTCCAGCAGTTTTTGTAATAGTTCTCTTGTTATTACACAAATATACTTACATAGTCCCTAGGGATGATTTTACATAAAACCTAACTTAGTGCTCATCTAGTTTATTATCTAGTTCTCGAGGCCTATAAGAAATATTGAGGATTGGACCCAAGTTGACGGCAGTCACGACAGATGCGCTGCTAAACCTTAAGATTAAAGATTAGTTTCCTTACTACGCATCATTCTCAGAACGACGCTGCCAACCGGAGTGTGCATGCACCAGATGCAGCTCCTCTGGACCTTGCTGCGGAGACCCTGGGTCCTCCATGGACCAGTGCAAGGAGTGCAAAGAGAAGCCGAAGAAACATGTTCGACTGAAGGATTTCAGTGACATGCCACAAAAAAGGTAAAGTTATAGTCACTATCGTGATTTTAATGTATAAGGACCAATGTTTATAGTTTTTGTGTTTTTGGGTATGACATAAGTAGAAGATAAGATAGAAAAATAGAATAAAAAAGATTTTCTAAAATTACACCTGGTGTTTGAAATACTGTGGCGAGTCGAGACACAATGTTAAGTGATGGTAATATTATGAATATCACACTCTCATACTGGCTACAGACTCACGCCGGGGTTCTCGGGAACACCTAAGAAGCTTTCTTGCCTGAATGCCATAGATTTCTTGCCTTCTCGTTGTCGCGCTCGACTGTTCTCTGAGAACACAAGTAAATTCTGCATACAATGGTTCAACGTTTACGTGCAATATAATCCTCATGAGGTAGGAAAGCTATGTGGCCAATCACAGGTTCATTTTAATTGTACAGAATTTAATTTCTACACATTAAATTAAAATGTTCATGTCTCTTATGAAAGACAACTTCTAGTAAACAAAACTTGACAAATGTTGACCTTTGGTAGGGAAAACGTTGGATAAATCAATTATTAATAAAGGACGTGAGTGAGAACAATTTAGCCATGTTCTTATTTCTTTCTTGATATGTGAAGATGGATATAGTTATAGCTAAAGAACTTTATCATCAGGCCGAGATACATGAACAACTGGAAGTTGTACCTGGTGCTGGTGATAGGGACGCTATTGGCGATACTTCTCATAATCACGATATACATGATGCCGCCGAAGAAGGAAGATGAGGTGATTAAACGGAAACGCAGCGATGAAACCGTGTAAGTTCTTTATTGGTTGTATGGTGTCTTGGTCAGGCAGCGAGAAAAGTCATATAAAAGTTTACAATTTTGTTTTATTGCTATTGTTTTTTCGCCTCCATAATGTCATAAGACATGCTGAAACATATCACTCAGAGAGAGGAGTCTAGGCCTTAAATCACCGTGATGTCCAGGTGCGAATTGATAGACATAATTTACCCAAGAGAACTTTATTTAAAAATTTTCAAGCGTGCTTTCTACTGTTTGTTTTTCTTTCACCATTTAAACAAAGGGTAATTTTATTTCTTTATCTGTTCTTGTAATGTCTAATTATCTAAGTTTTATATTATTTGTATGAATGATTTTGATGTTTTGGTGTTTCAACTTCCAGAGCATTCTATCCAGATTGGGCATGGGAATGTAAGAAAAACTTGTGCCAAAAAGTCTTTCGACCAGCTTCAAACTCTAGTATTCATAACTCCTTAAGCCGTTGTACCTTGCTATGCATGGGGCCACAACTATGGCCGTACCCTATCGGCTACACTCATTTCAGTAAAACCATAACAGGACTGACTACAGACAAGCTCGAATACAAATTCCAAGCAATACCATCAGATATTGTTCGCCAATATCTCGCTGAAGCCTTCAAATTGTTTATTAAGGATCTGATTAGACTAGAGAAGATACATTCTAAGCCCAAAAACCGTACTGATTTGACGGTTAGAAAAATGTCCATAGAAATAGAAGTAGACAATGACGCAGACCCAAGAATAAGAGTTAATACTGATGAAACGTATACACTAAAGATGGATACTAAAGATAAGATATTGCTAATAAGATTATCATCAGCATCCTTCTGTGGAGTGAGACATGGGTTAGAAACTCTAAGCCAACTAATTCTTTTGGACCAAACCTCAGGTTATTTGATAACGGTGTCCAGTGCGACAATAAAAGATGGACCAAGCTACAAATACAGAGGCCTCATGATTGATACTGGAAGAAATTTTATACCAATTTCTGATCTGATGAGAACTGTAGATGGTATGGCGAGCTGCAAACTAAACACGTTTCATTGGAGAATCTCAGACGTAGCTAGTTTTCCTTTACATATACCAGAGATACCTGAACTGTTTGAGTATGGCCCGTACGATAGATCTATGGTGTACACGAAAGACGATGTAAAGGCTCTGGTAGAAAGAGCTGGGATTCGAGGAATACGAGTGCTGATAGAAGTAGCAATACCCGGACCAGTTGGCAGACCTTGGTCATGGTCCAAGGATACCAGTTGCCCACGACAGACTGACAACGAAACTTGCGATAATGTACTTTGTTTACGATTCAAGATGAAAGATTCGTTATTTGATGCTCTACAAGTAATTTATTCAGAGATTTTGGATTTGACAAAAGTGGATGATGTCTTTCATTTGAGCGATGGTGTTTTTTCTATGTCCAATTGCTTTTTCCTGATGGAAGATAGAGAAGGGTTTCTGGATAAGGCGTTAGAACGATTGAAGCTGGCTAACGGTGGCTTTCTTCCAAGACTACCCATTATTTGGTATACGTCTCATTTGGCGAGAGATTTTGAAGCTAAAACTTGGGAAAGGTATGGAGTACAGCTGAATGACTGGAATCCTGCGTTATCAAATCCATTCTTGAGTAAGTTTAGAGTGATCCATTCAGCTAAATGGGATTTGTCATGTGAGATGAAGAAGAAACGGTGTGTGAAATATAGGTAATAATTGTCTTTGCAGTCAGGCTAAAATAATGAATTTATACTTAACTAGGGAATAATAATAGGCTTATAAGAAATAAAAATAAAATTCAATAGCAAACCAGTGGATACTGTTTTAAAAATAATTCAAGCTATGTGTATCTTTATGTAGAACTTGGCAAGAAATGTATACATGGAAATCTAGGCGCAACTTGGAGGTTTTCACCGTCGAAGGAGGAGAAGCTCTCCTTTGGACGGACTTAGTCGATTCTGGTATTATTTGACATTCATGATATACATCGTTATCACCATCTAGTGAACATTTGAATGTAGTAGAATCCTTTGTGGTTCGACACCACCGCCACATCTATTTCTGCCCCATAGCAGCAGTGCTAAACGTTTCTGTGTTCTGGTTCGGTGTGGTAAGAGAGATATACTTTTCTAGCGTTCCCGCTTAGTCCTCAGGGGTAGCGGCGCATCTGTGGCCGTCCTCAGGTTAGAATATCTAATCCTATCTGGGGTTGATTACAGATGTCTATGGGTGGCAGTAGCCACTTACCATACGTGGACTGCATGCTCGTCTGCTATTCCTATATTATTATAAAAAAATCTCATTCACATTGAACTGTAACGGAAATTGTTTACTTACTTTGACCGAGGATATACCACTTCTGCATTTATTTCTAGTGTATTACGACTGTATCTATCTTATAACAACAATGTCAAACGCTGCTCTGTGATATTTCAACGTAGTAAAAGAAAAGAGGTATTCTGACTTAGTCCTCAAGTAGCAACGCATCTGTATCCGACCTTATACCTAGAATTCGATTTGGAGTTGATTTTATAGACGTTCACGGGTGGCAGTAGCTACTTACTATCAGGTGTGTGACTGTAAGCTGGTTTGCCACTTCTATCTCCAAATAAAATCATCAGCTTTTTCATCTTTATCACTATTGTTAATATCATAGTTACAATTGTAATCAACATCATGACAATCTTCATCATCATCATCACTAGTATCATTATTATTTCTAGGTAACCTAGACTATCATTTGTGGCCGCGGGCTGCGGCGGTCGCTGAACGGTTGTGGTCAGATGTGGTCGCCAACTCGAGTGCAAACCGCTACGTGTATACCAGGCTCGATACTCACAGGTACCTTGGTAGCCTATTGCTATCTTACGCCTGTTATTAATCAATCTATCCAGTATTTACCGGACAAAAGATCGAAATTTGAATATCTAGACATTTGTGAGTAGAAAATGATCCAATCAAAGTCAAGTTTCGAACTTTTGTAGACAAAACATTGGATAGATTGCTTATTAATAACGGGTTTCAGAGCCGCAGATATTCAGCAATTGAAACTTGATACAACATTATACAGCATGCAGTCGCTAAAACGCGACAGATGGATATTATAGATACCACAACCGATCACAAGAAGTAGGCAAAACATGATGCAACATCGATGTAATATTATATCATGCGACATTATATACATGCTATATTTACGAGGGCCGTTAAATTTAATGCTTTGCGAAAATCAAGGAAAAGGTTAGCAGCCTATAAACTTAAGTATTAAGTAGGTACTACTACATGTAGGCAAACGGAGTTCTGGTCGCCACTCGACTAGGTGGACCTGAAGAAGACTGCGGGAAACCGCTGGATTCAAAAGACACGAGACCGTTTGGAGTGGTGCCAATTAGGAGGCCTATGTCCAGCAGTCGTCCTAAAAATGCTGATGGATGGATGGATGAAACTTAACTATACGAAAAGAAAAATTTACTGTACCACTATTGATTGTAATTTGTGGCTATAACGGGGGAGACGACATTTTCTATCTATGATGATGATAATTATGACAAATTTTATTGTTTCAACAGATGGCGTATGCTGCTTCGTGGTGTGGAAGTGCAGCCGATATGGCCGGCCTGGTGCAGCTTCAATCCTGGCGCTTGTCTTGATAAAATTTACTAATAAACTCTTTACAATAATGGTAATTACGGTTTTATTGCGTGAACATTCTAGAAACAAACGTATAATATGACCTTAATATACTTACAAGTCTTACATACATGACAAGACCTTCATAATCCTTAGGAGTGGCAACATCTGTGATCGGCTTCTATCTTTTTCAGTCTTTGGGTGGCAGTGACCGCTTACCATCAGGTGGTCACAAATCAAAACTATCTTTATGTTTATTAAAAAGTATAATATTTCCCATCAAAAACGTCACTAAAAACGTAAGTCCAATACAAAATCTCCAATTCTTATATAGTCAAAATGGAATCCAAAAACTCCTGAATCAGAAGACCTCCTTAATCAGCTCCTTCACGTTGGAGACGGTGCCAAGGATGCAGAGGAAGGCTCCGAAAACAAAGATAAAGATGAACTTCCACAACCGCCATTTGATGAACCCCAGCCCGGGGTCCTCCCAATCCAGGCAGAGCTCAATGAACGCTGGATAAATGAAGCCCATGTTCGATATGCAAAAGGAACCGAGCTGAAAGGAAAAATATTTTTTAGAGAATTCGCTTCTGAACACGATGTTAGGTTCTGCATCCAAAGTGAAGAATCAGAATACTATTATGAAGTTTCCGATGTCTGTCCGTCTATCCGTTTGTCACAGGGCTCAATATTTTAAGGCGCAATAGATAGACACTTGAATTTTTGAAATGTAAAGCGAAAAAAAGGTTCAGTGTCTCGTTAAAAGGCAAAATTTGAACTTGAGAACTTAGATTTTTATTTTAGTCTGGATGCTTGACATATTTGTCTATGCGTGTCCATGGCTTGCTTAGTAGCTTTAAATTTATAATATAGAAGTAGCAAACTAATATGTAGTCCACTTGATGGTTAGTGGCTACGGCAGCCTATGGGTACCTGTAGTCAACCTGTGAAAGCAAGTTTTAGAGGTCGGCCAAATATGCGTTGTTCTTTGCCTGTGGTTTAAGCTGCAATGCCTTTGCAAAGTATAGACATACTTGCAAAGTCTGGTTTGAATCGTGTGGTAAGGGGGTCGCCTTTCAAACCAGGACACAGCAGCGCTCAACACTGATGTTTTAGGCAAAAATAGTTTGGCAGTGGTTCCGAAGTCAAACAGAGTTAAGGTGCTACCATCTTCGTTCTACCTAAGGTGGGCCACAGTTGCGTTGCTAATTGCAACCTTTAACTAAGTTGGAATACTTCGGATGTCTCCATTACCACATTAGTTAAGGCGCTGTCAGCCTTTAAAATAGATAGGTCTTCATACAAATACTTACCACACCAATAAACTTGGACACATTAGGAAATATAAGAGCAATCGTCGTGATGCCGCACACAAATATAGCTCTGTAGACACGCTCCCAGAACCAGTACTTATCGGGGTTGTAGCGTTTCTTGATGTAGTACCACACCAGCTCGAAGGGGATCCAGAAGTTGAGGGCGAAGGTCACGTAGATCATGAGCGCCATGAACACTTTCAGGATGATTGGGAAGCTGGAAATTGTGAGAAAATGGAGTATAAACGAGCAATTCTTCTGACGTTTAGCGATAGAATAAACGTAAAGGAGATCTACGTGAGGAAATGGATGGTTAGATCACTGCCATAGATCCCAGAGTCCTCTACGCTACGGTGAGGGGGACGTAGTGGTTATAATCCCACATGATTTGGGGTCGCTCGATAACATCGGTCATCTGAAGATTTCGTCGACAAATAGAATTGGATTTTTAAATATAAGTAAGTAATTGGAAAAATAGCAGAGAAAGCCTAGAGGTGAAACTTGGCATTGCGTCTGAGATCGTCTTTCGTCGAATATCACACACCTCTAACTTTTCAGTCAAATGCGTATTATAAATTAAATATCACTTGCTTAAACGGCGAAGGAAAACAAGAGGAAACTTACACACCTGTACCTTTACCATGAGTTTTCAAAACATCCCACAATTTTACGTTACGTTTACTTAATCCATTATTCTGTTCCGTTTGCATCAGTAGACTGAGTAAACGTAACAATAAGTAAGTGCTCAAATGACGATCAAATTTTGTCTGCCTCACATGTTCGCAAAAAAGAGGACAAAATATAAAGCGCCATTTTGTCAATTTAGACATTTGTGCTGATACAATCCGCTAGGTGCGCTGATTGGAAAGTCTATGGGCGAATACGTAAACAAATATCAAAAAAGTCATATTTGTCAAAACGTAAGGACTCATGGTAAGGGTACTGAGCCGTCAGTACGATGTCTACTAAGGCTCAATTTACATTGCCGCTGAATGGAATAAAAGCTAATTTTTGCAAACAAATGCTGCATAGCATAATGAACTTTATGTCAATTGTGACAAAATCCACAGACGGCGCCCACAGTTGTTTAGGGAATTCTCGAGAATGCGCGAGGATTCCCCGGAAGACGCGCAATCTTTTTGGCACGTATTTAGTTTGTACGTTCCACAATTGACATAAAGTTCATTATGCTATGCAGAATTTATTTGCAAAAATTAGCTTCCATTCCATTCCGCGGCAATGGAAATTGAGCCTAACTCGCACTTTGCCACCGCAGGGCTATGGTTTAAACCCCTCACGTTTATAGGAAATCCGTGCCCAGCAGAAACAGTAATGGGTTGATCGTACAAAGTACATAATTTATGATCTCTACTCACGTTTCTAGTGGAAAGTTCACAGTTACCGGAGATTTCGACTTTTCTCCGAAGCCCCAGTAACCAAAAAATCCTACCGTTAATACTATTGATATCACAATTGACATTCCTGAAAGGAAAACAAAATTATCATTTATCGAAACTTACTTATGTATTTCTATAAATATCCTAGATAAAAATATCTTAACCAATTAGCTTAATGAGCACTTAAATTAATAACCTACTTCTTTATTAAACGGCGTGGTTCAAAGTTATTTAATGATATGCAGGTATTTATAAAACAGCGAAATCGCGTCACTTGTGAAAGTTATTATCTGATGTTTCGAAGTTACGAGTATGTGCGTATTAGAAATAAATCACTTGCTTAAACGCTTAAACAGTGAAGGAAAACATCGTGAAGAAACCTGCATACCTGAGAAATCTAAAAAAAAAGCTTTCAAAGATATATGAAGTCTACCAATTCGGAATTGGCCAGCGCGGTGGACTATGCCCTAATCCTTCCCATTATGAGAGAAGACCCGTGCCAGCAGTAGGACATTAATGGGTTGATGATGATAAAGTTACCTCCAGCCAAAACCAAGCCAATCTTCTTCGGTTCCTCCATAGAGTTCTCTATAGCGAGCGTCGCACCTATCCCCTCCATACTGAACACACACACTCCCATGAACTCCAGGAGGCCTGACAGGTCTTTGAACACCGGCATCTCGCCCAACGACTGCTCTGACAACTTTACTGCGTAGTAGATTGTTGCTCCGGCGACCGTCACTGAAAGTAACGTTTTAATTTATTTATTTTTCTATTGTTTTTTTTTTAATTATATTATCACTTTGCAAGGGAGTATGGATATTTAATATTATTTTAGGTACTATTGGTGTTGTCCCTGTAGTTCCGAGACTAGAATAGGGCTACGGTATCCTCTGCCTGTCGTAAGAGGCGACTAAAAGGGGGCTTCCGGGGTTGCGGGCGGCAAGAGTGGGAGCTCGAACCGTCCAGTAAGCGACCCCGGGAAGGACGGCGGTATGTATGGTCGCATACCGTCGTGAACACCAGATGGTTTGGGAGGAGCGAAAACTGCTCCCCCAGGGCAGAGCCCGATCGGGGCATCGCGCTTGGAGGACTCCGCTTGTGTTCCGTCGGAGATCCCGGAGTTCTCCAACAAGCGCTGAGGACGGCCACCGGGGTAATAACTCGACGTCGCTCCCACGTCGTCGGGTACCTTTTGAAGGTTTCCCCCTCGTTAAAAAAAAACAAGTACTATTGATGTACCCTGAGTGTTTTTGTATTTAACATTTATTTTATATGTGTATATTGCTTAACAACATAATTTCCAAATATCCATAAAAATCCGACGACGCGCGTGGCGGAGCAATCACCATGCCGGTCTGACGCGCAGAGGGTCCCGGGTTCGATCCCCGGCCGGACAGATATCTAAATGATGAATTTAGATTTCTGTTTCTGGGTCTGGGTGTTTGTGTATTTGTCTCTGTGTGTGTCCATAGCGCTCACGATACAGGGAATCCTAGTGTGGGGCTGTGAGTGTAGAAAGCGTTTTTTTTATATCTCGACACGCCTACAAGAATGTCTACTTCAAATATCAAACCAACTTACCAATAAAGAAATCAGCGACAAGCGAAAACGGCGCCAGATACTTTAGGCTGGTGATCATGCAGATCAAGATGCAAGGTACGAGGAGGGTGGCTATGAACACCCTGATGGGGGTGCCCTCGCCCTCCCTTATCTCCTCCACGTTCTCGATCAGCTGTTTCATTGTTCTCGCAATCATGACTTGGTACACGCAACAAGAACCGAATAGGTCCACGGCAATTGTGAAGTCTACCGCGTACCTGAAATTTTATTTATTTATTTGTGTACACGGAAACATAATAAAAAAGAGCATTACAAAGAAATATAGTGCAGAGGACTACTTATTCCAAACTGAAATTTCTTCCAGCAGCCTCTATGGTCGGAAAATTTATATGATAGGCAAACATAGTGTGCACAAAATAGATATGGTAAGATAGATATCATAGACATATAAATATATACAAATAAATACACAAAATATATACATATATAAACATACACATATATAATTAATTATGACAGAGATAAGTGATCTTTTACTTTTCTTTCAAACAAAGAGATACTGTTAGAGAGACGAATAAGGGGCGGTAATTCTATAATCTAACTGCATGAACGGAAAAGGAGTGAGAGTAGAAAGAAGTTTTGTTAAAATTATGCAAATAAAAACTTAACTGTTTATTAATTCTTTTTTAATTTTAGGGTAGCAGACGATCATGCAGTCCGCCTGATGATAAGTGGCTACTGCCGCCCATGGACATTTGTAATCTACCAGATGAGGTTATATTCCTACCTAAAGTCGGTCACAGACGCGCCGTTACCCCTGAGGATTTAGCTGGAATACCTCGAAAAAATATGTCTCTCTTAGAACAACCTCAAACCAGAACACAGGGAGACTAAATTGGAACGCCTCGAAAAAGTATGTTTCCCTTACCACATCCTTCGAACCAGAACACAGCGGCGCTTAACACTGCTGTTATTAAGAACAAATAGGTACAGTGATAGCCTAGTGGTTAAGAAACGCGGCCTCTTGATCGAGGGGTCCGAGGTTCAAATCCCAGGCACTTCTGATTTTTCAAACTTATGTGCGTATTAGTTATATATCACTTGCTTAAACGGTGAAGGAAAACATCGTGAGGAAACCTGCGTACCTGAGAATCCTTGTTTTCAAAGATATGTGAAGTCTACCAATTCGCACTTGGCCAGCGCGGTGGATTATGGCCTAATCCTTTTCATTCTGAGAGGAGAACCGTACCCAGCAGTGGGACATTAATGGGTTGATGACGATGAGATATGGTGGTGGTGCCGACGGAGTTGAATTACAGAGGGTTCTACCACCTTCAACATTGTATTGTAACAGTTACCTGAAGCAAGTACTGTATTGCTTGAGTTTCTCAAAGGGTCCCGTGGATAAGGCTGCTTCGGCCAAGTCTGGATACGTCATCGACGGCACTTGCACGCGACCATACATCTTCTGTGCTGATCTCGCTAAGATCTAGTCAGTATTTAATAAAACTGTTAGAAATGGGTGTTTTTGGATATAAAAAACATTTGTATGTTACGTTAGTGCTACCGTAGTCAGACTGCGATAAGTTTTAACTACTTTCGTTAAGGATGCAATTCATCTGATGGTGATTACTGCCGCCCATTGACATTGTTCGAGGTAATGGTATGGTAAGGAGACTTAGTTTAGTCTTCTGGAATAGCAACACATCTATGGTCCTCAGGGTTCTGATATTATCTAGGGTTGATTACAGACATCCATGGGCGGCAGTTGTTACTTACCGTCAGGTGAAATGCATGCTTGTTTATTACTTACATAGAATATAACAAAAAATCTAATTCAACACCATATCTGAGATACTTACATACATACAATAGCTGACGAAGAGCCCGAATATGATAGTGAGGACCAATGAGGTCCAGAGGCCACATTGCTTGTAGGCCTCGTGGATAGCCACCACTCCACCACCAAGGCAACTCTTGATCAGGTGACCTATGGACTCTACCACACTGGAAAATAAAAATTAATTAAAAGAAATTTTGGATAAAAATGCCAACTGTCGTGATGAAGATCCATGGCAAAAGTCATCACACTGGTTTGAAAAGTAGAGGGTGTGGGTTCGATTCTCGGCCAGGACAATTATAAATGATTTTATTACATTTAATTTTGACAGCATGATTTTGACCGCTGCTTCCAAGCCAGGGTAGGGCAAGATAACAATTGGAGCGACATTGTAGCGAATTTTTCATATTCACAGAAGAGGAACCGGGGAAAGACCCTACATAATACTTTTTTATATGAATCCCATGCCCGTTCAACTCTATCGGGTAAATTGGCACGATCTTTGTAAGAGGCTGTCACCCCTAGATGTCTATAATTAATCCTAGATAAGATTAGATTGCTACGTGAGTCGGCCACAGATGCGTCGCTACCCCTGAGGACTAAGCTTTTTATCCCGCTTGGTATTTCAAGCGGTTTCTCTGAGTTTCTGCTGTTTTAAGGTCGCAAATTTATATGAGTGGCCCTGAGGACTAAGCTGGAATGTCTCGGAAAAGTATGCCTCCCTTACCACACCCTTCAAACCAGAACACAGCAGAGTTAACGCTCCTATAATTGGGAAGAAATAGGTGTGATAGTGCCCCCGGTGTCGAACCAACTTCTACCAATTTCAAGTAATAATCACCACTCACCGAGGGATGATGTTCCATCCACATCAACTGGACCCGTGATGGTCCTCCACGGTTCGGTTTGAACGTTCATTTTTGCCGCGTACGTGTAAAATGTAGAATGAACTTTCCTCCTGTGGTATTCCCTTAGGACTATGACATGAAGCTCTTCAAGGGATGTAAAAAGAACTCTCATTCAAAGCCGGCGATGCATTGGCGACTTCTCTGGTGTTGCAAATGTCCATAGGCGACGGTGATTGCTTTCCATCAGGTGGCCCGTCTGCCTTACCGTTAGGTTAGGTTAGGTTAGGTTACATATAAAAAAAAAAACAAATTTACGTAGTCTTTTTCCCGGGTGGTCGTGCATCTCTGAAGTTGTAGTTCTTCGCCTCCTGACCTCTGGCTACGATCTTAAACCGATGGGGTATGGCCGGGTTAGCACTGCGCGTCGGCGAGCTGTGGTGTGACTGGAGGGGTGAGGGTGGGTTAGTACTACTTTGTTCTTAATAGGCCCAAAAGGAATATTAAAGGAATTCATGTTAAAGATGACAAAACGCTCCTGGAAAAGGTTTAATCGAATAACTTTTTAGAAAAAGGGATCGAAATTTTTTTGACGGGCAAAGTGTTACAATATGATGAGAATTGTTTTGATGATTATCATTTAAAATTTCTTTAATAAATAACTGTTTTTCGCTAGAAAACAAAATTTTCATAACTATTCGATCCTCTTAATATTTTACATTATTAGGTAGGTGCTACCATCAGTAACCCTTACCATGAATTTTTACGTTTTGACAAATATGACTGTTTTGGTATTTGTTTACGTATTTGCCCATACAAATTCCAATCAGCGCCCCTAGCGGATTGTATCAGTGGCAGTAACGTAACATTAAATGTCTAAATTGACAAAATGGCGCTTTATGATTTGTCACTCTTTTTTGCGAACATGTGAGGCAGACAAAAAGACTTGACCACTTACTTATTGTTACGTTTACTCAGTCTACTGAAGCAAACGGAACAGAATAATGGATTGAGTAAACGTAACGTAAAATTGTGGGATGTATTGAAAACTCAAGGTAAGGGTAGGGGTGGACTGCACTCGAACCACCCAGCCAACGGCCCCGGGAAGGACGGCGGTATGTGTGGTCGCATACCGTCGTATGCACCAGACGGTGCGGTGAGCGATAAGCTCACCTGGGCGGAGCCCGACGGGGCAATGCGCTAAGAGGACTCCGGTTGCGTTCCTTTGGAGATCCCGGAGTCCTCTACGCAGCGCTGAGGACGGCCACCGGGGGGGTTTTAGTGCGGTAAGAGTCCCACATAACCCTGTGTCGCTCCCAAGGCATCGGGTACCTTTTGAAGGTTTCCCCCTCGTCAACAAAAAAAAAAAAAAAAAAAAAGGGGTGGACTGCACGCTAATTTATTAGTTTACTTTATTAATTAATATAAACCCTAGATAGATAGATTATGAAATTCTAAATATTGGTTTAAATATAAATATTTTATTTTTTAATTACCTGTATTCGCTGTAAGGGCTGTTGACTGTGATTATTGGCTACTGAGCCTGTTTCCTATAAAAAAAATATTATGTTAATTTTAGAGTTTTGTACATCCATCAAATGAATTTCTTATACGGTCTTTATCTATTCACCTGTCCGGGTTATCATTGGACAGCAATCTTCAAGCGACGGTGCTCTTTTTTTAAATTAGCTATAGGACTTTCAGTACCTCTGATGGTTAGAGGTCATGGCTGCCCATGGACATCTGTAACTAACTTTGACGACCCGCGTGGCGGAGCGGTCACCATGCCGGTCTGACGCACAGAGGGTCCCGGGTTCGATCCCCGGCCAGACAGATTTCTAAATGATGAATTTAGATTTCTGTTTCTGGGTCTGGGTGTTTGTGTATTTGTCTCTGTGTGTGTCCATAGCACCCACGACACAGGGAATCCTAGTGTGGGGTTGTGAGTGTAGAAAGCGAAAGCGTTAACTCCATAGAAGCCCTACTATGAATACGCCTAAATACAAGTTCTACCTAAAGTTGATGAAAGATGCTTTACCACTACCTACTGACGACAAAGATGGTCGCCACCTTTTTTTATAATATAATATAGGAGTAGCAGACGAGCATGCAGTCCACCTGATGGTAAGTGGCTACTGCCGCCCATGGACATCTGTAATCAACCAGATAGGATTAGATATTCCTACCTGAGCTCGGCCACAGATGCACCGCTACCCCTGAGGGCTAAGCTGGAACGCCTTGGAAAAGTATGTCTCCCTTACCACACCCTTCACAACGGAACACAGTAGCGCTTAACGCTGCTGTTATGTGGCAGAAATAGGTGTGGCGGTGGTGCCGCCGGAGTCGAACCACAAAGGGTTCTACCAACTTTAATGTGTAAGTTACTAAATCTAGTAAAATTAAACTAATGGTGAAAGAAATTATCATCAACTCGTTACTGTCCCACTGCTGGGCACGTGTCTCCTCTCAGAATGAGAAGGATTAGGCCATACTCCACCGCACTGGCCAAGTGCGTATTGGTAGACTTCACATATTTTAGATATTTTTTTAATATAAAATCTCTCAGGTGTGTAGGTTTCCTCGCGATGTTTTCCGGTGAAGGAAAGGGAACATTTTATTAGTAGCGACTTTATATAAGCAGGGTAAATAAGACAGGGTAAAATTTGTCAAGACAGGGTAGAAACAGAAACAACTAGAAAATAATCTTTTCAACTAAAAATAAATTCAAAATGAAGTACTTACTGGCGTATTAACCATTTTTCACGATACACTATACCCACAAAATTTATTTAAAATAACCAAGGACGTATTTGCAAAAAATATAGAAAAGAAAACACATTTTCAAAAAAAACTCTATAAAAATAATATTTTATTAGTCACGCCTAACAAAATTCTGACAGAGTATAGAAGTTGTCAAAAATAAAGAAGAATTTTAATACTGAAAAGAGTATTTTAAGCCAGATTTTTGTTAAGTTTTAATTTTAGGTATACTGGCCACCCTATCACAGATTCAAGTGTGTGGATAGAGTGTTTGTCGTGTTTGACTTGGTTTGTGTAGGTTTGTAATCGCTTGTAGTGTAGCTTTTGATCAAGTAAAGTTTTGTTGATATTTGGAGTTTACGGAAATACCAACCATGAGGTCCTGTATTTGAAGGTGGTTCGACTCGACTCCAGCGGGACCACCGCCACACCTATTTCTGCCTAATAACAGCAGTGTTAGTGCTGTGTTCCGGTTTGAAGGGTGTGGTAAGGGAGACAGACTTTTCCGAGGCGTTCCAGCTTAGTCCTCAGGGGTAGCGGCGCATCTGTGGCCGACCTCAGGTAGGAATATCTGATCCTATCTGGAGTTGATTACAGACGTCCATGGGCGGCAGTAGCCATTTACCATCAGGTGGACTGCATGCTCGACTGCTACTCCTATATTATATAAAAAAAAAAATCTTTAAGGTTCGCTTTTCCAAATATGGTGAACTTTTAATCTTTTTACTTTTAACCAAAAAACCTAAATAATACAATTTCATAGTGATTGCTTAAAAATGACTAATTTTTGAACAAATGATATCATAGTTTATATCTTAGCCACGTAAGCATAGATTTTCCACGAACAGTGAAGTGTTTCATTATTTCTAACCGGAAGGTCAAATAACAATTTTCAAAGATTTAGTTTTAAAATAAGCTATTTTTGAAACAAACATTCATCCCTGACTTTACTTTAGGGATGGAAAGTTTCATCATGACTGTACACAGCAGCAGCGAATTTGATCATTACTTACAATTACTTATTTATAACGACTAATGGAAGTTTAATTATCAACAAACATAGTAAGAATATAAATAAAAATGTTTAAATGGAAAGGTTTTCAAATAAAACAAAATTATGTCGTGTATAATTATTTACAAACATTAATTATTATTTATTTAAGACCAAAATATCACCTTCCACGATTTAATACAAAGAAGGCACAGACATAAGTAGTTGTACATGAAATAAATTGTTATAATAGTGTTTAAAAATAATACATTATATCGGAACGCACCAGCAAAAACAGTTTAATAACGGCTTTGAATAACGTTACGTTATATGCTATTTAAACGATATATTTTTGACAAATTATATTCTACTTTTAAAAACGCTATTTAGCAGCAACTCTTTTTATACAATCAAAAAAATTTTGTCAGCGTAATTAAGAATTCTTTAAATATTGTAGTAAAATTTTAAATTAACATGATTTTAATGTGGTTCCGATAAAATTAGGAAATGATAATAAAATACCTGTTTGAAATTTGTGTATCCTTTAAATAAATTATAATAACTAAGCTAATAGCAACGATGTAAATGAAACGAGGATAAGTAATTTCTTTCTTTCTAGATGTTTCTTTCTTTCTTTCTAATTTAACTAAAAATCACTGTAACATAATGATTATAAATCCAAAAAGTATAAGTTTCATAATTTCATTAAAATTCATAGAATTACTGTCACCACAGAATTTCAACTATTATTATAATTATACAGATACAGGGTAACTTGTACTATGTGTTTCTCATTACATCAATAATCTCCTTACCAACTATTATGAGAATAATAATGCGTTTTAAATACTATTAAATTTTAATGTAAAAGCAGCCTGAGAAATGCATTTAATAGTGAATATTTCTCATTTTCACTTTATTAATATATTAATTGGGGTTTTAATTTATTTTAAGCCATTGTAACATTTAAGACTAGCAAGTAATAACTATAAAATACAATAATGATGGATGATACCATATAAAAGGGTAAAGCACCTTATTTGGAACTACATGTATTACAAAATAGGCACATCGTATTGTAACTAACTGGTAAGGTCATAGTCTTAACTGTAACTTCGCTATATAACTGGGTAGTATGGCATCTAAACTTGACTTTATCTAACTACAGTCAAATTGGACTATTTCAGCTGTCATACATACATATAATAATTTGTATTTTTAAATTAACATAACAATATGTATATACTGTGACCTACATAAGCGAACGGTAATGACATCTACCGCATAAATATTATAATAAGCATTACAAATTATTAATAAACTATAATAAAACTATATATGATACTTAATTACACTTTGGTAATTTACCTACAATTTTAATACTAAAATTAATATGAGAAAACAGATTAAAATAAACGGAAATACGTTATATTAAGCGAATCATAATTTTAATAATAAACAGTAGTTCTTAATTAAGTTACTGCTTATTTCATGATTAAAACAAACTAAATGTAATATTTACAGAAATAAAACATTAAATTATAGAAAGGAATAAAGCTGTTTAGTGGAAATTGGTTTTAATACAATTTTATATTTTGAAAAATAATAGCCGATTACAAATTTAAGTAACTTGGCGTTGATTTTATAAGATTACGTCTTTTGTTACATTAGAAATAAATACGAATAATGCAATAAAACTGGGAATTTTCGGTATAATTCGTGTACAAAATAAAAAACAAAAATGCATTTCATAAAATGCTAATAATGCGAATTGTCAATACAAAAAATAATAATCGAAGTGCGAAATGTGAATTTCTAGAAAATACTACTTGAAGTTCTACTAAAATTTAAAAAACAGCATTACTACATCAAAAAGCAGTTTATACATTCAAATTCAACACAGCGAAGGTAAAACATTTTATTTTTTTATAACCACCAATACTTGTCTAGTGTTATCCGTGCCGATGAAGAGTGAACTTGAAAATAACGTCAGTATCATATCCTATAGGATTCGTGAAGTTTCTATTTCATCACAATTATTTATGACTTTCTTTACGTATATAATGGCTTTCGTTTATTATAACATTTTTTTGTACTAAGCGTTATAAAATACTGTTATAACGCTATTAAAAATAACACGCTATATAGCGTGTAACGTTATATCGTTAAAATAGCGCGTCATTATGCGCTGTTCGTTTCAACAAATTTTCAACTTCACTCTTAAGGCCGTCGATTAATAAATAATTAAAAAGCTAAAATTTAGAGCATTCGCACGAGAAGATACATGAACGTGGTGGAAAGCAACACGATGGACACTGGACGCTCGGAATGGGCTCCACTGTTCAGGTCTCGGTACACTGTGAAGAAAATACATTTTTATTAAGTTGAGGCAACATAGAAGCATTTTTTTATGATAAAGAAGTAGCAGACGAGCATGCAGTCCACCTTATGGTAAGCCACTGCCGCCCATGGACATCCGTAATCAACCCCAGATAGGATTAGATATTCGTTCCTGAGGTCGGTCACAGATGCGCCGCTACTCGGACTAAGCTGGAACGCCTCGGAAAAGTATGTCTCCCTTACCACACCCTTCAAACCGGAACACTGCAGCGCCTATCACTGCTATTATAAGACAGAAATAGGTGTGGCGGTGGTGCCGCCGGAGTCGAACCACAAAGGATTTACTACCTTCAGCATGTAGTCCACTTGAGGATAAATGGTCAACCGTTTCTACCTGACAACAGGTTCTACCTGAAGCCAATCAAAGATGCGGTCCTGAGGTCGAGATGGTCACATCATATACTAATATGATCGTCATATATTTAAGTCTACCATCTACACCGTTCCATTGAAACGCAGAACTTCTTTACGCTAGAAATGGGTGTGAGGTAGATACTACCTATCCGATCAAATCATACTTATTGTACCATATTTTTACTGCTATTCGATGAAACAAATAACCAAAAATATTGTAATATGTACTAAAAAAGCTAAATAATAGTTTAAAACTTAAAAATAAAAAAAGACCTAGATGTCTCACCTGATGCATGCTGGATGGGAGCCGGTTGAGATGACAATTCTTCTAAAAATGAAAGAAACAAAGCCAAATCAAAATCATGCCAAAAGTGAAAGAAAATATGCAAATGAAAGAAACAAATAATAAAATAAACATGTGAAAAAGAAAATGGTGTATTTTTTGAGGTAACCTACATGCTTAAGATTAATATAAAAATATTTTCAAAGGTGTGTGAAGTCTACTAATGTCGTACACTCTTCTTGGTTAGAGAGAAGAGGCATGCCCACTAGTAGGACAATAATGAGTTTATGACTTTAAGACTTGTGCTAAGAGAGGTGTCTTTAACTACGATATCTTTGAACTGATGCCGTCTATTTCGTGAAGTGTAGTGCCTTCTATTTTTTGTAGGGGTCATTCGAGTAATAAGAGAGAACTAAAGGAGGTGGGAGGTCTTGGATTCATTTATTTGTAAAGACTGACTGGTGGTCAGCAATATACTTTTGTTATTTTTGGTAAAAGTTATCATCACAACGTCGTCAATGACGTCACTCCTCCTCTGAGAGAGAGTGAGAGATTCTAATCTGGGGGCACGGCAGTGCCTCCGCCAAGTCGAGCCAAAACCAAAAAAAAAAGCGGCACGGCCGTACCAAAATATTGACAGTACCGTAAATATTGACAGCAAGCGGGAATTTTTACTTAATTTCGCTAATAAAGTGAAGTGGAATGAGCATAAACTAAAATTCTCCTTACGTATTACTTGAATGACATTATAGGTGCTACTACGACTCAAATCTTTTGTGCAATGAGCCAGTTAACATAGTAACTAACTAAACATACATAATAAAAATGCTTACTAATATCAACAAACGCGGTGTCGGTTTGTGCACTCCAACTCTTATCATTCTTCACTCGGACACTCGCTTCGTATTTTCCTGTTTGGACCTTGTCATGTAAATCATATATCACTTCATACTCATGGCTCTTTGTGCTAGGAAGAGGTACGTCTATTGGTTGCCATTCGCCGTCCTGAAAATAGCGATTATATAAAGTTAACACGAAATAATATTGTGCCTTGTGCACGATATATGTGTGCTTGATACTGTGAGATGTATGGCTGTGTCTTCAATTAATGTGATTGATTTTATATCATGTTAATTAATGTAAAATAAAGAAATAAACACATATGTATATTGTATAATGAGGTCCTGCAAAATGATAAAGGCAATTCGCTAGTTAGAACAATTGCTCAATAAACATTTTGCGTAGTTGGACGTTTAACTAATTATATAGGCGTTTTGTAAGGGTAATTGTAAACTAATTGTTTGAGTCTTTGTGTGTTTCTAGCTAAGTATATTTCACAAATTTAAGACTCAAATTTTACAAAATGGTAATTAATTGATCGTTTTATGGCGTTGGTTAATTAACCGTATTAAAATAAAGCAATCAAAGTTAAAGAAGAAACATCTTTTGACATGTACGATGTTTATTTGGTTATTATAAACATTTTTTTGTTATTATGACAATATAACAACCATATACAATAAGAACTCACCCCACTAATGTCTCTTAGTTGAATTTCAATCTTCTCCAGCGGCTGATGGGAGCGGACAGTCCAGGTCAGTTTTGGTCCATCGACGCTCAGTTTCTCTACAACTGGGTTCTGGACTAACTCGATGGATTTGTTGTGCTTGCCTAGTTCGTTCTCAGCCTGGAATGGAAAAAGACACGATATTTTAATAACGTTATTATAAACTACTAGCTGACCCAGCAACATTTCTACCGCCTACCGCCTAATTTATTTATCAAACATATTTCATATAATATATAGCCTATGTTACCCATAGATAATGTAGCTTTCAAATGGTGAAAGAATTTTTAAAATCGGTCCAGTAGGTTTTGAGCCTTTTCATTACAACCAAACAAACAAACAAAGTTTTCCTTTTTACAATATTAGTATAGATGTATAACGATTAAACGATATAATAACGATTCGTTATTTTATAGTTGCTGTAGCGTTGTTATTTCCGTTGTGTTCTGACATATTATGATATTTATAATTCTATACGATCTTTCTGTGTTTACAGATGTTACAGTCCGCCTGTTTTTTATTTTAAAGCTGCCCGATAAGGTAAGTATATAATGTATGGGTTTTTACATTAGGCATAAATACTGTTACCTAGATGAGAATTAATTTGCGACTAATATTTAACATTAGTAAATACTACTAATTTGAATGCGACTCCTACTACTAGTAGTTTCAAATTTGTGTTCTAATTCAGGCCGAATATCTGTTCTATATTTAGTATCAACTATAATATAATTATCTAACCACAAACAATTCTAACACCTTAAAGTATCGTAGAGATGTTGCAGGTATGATGTCTTTATTATGACTGCTTTAATATGGAATTTAACCTAACTTATGATTATGAGTGTTTTTAATCATATAGGAGACGAGCATGCAGTCCACCTGATGGTAAGTGGCCACTGCCGCCCATGGACATTTGTAATCAACCCCAGATAAGATTAGATATTCCTACCTGAGGTCGGCCACAGATGCGCCGCTACCTGAAGACTAAGCTGGAACGCCTCAGAAAAGTCTGTCTCCCTTACCACACCCTTCAAACCGGAACACAGCAGCGCCTAACACTGATGTTATTAGGTAGAAATAGGTGTGGCGGTGGTGCCGCCGGAGTCGAACCACAAAGGGTTCTACCACCTTCAAAACTTACGCACATTACATTCCATTAGAAATCTTACCTCGCAAGTGAAGGTACCAAAGTCGCCATCAGTAGCAGGAGTGACAGCAAGGGTGGAGTTCTGGCCGTTGGTGATCAAGTTGAAGCGAGTGGAGGAGTCTTCGATGAGGGCACCGTCTTTATACCAACGGATGTGGGATCTGGAAAAAGAATTAACAATTTTTAGCTAAGCAACTAATGAAACACATATTTTAAAGACTACAGTAGGTAGAATATTGACATCACTCACTATAATTATATCAGAAAGAATCAAATATATTATTTTTGATAATATAATTATAAGAGTATCATTATAAGATTTATACTTTTCGGATATTAAAATTAAAAATGTATAGCTACGGTAGTCCCGTCATAAGTAAAAATTTTGAACTGTAAGTGTAGTGTAGTTACATCCTTGACCAATCGTTTAATCTATGTAGGCTATAATAATTGAATCTTTAAGATGAATTACATGCCTGTTTCAAATATATATTAATAATAAAAAAAACTAAGTAAAATGCCTACAATCTGTAATTATTCATAGCATGCTAGTTTGACTTTCCACTCCCTAATCGAATTATTTAAAACCAGAATAAAATAATTTCCATGGATCAAATTTTCAAAAATTGCCCAAAGGTAATTAAATAATGAATGAAACAAACTTACGCAAGATGATCCTTAACAAAGCACTCCAAAACAGCTTCAATATTAACGGCGGAATTGACAACGTTCTTGTGGACATGCACTCGTGGTTTACCTGAAAATAGCAGATACAAATAGCATGTTATAAATAGCGTATAAAACAGCACATTAAAATAACCTGTTAAATATTATATAGCATGTTAAAATAACGTTAAAACGCAAATTTGTAAATGAATATCTACAATCTATCTAATAGTTTTATTTTAAATTCTTAATGTTCAAGAGGCGTTTAAATAGATTCCACTACTTCAAATTTTCCAATTTTCATTATTTTTAAGAGTTTTCCGGGACTCTGGATTGAAAATCTTAATCTAAAGCCTGGTAAAACTCGGCCCCTCAATCAATAGACTAGTCTGATCGAGGTTGGAATCCCAGTTACGTTTCTCTATTACCTAATTCATAATTAGATATAGCTTGCTATACGGCGAAGCAAACAATCGCGAGAAAACCTTCTAAGTTCTTTAAAAGTTTTCAAAGGTGTGTATAATCTACCAATCCGCGGTTAGTCAGCTCGATGAACTGTGTCGGAATCCCCTCACACTTTTTTATAATATAGGAGTAGCAGACGAGCATACAGTCCACCTGATGGTAAGTGGGTACTGCCGCCCATGGACATCTGTAACCAACCCCAGATAGGATTAGATATTCCTACCTGAGGTCGGTCACAGAGGCGCCGCTACCCCTGAGGACTAAGCTGGAACGCCTCGGAAAAGTCTATCTCCCTTACCTCACCCTTCAAACCGGAACAAAGCACTAACACTGCTGTTATTAGGTAGAAATAGGTGTGGCGGTGGTGACGCCGGAGTCGAACCACAAAGGGTTCTACCACCATCAACTTTTAGGTAAAACTGGCGTTAAAACCAGTTAATAGAACCGACTTCAATTTTTCATTTTTTTTCTCCAAATTCTATTCCTTCCAGAAATTACTTCGCTTAATCTAAACTTACCCAAAACAGTAACTTTCAGTTCCGCCTGGTTGGTACCAACGCCGTTGAACGCGTAACAGTAGTAGTTGCCGGAGTGCTGGTGGTTCACGTTCTTGATGTACACGGAGTTCAGCGTGAACTCGCCGTCCTTCTCTTCTAGACGTTTGTTCTGGAAGAGTGATAAGGATGGTTGTAGATTGAAACAAGAATGCAAGAGAGAACTGTATAGCCGCGATATAACAAGAGTACCTACAATATACTAGTACGTATATCCGAAATAATAATAAAAATGAATTTGTATTTTTTATGGATTTAAAATCGTTGAGAAACAACACGGGTGCATTGGAATGGTATATTTGAAATTATTAAAAAAATGAATTTATATTATTCATGTATTTAAAATTATTTTGCCCATTCCTGATAAATTTAATAAGTACATTAACGTAATATTTTTTTTATTATTACAATACGAAAATAAATTAAATCTAATGTAAACTAAACTAAACATAATCTTAAAGTTTAAAATTAAAATATAAATAATAAAATGAAACTTGAAAATAAAAACGTCCATAAAACTCCTGCTAAATATATTTTGAAATTGTAAGATTCGTCACATCCATTTTCAGCCAAAACACACAGTTGTTTTAAATTGGAACCTTTTACTTTTTAATACAAAAGAAGCAAACGATACATGCCGCCTACGGACAGACATCTATAATCAATCCCAGATTAGAATAAGTCCCACTATCGGTCAAAGATGCGTTAACCCTAAGGACTAAGTTGGAAAGCCTTGGCCTCCCTTACCACACCCTTTAAACCAGAACACAGTGCTTAACACTGCTTTTATTAGGCAAAAATAGTTATGGTTCTTTCAGAGTTGAACGTCAACGGGTTCTACCACCTACCTATTTATTTAAAAAGTATTTTTATCCCAAAGTTTTCTTTAAATATTCGATAAATACAGAAACGTGTCGCCATGTTTCATATACAACATAGAAGTAAACACATTCATAGATCAACGAAAATAGTTTACCGAAGACATTGATAGCAAAAACAGCGATCAATCACACAAACAGACAGACACTATCACCAACTGTCGACAATATTGATAATATTGTGTGAAGCGATCTGCTACTCTATCCACTTTTAATATACTGTTAGGAACGACGGTAGAAGATAGATTTAATTGTCAAATGAGGGTATTTACTAAAAATGGGCGTAGAAAAGGGCACTCTAGATCGCATCATCATCAACAACCCATTACTGTCCCACTGCTGGGCACGGGTCTCCTCTCATAATGAGAAGGATTAGGCCATAGTCAGAGGTGCGTGCCTGGGATTTGAACCTCGGACCCCTTGATCGAGAGGCCGAATTTTTTAACAGCTAGGCTATCACTGCTCTTGCTTTTAAATGTAGATCGCCTACTACGTAGTTATTTTCCGATTATTCTAATACCCGATATTAATAAACGATCTATCCATTTTGCCTACCAAAGATGGAAATTTGACGGACGTAAATCTTCGCTTCAACTATTGAACCGTAATAGAAAGATAGTTCAAATTTTCACATTGAATTTACTTCTATAGCTGCTATGATAATAAATAATAAAAATAAATAGAGTAAGATCCCAGGGCCTCCAGACGTCACTTATTTTTGAAGTAACAAATTTTACGGTATAGACACGCTACCTACTACCTGTGAACGGGCCGCTTAGCCAAACTAGCGAGTATGCACACACTCTTAACCACATATAGAGTGTCAATACCGTAAAATTCGTTACTTCAAAAATAAGTAACGTCTGGGAGCCCTGGGATCTTAGACTAAAATGAAAATACGGTGGTAATATGGAACCCTCTGTGCGCGAGTACGACTTGCACTTGGCGATTTTTTTACAAAAAATTATACAGACTTGCAAGCAAAAACAGTAAAAATACGGACTGTTTTTTAGTCTGTCTGTTTTAGATTTATCAAATCAGTTCAGAAAGTTAATGATGTTATCAATACTTATTAATAATCTTTTTTTTTTTTTTGGCAAAGAAAAATATTCGAAATAAATCCAACAGTAAGAAAAAAATATAACGATAATAGTTATGATTTTTTTGTTTACAATAGTTAACATTTTTTTTTATGTTACAATAAATAAATAACAACTTTTACATATACTACGTGCAGTATACATGTATATTTGTATACATTACACCACACACGTCATTCCCTTTCCCTAACAGTACGCAGTTATCCTATTTCTAGATACTAAGCTTCCGCGTAGACGAGATATCAAAGGGCTCGCTTATTAAAATTAATTATTATGTTACATGAACACATCTTTGTTTTGAACTTGTTTGAAACGATTTCAGAAAATTTTCAGACTCTGTTTAGTATTACAGTTTCAGTTTTGCAAAAAAAAAATATGCGTCTGTTTGTTATTATTTTCTAAATATTTTTTTTTTACAAAATACATCTGAATTTTTAAACAGTAATTGTAACCAAAACAACATTTTTTTCTGTCTTTCTATCTGTTGTCTGTTTTTTTGTTGTAATTATAAATATATAAAATATGTATTAGGATTAAATTTTCTTTTATAACTTTTTTTCAAGTAATTTACAGAAAGTCAACATCTTGATCGTGATTTTTTTACAGGAGTTCTTAAGCCCGCTGTGCGTCTTGACGTCCAAAGGTAGGAATGATTAAACCCAAAAATTTTAAACACAGAAATTAAAATAAAAAAAAATAAAGATTTCAAAATCGGCCTCGTAACTCCGGGCCGGCATGATCGCCTAGCCCAGCGGGAGATTTCGATTTGCCAAACTAATTTATAAAATTTAAAATTGTAATTACTCACGCCATTGTTTCCCTCCCAAGACCACAGGATCTGAGGCTGTGGGGCACCCTCTACCTCGCAGGTCAGCCTTAGGTCATTCCCTTCCATAACTGTCCCGTTGTCGGACGCTGTGAAACCTGAAGGACAATTTAAAAGGGTTAAAAGGCTTTCGAGACATTTGAAAATTCTACCGTGCTGATCAAGTGCGAATAGACTCTTTATAATATTGAAGTAGGTAAGAACATGCAGTCCACCTGATGGTAAGTGTCTATTGCCGCCCATGGACATCTGTAATCAACCCCAGATAAGATCCTACCGAAGTCGGTAACAAGTGCGTTGCTACCAGAGGATTAACCTGGAACGCCTCGGACCGAACCTATGTCTCTCTTACCACACCCGTCAAACCAGAACACAGCAGCGCTTAACACTGTTCTGGTTCTGTGTTCTGGTTTGAAGGGTGTGGTAAGGAGACATACTTTTCCGATCCATTCCAGCTTAGACCTCAAGGATTACGGCGCATCTGTGGCTGACCTCAGGTAGGAATATCTAATCATATCTGGGGCTGATTCCAAATGTCCATGGGCGGCAGTAGCCACTTACCATCAGGAGGACTGCATGCTCGTCTGCTACCCCTATAATATATAAATTTTATATATAAAATATAACTTCTATATATCAAACCGGAAAACTTTGTACCGCCTCAAAATCTATTTATCAAATATAAAGCCTATGTTACTCGTGGATAATGTATCTTTCGAATGGTGAAAGAATTTTTAAAATCGGTCCAGTAGTTTTTGAGCCTATTCATTAGAACCAAACAAAGAAACAAAGTTTTCCTCTTTATAATATTAGTGTAGATAAAAACTAAATATTATATAAAAAACCTCTGGAGTGAAACCACAAAGGGTTCTACCACCATGATAAATAAGAATAGATACTCACGGACAATCTTAGGAGATTGGTGGATAGTGAGGGTATGCTCGACAGCTGGGTGGTCAGGCTGCAGTATCTCACACTTGTAGACTCCAGCATCAGCTCGCGATACGTTCGTTATCACTAAGTCCGTGGAGTTTGCGGCACTGAAACAATCAATAGTAAGTATAATGATTGACGCGCAGAAGGTCCCGGGTTCGATCCCCGCTCAGACAGATATGTAAATGATAAATTTAGACCTTTGTACTGGGTGTGGGTGTTTGTGTGTTTGTCTTTGTGTGTGTGCATGGCAGCCACGATACAGGGAATCCTAGTGTGGGGCTGTGAGTGTAGCAAGCGTTTAAGTTTGTTTAATTATTTGTATATATTCTAAAAACAAAATACTCGACTGTTAAAAAATAAGTAACTGACAATTGAACTAATGTCACTCCCACATTTCAGACGAATCTAATGACATCTCATGTGTTAAAATCCGTTTTAAAATTTTCTGGTTTGAGTTTAGGTGTCGTGCATTTGTGTCTACCAACCATGGATCATATTTAGAAAATGTCGTTGTCATCATCAACCCATAACTATTCAACTGCTGGGTACAGGTCTCCCCTCAGGGTGAGAGTTTCTTCACGATGTTTCTTAACGTTCACAAGTGACCCTGGGATTGACTGGGCCGAGCCCCTAACAGAGCCGAGTTTCCACCACTGTTTTAACAAAAAGATCACTTACATATAAAATCTGCTGTCCTTAGTATACGATGTAATGTCGATATCATGGTTTTTCTGCGTTCCGAAGAAGTACATGTTTTGGTTCCTTTTCCATTGAACCACAACTGATCCATCTGAAACAAAAAAGGGCGTTTCAAAAATTGTTTAAAAATAAGGGATGTTGTGAAGCACCGTGTTCGAAAATTTCAGATATCCGAAATAAAAAAATAATCCGAAATCCGATATAAAAGTTTTGAATAATTTCGAAAAGGGGAGGAGTTTAAATGACACACTATTATGACAAGTTTTCGTCCAACTATTCAGACCTTGTAAGTACCTACAGACTTTTGTCCCTGTAGTACCGGGACCAGAATAGGGCTACAGTAACCCTTGCCTGTCGTAAGAGGCGACTAAAAGGGGCTTCCGGGGTTGCGGGCGGCAAGAGTGGGAGCTCAAACCGTCCAGCAAGCGACCCCGGGAAGGACAGCGGTTTGTGTGGTCGCATATCGCTGTAATCACCAGGGGATGTGAGAGGAGCGTAAATTGCTCCCCCCAGGGCAGAGCCCGATAAAAGGGCATCGCGTTAGGAGGACTCCGGTTGTGTTCCGTTGGAGATCCCGGAGTTCTCCACCAAACGCTGAGGACGGCCACCGGGGGGGTTTTAGTGCGGTAAAAATCCCACATAACCCGGCGTCACTCCCATGGCGTCGGGTACCTTTTGAAGGTTTCCCCCTCGTCAACAAAAAAAAAAAAAAAAAAGGTACCTACAGACTTTAGAAAAAAATCAAATCATTACATTTATATTATCTTTACTTCTCACAGCTTTGAAAACTTTTTTATGATCTCTCAGGGATGCAGGTGTGCTCACGACGTTTTCCTTCTTTTATTAATTCAAACAGAGCTTTTTCTGGGGTTTGAACCTCAGACTCCCGATTTAGAGATCGAGTTTCAAACACTAAGTCTTCATTCCTTTTAGCCTCGTTTATATAAATAACAATTAAATTTGGTGACTACACAATCAATAAATTACTGCTATATAAACAAAAATTATTGTCCAGGAAATAATTTACAACTAACGGGTTTATTAAGGAAAAATAAAATAGATTTATTACAAAGTCATTACCGAGTATCCGTCGACAAACTGTCTGTAGCAATTATTCATTCTCACACCGTTAGCCGGAAGTGCTTTTGGCGCCACCGGAACCGACGCCATTTTGTCATAATGACGCAACAGGTTACGTAATCTGACTTTGAACTTGACTCATGATTTTTTGAATGGCCGGAAGATACAAAGGAGATGTTTCATTTTGGCCTATAACTTGTACATTTGGTGGGGTGCTTTTCGAACCTGATAAATGGAGCACCCCACACTTTTTCCACAATTATACTATTTACTGTTCCTCAATTGATTCTTAGATTGAAAATTATTTTCTACTTTTTAGTTGATTTTATCATAAAAGCGTGTTTTTTAGTTTTTTGAACTATAATTATTTATTATATAGTGACAGTCGGAGACGTAACGGGAAAACAGTCAACCATTTTACATTAAATGGGTGACTCGTAGTCAGCTTTTTAATGGTTTCATTCAATTACAAGGCGGTGAGATACTTATCTATGCTTTCGATACGGAACACTAAAGATCTTACCATCAGGCGAAACCTTGCAGGCCAGTCGAATAGTAGATTCAACTGTGGCGTTGTAATTCGAGGGTTTAGTCACGATGCTCGCGTTCACCGCTATATCCTCGTCTGCTTGGTCGTTGCCTGCAAGGAAATAGATGTTAGAATACTCCAAACAAAAGTCTATAATCTTAATTGTTATAAATAAAAAAAATGACGGTCTAAACTTTGTGGTTCGACTCCGGTGCCACCACCGTCACACCTCTTTCTGCCTTATAACAGCAGCGTTAAGCGTGCTGTGTTCTGGTTTGAAGTAAGACATACTTTTCCGAGGCGTTCCAGCTTAGTCCTCAAGGATAGCGGCGCATCTGTGGCCGACCTCGGGTAGAAATATTTAATCCGATCTGGAGTCGATTACAGATGGGCGGCAGTAGCCACTTACCATCAGGTGGGGCTCTTGTGCTACTTCTATATTATAAGAAAAAAACATTCGTGTTAACTTAAATGTCAAAATATGTATATATACCTCCATCAGCATCGTTTTGCACTTCGTCGTCGCTCGTTTCGTCGGCGAGTATGTCGTCGTAGATATTATAGAGATGAAACATTCCCCTCCGGAATCAGCTAAACATTACCTTTCACAGTTGGATAAACATTACCTTCCGCACTTGAGTTAAAAATAAAAATGTGTATATGCCTCCATCAGCATCGTTTTGCGCTTCGTCGTCGCTCGCTTCGTCGGCGAGTACGTCGTCGGAGATATTATAGATATAAAACATTCCCCTCCGCAATTAAAGAAACATTACCCTCCACACTTGAGTTAAAAATAAAAATGTGTATATACCTCCATCAGCATCGTTTTGCGCTTCGTCGTCGCTCGCTTCGTCGGCGAGTACGTCGTCGTAGATATCGTCGACCTCTCGTCGTTCCATCGAGTGTCGAGCTTCTGTAACAAAATAAAAAAAAAGAATAAATAAAAAGGTACGAAAAAAGTCTTACTTAAAAAAATATCTTAAAAATACACTAACAGAAATAGATTTTATGTAGCGTTTTTTTTTTTCTATTGAGTGATTTTTTGTCAAATGTCGTTCGATTCCCCGTTAGGTAAATAGATATTTTTTAAATCTAATGATGCATTTTATCAAAATCAACCTCGTATACTTTAAGCATTTTTAGCTATTTCTTATAGTTTCAGATTTGGCTATGAAGGCCCATTGAAAAATACACCCTGAAAATCGGGTTTTATTGCAACTTTTTTTGTACAATCCGACACCACACAAGAACATTTTTACGTTAAAAAAAAAAGGTAATCTTTGATCTCTAGTAAGAATGCCTAATTCCTATCTCCGGCATAAATACATTATTTTAGTTCAAATTATTTATTTGAATGATTACGATACAATTTTTAAATACAATTAAACGATATTTAAACTAAAATTAATACAATGAACACAAACATTTTATAAATAAAATAAATGAGCCAAAGGAAGGAGCCTGTCCCGAGGAAGTGTTCCCAAGATGCTAGCAGCATTACTTCCCTGAATTGACAAACTAATTTGCTGGCCGAGGTGAGCTCCAGCTCTTTGGTCACCGGAGGCCTTAATCAGGTGCGAAGACATTTTTTTTTTATAATATAGGAGTAACAGACGAGCATGCAGTCCACCTGATGGTAAGTAGCTACTGCCGCCCATGGACATCTGTAATCAATCCCTGATAGGATTAGATATTCCTACCTGAGGTCAGCCACAGATGCGCCGCTACCCCTGAGGACTAAGCTGGAACGCCTCGGAAAAGTCTGTCTCCCTTACCACACTTCAAAACGGAACACGGCAGCGCCTAACACTGCTGTTATTAGGTAGAAATAGGTGTGGCGGTGGTGCCGCCGGAGTCGAACCACTAAGGGTTCTACCACCTTCTCTATAGAAATGCTTATAGTTATAATTCTTTATAGAAATGCTTTGTTTTATTTTCGTCAAAAAAGTCGTTTAAAAATTCAAACTAAACATTGAAAGCGGGCTATTAAGAGAAGTCCGCGGCGTTTAACAGTATTGTGAACAAATTATCTTTATCACTATGTATATTTATGCGGGAGGCGAGCGAGCGTCCCGGGACGCTCCGTGAATACCAATTGACGTTCCAGGGTTGGTGGGACTAAACTTTTGATGGCTTAGTTAATTTTTTTTTTTGGTACCTTAGTTATTTTCTAAAAATATATCTTAGGGTTGGCTAGACAAAATATTTTTGATGGCTAGGAATTTTTAAAGGTAAAACATATTTTTTCTGTAGATTTTATCTCTCACATGTGTTTGTGTGGTCCCTTTAGGGAGTAGATTTTGAGAAAATTCTTAATTTTTTTATTTATATACATTAAAAGTAAAAAGTATTGATTTTAATTTTTTTTTAAACAAAAAACGTTCCTTTTATCGTTTTTTCATGTGAAATCAAACAGTCTATATCCTTCCTTAAGTATAAGCAATTTCTATAGTAAATTTTACAAAGATCGATATAGTGGTTTAGGCATGAGAGAGTAACAGAGTTGCTTTCGCATTATTCAAAAATAATTCATTCTTTACCAATGAATGAAATGGACATACCTTACTAAAATGAACATATCAAATAAATAAGCATTTTTGTAATTAAAAAAACATAAGTTTCAAACCATTTACACGTAAAATTTCGTCAAAATCGGTTCAGTAATTTAGCATTTATTCCTCAGTATCAATGTTGCAAGCCCTACTGTATATGGAGAATGAGGAAAGACTGCGTGTCGGTCAGTTCATTCACTCCCGCATGCTGATGAGCGGAATGGGAAGCGAGTGATCTAATGGTTCGAGTATCTTCCGAAGACATAAAATTACAACCGAAAGAACAATAAGATTTTTAAAAAAGAGAAAGAAAAAAAGATTTGTAAGCCACGAGTAAATTAATATTTAAAAAAAACATTAATAACATTTTTTAAATAATAAGTATTAATAACAATGTCGGGCAATTTTATAAACTCGGGCGTAAATATAAACTCGGGTGTCAATATAAAGTAAACTAAACTAAGGCGGAAAAAAAACAATCTCGAGTTCTAATATAAATTGAAGTTATAGTAAACCCGCATTATAATAAATTCAGACTGTAATTATTGATTTAGGTTAATTATTAAATCGAGTATTTATAATAAACTCGGGCATTTATTAAAACTCGGGCGAGATATGTGCTTGATTGGTAATCGAATTCTTTATCATACAACAACAACAACAACAAATACTCTTTATTTGTACACCACAATACAAGAAATACATAAGAAAATATTAGAGACGGTATACAAGAAGGCGGTCTTATCGCTAATGAGCGATTTCTTCCAGACAACCTTTGGACGGAGTTAAAGATATATGAGACATGTAGAAGGTAGGGTGTACACAAAAGCAGAAAGTATATAATTAAACTACAGATATATCTTATGTAAATGGTATTGCATAGGTATAATAGGTACACTAAAAGGAAATACGTGTTGGAGAAGAAGGATGAAAAGAGGAGGAAATTCAAATCAAAGCAAGTAATGAGCCTTGACTTGATTCTTGAAAACATGTAAGGAACTAGATAGTCGGATAGATTTAGGGAGTGAATTCCAGAGACGGACAGCAACAACAGTAAAGGATTTATGGTAGAAGGAGGAAGAGTGCATAGGAGTGCTGAGGACAAGGTTTTTTGTAGAACGTAGAGAGCGGTCATGGGCTAAGTGGAGGTAGTTGAAACGACATTAAGATAAGGAGGAGTACTTGGATCAAATAGCACACGATAAAGTAGTGAAAGGACATGGGCATTCCGACGAAAGCGAATGGGGAGCCACTTGAGTTTAGTGCGGTATTCTGAAATGTGGTCATATTTTCGTAGGCCAAATATGAACCGTATACACAAATTTTGAAGGCGCTCAAGTTTATTAAGTTGCTCTTCAGTAAGGTCAACGTAGCACACGTCGGCATAGTCAAGAATCGGGAGAAGCAAGGAGTGAGCAAGCATAACTTTAGTTGGAACTGGTAATAGATTTTTTAATCTCCGTAGTGAACCTACCGCAGCAAACAGTTTCCTGCTTACCTCTGCAATCTGTGGCGCCCAGGACAAATGCTGATCAATACGCAGGCCAAGGTTTTTCACCTGACTGGTGAAGGGTATCGGCACATTGTCCAAGGTGAGTGATGGTAGGTCGGACCAATTAATTTTGACTACCAGCCTTGAACTTCCTACAATTATAGACTGAGATTTTTCAGCGTTTAGTTTTAAGCCAAATGATCTGCTCCAGTTAGAAATACAAGTTAGATCCGCGTTGATGGAATGTATGGTACGATTTAAATTGTCCAAGGATGTTTTTTGGTAGATTTGTAAATCGTCTGCATACAGATGGTAGAGAGAAGAAAGATTGAGATTAATAGAATTTATGAAGATAGCAAAGAGCAGAGGAGACAACACGCCACCTTGAGGAACACCGGCTTCAGTACTAGTCCAGTTAGAGAAAACATCTTTTACTTGTACACGTTGCCGGCGCCCAAACAAGTAACTACGAAACCATTCAATTGCTGTCGGAGATACGTTGAGGGAACGAAGAACTCCCAGTAGGATGTCAAAGTCCACGGTGTTGAACGCATTACTGAAATCCAGCAGCGTCAACACCGTGAGCTGCTGGTTATCCATCCCCTCCCGTATATCATCAGTGATTTTCAGTAAAGCAGTAGCCGTACTATGACCAGTACGGAAACCGGATTGCATGGGATTTAAAAGGGCATGGTTGGAGAGATAGGAATGAAGTTGTTGGTGGATAAGGCGCTCGAGGACTTTAGAGAGGAAAGGAAGAATAGAAATAGGTCTATAATCAGAACAAGAAGTGGGCTTCAATTTTTTAGGAATAGGTATAATTTGAGCGTCTTTCCAGGAAGACGGGAAGGAATTCTTGATGATGGATTGATTTAGGATATATGAGATGATAGGAATCAGCAAATCCAGGAGAGGCATGATCATCTTACGGCTAATGCTATCACTTCCGACTGAATCAGAGGAAATGGAGAGTATGGCCCTCTCAACGTCACGATCGGCAAATTGACTAAAGGAAAAAGAAGAAGAATTAAGATTGGGAAAATTGGAGAGATGATTTAAGGTATCTTCTTTTATTTTGCTGTCAATGCAAGAAGTGTTGGAAAAATGACAATTTAAGCTGTCTAAGTCTAGATCATGAGGGAGTGAGTTCTGTGTTTTCCCAATTCCTATTTTTTGAGAAACTTCCAGACGCGACTGGTATCTTTGTTCTGGACCGAATTATAGATATGGCGTCGTTGTAAGTCTCTACACATCATGTTGCACCGATTTCTAACTATCTTGTATTTTTCACAATTTTCCGCGCTAGAATCTAACTTATATTTAGCTTTTGCAGAGTTCTTTTTGTTAATAATAGCTCTTAACTCATCAGTCAGCCACGGAGCTGGTGGATGCCTTATTCGTACCGGACGAACAGGAGCATGCAGATCATATAAATTAATCAGAAGCGAATTAAAAATTGCCACCTGTTCGTCAATGTTGCTAGTTGTCTTTATAACGCCCCAATCAATTTTGGCGGCGTCTTCACGGAGTTTTGCTAAGTTCAGACCACTAAAATTACGCTGAAGAAGAACTTTTGACTTTGCCTTTGGAGGTCGGATTTTATATGATATGTAAAGGAGGTCGTGATATGAAAACCCCTCAGCAGCACACTGACCATATTTGGTAACGTGATCTGGAGAAGAAACAATAATAAGGTCAAGAAGAGATGGGTTACTGTTTGGAAAAAAGTGTGTTGCATTGAGAGGTAATAAATGTAAGTTGGCAGCATCAACTGAGTTTCTTAATTTAAGTGATCTGACATCCTGTTTGATTAAACAAGTATTGAAATCACCCATAACAATTGTATGGTCAAAGAGAGTACAGAAATCTTCAAACAGTTTGTCCAGGCAGGTGAAATAATCGATGCTGAGAGAAGGGCTGTAAAAAACACCAAGAAGCAATTTAATGTGAGAAAGCTGAACTTCAATAAAAAGATATTCAGCGGCGTTCCCAGACAAGTCCTGCGGTGACATACTTATTATTGAGAAAGGGATATGGGAACGCAAATAGATAGCAACGCCACCACCGCCCCGAGCAGTACGGTCGTTACGAATTAAATGGAATCCAGGAAGAGAATAACTAGTTGAAGGAAGACATGGCTTGAGCCATGACTCTGAAATGAGAATGGCGTGTATGTGCTGGCTATCAAATGATGACAACATATCGGGTAGTGTGCCGGAATGCTTTGGGCATTTATGTGAACTACATTAAAGTTTTTCAGGACATCTGAGAAGTGGGAGTCAAGGGTTTTGCTTAGTGGAGGAATACTTTCAAAACTATCGTCGCTATTTGAACAATCAGAGACAGAAGAAAAAGAAAAATAATGGTCGCTATTATCCCCCAATACCATTTTAAACACTAAAAATAAAATTTAAAATAATATTAAAAAAAAGAAAAAAATACTTATATAGCAATAATTACAACTAAAACTATACAATAATATCTTTAACCCCTACCCACCAGCTGTCTGGAAAGAAAGATATTACAGCACTATACAATAATGTAACAAATAATATACACACAATGAGCAATGTATGAACTTTATAGCATAGCAAAACTAAGTTTTAGTTAAATAACAACAATTAATTAAATAATACAAAACAGGTTTGATAGAATGATGGCATTATAATAAATTGATCTTTGCCTTAGTGTACATCTGTCGCGCGATGTCGCGTCATAATGTCAATGTGACAGTTGTCACGTCAGTGAGTGGCAAAGTGAAATAAAATAAAGACATCCATTTTTAAGTTAAAATACAATAAATAAACAGGGTACACACACAAAGTTCAAACAATGATTATGATAACAACAACAAACACAAGCAACGCAATAACAAGCTATATGCCGAGACAGAATAGATAAATATGGTGAAACAACATACTCGAAAAAATTTATAGTTTGGTCGGAGCTACTCAAGAACAGAAAACGTTAATAATCGGGAATATATAGTAACCAACATCACAGTCGCAGTATCTTACTTCTTCGCTGCCTTCCGAGTGCGTGGCGCACCCCTGTCGTCCAGCGGCTTGCTACCCAGTGCTGACTGCGAAGAGATGTTTGTCGGAATGGCCTCCAAGTCTGCCAAGCACTCCACACGATGTCTCGAACCATCAGGCGCCAATACGTTAATGACACCTTCCCGCGTCCAACACCTTTGTATCCCAAACTGCTGTCTGGCCCGCATGAAAATACCATGGCGATATTTTGTCAAGAACTCGGACTGTGTGACTCCAGTGCCCTTCAGCTTAGCCTTGCCAAACCACACTTGATCCCGCATTGCGACTTCTTTGAACTTGACGACAAGGGGTCTTGGTCTATTTTGAGTTGGTGGACCTAAGCGATGCGTCCGACTTATTGACTCATGTGATATATGGAGATTCATTTTACTAGTGACTATGTTAACTGCAGTGATTGTTGTGTCCTCACCCTTTTGTTCCGGAACTCCATGCAGCAGGATGATCTTACGGCGTCCCCTCATCTCCAAACGATCTACTTGGCGAGCAAGAAGTTCCATCTGTTTTTGTAGAGTATCTAAGGCAGACAGAATGAACATCCGAAAAGCAGCAAAGTCTGTTGCCAAAGATGAAGTGGATGGTGGGGAAGCACTGCTTTGCTGTAACTGTTGCTGAAATTCATCCATCTTGCTGGTGAACAAAGTAGACAAGGCTGTCACTGAACTGTGTAGTGATTCCATTTTGATGAGGTTGGTTCAATGTGTGCCACAAGATAAGACTTTTAACTTTTAAAGATTATGTTAAGGATAACTGCTGGTAGGTGGGTATATTGTCACATAAACATTTATATTATTTACTGATTTTGTATTTTAATTATATTTAAATTATAGAGATGCAAAAAATTACGTGTCAACTTATTCAGCTCCTACCCTCATCATAGTGCGTCATTAACTTAATAATTGTATTTTACGTAGGAATTAACATAATCCTTATGTGTGTACTTTATAAACAAAAGTATATTAGAAAGCTGTGCTATAAATGGTAAAACTTAACACATTGTATCAACATTATACAGGAAAAATTTTAACTTATTATCGGCTCGTAAGTTAAGACAAGTGCCGTGTCTGGTCCAAGTTTAAGAGTTAGCGGGAGTGGAATGTTTTTTACGGAGCAGAGGGTAATTTTTTCGAGCATATCTAGGTGTGTGTGTGCGTGCGTGCGTGTGTGTATGTGTGTGTGTGTGTCTGTGTGTATACTCTCATTCTAGCGCACATCCTCTAGCCCAAACAGTTTGGCAAATTTTTACGGTATGAGGTGTCTGGATTCGATTAAATTGTGGGAGTGACATAGGCTATAATTTTAAGTCGAGTTTGTTTTATAATAATTACTAGTTTATAATAAAACCTAGAGATAATGCAGACGGGCTACCTGATGGATAACAGTCATCATCGCCTATAGAAATTTACAGCACCAGAGGAGGTGCAAATGCATTTCTAGGTTTGAAGGTAAACTCATTTTAAACTGATTGAAAAAGTACCATGTCATAACTCCGAGAATATCCCAATAGGAACTCTTTTAAGGTTGAAATGACATTGGTGCCTACGGAATCAAACAACAAAGGGTTTGATTTAAAACAATTGCTTTTCTGACAAACATTTCCGAGGTGTTCCAGCTTAGTCCTCAATGGTAGTGACGCATCTGTGACCGATTTCAGGTAGAAAAATCTAATCCTATCTGGAGTGGATCCAAGGGCCGCAGTATCTACTTACCATCAGGTGAACTGCAAGTACGTCCTCTATTGCATACTCCTATATTATAAAAAAAAAATCCTAAAAACGCTACAGCTTATACCTTAAAACTCGCGGCAAACAGTATTTAAAGACGCCACAAAGAACATAATGTCTATGGCATATTAAATGAATACCCCATTGAATTAGTTGTCTATGGTGTTTTACCATAAATGGAGGGATTAGACGATGTAAATTAGCTCTGGTGTTAAAGGTATGCGTAGGATTGTATGAATAAGGGATCAGTGGAAAAGGTAATTGAGTGTAAACAACTAAAGTGATAGCTTGACGGCCCAAGTTCAAACCCGCATGCATCGTTGATTTATCAAAGTTATGTGCGTATTAGAAATTAATTATCACTTGCTTAAACGGTGAAGGGAAACATTGTCAAACTTGCACAATTGAAAAAATCTTAAAAAAGGTTTCAAAGGTAAATAAATAAATAACGCTTTCTACACTCACAGCCTCACACTAGGATTTCCTGTGTCGTGAGTGCCATGGACACACATAGACAAATACACAAACACCCAGACCCAGAAACAGAAATCTAAATTCATCATTTAGATATCTGTCTGGCCGGAGATCGAACCCGGGACCCTTTGTGCGTCAGACCGGTGCGGTGGCCGCTCCGCCACGCGGGTCGTCAAAGGGTCAAAGGTGTGTGAAGTCTACCGATTTGTACTTGGCCAGAGCGGTGGAGTATGGAATAAATGTCTCTAACTTCGAGAGGAAATAGCAGTGAACAATAAGATGATGACAAAACAACATAAGAAATAATAAAAATTGTCAAGTGTCAGTCGAAATCGCTCGAGTTTGATTCCAACCATTTTTATTTTTCGAATTTACGTTTTTATGGTTTATTCGAGAGTTTGATTCCGACCATTTTTTTATTTTTTTGTAAATGTTACGTTTTTCATGGTTTGTCCGTCAAAACTGTTTACCCTTTACCTCTTAACGGACCTTTCATTGGTAGTTAGCTGATATTGTAAGGAGTAACTTAGACTACTTCTATTTTTGAAAAATAATTGGAGTTCTGCGCAATTATTTTCTTATAATATAGGAGTAGCAGACGAGCTTGCAGTCCACCTGATGGTAAGTGGCTACTGAAGCCCATGGACATCCGTAATCCACCCCAGATAGAATCAGATATTCCTACCTGAGGTCGTCCACAGATGCGCCGCTACCCCCTGAGGACTAAGCTGGAACGCCTAACGCGATGAGTATATCTCCCTTACCACACCCATAAAACCAGAACACAGCAGCGTTTAACACTGCTGTCATGAGGTAGAAAAAGGTGTGGCGGTGATGCCGCCGGAGTCGAACCGCAAGGGATTCTACCACCTTCATATATCTCATGAAATCTTCAAAGTAGTTACATAACACGGAACCGCAGGGCAGAGGTATAATAAATAAATGATGGAAATTTTCTGTCATACCATCAAGTGAAGTCATCGACGCCACCTAGTGGTAGAATGTGTCACATACCAAGTAACCATACTAGTATATGACACAGCCAAGGTTAATTAATGCGAATAGTTTATGTACTAATCATTATGGTTGCGGTTTTACCACAGTATTTAATCTTTTATTTATTTTTTATAAAATGAAAATAGCAAACGAGAAGTCCACCTAATGGTAAGTGGCTACTGTCGCCCATGGATATATGTAATCAACCCCAGATAAGACCAGATTCCTACTTGAAGTCGGCCACAGTTGCGCCACTACTTCTGAGGACTAAACCTAGAACGCCTGGGAAAAGTATGTGTTATGCAGTTTCTTTCGCCGCTTCTTTTCCATATCGAAACACTTTGTGGAGTGGTGGTAGTTGTATTGACATTCGAAAAGTGCTCTGTAAAGAACCTATTTTGAATAAAAAAAAAAAGATTTGATTTGATTTAAATATCTCCCTTACCACACCCTTCAAGCCAGAACACAGCAGCGCTTAACACTGCTGTTATTAGGTAGAAATAGGTGTGGCCATAGTCCACCGCGCTGGCTAACCCTTATTTTTTTAAATTTTTATACATCTCTTATGTATGTAGGTTTCCTCGCGATGTGTTCCTTCACCGTTAAAACAAATGAATCAATCTAATAAGCACATTTGAAAAATCAGCCTAGTATTTGAACCTCGGACCCCTCGATCAATGCCGTTTCACTATCATTGTTAACTGTACCCTTACCATGAGTTTTCAAAACATCCCACAATTTTACTTTATGTTTACTCAATCCATTATTCTGTTCCGTTTGCTTCAGTAGACTGAGTAAACGTAACAATAAGTAAGTGCTCGAGTCTTTCTGACTGCCTCACATATTCGTAAAAAAGAGAGACAAAACATAAAGCGCCATTTTGTAAATTTAGACATTTAATGTTACGTTACTGACGCTATAGTTCTGATACAATCCGCTAGGTGCGCTGATTAGAATTTGTATGGGCAAATACGTAAACAAATACCAAAACAGTCATATTTGTCAAAACGTAAAAACTCATGGTAAGGGTACTGTAGCATAATCCCCAGATGTGAGCAGTGACCCAGTCGTGTATATAACAATATCTGTCGTCCGTTCTGTTAATTATCCGTAATTGAAATGCCCCGGTTCTGTCCCACAATGGGTCTAACGCAACTAGAGTAACTAGACTTCCTACTGCGTAGAGTAGGTTGGGTGATTTGAGAGGGAGCTTGGGTGGCGTTGTGAGCGTAAAAAATAGTTTTTTTTTTTTAATATTTTCAATTCTTTTTATGCGAGATTTTAGTTTAGAAATGCGAATATTTATTATATAGACATATACTAAGTTTATATACAAATAAAAACAATATTACTAGAGGAAATACAGTGTGCTCAGTGACAAATTTACAAATTTTATGGTGGATATATGTCACTCAATTTCATTGAAATAGGTCAGGAATCTGTTATACCTACTTGAAAAAAAAATATTACTTCTGTTGTTTTTTCTAGTTCTAATTGTTATTCATTATGATATATTCAGAATTATTTTATATTTTGTCTGAATCTTCCTTTATTAAAATTATCTTCCATTTCTTATGCGAGATTTGGTTTGTGGTAACGGGATTTAGGTAAAAGATGATTGAACTAAAGTGATAAGAAAAAAGTGCCTTAATTTCAGACTAATTCATTTTCTTGTCTGATAAATTATTAATTAGATTACAATATGAAATATACAAAGTGAAAAAAGTGGTAACATTTTATTTACAAGTATTGTATTAACAAATTTTGATTGATATTTTAATAAAAAAATCTTAAATGATGATGCTTAAAATCGGTTGCATTGCTAGGAAATTCTGTATTTTGATATATGGCAAAAAAATAAAAAAAGTTATTTTTTCTGTTATTTAAGTATGTGTCTGATAAAATATGTTAACATTATACAACATTAATAAAATTTCGACCAACATTAGAAAACTTTAAGAAAACAGTAATATCACTAATAGATACAGTCTCTACATTCTAACTACTCTGTGTACGTAATTAAGCCTAGTCACCACTGCGTTTTTATGGTACAATTCAATTGTAACTTCCCCGAAACTTTACTATGTACATAACTGCATTTGTGAAAGCCCTAATGAGCTTTAATTTAAGTAGTTATGCGTATGGGAAAACTTTATACCGCGTCTTTACGCCAAATAAGCCGTCAAACGTGTGGATAGAGAGTTTGGCTCGGTTTGTGTAAGTTTGCAAGCGCTTGTGGCGATGTTTTTTTCTTCTATAATAGGAGTAGCAGACGATTTATTTGTATATGGCTTTTTTCGCAAATTATGCGCGTGAATGCAATATTACCTACAGTTTTAATTTAACTAGCCGTGCCCCGCGACTGTGCCAACTGCCACTCATGGCACATGTGGTGAAAGTCTAAAAAATCCTCTTGTTAAGCATGCTATCCATCTATGTCCAGTAAGTAATATATAATTTTGGACAAATTTTTAGCCTCATTTTAGATTGAGATACTTATCACAAATTGACAATTTCGATCTCCGAATCAAACTATCTTATGTTTTACCTATTAAAGAAATTTGTCAATTCCTGGTAGGCAGGAATTGTCAAAAAGCAGTGATAGCCTAGTGGTTAAGAAACTCGGACTCTCGATCGAGGGGCCCGAGGTCCATCCCAGGCACGCACCTTTGATTTTTCTAAATTATGTGCGTATTAGAAATTAATTATCACTTGCTAAAACGGTGAAGGAAAACATCGTGAAGAAACCTGCATACTTGAGACATTTATAAAAAAAAAGAAAATCTCAAAGGTATGTGAAGTCTACCAATTCGCACTTGGCCAGCGCGGTGGACTATGGCCTAATCCTTCTCATTATGAGAGGAGACCCGTGCCCAGCAGTGGGACGGTAATGGGTTGATGATGATGATGATGAGGAATTGTCAATTTTGATCTTTGGCAGGTAACAGATAGCCAATCTTTAACCCACAAAGATCAGTTATAACCAGAGTTGGAATGCCTCATATCCCATACAAGATCAACAGATTATACTCGTATTTTTGCTTCACTCAACTGTTTCATCAATTAGAGGATTAAAATAGCAAATCAAAATGGCCATGGCCTAAATTCGGTAATGGTTTCATCTAGTTATTGGCCTATAAATTTTGGTATTACCGCCTGTAGTCACGGTACATTTCCGAAATTATTAGGGCGAATCCGGATCACTCTGATCCTTTAATAGGTCAATGGATTTAGGTTAGTTGAAGTTGTATTTGATGCATAAAGTATACCTACTCATTCTAGTTGACCCGGCAAACGTTGTGTTGCCATATAAATAAAAAATGGTAAGGGTGAACAACCCTTATCACTTAGGGGTAATGAAAGATAGATAGTAGCCGATTCTCAGACCTACTGAATATGCATATAAAATTTGGTGAACATCGGTAAAGCCGTTTCGGAGGAGTACGCTAACTAACATTGTGACACGAGAATTTTATATATAAGTTGTATATTTTGTATACAGACTTACATATAATTTACTAGCAACCCGCCCGCCCTTCGCACGAGTAGAATCGAATAAATGTCTATTTTTGTTCGTAGTGAAGTATCAGCTTTGTGAAGGTGGTAGAACCTTTTGTGGTTAGACTCCGGCGGCACCACCGCCACACCTGTTTCTGCCTAATAACAGCAGTGTTAAGCGCTGCTGTGTTCTGGTTTGAAGGATGTGGTATAGGAGACATGCTTTTCCGAGGCGTTCCAACTTAGTCCTCAGGACAGCGGCGCCTTTGTGGCAGACCTTTGTCTAAGGCTGCTTCTCCCTTAAGATCAAGTAATATTGCAACCAAATGGAAGTTTAAAGTTAGATAAAAAAAAGACCTCGGATAGGAATCTAATCTTCTCTGGAGCTGCTTACAGATGTCAATGGGCGGCAGTAGCCACTTAACGTCAGGTGGACTACATGCTCGTCTGCTACTCTTATATTATAAAAAATGAAAACCTTAAAACAAAAAAAAAAGACATAAATTCGCAAAATTACATTATTAATCCTTTCCAAATTAATCCTAGTACAAATAATTTATAACATCTCATAAATGTTCAATAAAGTGGTAGTGTAAGGTCTGTGAGGTCAGGTGGTTTGACCTCATGGCCGTGAGGGAATGTGGTGTGATCCAGACACTGTTAAACGTGTACTAGTAGCTTCCTTAATCCCACACGAGATGGCGTTAGTTGTATGTTGAGTTTTACTATTGGGTTTTAGAAATTAAATTTCTTAAAGTGTGTGGCGCATTTGATAATATATTTCGTTATTTGTACGTTAAATTGTAATATATATTTTTATATATATTTCTTGACATAGTTTTTGATAGAAGGATTTTTCAAATTAAATTTTAAAATACAGTAAATTATGACCGAAATAAGCGCTTAGTTATATAGGTACTTACTAGCGGACCCGGCAAACGATGTGTTGCCATATAAATAAAAAAATGTTAAGGAAGAACAACCCATATCACTTAGGGTATGAAAAGTAGCCGATTCTCAGACCCACCGAATATGCATATAAAATTTGGCATTATACATGATATACTTAGTATAATACACAACAATAAACACACAAGCAAACCAATCAATTCACGTTTACTAATAAGACTCACAGAAACACGCACACATATCGAATATCGACTTCGTATAGATCCATAATCCATCTCCGAGATCAATTTGTATCCATTGTGACTAATCAATCAAGCAGTTAATTGATTAATGCGTATTGATTTTAAGTTGAGCGTCAATCAAACAATTAATTGATCAATTACTGACCTAAATAAAAAGTAACTACTCATTCGAAAACCTGTTCAGTACCCTTAGAGTGAGTTTTTGCGTTTTTACAAAAATAACTGATTTGGTATTTGTTTACGTTTTTGCTCATACATTTCCAATCAGCGCCTCTAGCGGATTTCATCAGAACTGATTGGAATAGTATGGAAATACGTCAACAAATACAAAAACAGTCATATCAATTAATTAATAATAAATAATTAAATATAAATTATAAGTTTTCAACATTAAAGGATTGACAATGCAATAATATGATATTATTTAGTCAATCTGAAGCCCAGTCCATAGTAGCCACAGATACAAAAACCAAATTAGCTCTTAACAACTTAAAATTCCTGCCTCTTAAGATACCTTTAATAGTTTTTATAAGAGCTAATAACAGATAAAAAATACAAGTGGCCACCCTTTAGCCGCTATTTGCGTTCACCGCAGTGATTCATACAACCAGCTGGTCAAATAATTTTATTATTAGACGAGCTTTTGCCCGCGGCTTCGCTCGCGTTACGAAGTAATATTTTCATCCCCTATTTTATCCCCTTGGGGATAGAATTGATCAAAATCCTTTCTTAGCGGATGCCTACGTCATAACATTTACCTGCATGCCAAATTTCAGCCCGATCCGTCCAGTGGTTTGGGCTGTGCGTTGATAGATTACCATGTCAGTCAGTCACCTTTGAGTTATATATATTATTAGATAGCTGGACTTAGTTCTAAAGCGGTTATTGGCTAGTTTGATACAGGGATAGCTTAGTGGTTAAAGAAATAGAAACTCAGCCTCTCAAACGATGGGTCCAAGTTTAAAACCCAGACACGATTTTTGAAAGTTATGTGCGTTTTAGAAATTAATTATCACTTGCTTAAACGGTGAAGGAAAACATCGTGAGGAAACCTACCTGAGAAATCATAAAAAATGTTTTCTCAGGTATGTGAAGTCTAGCAATTCGCACTTGGCCAGCGCAGTGGACTATGCCAGCAAAGGGACAGTAATGGGTTGACGAATAAGTGTCTACTGCCGCCGATGGACATCTGTAATCTACCCCAGATTAGATTCGTTACCTACCTAAGGTCGTCCATAGATACGCCGCTATCCTGATGACTAAGCTGGAATACCTCGGAAAACTATACCACCCTTAAACACATTTCAATTATTTATCACACAAACGAATCAAAAATTAAAACTTTAAAACAATAATTAATGTTAATTAAAAAACAGGTGCACATCCCTAGTTTTGACATTATAAATTAATTAAAAAAGATCTTGAAAGTTAATTACATTGTTACGAACGCCGACATAATGTTACAAACACACAATCCAAACTCTACTTTGTTACATATACATAGAGTTCAAATTGTATGGTAGGCTGAAATTTAGTATGGTCATTCATCTTTGTCTATGCGAGAGGAATAAATCTTTTTAACAAACAAAAACTCAAAATTTAATGCGGGTGTGCGAGGGAGATGGATGATAGTGTTGTCTCTTTTACGTATATGATGATTCTTCCCGAAGATCGATTTTTTAAATCGAGTCGAATCAATCTGAAGAATCGACTCAAAAATATATAGAAGACTAGATCATTTATTTTTGAAAAATCGATTCATAGTTTCATTTATATTCAAATATCGCTCTTTCAGTACAAAAATCGTATTTTTTAAATCTATTTCAATCATTCTTGTCCATTTAATAATTAAAAAAAAAAAACGATTTATTACTTCATGTCCCACTGCTGGGCACGAGTCTCCTCTCAGAATGAGTATTTCCAAGTGCAAATTGAGAGACATTTGTCAACTATAGAAGAATTTAATATTCGATCTGTGGTAGACAAAAGGATCGTTTTATTAACGGGCGTAAAACTACTTAAATGTATGTTTTTATTGTCCTTTTATTGCATTTTGTTTTATGTTATTTTTTGTTTCTTTCTGTTATTTGATTTGTTGCAATTATCCGAAAAAAAATGATTTCTTTTCTTTATTTCTTTATAAACATCTGTATTTACAAGTAGTAGGTAACTCTCCGTTTCATTTCCAAATATTGACCCAAAATACTTTGTCGCCCATAACCTAACTCAATGTGACCCAACACCGATGCCCGGATAGTTTTCAAATATTTACCTATAGTTACTGCAGATGGTCCAAATCATGAGCAAAAGCGATTTTACAATTATAATAAATTTAACATATTTAATCTTCTTATAACTCTAAATAATACATAATACATAAATATATAAGTACGTAATTGTATAATCTACAAGAACTTGTTGCCATCAAAAATATAACTTGAAAAAAAAACAAGTTTCGCAACTCAGTTCTCGCAACTTCTACCGTAAAAAGTTGTGAGATCCTTGTAATACCAAGTCGGTTAATTTATTCAGTCCCTACTTAAGGAACTTTCTGTCTTAAGTTATTAAGTAATTAGCTGGTTAGCTAATGTTAGGTTTAACAACGTCTTATGGGAATTATATCAATATTAAACATTTTTTATGTTTCAAATAAATAGACTGACTTGGCATTCGTACTAAACAATGAAATGAAATGAAATATATTTATTTTGTATAGGCCAACGGCGGCACTTACAAATTGTCAGTTACAATATTTTCTTAAACTACTACCGGATCGGAACGCGACCTCTACTGAGAAGATCCGGTAAGAAACTCAGTGGGTTTGTCTTTTTTAATTTTAAAAATAATTATTCTTTTTTTTCATTTTTTTTAAATGCCATTATTTTTACATATAATTAATAAAGCATTAGCTCCAGTATCTTGCTTTACATTTATCTAAAAAAAAGAAGTTTGTTCAGCAAGATACGCTACACTTTGATATATAATTGAATATACTTAATATGTTACTTGTGTTATGTTATACGTTGTGATGCAATGAAAACAATGTATCTCACAAGTAGTACATATCACATTAAGTTATTTTTTTAATATTGCTTCGCTATTATTATGACTCTCACACCTTACACCTTGAACCAAACCTTAAAATATCAAACAGGTGTTTTCCTTAACAATATTTATTTTAAAACCATTTGAACCAAATTCCTTGGATTTTTTGTTCAATACAATTTATTAAGAAAAGAAATGGCAATATTACGTCTTAATTAATAACGATTTCTTCCAAATATTTTTCGGGTAAATTCAGACCAAATTGAATCCTTTGATTTTTCGATTTATGCGTTAATAAGAAATTAATTATCACTTGCTTGAAAAAGAAAAGCATCGTGAAGATATCTACATTACTAAATTCTTTAAAAAATCTTAAACATGTGTGAAGTCTACCAGTTCGCACTTAAACGGCGCTGTATATGGCTTAAGCCCCTCTCATTCTGTGAGGAAACCCGAGCCCAGCAGTAGGACTCCAATAAGTTGGTAAATCATCTTCACTATAAATCTAATTACTTATTAACAACTTTTCCTAAACCAGCTATTCTGATACACTATTACGAAATAGTTCAAAAATATATTTTAGCATTGAAATTTGAAACTACATAAATAAGGTTTTTAATGGAGCAGTAAAACTTTATGCACAGATAAAACTATCGTAACTGTTGTTTTAAATGTTAACGCGAATCGTTTTTAACGTAACTGATCGGTTATTTCTGTTTTGGTTAAGTTAACTATTAGGAACTGTACGAGATTTTCATTAAAAAAATACAAAATATGAGTAGTAGATGAGCATGCAGTCCACCTGATAGTAAGTGGCTATCGCCGCCCATAGACATCTCTAATCAACCCCAATTAGGATTCGATTCCTACCTGAGATCGGCCACAGATGCGCCGCTGCCCGAAGACTAAGCTGAACGCCTCGGAAAAGTATGCCTCCCTTACCACACCCTTCAAACCAGAACACAGCAGCGCTTAACACTGCTGTTATTATAGAAATAGGTGTGACGTTGGTGCCGACGGAGTCGAATCCCAAAGGGCTACCTTTATGCCATGCCATTGATCGAAAGGTTTTCAAATAACTTAACAGCCCATCCCTATTATAGAGGCGTGACCACATGGCTATAATATGGATTAATAACCACAACACAATAAAATGAACAACCCAAGAGGAGTTGTTAATAGCTCGAAGAATAGTTGGCGCAATAAGCTAATGGGCTTATTAAAGCTATTTATTATATGCGCTAATGGTAATACTAATAAAATATTGGCCGTCCGTGGCCGAAATTCGGCAATAATCATAATTTTTTCCAATATTTTTATTGGTCACACTATCGTGACAAGAAGTAATCAAATTGTATAAAATGATATTAATTATTGGAGTACCTACTTATAAAAGTACTTGCGTTATGAAAATTAAAAATGTCTAACTTTTACGGTACAATATATAAACTTAAAAAAACTTATAGTAAAAAAAACTAGAAAAAGCTCTAAAATCGAACCATCGTTAATCCTGACGATCCTAATGAGGAGAATGGGACAACATGAGTAAATACGTGTTGTCATCGGTCCTCGATAATGGTTCAAGATCTTGGATTATTCTCACAATTCAAAGTGGGTAAAAATAGAGTTCAAAGATGTCGTGACATACCTAGACACATATTATATAAAGCTAGTAAATTAATAATAATAATCAACCCCAGATAAAATTAGATTCCAATTAGGTCGGCCACAGCTGCGCCGCTACCCTTGAGGACAAAGCTGGATTATCAAGTATGTCTTACCACACCATTTGGCTACGATTATGGATTTCTCCAAACAAGATTAATATCATGTCCACAAACTTGTTTCTTATGTCATTCCACATAGTGTCAAGTCCTTATAGAATTGATCATAAATCTTTAACTAACGATGTGACCTAGATCTAGTACCTATTTACAAATGGCCTTACATCTTATATGGCTATCTTGGACCTATATAACTTGACACCTGAAGTGGTATGCTTCAAGTCATTTATTTATGTCAGTTGAATGATCGAACTTGTTATTGAAAGATATTGAATTGCCTGACACCTTTTTTATAATATAGGAGTAGCAGATGAGCATGCAGTCGGCCTGATAGTAAGTGGCTACTGCCACTCATAGACATCTGTAATCAATCCCAGATAAGATTAGATTCCTACCTGAGGTGGGTCACAGATGCGCCGCTACCCATGAGGACTGAGCTGGATCGCTTTGGAAAAGTATACCGCTTTTACACACTTCAAACCAGAACACAGCAGTGCTTAACACTCCTGTTATTATGTAAAAAGCTTACGTCTATTTCATCGTCAATTTATTACAGTCCCTCTACTGGGCACGCGGCTTTCGATTCAATTTTTATAGTTATCATTAAAGGGGAAGGGAATTTGAAATCTTACGAAATATTACAAAAAGAGGCAATATTCTAATATTCCTACTCGATCTGCTTGTGAACAATAAACACACTAGCCTTTTTAACATTACCCATCATAAGTTAAGTTATTATGGTTAAAGAAAGTTTTATTAACACATACCTACGCTATGACCATACATAATTATATTCAATAGTTGACCAGACCAAGGTTAATCCTTACAGCGTAAGAATGATATCATCTAGGTCTAATAAAAGCATTAGGACTCCATCCATCCATAAGACTGCCCTTAATACAAAATAATGAGATTCTAACACAAATGAGAGATTTATAGTCAGTTCAGTAGGTCAGACGGGGCGTGGAATTGTAGAATTATGTCGCCATCAAGAATGAATGGACGTTTATGGGAAATTGGAATTTATGGTGGCAACACTCGACGCGCTTTTGTTTTCGCGCGGTTTGTGGCTATGGTAGACGGTTTTGAATATCGAATGTTTTTTTTTTCTTTTTGGGACATAAATTTAGGTTGACAAAATGCCAAGTCTGTGATGCGAGCACTATTAATTTTGCATATTGTAATGAAACACAAACATTACATACATGCGAATAATAACGATATTTTTTCTCTTTTGTAGGTATGTAAAAATTTGTATTCTCCTTTTTCGTTTGGTTTGGTAAGTATTGGGAAAATAAAAAATAAGTTTCGCAAAATTGGTATGTAGCCATTTTATTATATTGATTAAAAACAATGAAATATTTTTAGTTGAAAAATATTTGGTAACTGTTATATGAACATTAAAAATTTTATTCCGTTTTTGTTATTTCATTTTTTTTTTGCAGTATAAAATTATCTAAAATTATGTCGATTTTAAATTTAACACAGTGCGCAGACAAATGACATATTCGTCGGCCATTTAAACATTTCTTCGTTGTGTATCTCTTTTAGCGATTACATCACACTTTTCACGGACATTACATCGGATCAACATCAAAATCGGAGTTTGTAAACTCTTTCAAGTGAACACATGGCCGCGTTTTACGATCTCCTTGTTAGACAGATAATTATAGATTTTATTACAATCCTTTATACGGATTTACTGCTTGCATTTTACTGTCATTTATTATTTATAGCCCATTAGGCTAGAAAATAATAAGTTTCAAATTTGATTCCACTCCGGAGGTCTGGTTTTTTAGTCGCGAAGTTTCGGATTTGTCCGAAAATATGTTACCATTTCACCATCTAAATATATATAACTCAAAGGTGACTGAGTGACATAGTGATCTATCCAAACCAAACCACTGGAAGGATCGGGCTGAAATTGGGCATGCAGGTAGATGTTATGACGTAGGCATCCGCTAAGAAAGGATTTTGATCAATTCTACCTTCAAGGGGATAAAATAGGGTATGAAAATATCACTTCGTAACGCGAGCGCAGCCGCGGGCAAAAGCTCGTCTTGTAATATACGTAGTGAATAATCGAAGTTTCGGTCTCGACCAGCAAAATAGAAGTTTTGGTCAAAAATCTTTCGGCTCAGTCAAAAAATACGATCCTAAACTTGCGAATGTTTCACTAGCAGGCGTTTGTTACTTAAGATTTTCCCAAATCTTCAGATGAAATTACGAATTTCGTGTAGATGCTTATAAGCCTATTTTTTTCAAATTACCTTGCAAATATATTCTGTCCTGTTAGAACAGGAAAAACTTAAGATGACGTCTTAATATATTATTTTCTAACACTAAGTTGGAATAATTCCGATACCTTTTTATTACCAGAGACCCATCAGTAGATAGAAAATGTCGATAATCATTATACAAAATATTTAACTCGTATTAGACGATGCATAAAATATGATTAAAAAACTTTAAAAGCCCGTTTCAGGATGTGTGCAGCGCCATCTCTTGTCAGACAGCGGGAGTCCAATTGCTCTATTAAGATCTAGTCTAGATAATACTAGATATGTGTTAAGTGTCCACCCAATGACCTTCCAACCCATTGCTAAACCCCCTAGAGCGCTGGGAACACAAACCTTAATGGAGCTGACGTCATTATGGTCTAGGCTAGCCAGTTTCTATGAACACGTCGTACTTGAAGTGGGTTTGCGATAAGCTATATACATGTAGTTGACTGTGGTGACAAATAATTTTGTAGATCAAAATTATTTACGAAATACGATTCACTTTTTTTTGTTTTAGTCCATTGAAATTTTACATTTGTGTTGCAATTGTCAGAAGACGCAATCTTATTGTTTCTATGCCAAGGTAAGTTCTAGTTTGTGGGGTCGAAACTCTTGTCCGTCAGCCGCCATCTTGAAAGACTATGTCTTGGACCGATTTGAAAAAAAAAAATCTTATATTTATTACAAGCTTTTAGTTTACTTCCTACGTTGAAAGATCAAAGGCCATGTAAAATTATTGCATGAGACCTAGTAACGTATAAAAAAGTCTACCATTTTGAAAAACCAAGTCTGGCGGCCAATAACAGAACATGTATCAATCGATAAAGTTTAGAAGAAAGCGCTGCTGTTTGCGAATTGAAGGGTGCGAAAATAGACATATTTATTTAAGGCGTTCCAGCTTAGTTAAACTATGCTATAAGACAACTTATCGCTCATCGCTAGTGGTTGAATACTAACAATTGCAAATGGGTCGAGCGACAATTTTTCCATGGAGAGTTGTATACAAAGACAGACGTGTTTAAATGGTAATAAGGTAGCCAATGAAGTAATAAAGTAATTACATATGTTAACAGTAAATTAAGGTTAATACTTATTAAGGCTAAATGATATAGGAGTGGTAATTACCCAAAATAAATAACTCTCGCGTATTTAAATAATATAAGACTATTTCACAAAAATTCGCTATCAATATGTACGAGTATGCTGGTATATTTTAAACCATGCAGTATGTACCACCCTCTCTCCTGCAAAGGATGCGTGCAGATGCAAAAAATAAAAAAATACATCACCATACATACCACGAACACGTGTTTCGCTCAAAAATGGAGAATCATCAGAGTAAGTTGACTTTACGGTCCTTCAAACCAGAACACAACAACGCTTAACACTGCTGTTATGAGACAGAAATAGGTGTGGCGGTGGTGGCAATGGCCTTATCGGCATTTGTAATCCAAAAATTTACATAATAAAGATTATTATTATACATATTTGGAGATCCAACAACAGCACATCAGCAGAAAGTCTTAGAACCTAAGGCTCATAACGCACTTTGTAACAAACCATTTCTTACTATATTTGTTTCCTGATTCACGCATTAGGTCAAGTGTGCACTATAAAACTCTATTTAATATACTTTCATCATAAACTGTAATGGCATGTACATATAAAGGCGAAGTTTATTAGAAGTCTTTTCATAGAGTAGATTTGGTGCAGAGGGGATTTTGAATGTTTTATTCGACTCCAGTGGGGAATGTTTTTTGAGCGTATGTACTCGTATGTATGTGTGAATGGATGGATGGATGTATTTTTTAGCCCGGTCTAAGATCCAAACAGCTTGAAGAATTTTAACATATGAGGTGTCGTTGAATTCGTCTAAATTGTGGGAATGGCAGTAAATTACTTGCCTGTTCTGTTAATTATTTTTATAAGTCTAAGTATAATACAGAAGTAAAAAAAAGCATGCTACTTAATGGTTAGTGGTTACAGCCGCCCATAGTTACAGTCTACATTGTATGTACGTTGTTACCTCCAAGGACGAAGTTTCTCCTTTACCAAATACTTCCAACTCGAACACAGGCACAGAAAAGGCCAAATAAGGTACAAATACTTGAATTAATTCCTTTCTTGTTGAAGTTTCTCGTATAAGAGATATAGAGCAAAAGCTATTTTAATATGAAATGAGGATATTTTTAATAAAAAAACAATTATATACCTACATAAGTGTCGCAAATATATATTATTCTTCACCGAATTGCATCTTAAAAGTATAGAAAATACTGCAGAGTGATGCCTATAGAAAATAGACAGCATTCACTCTATCAGTATTTGTACTATGTCAGCACTTCTAAGAAATCTCTTACAAAATAGATCAGCACTTATTAAATATGATAGCTTGTGTCATAATATCCGCTGAATAAGTATTGGTAGAAACATACTCGTACCATATGGTTACTTCTTCGAAACTACTTCCTTGTGATAACAAACATATTGCACCAAACATTTTAAAATGGTTGCAATCTCTTAAGTACTTTTATAGGCGTCGTCAACCCATTACTGTCCCACTGGACATGGGTCTCCTCAGGATGAGAGATTTTAGGTCATAGTTTGCCGCGCTGGGCTTGAGAACTTTTTTAAGATCTCTCAGGTATGCAGGTTTCCTCACGATGTTTTCTTTTAACATTTTAAGCAAGTAATAATTATTTTCTAATACGCTTCATTTGAAAAATGACGTGTCGTGCCTCGGATCCGAATCTAAGACCCCCGAAACCAAGTTTCTAACCACTAGGCTACCGCTGCTATTGTTGGAAATTGTACCTCTCCGTTTGATTTTTTAAAAGTTCTGAATTCATTGCTTTATTCTTACATTAACATTCTTACTTTAGAGTTCTTCTCAAATTCAAAAAGTTCTCAAAGGTGTGTGAAGGCTACCAATTCATACTTGTAACGGTAGACTAAAGCTTTTACTCCATTACTCTGAGAAGAGACAGTGGGACAGCCTTGCCCAGCAGTGGGACAGTAATACGTACACAACAACGTAACAATTTACAAAATATAATTGATATTGAATTGCCTGTCAATTATTGCAAAATGACTCCAATAATTGTAATTGTAATTCATTGAGCGGTCGGTGCCATTGTTAAAACCCAGTCAGGTTTATTTGAAGCCTAGAACCGCCACGATCACGATTTTTGCCGTGACTCTCTTTACAGAATACTAATTATAAATGTTTAGTTACTTTGGGAAACTAATGATGCGAAAGAACCCCTTTGTGGTTCGACTCCGGCGGCACCACCGCCACACCTATTTCTGCATAATAACAGCAGTGTTTAGCGCTGCTGTGTTCTGGTTTGAAGGGTGTGGTAAGGGAAGCATATTTTCTCGAGACGTTCCAGCTTAGTGTTCGGGGGTAGCAACTCTAGTATGCCCGACCGCAGGTCAGAATCTAATCTCATCTGGGGTTGATTACAGATGTCGATGTGCGGCAGTAGCCACTTACCATAAGGTGGACTGCATGCTCGTTTGCTAATCCGATATTATAAATAAAAATCTGTGAGTGACCTCAGGTAGAACACTCATCTTATCTGGGGTTGATTACAGATGTAATCAACCCCTGTAATGTAATGTAATGCAATGTAATGTATAATATTTAGATGACATCTTAAAGTATAATTAACTGTATTCAATTTCTATGACTAACAGCTGATGACTAAGATATAATAAGATACCTACTAGGCATGACTTTGTTTACTTTCATCTTCCAGGAATGATGAGAGATGATAAAATTAAATTTACAATGGAATATCCATCCATAATCATACTTTGTCATCAACTGTTTGAAATGGGAGTTAGGTGTGACTAATAAGGTTTTTTATATTATCAAACGTAACATTTTTTTTTATGATCAGAGATGCATTGCCACGCTGGGCGATTTTAAATTAATTGTCAATTGTTCTAAAGAAGGAAATATCAAGAGTAAACATAGAAACTTGAGAGTTATTTAAAAAAGTTTTCTAAGGTGTAAATAAAATCTCACTTCGCCAGCGTGGTGAATTATGCTCTAAAATATATCCTTTTCCTGAAAGAGGAGGTGACAACAGATATGGATAAATTATAATAGCAGGCCTTATGTTTCACGGTCTCTAAATCGAAAGGTTCGAATCCAAGGCGCGTCTGATTTTTCAAAGTTATGTGCGTATTAGATATTAATTGCTTAAACTGTGAACGAAAATGTTGAGAAGAAACCTATACTATACTATTTGAGAGATCTTTAAAAAATGTTCTCAAATAATTACATTAATTATTTAGATTTATTTTAGATAATAGACTATAGTTTGATAATCTGTGAAAATTTCGCTCTGTGTTTTTTTTTTACCGTTAATAAATTATTATTCTATTCTATTCTATTGTAAGAATGTGTGCACTTAACAAGCTTGGTGGACTATGACCTAAACTAAACCCTTACACTCAAAAAGGAATTGACGAAAGACGGGACAATTTTATATATTTATTTGTACGCGGAAGCAGTCAGTAACACCGTAAACAAAAGTTGTATGTCATCTCGTTAAGAAGTCAAATGACATGTACTGCATTGTGGCACTCGAACAATTTAAGTTTTAATGCCGTTGCGTGATTGTGTGATGCATTATTGCTCCAAGGCACAAAAGCACAGCGGTATTTTATCTATGAGAGGGGCCGCTGCCGCTTATTGTCGCTTATGACGCAATCAACTCCATAAAAGATTGAAATATTACCTGCAATTGATCACAGATCTATTTCTATGCGAAATTCATAGATTAGTAAAGATACTTCGCCGCCTTGAAATTGAATGAAGCCACAAATGGCTTATTAGTAAGTTCTTTTTTTGAATTCAAATAAAAACATTTTTAGAGAAAATTTACGAATAAATAACTACTGCGTAATTTACATAATAAATAAATAATGATTTCAAATATTTTAGGGACATTATAGCACGGAGACGTGGCAAAACTTTTTTTACGCAATTATTTCAATTCTCAAAACTGGGTACATTTCCTTGTTAGGAGTGAGTAATCTTTACTAATCTATGGCGAAATTATAAAATTTTACATTTGTGTGTAAAATATCGTCCTAAATCACTTTTTAAACGGTCTGTTGTTATTCCAAAACAAATTTTAAACCTTAACAAAGCATTGTTTTTTTTAATCAATTGACAACTTATACAAGACACGTGTAATTTAATTTGGTATTTCAATGACATATGTTACTATTTTTTGAAGGTCTTAGAACCCCTTATAGTTATAATCCCAGAGACACCACCGTCACACCTATTTCTGCCTAATAAAACCAGTGTTTAGTGCTGTAGGGTTCCGGTTCGAAGGATGTGGTAAGGGAGGTTCAAATAACTTATACTTCAGCGCTAACAATACATTTGATGGGCTTCAGTTAGAGCCCTATTCTATATGAAGTTTCCTTCAGATTTTCATGGGCGGTATTTATCACCATCAGGTGGACTGCATGCTCGTTTGTTACATACAAAAAAATTTGCTCTTATACAAAAAATCTACAAAAATCTTATACAAAAAAGTTTATTTCAAACACAAACTATATAGTTTTTACCCGCTAGTTAGAAACCCGCTAACTCTTATACCTTGGACCATACCCAAGTCATTGTAGGCAGCGTGTGTACCAATTGATTCATCTCGTGACTCAACGTTGACAAGTGGCTCTAATACTCGAATGAGTAGCCGATAAGTTTTTTAATTGTCACTTCAAGTCCTTTCGCACCCTTAGAGTGATTTATTGGTTTTAAAGGTTGTGTTAATAATTAAAAGCTTAAAAATGTAAAGTGGCAAAAACAGGAAGGTGGTAGAACCCCTTGTAGTTCGATTCCAGCAGCACCACCGCCAAACTCTGCCTCAAAACAGAACTGTTAAGCACTGCTGTGTTCTAATTTGAAGGGTGTGGTAAAGGAGATAGCAGCGCATCTGTGGCCGACTTCAGGTAGGAACGTCTAATTGATTATAGATGTCCACGGGCGGCAGTAGCCACTTACCATCACGTGGACTGCATGCGAGACGGTTACTCCTATATTATTAAAAAAATCAAGAGTTTGGGGAGGTACCACCGTCACACCTATTTAGTGTGAAGCACGGTGGAAGGGTGCTGGTTGTTGAAGGAACCCTTGTGGTTCGACTCTGACACCACCGCCACACCTATTTCTGCCTCATAACAGTAGTGTTAAGCGCTGATATGTTCTGGTTTGAAGGGTGTGGTAAGGGAGACATAATTATTCGAGGCGTTCCAGCTTAGTCCTCAGGGATAGCTGCGCATCTGTGGTCGACCTCAAATAGCAATATCTAATACTATCTGGGGTTAGTTATAGATGTCCATTTGCGGCAGTAGCCACTTACATTCAGGTGGAGTGCATGCTCGTCTGCTACTCCTATATTATAAAAAAATACTCAAAACAAGGACTTTACACATAGACACAATTTTGACTTTACAATTTTCAAAATATGCACGTTAATGCTCCCCGGGACCCGCAGAATGATAAAATGACGTCATATATCACTATCAATCAGTACGTCACTGACTTCCATCTTGAATCGTGACTTTCCCACTAAAGCTCACGGAGTTGAACTGTGACCTATAAACACAATGGTCATGACTGAGTCATGGGTAGGGTGACCATGATTCTGGTTTTCATGGGACCCCAATGATGTTACCCAGGCCTTTTTAACGCGTTTATTAGCTTCATCTGTATGTATGTATGTATGTATGTATGTTTGTGGGTTTGTGTAACTCTCCTTTGGACGCTGACGTCAACATCGCGATCGATTGTGGGTTCTAATCCAGGGGAAAAAATGTTCTCCAATTTTTTTAACAATAAATCGAACAAAAAATGAAAAATACATATAGTTAAAAAAACTAAATAACACGCTTTTATGTCAAGTAAAAAGTAGAAAACAATTTTCAATTTAGGAAAAAAGCGTAGGGTGCTCCATTTATCGGTTTTAGAAAAGCGCCCCGTACTTTTCCATATTTGGTTTTGGTTATTATAATATTGTGGAAGACGAGCATGCAGTCCACCTGATGGTAAGTGGCTACTGCCGCCCATGGACATCTGTAATCAACCCCAGGTAACATTAGATTTTAGATTCCTCTCTAAAGTCGACCACAGATGCGTGCCTTCCTCTAAGGACTAAGTTGGAACGCCTCGGACCATATGTCTCCCTTACACCGTTTAAAGTGGAACACAGTAGCGCTTAACATCGCTGTTATTAGGCAGAAATAGATCTGGCGGTGATGTCTTGGGTAATCTAACCACAAAGGGTTCTACCTTCATAACTACAGTATAACCATTATGCATAGATTAGTAAAGATACTTCGCCGCCTTGAAATTGAATGAAGCCACAAACGGCTTATTAGTAAGTTCTTTTTTTGAATTCTTGACAAATAAAAACATTTTTAGAGAAAATTTAAGAATAAATAACTAATACTGCGTAATTTATATAATAAATAAATAATTATTTCAAATATTTTAGGGCCATTTTAGCACGGAGACGTGGCGAAACTTTTTTACGCAACTACATATTTCAATTCTCAAAACTGGGTACATTTTCTTGTTAGGAGTGAGTAATCCTTACTAATCAATGCCATTGTGTAAAATATTAAACATATTATATTTGTATCGTTACAAAAATATTAGATGCTCATACTACACATAATACACATTGGAATTTATCTCAAGTATTGTCGTAGTCTGGGGAGTTATATGACATTACTAACGAAAACATTTTTGTTGTTATAGGTTCCACTAAACGATTGTTAGGACCGTAAGATAGTTAGACACGAGGACTTGTATGGGCGTGTTCCATTTAACAACTATAACGACCGTAGATATTGTTAGGGTATGCGCCGCTTAACAACTATAACGCCCGTACATTTTATTAGTGTTTCACTTAATAACTGTAAGGACCGTGGATTTTTTGTGGTTTCCACTTAACAACTATAACGACCGCACAATTCGTTATAGTATATTCCACTAAACAATTGTAACTATTGTAGATTATTTAAGAGTATTTTCCACTTAACAACTACAATGACCGCACCTTTTTTACAGTGTATTCCACTCAACAACGGTAACGATCGCAGATCTTATTATGGTTTATTTGCACAACTGTAAATACATTTAATAAAACAATGAATAACCATAAGGCCATATGTAAAATATAAAATGAAAAACATGGCGTCCTTTTGACAACATTTTCATGTATTGAGTTTAAGGCTTGCAAAAATACCGATTTCGCACTCACAATAAATATTTATCGCCTCAAAATTTGTAATTCCGATCAAAATGGCTATTGTACGTGTAATCTGTTGAATAATCCCGTATTGTTCTAGAAAATTGAAAGACTTGTTTTGTAAACTCGTATCGTCCATTGTTTGTTATTTTTAGTATGTGTCTATGTAACAGATAAAATAAACATTTTAACAATTTACATATTTTGCGGGTTTTTTTTTTAGTTAGATTAGTAAACGTATTTGAAGCCCACCTGATGGAAGTTTCGGCACCACCGCCACACCTATTTCTACCTAATAACAGCAGTGTTCGGCGCTGCTATGTTCCGGTTTGAAGGGAGATAGACTTTTCCGGGGCGTTCCAGCTTAGTCCTCAGGGGTAGCGGCGCATCTGTGACCGACCTCAGGTAGGAATATCTAATCATGTCTGGGGTTGATTACATATGTCCATGGCCGGCAGTAGCCACTTACCATCAGGTGGACTGCATGCTCGTCTGCTACTTCTATATTATAAAAAAAAGTCACTGCCGTATGGACATCTGTAACCAACTCCATATAGGATAGATTCTACATGAAGTCGATCACAAATCCACGGTCACTACTGAGGGTTCAAATGGTTCCGGGTTGGATCCCCGGCAAGACACAATACATATATGCATGATATATTTACATTCCTGTTCTAAATGTTTGTGTATTCGTCTTTATTCGTTTGTGTATTCCTCGTGCCGTGGAAGCTATGGTCACACAGACCATAGCTTCCACGGCACGAGGAATCCTTGTGTAAGGTTTTTATGAAAAAAGTATAAAATAACCAACGATCAGACATTGGATAGATTGAATATCAATATCGAAAGTAAATATTAAAACATTTGAAGAATCAATGTACTTAAAAATAAAATTATCTTAAATATTCAAGTGGATGAGGTTTTTATGAAAAGTATAAAAAAACGAACGATCAATCATTCGATAGATTGATTATTAATATCGGAAATGAATATTCAAAACATTTTGAAAATCAATGTACGTAAATTAAAATGATCTAAAATATTCGGAGCATCCACTCCTTATATCACATATATTTACTCAGTTTTGAAGCCTTATAAAACGTGAGAGACTTTTACGACCATCTTATCAAGATAACAACTTGATATGAGACATTTTGTGTGGAGAGAAATGTAATTGGAATTTTTGAGCAGTGTGTGTGATCTTTTGGAATTGATACGTGATTTTGAGTTTTGTATTCGTTTCTCTTGTTTTTAATTCATCACAACACTTACTGTCCCACACTGGGCACGGGTCTCCTCTCAGAAGAAGGATTAGGCCATAGTCCACCGCGCTGGTCAAGTGCGTATTGGTAGACTTCACATACCTTTGAGAACTTTTTTTAAGATTTCTCAGGTATGCAGGTTTCCTCATGATGTTTTTATTCGCCGTTTAAACAAATGTTAATTTATTTCTAAAAATATTTAATAAAGATTTGAGTAACAAAGAATAATAAAAATCGAGAAAGATTCTGATTATTCTAGGAAACGAGCTTACGATCAACCTAAAGGTGGTCACCTATCCTTCAGGACTAAACTGGAATGCCTCGGTAAAGTATGTCTCCCTTACCAAACCCTTCAAACCACAACACAGCAGCGCAACAATGTTGTTATTACCATAGATTAGTATAAAACATCAATGATTATTAGGCAGAAATAGGTGTGACGGTGGTGCCGCCCAAGACGAATCACATAAGGTTAGCACTATCACCTTTCAATTATTCCAATTAGAATTATTCTTCAGCATTAAATCAGGTTGCTTTTATTTTAAATCTCATATAAAAGATCTAAAAAAACAAGTGACAATCGTAAAAAAGTTCATTCTTTCTTTCATTTTCTTCTTCAGGAAGTAAGAAGCTTCCTCAAGCTTCGTATGAATGGAGTCCACATTCCCTATAAACGTTTGATGCAGACGATCCTTGTGCCAATTCACAGGAACCGGATCGCTAGGGACGGATATGTTGGTATCGATAAAGTTAGGTTAGGTTAAGCTTCTTTTTAATTTGTCACATAGAAAATTTCTATTATCTTAACATTGCTTGCCGTCGAAGCAAAACAGTGCATTTTATTTATACATACGTCATATTATTATGATAGGAACCAAAAACTGTTAAGCATAGTTCGCATGCCTATACTACAGGGATAGTTTTGTTAAGTATAAATTAAGAAATAAAAAAAGAAATTCATTAAGTATCTCTAAGTAAATTAATAAAAATCATACGAGTTTTTTGGGTATGGTATTTTTTCCGCTTAAAGACATGTGCAATGAAGTATAATTTTAGAGTTCTGCCTGAGATAAGCACAGATACAGCATATACCTAGGACTAAGATAGAACATGAAACATAATATTTTCCTAAAAAGTTGTGACAGTTTTTCAAACTCTTAACACGAGTCACCGAAGTCATTCCTCGATATAGAGTTGGCCATACACACTTACTTGCAGCGCCTCTGGTGGATCGATTAGGAACTAACATTTGTTATTGTAATCTAATGGAGATCGCGCTGTTGATTTGATTAAGTGCGAGAAAATATAACCTAAAGGTATTTTTCGAAGTTTGTAGTTACTGGTGACCCTAGTGACGTCTGCAGCTTCACCAGGTTTTGGTGGCGAGCTCAAGGGGGGATGAGAAGGCTATGGGTCAGTAGGGAGGGATAAATACTAAGGGTACAGCTGTTAGTTTTACGGCAAAAGGAATGGCTGTAGTGCCTCATAAATCCAAAATGTAGATTTCTGTTTCTTTCAATGTGTCTTTAAACATCTACATATTGTCATCTAAACCTCATTCATTATAAACACGTGTTAGACACACATAATAAAACAAACCGATCTAATTAATCTTTGAAACAGTTTGCAAAAGCCAAGGTTACGAGTCAATGTGTTCACTTATATAAATACAGATAGAATTCGCAGACCTTGATGTAATAGACATTAATTGAAGGAAGTTGGCTGGCCTTAACAATTTAAGCTTATGTTTTAGTACTTCTATTATTGTAATAGTTATTTTGTTCTAATTTGGGCTTGATTTTGTGAAATTGCACTTTTTTATAATATGAGAGTAGCAGACAAGTATGCAGTCCACCTGATGGTAAGTGGCTACTGCCGCTCATGGATATCAGTAATCAACCCCAGATAGGATTGGATATTCCTACCTGAAGTCAGCCACAGATGCGCTGCTACCCCTGAGGACTAAGCTGGAACGCCTCGGAAAATTAAGTCTCCTTTCAAACCGGAAAACAGCAGTGCTTAACACTGCTGTTATGAGGTAGAAATAGGTGTGGCGGTGGTGCCGCCGGAGTCGAACCACAAAGGGTTCTTCCACCTCCAAAACTTATTTTTAATGTGAAGCAGTTGCTTTTGTTGGCAGGATGTGGATACCGACAGACTTTCTTATGAGGCGACTATCTTAGTCCTCAGGAGTGGCAACACATCTGAGATTAGCTTCAGGACTCATCTGTGATTGGTTTCGGGATCCTAAAGAAGCCTGAAGAATAAACCCTGTTCTATACGGTCTTTACAAATTTCATTGGGCGGCACTGACCAATTACCACCAAGTGAACTGCATGCATAGAAAGTATAGAATGGTGCATAGAAAGGTCCTTGAGTGGAGACCACGTGTAGGCAAAAGGAGCGCAGGTCCAGGACCAGGTGAACCGTCGACCTGAAGAAGACACTGGGAAACCGCTGGATTCAAAGGGAACGGGATCGGTTGGAGTGGCGCCAATTAGGGGAGACCTATAACCAGCAGTGGACCTTAAAATGCTGAGGGATGGATGGATGGAACTGCATGCTCGTTTTTTACTTCTAAAAAGGAAAGGTGCGTAGCAAAAGTGCATTGTGCAATATGCATTGACTGCATGCTCCTTTTGAAAATATAGATTGAAATACCCGAGATTGATTATAGATCCATCACTAGCTCTGAAGACTAAGTTACTTCTTAGTTATCAGTGTCTCTACCTTACCACATCCTTCAAAACAGAACCCAGCAACTCTAAACACAGCTGTTATAACGCAGAAACACGTCATACAGTCTAGATCTTTCCATAGCACGCTTAGACTTAAACCTAAAAACCTTGAACTAAATAAGCCATATTTATTAAGGGAGGCCAAAATATAGACCACGCATATTGTTAAGCACATGGCTAGATAGATTACGTAATTTATCTCGCTGTATTCATAAATGGACGATTGTTTTAATGTTTAAGAAAAAACTCCTGTTTTTGTTTTATTATTTAGGTTGGTTTGGTTTGAGGGTTGAGCTAGATCATTACTTAGAAGTAGGAATACATTCATGTAGGACTACCTTTGCCCCGCGGTTTCACCCGCGTTAAAAAGAAACGGGTGAAACCGCGGGGCACAGCTAGATCTAAACTATAAGTAGCCTAAGTTACTCCTTGTTACATCAGCTACCTGCCAATAAAAGTCCCGTCAAAATCGTTTCAGCCATTTCAGAGATTAGCCAGAACAAACAGACGGACAGACAGTCAAAAATTGTAAAAAAAAATGGTGTATGTATCGTATGTATATTCATATGCATGTAGTAAAAAGCGGTTATTTCAATATTGAAAACAGACACTCCAATTTTATTTATATGTATAGATGACTAATATTATGGATTTAATTATAAAGATATAGGAGTAGCAGACGGGCGTGCAGTCCACCTAATGGTAAGTGGCTTCTGCCGCCCATGGACATCTGTAATCAACTCCAGATAGGATATGATTCCTACCTGAGGTCGGCCACAGATGCGCGGCCCCTGAGCACTAAGCTGAAACGCCTCGGAAAAGTGTGTCTTCGGGAGATACTATTAGAAGGACCAAAAATGAAAACAAAATTTTGGTTCCTGAAGAAACACAGGTTCTCTAAAAGAAGTCTAAAATGCTAACCAAAAAATAATTTCCAATTTTTTGTTACTATGTTATCACTAGATGGCGTTGTCTCTCAATATTACGTAATCATTAACAAAATTTAATTTATTATGCTCTTCTTCCTGAGTAGATAATAATATTTTCTTAGTAATAATTGAATAATAGTAATAATTAGTAATATTTTAATAATTGTACATTCTTAGTAATATTATTTTCCTATAATTTTTATTTAACGTTTTTTTTATATATTAAGATCTTGCTTAAAAACAGTGTAACAAAATATCGATACATATCGATAAAGTTTCACCTGTATACAACACATCACTATACCAGAATGCGGCGCAGTAAGTCTCTGTGAATGAACAACTGCAAAGCTTACTCATGTACTATCTGCTATCCCTTTCCCTCCCACACCTTCAAACCCCGTGCGAGCGAGACAACAAACGTCAAAGCCTTAGGATTATAAAGCTGTAAAGTTGAACGAGTTTCGTGCACAGATTAAAAACAGTGAGTCCTTGTTTGAGTTTTATTGTTTGTGTTGGCAGCCATATTGAGGTATCGTTCTATATACGTAGTACCCTTAGCATGAGTTTTTACCTTTTTACAAAAATGACTATTTTTGTATTTGATTACGTATTTGCCCATACATTTCCAATCAGCGCCCCTAGCGGACTGTATTAGAACTGCTTGGAAATATATGGGAAATACGTAAACAAATAAAAAAACAGTTATTTTTGTAAAAACTCATACTTAGGGTACAGGTCTATAATTCTATAGTTTTTTTCTTAATTCGCTATCAGTCGGCTCTTTTGATCGTAATTTTTATCGTAAGGGATTAGAAAATGAAACTACTTGTAAAATATTGTACTTACGTTCTATATTTACGATGTTTAGATAAACTAATCCTTCTAAAACGTTTTGTTTGTAATCTGTCTCTTAATAGTCAACTTCCGTTATTTATGACGCGTCTGAAGAAAAATAAAATGTTGTCTATGGATTAGGGCGCGTACCAATGGAACTTAAATTTGTAAAATATGCTCTATATTCGTTTTTGTATAGGATTCCTTGCATTGTAAACAACGTCTATGGAGACATAAAGACGAAAACATAAATTTTGAAGCTTTACTTTTATTGGCCAAAACGCGATAAGAACCAAGTCTTGCGTAAGTAATTACATTTAAGATAAAAAAAAATATGAATTGTAACACAAATCATATAATTTGAGCGCACTAACAAAGTAACCCTGTTGTGTTCTAATTTATAGGATGAAATAATGAAGGCACTTGGTTTCAGTTATTTTAAGAGTGTTTCTTTAGTCTCGAGTAACAACGTATTTGTGATCAACCGCTTACCATCAGATGTTGCAACACAACTGATGGTAAGAGAACAGCTCTTAAGAACAAAGGCAGTAACTCCTATAATGGACGTAGAATTAGCCGTGTGGGCGGACGGTTCCACTTTTATAAGACTATCATTAGCTTCTCCTTGTAAGGATAGTGGCGAGCTTCCTACTTTCACTTGTCTAGTTTTGGTTCTAACAATACGTTTACTGACGCGAGGTGTCGCTCTAATCGCCCGGAAACATGGTCGTGCGACCAGTTGTCTTGGTTGGATTTGTCTATGGTTTTCGCACAAGATTGTGTGGCTGTGTACTTATTTGATTTAAAGATCAGTAAATTAAAATAATATGCTTTTCAGGTTTGTGGTATGATTTGTGGTTTGAATCACAAGCATAGGTAGTACTTTTAAAATTAATATGTATGTTAGGAAATGTTAAACTAAATAGCATCACTATATAATTTAACACCGAAATTGATGTAATAGTGCAGTTCCACCACCACAAAAGAAATTATGAACAGATGAAATAAATAAACAGATAATTACTCTATTTAGTAATCACTGTATAGTGGTGCCATAGACACATAAATAAATACATAAACAATTAAACACAATAGAAAACTATTATTTTATTACTCAGCTTCGCCGAGGATCGAACCCGGAACCTTTGCCTTTCACACAGTATGGCCGTTACTGTTAGTAGTACAGTAGTAGAAGAAGGTGGTAGACCCTTTGTGGTTCGACTCCGGCGGCACCACCGCCACACCTAATTCTACCTAATAACAGCAGTGTTAGGAGCTGCTGTGTTCCGGTTTGAAGGGTGTGGTAAGGGAGACAGACTTTTCCGAGGCGTTCCAGCTTAGTCCTCAGGGGCAGCGGCGCATCTGTGGCCGACCTTAGGTAGGAATATCTAATCCTATCTGAGGTTGATTACAGATGTCCATGGGCGGCAGTAGCCACTTACCATCAGGTGGACTGCATGCTCGTGTGCTACTCCTATATTATAAAAAAAAAGTTCATATATGAAACTAACAAAATAACTTGCCACAATCTTAAACCATTAATTACAGGAAACTGCAATTCTTAAGCAATATTTTAATTAATATTTCCTATTACCATATCGTTCTTCATATGTTTCGCACATGTGTAACTAATTGCTTTTTGTAATTAATTTAACCGGACTATTTTTTGACGGCTTCTACGAATCTTACGATTTTTAAATCTTATTAATGTTGCCAATTAATTTTAAGCTATATTTTATTACTGTTTTACAAACATATTATTTGTTAATTTGACAGTTACAAAAACGTCAAAAAATATGTTCCTATCATAGACTTAGAATTTTTCGCTACACTATTCTATGTCTATGGTTCCAATCTTCAGCCTTTTACCAAGTAAAAATGTAACCACAGGAAAAAAAATATTATTACCGAAAGCTAAAGTTCTATATTCAATTGTATGTATTTATATTTTTATTTCCATACAAATTAATTAAGTACGAGAATGTAAAAAAAAAATTCTTCCAATAAATGATATTATATCTATTTTAAAATCCTACAATATACTTAATATTGTAGGATTTTATATAATGTTATTTTATTACAAGTTGAAAAAAAAACTTAATGTTCTGTTCGTAAGTTTAAAATAATTGCCGCTTCCTTATTTTGGACTTGTATATTTTTTTAGCCGTCTGTACAGTCTTATCTTGACCACTTCTGCGACTTAACCTGCCTTGACTTTACTATAAAGGGTAAGTTACAGACCATTTAGCAAAGCCCAAAAGTAAAACTTTTATGTATAAAGTTGGTACAAGTTAGTTATAGGTTCAGTTTTCGTATACTTATGTCAAACTTTGGTAGACAAAATATTGAACAGATTGGTTATATTATTACCTTGCTCATGCTCATTGCATTAAAGTATTCGATGTGTTGATGTGCAATTCTTACGCGACACTGCATTTTATATGTTTGTTTTTACAAGTTTTAACCTCAACTTTTTACTAAATTTAGATAGACACAGCGAAGGATTTAGAACTATTGACTAATAAGGAAAATAATCATATCAATGAGCTTAAATAAATAGGACTACAGAGCGGACATTGTTAAAATTATAAAAAATATATCCGTTCATTCCGCTTCATACTGACACCATCTTGGATTGATTGACATTTGACATACATTTCAGAAGCTATTACCAATTGGTAACAAGTCATGAACGAATCTACATATAGTTGAATGTTCACCCAATATGCAGATTAAAATTAAATTGACCGAAAACAATAACAAAATCACATTTCGCGGCAAAAGCGAGCAAGGCGCAAACCCGTTCGCGTATCAACGCACCGCGGGTCATTGCTCCCAATATGGCGCTAAAATAGAACGAAAGAATGCCCGCCATTTTAATTCTAACCTCCAAAACTCACTTCACAATTGCATCGTAAACAATCCACACTTCACACTCACTTTATTATCACTTTTCCTGATAAAAATTTAGTGGATGTTGCAAGGTGTTACTTCGGTGTTTTATTTTTGGATTTGATAAACGAAAACGCTACTTTAGAATACATTACAATAATGTACTTTCACAGTTAAGTAAAGAATAGTCGAATGTCTTTAAATTACGTTCAATTTAATAAATTAAAAAAATGCGCGATTGAAAGTTGCGCCATTTTTCATTCTACCACGTGGTTCTTCCACTTACTCTTAAAATAAGTTTTACATTACTATTATTAATTTAAAAGATTCAAATGAATGCTACCTTATAAGTACTTTAACCACATATACAATACTTAAAAAGTTACATGTGTCTACAGAGCTTACACGACAAAAAAGTGCAATAACATCCGCGGCAAAAACTCGCTGACAGCTAAAAGGCGGCAACGGGCAGCCACTGTCAAGTTTATACATAGACTAGTAAAGATTACTCACTCCTAACAAGAAAATGTACCCAGTTTTAAAAATTGAAATAGTTGCGTAAAAAAGTTTTGCCACGTCTACGTGCTAAAATGTCCATAAAATATTTAAAATAATTATTTATTTGTTATGTAAATTACGCAGTATTAGTTATTTATTCGTAAATTTTCTCTAAAAATGTTTTTATTTGTCAAGAATTAAAAAATAGAACTTAATAATAAGCTGTTTGTGGCTTCATTCAATTTCAAGGCGGCGAAGTTTCTTTACTAATCTATGCTTAAAAGTTACATATGCTCACACAAAGCTTATACCACAAAAAAGTGCAATAAAACTCGCGGCAAAAACTCGCTGACAGCTAAAAGGCGGCAACGGGCAGCCACTGTCAAGTTTATATGCCAATGATATCAATCGTCGCCAGCTCATAAAAAGCAATCGAAACCAAGTGCTAAATCAATAAATCATGTTCATTCGATTGAAATCATCCCTTTGGGGTCGAAAACCTTTCAATTGGTGAGAGTAATGAAGGAATTTTAACATGCGGGCCGTGTTACTCACTAAAACTTGATCAATGAATGTGATTCTGAGGATTACACGCTTTTTAGGGTTCCGTAAAGGGTAAAAACGGAACCCTATTACTAAGCGTCCGCTGTCTGTCCGTCTGTCCGTTTGTCACAAGACTCTATCTCTTGAACCGTAATATATAGTAATTAAATTTTAAATTGTAGATATAATTGTTTTAATTAATTTATAATTTTGTTATGTATTTTTATTGACTCTTACTGCTTATATACATATAAATTGTACAATGGATTTGTCAGTGATTACTTCGCTGGTGCAACTATTAACAAATAAATAAATAAAATAAAATAAAAAATATAGGCACTTGAATTTCTTTGACGTATAAATAAAGTTAGCCGCTATAATAACAAATACTAAATATAAAAAAGTTGAATATAAACGGGGGTACGAATACAAGAAATCAACGCCCAGACATTATCACTAACACCATCTGTGTTAATATTTTAATAAGTTGTCAGCTCACACAGTATGCATCCCACATCAGTAATATACAAAACTTCCAATAGATGTTACTTGCATGAACATTTGGTGCTTCAGAACTACAGAACCCTGAATGCGATTGCGACTCGTACTTAGCCAATGATTTTTATTTCTTATTTAAATCCATTTGGCGTTTCTCTGAATTACTGAGAGATGCAATATACAACGCATGTTACTGCAAGATTGTCGTGACAATATTGCGTTTAATTTAGCGCGCTGGCCGCCTTTGAGTCTTAAACAAAATATTTATTTGAATGAGTGGTCGAGAAGGGGGAGTCTTCTTATTTTTGAACGCAAATTATTAACGCCTGAAATAGTGAATGAACACAAGAATAATCTTGGAAACAGTAAATTTAAATGTTAATATCTAAAATAATTAGTTGGTTTATGTATTTAGAAGGTGGTAGGACTGTTCATGGTACCGGTCTTGCGGTACCAACTCTACACCTATTTCTAGTTAGAAAAAGTTCTTTTTTTATAATTATACCTAAACGATGAGGCAGACGGGCTACCTGATGGAAAGCAGTCACCGTCGCCTATGGACATTTGCAACACCAGAGGAGTCGCCAATGCATCGCCGGCTTTGTATGAGAGTTTTTTTTACACCCTTTTTGAAGAGCCCCATGTCATAGCGCTCCGGGAATACCTCAGAAGTTCTAAGTTCTTAAGTTTTAAATGGAACTATGTGGATGCCGACTGATATGAGGCAACCATCTTCCTCAGAAGACAACGCGTCTGTGATAGGCTTTTTTATAATATCGGAGTAGCAGACGAGCATGCAGTCCACCTGATGGTAAGTGGCTACTACCGCCCACAGACATTTCATAATCAACCCCAGATAAGATTTGATTCGTATCTGAGGTTGGCAGCAAATACATTGCTACCTCTGAGAATTAAGGTGGAACGCCTCGGATAAGTATGTCTCCCTTACCACACTTCAGACAGAACTCTTTTCTATATACAACTAATTACAGATGCTAACCTAATCTAACCTAACCCTGAGGATTAAGTTTGGAACCATGGAGTTTCTTGCGCCGCTTCTTCTCCATAGCGAAACACCTTCCGAAGCGGTGGTAGTTTGTTGACTTTCAAAAAGTATTATATATGAATCAATTTTGAATACATTTCGCGTGCTTAAAGGTAAAAGGGCATATAGCTAAGGGTTTATAGGGATTTATGCTGAAAGGGCACATAATTTTTTTTTTTTTGCCATTCGGTTTGAAATTATCTGAAACGTAAAAATTTTTTACGTTTCAGATAATTTCAAACCGAACAAAAAATTTTTTACGTTTCAGATAATTTCAAACCGAATGGCAAAAAAAAAAATTTTTTTATGTGCCCTTTCAGCATAAATCCCTATTAACCCTTAGCTATAGGCCCTTTTACCTTTAAGCACGCGATTTATTCTCATAAGATTTTAATAATATGTTATATGTAAATCTCATTAGATTTGAATTTGAATTTGAACTCTCACTTCAAGTAGAGCCCTTTTCTATATACAATTAATTACAAACATCCATAAGCAGTACCTAGCCACTTACTATCAGGTGCACTGCATGCTCGCTTACAACATTAATCAAATAAAATTTGTTAATAAAATATTTTACAGTGCTAAACACCTACTAGTTTACAAAGCTTTCATTAAGTTCTGTTAGTGTAGGTGATGTAAAGCTTAATTATAGATTGACGAGCTTTAATTAACGACCGATTGAACCCACGCTCAAATTCGGGTTTGAACCCACAATTACTGGTAACTAACTTATAATAATCATCGTTTTCGTATCACAGCATAGATTAGTAAAGATACTTCGCCGCCTTGAAATTGTATGAAGCCACAAACGGCTTATTAGTAAGTTCTTTTTTTTAATTCTTGACAAATAAAAACATTTTAGAGAAAATTTACGAATAAATAACTAATACTGCGTAATTTACATACTAAATAAATAATTATTTCAAATATTTTAGGGACATTTTAGCACGGAGTCGTGGTAAAACTTTTTTACGCAACTATTTCAATTCTCAATACTGGTTACATTTTCTTGTTAGGAGTGAGTAATCTTTACTAATCTATGTATCACAGTTAGAAGATAACTATTAGGAGGGAATTCGTTAACCATTTCGTATTATTGATTGCCAAAATTCATTAGATAGTCAAGAATTTAGACATTTTAAGGACTTCTAATGTTGAAGTCAATTAATTATTTGAAGATGGCAGAACCCTCTGTGGTTCGTCTCCGGCGGCACCACCGCCTCACCTATTTTGCCTCATAACAGCAGCGGTAAGCGCTGCTAAGCTTTGGTTTGTAGGGTGTGGTAAAGAAAACATACTTTTCCGAGGCGTTCCAACTTAGTCCTCAGAGGTAGCGACGCATCTGTGGTCGACCTCGAGTAAGAATCTAATCCTATCTGGGATTGATTACAAATGTCCACCATCTACTACCATCAGGTGGACTGCACGCTCGTCTGCTACTCCTATATTATAAAAAAACACGTTTTGGTTTATTTTTCCGTTTTTTTCTAAATTTTGTAACCATCAGAAAATTCATTACCTACACCACTTTTTATGTAGATATATAAGTCACCTAACGAATTAAGAGACTTATTAAGTCAAAAAGCATGTTTACAAAGCAGACGAAACACGAAATAGACGAATGCTAACATAAAACGGACGAACAGACGTGTGGAATGCTTCGCTCCCCGTAAAAGTAATAAATGTGTTTATAAATAACGTTCCGGCGGGTCGAGTAAACTCGTACTGTTCTTTTTGAATGAAAGAAAGAAACAAATTCATTAAGAAATATTTATAAATGATTATTAAAGAATGGTGAATGAAAGAAAGAAATAAATTAATTAAGAAATAAGATAAATAATTCCTAAATAATGCAAGTTACTTATAATGCGATCTTCTAAAATATCAATATATCTAATTTTTTACGAATTAAATATTAACATTTGACAATTTGTTATTATTAAACATTGTCAAATTTCGATCTTTGGTTGTTGAAAATGGATAGATTGATTATAAATAATACGTTGTAATTAGCTATAATCCGCGCCAAACTGCTAGTCCGCTTTGAAGTTGTTGCGAGCTGTAGTCATACAATTTGCTATGGCGACGCGATTCATTTCTATATTCAGAGCGGACTAGCAGTTTTACGCGGACTATATATTAGTGTAGAATGCGTTTTCGAAGCGTTTTCAAAAAACATAACCCTCCTTCTGTCTCATTTTAAAAAATCATCGAATTCAGTTATAATTAAAAAGATATACGGAATCTCCATAATATCTCAACCCTATTAATTTTATTAGGCGCTAATAACTTATATAATAGCTCTATCTGATTCGAGAAGAGTGTTAATCACGTCGTAATCATTAATTAGAGTCATTTAAATTTTAGTGTAAACAAAAAATAAAAGATTCGATAAACAAAGATTATCTATCTCTGACTTTGATTGATCCTTCGTTATAATGATCAATGTATTTAAATCACGCCATTATTCATTATGGAGTTTCTTGCGCCGCTTCTTCTCCATAGCGAAACACCTTCCGAAGCTGTGGTAGTTTGTTGACTTTCAATAAGCATTCTAGATTAATCAATTTTGAATGAATGAGATTTGAATTTGAAATGAATTTATGAATCCATCTAATGATTTTCTAAATATTGACATATGATTTTTTTAATATCGATTTTTTTAATATTGTCTAATTTTAAATATGTGGTAGGCAACGTTTGAATTGGTTTTTAATGAGGAGAGTTAATGATTAATTTAATTTCTGCGTGTTAGACATTTTACAGTTTCTAGTTTATTTACAACTTTACTAGACAAAAAAACTAACACACTAAAAGTTACAAAAAGTTGATTTAGAATGAAAATTACTAATATTTTTGTTAAGTTTTAATGGTGGTAGAACCCTTTGTGGTTTAACTCAGGCGGCATCACCGCCACAGCTTTTTCTGCCTAATAACGGCAGTGTTAAGCGCTGCTGTGTTCTGGTTTGAAGGGTGTGGTAATGGAGACATACTTTTCCAAGGCGTTCCAGCTTAGTTCTCAAGAGTAGCAGCGCATCTGTGGCCGACCTCATATTGGAATATCTAATCCTATCTGGGGTTGATTACAGAAGTACATGGGCGGCAGTAGCCACTTACCATCAGATGGACTGCATTCTCGTGGCTACTTCTGTATTATTTAAAAGGTCAAAAATTGGGTTTTATTACGAAAATAAACAATACATTTTAAAACGCAATGACATATAAATAAACAATGGCTAATAAAGCAACGCATTCCATTTTAACCCAAAAAATAATTGTAACTGTATTTCGTAAATAGGTTAATGGGTTTCATTGTATTCACACTTCGTTAAGTTAAAAATAGACGATTAAGTTAACTGTTTTTTTTTTCGTAGATTTGTTAGAAAAAGATTGTAATTTTTAGAGTTCCGTGCCCAAAGGGTAAAAACGGAACCCTATTACTAAGCCTTCGCCGTCTGTCTGTCTGTATGTCTATCACAGGGCTGTATCTCTTGAACTGTAATAGATAGACACTTGAATTTATTACAGAGTATTGAAAGAAAACTAGGAAATAGCAGAGCTTAACAGTATATTCAGTGCTTCGCGACCGTTCTGTGTGAAAGCTACAGCAAGAATACCGATGACATATTTTCTAAATTCAAAACAGAGTTTTTCTACAGCATTCTATTTTTGGTTTACAAAAAGTATCAATCCAACAAGTATGTATAACGGTGGCCGCTATAACAACAAATACTAAAAATAAAAACCTTGATAATTAATGAGTGTTGTCATAGAAGATACTAGTATTTTTCGGCGTCTTTCGATTTATCGATTGAACCGTCATAGGTAGACAGTTCAAATTTTCACAATGCATTTACTTGAATGGCTGCTATAGTAACAAAGAAAAAAATGACCATTTTGATGGTACGGAACCCTCCGAGTGCGAGTTCGACTTGCACTTGGCCAATTTTTTTCCGTAAATGTATCTGTAAAATATACTGGATTTTTAGGGTCCTGTTAAGGGTAAAAAGGGAACCGGTAAAGATATCTTATATATAAAATTCTCGTGTCAGAATGCTAGTTACCGTACTCCTCCGAAACAGCTTTACCGATTTGCACCAAATTTTATATGCATATGCAGTAGGTCTGAGAATTAGCTACTATTTTGCATACCCCTAAGTGATAAGTTGTTCACCCTTAACATTTTTTATTTATATGGCAACACAACGTTTGCCGGGTCCGCTAGTTTTAAATAGAAGTCTGTAGACTTGTCATACCTTTACTGTTACATAACTAGTAATGTAAGCTTCAAAGCTCAAAAGCTTTACGACGTAAGCTTCAAAGCTGTAAGTAAAGGTAAGTCTAGAATCATGATAATAAAATAAACTTGATTCTGAGCAACCGCTCACCCGAACCGAACGCACAGTATAATTCATTTGAACCAAAAAAGGAACACAACAGTGACTACACAGAGTAAATAACGAATAGAAATACCTAAGAGGTAATGATACTCGTTTTGAAAGTGGTAGAACCCTTCGGGTTTCGACTCCGGCGGCACCACCGACACACCTATTTCTGTTATAACAGTAGTGTTAAACGCTGCTGTGTTCTGGTTTGAAGGGTGTGGTAAAGGAGACATACTTTTCCGAGGCGTTCCATCTTAATCAGGAGTAGCGGTGCATCTGTGGCGGACCTCAGGTAGAAATATCTAATCCTATCTGGGGTTGATTACAGATGTCCATGGGCGGCAGAACATCGCCGAAAACATCGTAAGGGAACTTACGTGGTTTAGAGTTATAAATTCAAAAATATTTGATATAAAATCTATCTAGTCGCAGACTATTCTATGCACATTATAAATGCTAGTAGTAGGTATGTCATGTCTATTCAATATTTATCCTGTGGTCCCTCGAACACCCACATCGCGATAACATCTAATACTAAACGAATGCGTTGAATTACAAAACATTTTCACTCCTGAATCTAAAAAAAAATAAACTTACAGTAAATTGAATCCGACGGCCAATTACCCGGAATTTGGTTAAAAGAAAAAAAACTTTTGTCTATGCCACTGTCACTTAATTGGACGTAAGGATTCCAAATTCGAATTCATTAATGGAACCAGTTTACTATGAAACGATATGAATTAGTTTAATTTGGTTTGGACTTTGGTTGAAGATGCTCTCAAAGTAACTTCTGGTTTCTAAAATAGTTTTTTTGTGTTTAATAGTTTATTTGTTTATAACCAATTGTTTAAATTTAAAATGCGCTTATCATTTAACTTTTGGAATTAATTTAACTATTAGGTAACGTTAAGAAATATACCTACCTGCAAAAAAGAAGTTTAGTTATGTATTGTATTTTTTTACTCTTACATTTTTATAAGGATTCTGTCTTATTTATATACTTATTATATATACTTTCTTATTTATTAGTAACTAGTTTTATAACCGTGCAATTTTTTATTGTGTGTTGCAATATTCCTGAATAAAGTATTTTCTTTCTTCTTTCGTTCTTACATTTTTTGCGTAAGTTCATAAACAATTGCAGTTATTCTGATGGTAATAGGCTGTTGATTGGGCAACCCCAGATATGATTGGGTTCCTATCTGAGTTCAGCCATAGATGCGTTGCTACCCTAAGGACTAAGTTGGAACGCCTCCAATAAGTCCTTTACCACACTTTTAAAAAAACATAGCAGCGCTTACTATTCTTATTAGACGAAAGGTGCGACGGTGATCTCTGGTGCCGAACCGCAAAGCGCTATGACATGGGGCTCTTCAAGAAAGGTGCAAAAAGAGCTCTCCTTCAAAGCCGGCGATGCATTGGCGACTCCTCTGGTGTTGTAAATGTCCATAGGCGACGGTGACTGCTTTCCATCAGGTAGCATGCCTGCTTTATCGTTAGGCTGAAATATAAAAAGGGCTCTTCCAAATACTTCCTAAAAGCTAAATGCAGTATCATTTTTAATTCCCGCCAAAAAACTAAAACGCATCAACAAATACGCCCAATTAATACACTTATTCATGTCTTAAGTAATAAAATACTACTGTATAATAATTATGAATCTTACTATATATAGAATTTCAAAATGGCGCTAACATTAGGGACGCCGACGTAACAATTACCGAATACTGCGCCCATATTGTTTTAGTCAGTCGGTTATTAACCTAAGGCATGTGTTTTAATGCTAGCGAATGGCTATAAGCGAAAACTGTGAAATTCTTTTTTATAATATAGAACTAGCAAAAGAGTGTGATAGTTGATGGTAAGTGGCCTCTGTCTCCTCTGGACATCTATAATCAATCCTAGATAGTATTGCAGTTCTACTTGAGCACGACCAGAAATGTGCTGCTATCATTAAGGAGCATAGATTAGTAAAGATTACTCACTCCTAACAAGAAAATTTATCCAGTTTTGACAATTGAAAATGTCACTGTCATCTATTTTCGTGTTTGAAAAATATGAAAAAAATATTGTGTAGTTTTTAGATCATTTACGAATGAAAATATTTCTTCGCACTTTTCTTCGATTTGGATTGTTTTTGCACAACCTAACTGCGCATGTCGGCATTGTTCCGCGTAAGTTACACCATGACAGCTATTAAACGGCTGACAGAATTGTCAGCCTTTTAATGGCTTCCTTCAATTACAAGGCGGAGAGATATCTATACTTATATATGGTAAGGAAATCTGACATAATTTCCATAAAACAGATGTGTTTTTCTAAGATGCGAATCCGGCAAATGTGGAGAAGTTTGTAAGTCCGTTTTTCTATCCATAAGGCTTTCGATGTATAGACATTACACCAATAGTAATCATTAAAATAGCTTCATATAGCTTGATATCTAGGAGTATGATATGTCGCTTATTAGCCTAATGTAGGCTAGAGATGGGGTGCAGTGTCAAATCGATATTTACCGTTTTCTAGTGAAATTAATTTGGAAATGAAAATATAATTAATGTTTTACATAATTTTCTAATGTACAGGTATGTATTCCTTCCTAGATATAAAACTATGTCTCTTTTAAATCAACAACAACAACCCATTACTGTCCCACAGCTGGGCACGGGTCTCTTCTCATAATGAGAAGGATTAGGCCATAGTCCACCGCGCTGGCCAAGTGCGTATTGGTAGACTTCACATACCTTTGAGTTCTTTTTTTTATAAATCTCTCAGGTATGCAGGTTTCCTCACGATGTATTCCTTCACCGTTTAGCAAGTGAAAATTAATTTTTAAATTATCTTTTAAATAATGACAGTAATTACAAATGAACTATTACTTGGTTGAATAGAAAATAATCATTTCATGTTTCATTAAATTTCATACTTACTCCATAGATAAGTAAAGATTACTCAAGAATTAAAGAAAAGAACTTACTAAAATAAACCGTTTGTGGCTTCATTCAATTTCAAGGTGGCGAAGTATCTTTACTAATCTATGGTAGTGTCAATAAGATTTGATGACAGTTCACTAAAAGAAAACGAAATCTTTACCAACTCAATGAGAACAATCCCAAAATAAACTGTTTAACCTCCTAAAAACGAAACCGTTGGCCACTTTCATTCATTGCTATTTTCGGCACATCACTAACAAAGGGGCATACTACAAACGACTTGCTGACAAATTACTGTGACAAGAAACATTTGAGACCTTATTACTAAAACTACAAAGATCAACAACGTAATTCCAATTCGAAATTCAAAATACTATTTAAAGTTACGCGGGAAAGTAAGCAATGTGTAACGTTCTCTATTTGAATTTAAGTCGTAGTCTTTGTGCGACAAATTCGAATTTCGTTTCTGGACACAGATACAAAATAGAATCGGTTTGTAATAAAAATAAGGCGGGAAACAAGATCACGTTGTCAATCGGGGCGCGAGGAAGCCATTTATTTTTGTCGAATCAATTAAAATAATTGATTTCACAGACGCTGTCTAAATTCTGGGAAGCATAGAAATGCAGCGTCATTCAGCTCAGTTATATCATGGGAAAAGATTTTGTTCAAATTAAAAATATATTTGTAAGGTTTCGCTTTAAAAATACAGGAACAGATAAGTAGTCATTTTAAGAGCTTTTTAATTATAGATAAAATATTCTAATTAGAAAAAATATGACAAAATAGTACATTACAATACGAGGACGAAAAATTTTTTTCTGACAAGTGTGAGTTTGCAGGCCGAGCCGCAGGCGAGGACTGCAATCACACGAGTCAGAAAAACATTTTTCGTCCGCGTGTTGTATAAAATTTTATATTACGGGGTCGGAAATGGGGGTTTTGCGCACGCGAAGCGTGCGTAAAACGTCCATTTACGCACGCCGTGATATAAATATTATTATTTTTTGAAATGCTAACATATTTATATTATTGGTAATTTTAAAATATATAGGTTCATTGTTGTAATTTACGAATGGTTAAAATTTAATTTAAATTTTTATTGGCTATGTGCCAAATAAGTAATGCTCACCAACCGTACCACAGACTAAAGTGACCTTGGTCATATCCGGCGTAGTCCGCGGTTAGTTGGCCGGAAATCTATGAATCTATGGTAAGATATAAATATAAAATGAAAATCTATGAATCATAAACATGATTAAGACATATTTACGATACGAGTAACTCGCCAAATAATGACGGGTAGGAAAACAGTGCGTGTGACTACAGGCGTTATACTATACGAGTAACTCGCCGAATAATGACGAGTATGTAAACACTACATATCCTGTAATCGCGTTAAATCCTTTGACCTAATCTTACTGAAAAACATATTCTGCGGAGAACGGACGAGCATCGTGTCGAGTATTCACATACTTGTATTCGCGTATATGCGTTTACCCTCGGCGAATATCTATAGCAGACAAGGATACCGTAGAAAAATTAATATCTTAAACCGACTTCTCAAAGGTTAAAGTATATGTTGGTTGCATATATCACAATTTCATATATGTATATCCTTGTAATCCCATAGGAATTTATCACATACCATCACATAACCTTACATTATGCTCGTACCACCGAACACCCATAGGGCATGGGTTCTGCATTTTAATTACTCAATTTAATATTCAAAGTCGACCTAATCATAATTATGAGTAACTCACTCACACCCCTATGAGATGGCTATCTTTGAATCTATGAAATAGTATTAGACCGACCAGTATAACTTGGTCTCTGTACTAATAGGTAAGCAGATTAATTAGATTGGTGTTTTGTATTTAATCTCATGTTTCATTGAAATAGTTATAATCCGCGCCAAGTTGCAGTCCGCTCTGAAGTTGTTGCGAGCAGGTGTGGTCTTACAATTTGCTATGGCGACGCGATTCATTTGTATATTCAGAGCGGACTAGCAGTTTCACGCGAACTATACTTATTACACAGATATGTATATTCTTATGCAGAACTGAGGTTAGTTATAAGTCTCTACATGGATTAATGTGTCAAGTGTGTGTGATAGGTGAAATACGAAATTATGAATAGCGAAAAACATGCTCAAAAAAGTTGTGGGTCGATATTGATTAAGCTAAGTATATCTCCCACAACCTTCAAAAGACACAGCAGCGCTTAACATTACTATAATTAGGCAAGAGTAGGTGTGGAAATAGTGCCGGAATCGAATCAAAAAATATTCTAACAGCTTCAATTATCATAAATTTAAATGAAAAGCGAAAGCAAAATCACGTTTTTCCATATAAAAGCTTCATAGAATCCTTCAGAGCTCAACATAAACTGGTCGTAACAAAGCACAAGTGTAGAATAATGATACTCATTCATTGAGCAATAATTAATATTCTATAGGCTGGTTGGGAAACGTTGTTTACGGCGGTATACGTGGAGGTATTAATGTAATCCAACTTATTGAATTTTACATACCATTTAATAAAGCTCTGTCCCTTTCTGTTATATTACGGGAGAAGAAGACAGCTGTAGGTATGCTGGTTATTGTAAAAGGTGGTGGGATCCTTCGTGGTATGATAACGTTTTTACCACTGCGCCTATGTCTTCATGTAGCAGTAGCATTGCTGTGTTCTTTTTCGAGGATGTGGTAAGTGGCAAGGTGTTAAGGGAAAGATATTTAGAGTGATTCTAACTTAACATTTAGTGACCTTAGGTAGACATCAATCCTATCTGAGATTGATTAGATGACCATAGGTGGTAAATCCATACCATCAAGTGGATGCTAATCTGCTACTTGTAGAGTATAAAATTTAAATTCACTTAAATTTTCGGTAAATAAAATAATATATTTTAAAGTATATTGTAATACTTATAGCACGCGTCCTTTTACAGTATTTAGACTCTGTCAGTACCTGAAACAAAGAAAAACAAATCATAAGTTTTTATCACGAATGGATAAGAACGAAGGCATAAAAAATATTCATAATAGAATTCAAACGTCAAAAAAGTTAAACTATTTTAAAACAAAAATATATTACCAAATAATTGGTACACATCACACAATCTTATATATAAAATTCTCGTGTCACAATGTTAGTTACCGTACTCCTCCGAAACAGCATTACCGATTGTCACCAAATTTTATATGCATATTCAGTAAGTCTGAGAATCGGCTACTATCTAATTTTCATACCCCTTAATGATAAAGGTTGTTCGACCTTAACATTTTTTTATTTATATGGCAACAACGTTTGCCGGGTCAGCTAGTTAATATCTATAAATTGATAATGTAATGATTTGTAATGTAACGCCTCCGCGTAACAGTTTCCGTAACCTCAATACTTCAATCCCTCTCATTGTGCGCCTTACGAAGTTTCTGTTCAACATTTTGTTACAAAAATAAATATAAACTTCAAACATAATTTGATCGACAATAAAACATAAACTATGCATGATATTCAAATTAAGAATCCCGTTCTTGACCTCTTTCTAGAATACGTCATAAAACTATTCTCTATGACCTTTTCCCGCCGACCGCCATTAAACGGATGACGTAATGCAATTTGGCGGAGCAAATATTTTGCTCGTACTAACGAGAAAAATGTTTGCCTTTCCCATGGTTACCCCTGTTTGGTCAACTGGTGGTGAAATTGTTGCTTTCTACTTGATAACCCACTTTTAGATTTAGTTTGGTTCATTATTATAATGCATAGATTAGTAAAGATACTTCGCCGCCTTGAAATTGAATAAAGCCACAAACGGCTTATTCGTAAGTTCTTTTTTTGAATTGTTGACAAATAAAAACATTTTTAGAGAAAATTTAATAAATAATTATTTCAAATATTTTAGGGACATTGTAGCACGGAGACGTAGCAAAACTTTTTTATGCAACTATTTCAATTCTCAAAACTGGGTACATTTTCTTGTTAGGAGTGAGTGATCTTTACTAATCTATGATCATAATGGATAAAGATTTATTACATAGACTAATCCTTAAACAAAAATGAGGGGAGGAATTTAAAAATAACATAATAATTAGTTAGAAGGATAATCATGACGTAAAAAAAACAAACAATATATGAAATAAAAATATATATTTTTTTTAATACCTACCAAGATTAAAGTTAAAAATAGGTAATTATAGGCTGAAATCCGGGAATCCATAGCCATATCAACCCTGTGTCTGTTAAATAAGCAAAATAAGAATAAATAATACGTTTTTGCTCCCCTAATCTCCTATTAAATAAGTTATTTACAATTCAATTAGGCACTACTGAATACTACTTTTTTTTGAAAATTGTAATGATGGATTAACTACTTATTTTTAATCCTATAATGATATAATCTCATACATTATTCTTTGAATTACTTTCTGCCGTTCCGAATTATAATAAGTTTTAACAATTCCATAACACATTTTAAGCTGTTTATAGTTATAAATCATGGTATTTGCCGTGTATTACAATCAAATTGTTATGCTTGAGAATTTATCGATTCTGGCTGTATATTGTCGTAACCTTGGCTTTATTCGTTTCAAAAGTTTCGTAATCTATGAATTTAACACTTTGTTTATGGTATAGTCATAGAGTATTTTGATTCTCAATCATATCGTCATTGACCTAGTAAAGTTTAAAAAAATATTTTGAATAATACGATATGAATTTTGTTCTAATGTAACATTTTGATACTTGCGAACAGATGGCCGAATATTCGCCCAATAACGACGAGTGTGTAAACACCGCGCACGAATACGTGCGCGGGATTAGAGACGCATAATCCGTTGCTTCTGAAAAATCTACAACCCGCGAAGAATGAACGAACGTCGTAGCGCGTACCGAATACACCCGAGTAGATTGTTTACATATTCTTACTCGCGTCTATTTTCAATAGTTGGCACTATATATCGCGTGATTTTCGTAACTGTGCGACATTTCCGTTACTAAAAAAATATACAGCTGCTATTGATAAACACATTCAATGTAGGAGGAAAAGTGTCATCGACGAGTAACATTTGCAAGACGAATTGTAGACAAGTTTTTTTTAAAATGAAACGTCAATCAATGACAATGTCCTCCTAGACTACATATTTAATCTCCTAGACTAAATATTTAATGAATTGATCATTTTCACCTAACACCAAAGCATAATTTCTAATATAATAACGTTTAATACACGAAATAGTTTCATAACGCAATTATAATATCAATTAGATGTAATTCAAATTCAGTTTGGCGTGTAATTGAAAATTTTCCACATTATAACTCTGTTAATATAATTCTAGTCAGATAACTTTCTAAATTGGACGCACCGTTGGTTTACATACACTAGTTTAAAAGCTTTTAATTTGATTGTGTGATTGGATAAGTCAATAAATTTGTACACATGAAAAGGGTGGTAAGGTAGAGGGTTTTTTTTATATGTACCCTAACGATAAGGCAGACGGGCTACCTGATGGAAAGCAGTCACCGTCGCCTATGGACATTTGCAACACCAGAGGAGTCGCCAATGCATCGCCGGCTTTGAAGGAGAGCTCCTTTTACACCCCTCTTGAAGAGCTCCATGTATATAGGAGGGAATACCTCAGGACTGTGTAGGTGATACTTCGCGATTCGATTCCGGAGATATCTTCGCCGCTATACTTAAAGGATAAAAACGAAACACTATTAATAAGGCTCCGTTGTCTGTCTGTCACAAGGCTCTATCACACAACACACGTGAAATTTTCAGTGGTAAGTTTGTATGAAAGTCCCCCAGTTTTGATGTAAACTGTATGAAAATCGGTATTTGGATTTTCGAGCAACAAATATTAAAAAGTCCCCCTATGCACGAAATTTCTCAGCATTTATCGTAATAACTATTGAACCGCAATAAGAAAACAGACAGACATATTTTCACAATGCTTTTACTATTATGCCTGCTATAATAAAAGTAACAAATACTAAAAATAATAAAAAATTTGGCGCTACAGGACTCTCTGTACGAGTTCGACTCATACTAGGTAACTTGGCCAATTACTTCTGTTTAGTGTTAAGCACTGCTGTGTTTTCGTTGCAATATAATGTATGTTTGTATTATTTTGACTCCTTTTATAAGTTACAACTGGGTCTGTACGACTATAAAGGGTATTTTTCAAAAGAACAATACCACTTAAATCATTCAGTTGTTTGAAATCTTTGAACAAATCGATTCTCAAGTGGTTCGCAGTTGAAATTTATTTTTAAAACAGCACGCCACTAAACCATTCATTCATTTGGTCACGACTTTTGTTCCCTTACAAAAGATCGGAGCTCCTAAACTGAATAATGTCAATTTCAATTCTCCTACACCTACTCGTATAACACAATTTACACTTGTTTCTTTTTATTATAATACCTACTAGCTGACCCGGCAAACGTCGTGTTGCCATATAAATAAAAAAAAAATAAGGGCTTCACCCTTAATTTTTTTTTTATTTACCCTTATCACTTAGGGGTATGAAAAATAGATAGTAGCCGATTCTCAGACCTACTGAATATGCATATAAAATTTGCTGAAAATCGGTAAAGCCGTTTCGGAGGAGTACGGTAACTAACATTGTGACAAGTGAGCAAACATTAAAATATCAAATACATCTAGTAGTCAACTCCAGATAGGATTACAGTTCTATCTGAGATCGGTCACAGATGTAATGCAACGATTGAGAACTTTTAGAAAGCCCCTCTATAATAATATCCATAAGAATGGTATGCAACGGAAAAAATATAACCGATCGTATAAACTAAGTGAGCACGCCCCATGTCCCAACATAACCCGATTGGAACTATTTTAATACTAATCAATTACATATAGTATCCGTTGCGCGTGTATCGGCCATTCATAAAGCAATATGGGTCGAACTGCATTAACTAAATGTTTGGCCATAGAACATGCGATAAAACATAGTGGTTTTTATAATAGTACTTACTTGTTTATTTAAAGGTGGTTCGATTTCGGCGGCACACCTATATCTGCCTCATAACAGCAGTGTTAAGTGTTGATGTGTTCTGGTTTGAAAGGTGTGGTAATGGAGACATACTTTCCCAAGGCGTTCCAGCTTTGCCCTCAGGGGTAGCAGCGCATCTGTGGTCGACCTCAGGTAGGTATATCTGATCCTATCTGGGGTTGATTACAGATGTCCATGGGCGGCAGTAGCCACTTACCATCATGTGGATTGCCTGCCTATCTACTACTCTTATATAATATAACTGAAAAAAACTTGGTTTCTGAACGCTATATTTTTCCTTTCGGGTCTCATTTACATAATTATTATTACGTGTGGTATTTGGGGCATGAATATACCATTATATTACCAGTTTATACTGGTAATCTACAATTATAATTATCTGTACACATATATAACATTAAAATGTATGTTTAATTATCGTAATTTGCAAATTATAAAATATTGAAATCTTGTCGGTTTGTCGATACGAAATAGTGTTTAAAATGTCTCAACCGATTTCTATGGAAATTTTGAGAAACTTAAAAGTTAGGAAAGTTTTTTTTTTACCTCAAAAATATTTATGGTTTATACAGAAAAGTCGAAACCATCGTCCTTAACGTAAACTGCCTATTTTAATAGTTCCATTTTAGTTAATAATAATGAAGAAATAATATTTACTTCACATAATATTACCGGCAACTTTTTTAACAACTTTTAAAGGACAAATAAAGAACAACAAAATGCATTCCAACTGAGTGCAATTCAGCTCATGGACTAATTACCACATGTTTACCAGGAAGTCATTATGCCGATTAATTCGTCTAATTATTTAAATGGAATGCGTCACGAACAGTCACTGAGGGCTTATCAACGGAATATATCTATTAACAGTGACAATAGAATAATAGATGCTTTACCGCTATGTAAATATATGCAACGAATAGATATACTCTGTTATATACTTAATAATGTCTATACTAAATTTAGCTATTCAGCGAGGTAATGTCGCCAGCGTTTTGGGGACTCTTCCTAAGAACCGCAATTGGGTTGAAGCTCAATCATAAGTATTTTAAAACCAATTTTATATATTGTTTTGTGCTTTTTTATTAGGTTAATATTGTAAATAATTAAATGTAGATTGTATAAAAATAAAATAATATCGATAAATACGACAGCAGACTACATGAAAATAATTTTACTAAAAAGAAAAGTAATCACATAATTTAAACAAATCCAACGACATTTCATATGTTAAAGCCACACCTATTCTCTTTAGGATTTTCACGTAAAAAAGCTTTTCGAGAGTAACATACTTTAGTATTTTACAGGATATTTCATAAATATGTAGAACTGGTACATGATTTTATTAAATAAACGTATAAACAATAAGATGCAATTGAATATCAAGTAATCCCTTTTTTTCATATTTAGTAATAAGTAACAATAAGTAAGTATATTTGAAATAGTATAGTTGAGTCATACAATATTACACTTTTGTTGCGCAATACGCCGTTTTCCATTTATTATAATTAACAATGTTCCAAAATCAAAAATACTAATGCATAGGTACACACACATTGAAATAAAAATACCATTAAAATAGTATACATTGAACAGATTTATTCTCTATAGCACTTACCGCCCACATTTTTCGTGGCCTCATTTAATGCATACAGATTTCAACCTAAAAACCCAATTCGGGCGCGAAAATGGCGCGTAATTTGAAAATAGAACAGACGCTGTTAAATTCCATTTAAGCTTGGTCTATTGCGCTTTAAGAATTACTCAATTGGAGAGATCAGTATATATTGGTTAAAGTCGAGACCGCCATCTGTTTTCTGATAAAGTTTTTTAATCTGTCTGTTGTTTGCTTTCCCGCGGCCATGTTGTAAATTATTTAACGGAATTTGTTGATTGAATTTTGATGTAATGTTTGATTTATTATAAGTCCAAAGTTTTCGGGGGAATAAATATATACAGTGAAACTTGGTTAAGTGGGACCTGGATAAGTGAGAAACCTCCATAACTGGAACTCATGCTGAGGTCCCAACACTTTGGCACTGAATTACCTCTGTTAGTGGGACGAGGTAAACCTCTATATCTGGGATTTGTTCTTTCGATTTATCATCATAGTTACCTCTATAACTGAGACAGCGAGTAAATTTTATATGCATAAACCTCTGTAACTGAGATAACATTGTTTGTTTACTCATTCTTATTCTACCCACAAATTCCACACGTAATTCCAAGTACGTAAGTACAAATTTTGAGCTTCAATTACCTTCAGTTTTAGTTTCGCTTTACTATCATAACCTGTATTCTCACCTCTATTAATGGAACCCTCTGTAAATGAGACAGATATTTATTTATACCTGTATATCTGAGACACTGGGTAAGTGGAATACCTCTATAAGTGAAACGACATTGCAGGTCCCTTGATGTCTCACTTAACCAGGTTTCACTGTATTTCAATCCACTTCTGTCCAACTGTTCTCATAACAGTTTTTTAATAATTATATTAGTAGCAGACTACCATGCAATCCACCTGATGGTAAGTGGCTACTACCGCCAATGGACATCTATAGTCAACCCTACATAGGATTTGATTCCTACCTGATGTCGGCCACAGATGCACCGCTACCCTTAGGACTAAGCTGGAACGCCTCGGAAAAGTATGTCTCCCTTACCACACCTTTCAAACCAGAACACAGCAGCGCTTAACACAGCTGTTATGAGGCAGAAATAGCTGTGGTGGTGGAGTCTAACCACAGGGTTCTACCACCTTTAAAACCTTCAAAAGTGCGGATTGTTAGACTTTACACACCTATAAGAACTTTTTGATGTGAAACATCAACGGCTCACATTGTTTTTTATTTATGTAAATTTCAGTCATGTAAATTTATCAAGTAGTGTGATACCTATTTGGATAAGAAATAGCATTATCTCTTCCCGTAACGCCGTTAGCGCAAGTCTCGTTCAAGTTTATCCAATAGCAGACATCATCTGATATTTTCAAAACTTTTTATAATTGTCTGTTTTTTTAATAATAAAGTTTTCATAATAAAATTATCGAGCTAATAAGTGCACGTCTGACTTTTTTTTTTTTTTGTAATATAGGAGTAGCAGACGAGCATGCAGTCCACCTGATGGTAAGTGGTCACTGCCACTCGTGGACATCTGTAATCAACCCCAGATAGATATGACACTCATACATACATTATGATCCTATTTACTTATTAGTGAATTACTAGATTTGTGTTGCCTGTAACCATAGATTCGTAAAGATACTTCGCCGCCTTGAAATTGAATGACGCCACTAATGGCTTATTAGAAAGTTCTTTTTTTTAATTCTTGACAAATAAAAACATTTTTAGAGAAAAATTACGAATAAATAACGAATACTGCGTAATTTTCATAATAAACAAATAATTATTACAAATATTTTAGGGACATCTCAGCACGGAGACGTGGCAAAACTTTTTTAGGCAACTATTTCAATTCTCAAAACTGGGTACATTTTCTTGTTAGGAGTGAGTAATCTTTACTAATCTATGCCTGTAACGCTCTAAATACTAAACTGTTACCGAAATACCTTTAGTGCACACTACAAAGTAAACTATACATTGATTTACGCATTTCCGTTCTACGTTACGTTACATCAAAATTTGTAATGATTTGGGTATAAGTACGAGTACAATGCAACCGGCATTTCGATCGAGGGGTCCGAGGTTCAAATCCCAAGCACGCACTTGTGCTTCGATTTTATGTGCGTATTAGAAATTAATTATCACTTGCTAAAACGGTGAAGGAAAACATCCTGAGGAAATCTGCATACTTGAGAGATTAATAAAAAAAATCTCAAAGGTATGTGAAGTCTACCAATACGCACTTGGCCATCGCGGTGGACTATGGCCTAATCCTTCTCATTCTGAGACCCGTGCCCAACAGTGGGATAGTAATGGGTTGATGATGACGATGACGAGTCAATAAGAAGTTGATTCAGGAATTATAATATTTTTTTATACTATTGCATATTTTCATTTAAAGTAAAATATTTAAAAGTTACGTATTTATTGAGGAATACTATATATTTTATTATCTAAAAAATATTTTATTGTTACCACGTTTTTATTAGCTTGGGTTGTATGTATGTATGTAACGGAATCTTTGAACTCGATTTTACCCACTTTGAATGGTCCGATTACTTTAAAATTTTGAACAATTATCAAGAACCGACAATACACAATTTTAATAATTGTATCCCATTCTCCTCTCTCATCACGATCATCAGGAATCAGTATAAACGATTTTCCTTGTGCAATTTCAGCATGGTTTTTAGTTTTTAAACTATAATTATTACTCGATTATTTAAGCAAAGCAAATATGGTCTGGTGGATTAAATATGTCGACTAAATATATCTGTAAATCTTATAATTAGGATATCTACTTTGTAAGACCATAATACTTATAACGATTTTAATAATTCTAAACATAAGTATGCATCAAAATATAGCAGTTTTGATCCAAAACCGCTTTCGAAGGTTGTGGTTTGAAACAGAACAAGGCTACAAATAAGAGAAACTGCGTAGCGCAGTAGCTTTCCGCAAATACAAAGATCAAACAAAAGATTTAACGAGTGCCTCATTGGAATAGCACCGAAGTACGAATTGTGTGAAACTGTTGACTTATGGCCACATGAAATCTTGTGAAGGTGAATCGTAGAAACAAATCGAAAGTAATAGACCTTTTGAGATTCTTGTGAGATTTTTTTATAATTTACTAGCTGACCCGGTAAACGTTGTGTTGCCACATAAATAAAAAAAAATAAAGGGTGAACAGTCCTTATCACTTAGGGGTATGAAAAATAGATAGTAGCCGATTCTCAGAACTACTGAATATGCATCCAAAATTTGGTGAAAATCGGTAAAGCCGTTTCGGAGGACTACTTTAACTAACATTGTGACACGAGAATTTTATATATAATATATAAGTAGCAAACGAGCATGCAGTCCACCTGATAGTAAGTGGCTACTACCGCCCATGGACATCTGTTACAACCCCAGATAGGATTATATATTCCTAACTGAAGTCGGCCACAGATACGCCGCTACGCCTGAGGGCTAAGCTGGAATGTCTCGGAAAAGTATGTATCCCTTACCACACCATTCAAACCAGAACACAGCAGCGCTTAACTCTGGTGTTATTGCAGAAATAGCTGTGACGGTGGTGCCGCCGGAGTCGAACCACAAAAGGTTCTACCACCTTCAAATATTATCTAAACTGATATTAGAAAAGCTTTTATAAACAAAGTTTCTATGACCAAAGTTAACAACAAACACAGAATGGTGAAACCCACGCCATGTCACACATTTGTCACAATTTGACACTTACGTAAGTTTTATGGTGTCGAAGTGATGTCATGGTATCTATGACGTAATGGAAGCTGACCTCGATTGAGATTCATGGGGAAAGGGTCACCATGTTGTTTTTGAAATGTTAATAGATTTTACTAAAGGATGAAATAAAATGTAACACATTTTGTTAAATAAATAACACTTTCTTAGTCGTACACTAGGATCCTTGTGTAGGGTTCTATTTGGACCCAGAATGAAAAAACCCATTTCGAAGTCTGTCTGGTCAGAAGTCGAACCCAGAACCTTCTGCGCATGAAATCGATATAATGACTCCATCGTATCATCAACAACCCATTACTGTGTCCCACTGCTGGGCACGGGTCTCCTCTCATAATGAGAAGGATTAGGCCATAGTCCACTGCGCTGGCCAAGTGCGTATTGGTAGACTTCATATACCTTTGAGATATTTTTTTATAAATCTCTCAGGTATGCAGTTTTCCCCTCGATGTTTTCCTTCACCGTTTAAGCAAGTGATAATTAATGTCTAATACGCACATAATTTCGAAAAAACAGAGGTGCGTGCGTGGGATTTGAACCTCGGACGCCTCGATCGAGAGGCCGAGCTTCTTAATCACTAGGCTATCAGTGCTTATCAGTATCATCTTATCAGTATCTTATCGTATCATCAGTGCCGAATAGACACAAGCTTTCAACCTTATCTTCCTTAAAATCATGGAAGGGGGTAAAACCAGTATAGTTCTTAAGGTACCACCGGCACATTTATTTCTAGCATAAGGCAGTTCTACGTTTTGGCAGAAGGTTGTGGATGCTGGATGACTTACATATGAGGCGACCATCTTGGGATTACTTGAGATTGGCAACAGATTTTTTTTTATAATATAGGAGTAGCAGATGAGCATGCAGTCCACCTGATGGTAAGTTGTTACTGCAGACCATGGACATACGCAATCAAGCCCAGATAGGATTAGATATTCCTACCTGAGGTCGACCACAGCGCCGCTGCCCCTGAGGACTAAGCTGGAACGCCTCGGAAAAGTCTGTCTCCCTTACCACACCCTTCAAACCAGAATACAGCAGCGCTTAACACTGCTAGGCAGAAATAGGTGGCATCAATCACCGGAGTCGAACCACAGAGGGTCTTTCAAAGTGTTCTAATGCAACTATTTGATTACAATCTAATAACAGGCTGATTTGCCCAATCTATTTCCATGGACTGGCACTTGGCACTGGTCCAGCTGTCTGTCTGTCTGCACGGAAGCGCCAAATTAAACCTTGATGTCATCCGATTAGCTGGAAGCACAAGATACCGTAAACGTTATCCAAACATAACAAGGATGCAAATTTTAAAGGCCATTTTATGCTCATAAAAACTGTTGTATAAAATTCTATCAAACAATCAAAACACACAACTTTGGTGTACTTTTCATACAACATTAATGTGTCTATAAGATCAAATAGCAAATCTGAGAAAATAATTATCACTTGATTAAACGGTGAAGGAAAACATCGCGAGAAAACCTGCAGTCCTGTGCCCTTACCATGAGTTTTTACGTTCCGACAAATATGACTGTTTTGGTATTTGTTTACGTATTGGCCCATACAATTTCCAAGTTCTGATATAATCCGCTAGAGGCGCTGATTAGAAAAAGTATGGGCAAATACGTAAACAAATACCAAAACAGTCATATTTGTCGAAACGTAAAAATTCATGGTAAGGGTACTGTTCGAAAGAAAAATAATCGAAAAATCGCACTCGGCCAAAGGCTCACTCTAAGAGGAAACCCGTGCCCAACAGTAAGACAGTAATGGGTTGACGACAGCATCCACCTGATGTTAAGTGACCACTGCCTGTATGGAACTGTAACCAACTCTTTATATATCAGGGCCTCGGCTTAATTCAGTAACTAAGCCGCGGCTCTGATATATAAGGAGTTGGTTAGATACATTAAGATATCAGTATATCCACGGGCGGCAATAGCATACCATCAAGTGCCCTTTATTTCTGCCTCATAACAGTAGTGTTAAGCGCTCCTGTGTTCTGGTTTGAAGGGGTTGAAAAAGGAGACATACTTTTCCGAGGCGTTCCAGCTTAGTCTTCAGGGGTAGCGGCACATCTATGGCCCACCACAGTTAGGAATATCTTATCTTATCTGGGGTTGATTACAGATGTCCATGAGCGGTAGTAGCAGCTTACCATCAGGTGGACTGCATGCCCGTCTGCTACTCCTATATTATATAAAAAGAACAAGTAGCGTTTGATATTTCAACATATAAAAAGCTGCTTCTGTAAATCAAATTCTATTAACTCCAAGATAATTTCTATACGAAATGTTTCCTTATCTCGCCATCAAAGAGAGAGTTTGAATATCCTCTTGTATCGGGAAACAGTAAGCGAAGTATCTAAGTATACATCTGTATGTAAGTGTTACTGCCCTTACATGGACTGAAATACTCTTGTAGTGCGGTAGAGCTGTGATGGGTAGAAGTTTTTATCGATATTTATACTGAGGTAATATCGATATTTTAGAATATTTTTTCTTTTACCATAATAGCGTTTTATAAACAAAATAATTGTTTATCTCTTTTTGAGTTTAGAATATAAATTTCTATATACAAAAACAAAAAAATATGTTTGTGTCCTCAAAATTGGAGATATTGTCGATGAAATTTACTTGAACTTTTTACAAAATGTTGGATTTAATATAAGAATACTTTTTTATCCCAAAGTTCCTACGGGAACAATCTGATCTTAATCCTAATAATAGTATCCGACTGAGCCACAATAACATGGCTGGGTTTAACTAATAAACGATTAATTTACAACAAATAAAGACATAAGTAATTTCAATATAAACATTACACACTTGAACTGTTTCATCGTCGATAACTTCGATGTCGATATTTCCACTCATCAGTAAAATCAATATATCGATTGAGCTCAATCGTTATAACACATCACTACATCTGACACATTTCTAAACGAAACTAGCCCCTGATTTGTTCATATAAGGGTTGGCTTGTAAGGCATTCGCATTTATTAATTGCTAATCGAAAGTCCATAATAATACCCGCTTCGCCTTCTATGTTGTATCTATTTTCTTTGCGTGACAGACTGACGTCTATTTATATTCTTATTAGTAGGCCATCTTGTTTTTGCTACAATTATACGGTTTATTTTTGTGTTCCGTTTCAATCTTCATTTTACTTTCAAATTCGATGTGTATTGGTGTTTTTAAAGTTTGGTTAGCTAAATAGGAAAGTATAAGGAATAATGTAAAATGTTTATAGGAATTACGAAACCGATTTTGGTAAAAAATGAAACGGTATATCTATTTTGCTAGCCGGATATTATCTATCACATGGACCGATTTAAAACTTAAAGTTTTGTAAAGAAAAAACACACAATAATAATACAGCTATATTGCTTATAAGGGACGAATCTTTTTATATAAAAACGTAAGTAAACTGATAGAGTGCCAGAGAAGGAATGATTTTTGTAAAAGAAAATATTACACATAAATCTAGCGCATCGTAGGGCTGTAAACGATACAAATATACCTGTATTTGTATCGTTTAGATACAGCCCTACGATGAGTACTAGGCTCTACTATGAGTACTATAAAATACCGAATTTCCGGGCATAGGTAAAAATTGTCAAACTTCGATCCTCGATAGGATAGATTGACTATTAAAAACGGGCGTAAGTCGTATTTATTTGTGCACCGTTGCAACATCTGTCGGGCACGCGTCACGTAACCCGACACCGCAATACACGGATTGTTCGTATCTGGTCAATCTTAATGGAACACGACCAAATGCCTTACACGGGGCTCGAAATACCTGGCATAAGGATATCCTTATATAGCTTTAAGGGAAGAAGGGAATGGGTGTCGCCCATTAATACTTGTTGTTAGTCTTGACAAAGTCAAAAAAGGGCTCTTTAGGGTTCCGTGTTTATAAAGGGCAATTGAAACTGACAGTTTTGAAGGTGGTGGAATTTTGTGATTCGAGCACAATTTCTGTATTAAAACAGTAAGCCCTGTAGACATGTTTCTTACATTATTGCAGTAGCAAACGTGCGAGCACATGATGGTAAGTAATACTTCTGTAGTCAACTGTAGATAAGATAATACTCCTACCTGAGGTTGGCTACAGATGCGTTAATACCTCTGAAGACTAACCTGGTACAGCTCGGAAAAGTATGTCTCCCTTACCACAATCTAACCGGAACACAGCAGCGCTTAACACTGCTATTATTAGGCAGAAATAGGTGTAGTCGGGTTGCCTATGGGGTCGAACATAGATTAGTAAAGATTACTCACTCCTAACAAGAAAATGTACCCAGTTTTGAGAATTGAAATAGTTGCGTAAAAAAGTTTTGCCACGTCTCCGTGCTAAAATGTATCTAAAATATTTGAAATAATTATTTATTTATTACGTAAATTACGCAGTATTAGTTATTTATACGTAAATTTTCTCTAAAAATGTTTTTATTTGTCAAGAATTCAAAAAAAAAAGTTACTAAAATAAGCCGTTTGTTGCTTCATTCAATTTCAAGGCGGCGAAGTATCTTTACTAATCTATGGGGTCGAAATACAAAATGTTCTACCGCCTTCATAATCGTAATGATGTAACCGACTTCAAAAAAAGAGGAAATTCTGTATTCGACTACTATGTATGTAAACTTGTAAGTTCCCGATTTTCTCAGAAACTACTGATCCTATTTGGATGGAGTTTTGGTTATTTTACAGCTCTTACAAAGAAAGTTTTAGTATAAAAAACATTAGGGATTTAAATAAATCTTCGTGACCATGACTACAAAAGCCTCAAACAATAACCCATCAAGGGCATGATAATCATAACCCGAAAGCCCTTAGATTGAACACAATCTACTTTCACTTGGCCCCGCTAAGTCATCTCGAACTGATCTAGCGAGGACAATGACCTGTTATTCTTAATACAATTCATATATGTTACCATTCATGTTGCCTTGGTATTTCAACAAATAAAGTGTGTCACTAGATCATTTTTGTGTACTATAGAATTCTGACTAACCTACTAGGGGTCCAAAGTTTGAAGTCTAGATGCAAAATGATTTCGTGTTATTTGAAGTTTTTGAAATCGAAGGGCTAATCTAATTGAAGGTGGTAGAACCCTTTGTGGTTCGACTCCGGCGGCACCACCGCCACCGACACCACCTATTTCTACCTAATAACAGCAGTGTTAGGCGCTGCTGTGTTCCGTACCTATGTAAGGGAGACAGACTTTTCCGAGGCGTTCCAGCTTAGTCCTCAGGGGTAGCGGTGCATCTGTGGCCGACTTCGGGTAGGAATATCTAGTCCTATCTGAGGTTGATTACAGATGTCCATGGGCGGCAGAAACCACTTACCATCAGGTGGATTGCATGCTCGTCTGCTACTCCTTTATTATATAAAAAAGGTAACATCCATCAAGTCATGACCAATATTTTAAAGAAGAACAATACCAAAATATCCACAAAAAACTTCAAACCGTAAATCCCAAACTTACGCAATAGTTGCAATCGCGTAAAGAGATCGCGTAAACATTTCACGTAAATAATCAGCTAACATTCGTAATTAAACTGCATGACCAATATTATAGAAAAGAACAATACTATAACACCCACAAAAAACTTCAAACCGTAAATTCCAAATTTACGCAATAGTTGCAATCGCGTAAAGAGATCGCGTAAACATTTCACGTAAATAATCAGGTAACATTCGTAATTAAACTGCATGACCAATTTTATAGAAAAGAACAATACTATAACACCCACAAAAAAGTTAAATCGTAAATCTCAAATTTACGCAATGGTTGCAAACGCGTAAAGAGATCGCGTAAACATTTCACGTAAATAATCAGGTAATGTCCGTAATTAAACGTGACCCGGTTACCATTTTTCTAACTATGCCATTTATTTCTGGATTCGAGTCAAGCTTCAATTGTTTATAATAAAAGTGTAATGTGTAATGTTATATCGTTACGTTTAACTCTTTTCATTCATCCCGACGACCCGCGAGGCGGAGCGGTCACCATGCCGGTCTGACGCGCAGAGGGTCCCGGGTTCGATCCCCGGCCAGACAGATTTCTAAATGATGAATTTAGATTTCTGTTTCTGGGTCTGGGTGTTTGTGTATTTGTCTTATGTGCTCAGCTTGTGTATTTTTTAATAATATAGGAGTAGCAAACGAGCATGCAGTCCAGATGGTAAGTGGCTACTGCGCCCGTGGTCATCTGTAATCAAACCCCAGATAAGATTAAATTCCTACCGAGAATGGCGCGTGGAGAGAAGACTAATCTGGGACGCTTTGGATAAGTATGTCTCCCTTACCACACCCTTCAAATCAGAATACAGCAGCGCATTACTCGAACTCGTGTACATAATTTCTTGCTTCTAGACCACGGTTTTAACTATATTAGGGATGTTATAGCTCTGTAACAATAACCGAAACTCGATCCGAAATAAAAATGTATCCGAATCTGATATAAAAGTTGCATAATTTCAGATAAGAGCAGAGTCTATATGAGGCACAAATCCAAAAGGCTCATTCCTTAAATTCAACTGTAATATTCCCATATCCATAACCGCATTTTAAAACAGTGTACCATTTCCATATATTCGTACTTAATACGATGTCAACCAATGTTAGTTTTATAAAATAGATTGTAAAAAAGATAGATATGTCTCCTACAATGTAGCGATTGAAACGTATCCCTCGGTATGGTAACGTGGAATATTTCCATGTTTCGTATTTATTCAAGTGTGGATGATCGGTGAAAAATGCATTCTTGTGTGTATGGACGCCCACAGTCGAAGCGCAGAGTATAAATCTATAGACAGAACAGTAAAGGGTTTTTACTGGCTGGCTAACAACTCCTGTCCTGTATGAAATAGGTTACTAATCTCAATTAGTAGCAGTGACCTGCCAAGTGTCCAACGCCAGGAGGACTACGTTCCCTTACGATCGTTCCACAGATACACCGGTACCCCTTAAGACTATATCTATAAGCGAAGTATATCTCCTTTACCACACCCTTCAAACCAGAACACAGCAGCGCTCAACACTGCTGTTATTAGGCAGAAATAGGTGTGGCGCCTATGTTGAACCAGGAAAGGTTCTTAAAGAATTTATATTACTAATTTTTATGTGTGAAATTATGTAAAAATATATTTTTTTTAAATTTATTTTTCACAAAACACTTACTTAAAATAACGTAATTTATTGAATAGTGTGGTATGGGTGACATACCTTTATTTTTTTCGTGGGGAAGCCCTTCATGGGTTCTCATCAGCTGCCGGGGTAGCTAAAACCCCAGGGTGTTCCTCTGGACGCCTTTTGTCGGGACTATGGGTATGCTAATAGCACTCATCCGCGAATGGGTGACATACCTACCCGAGCCGTTCTAACTTAGTCCTCTGTAATTTACTTGAAATAAATTCAAAGATTTCTCTACCTATACCCTACTCTACACTTCATTACCAACACAAGGCGTGTCCACGTGTGTTTAACACGATTTTATATCATTTTATATCGTCATTTACTTGTAAACGCTTCCGCCGCCATTGTTTCAATGTTTTATTCTTATAGCTTTGTTTATGTCATTATCTTACGAATATAGTTGCGTAGTTCCACTAACAACTGCTTTATTTAAATTGTTTGCAGTTGAACTACAGGCAGATTTGATAGCTTTGATAGATTTGTTAAGTTTTCACGGTTTAAGTATCCCAAGTAAATAAATTCACGTCAATCTGCTAGTCCGCTCTAAAGTTGTTGCGAGCAGGTGTAGTCATACAATTTGCTATGGCGACGCGATTCACTTCTATATTCAGAGCGGACTAGCAGTTTTACGCGGACTATAGCAATGTAAAAACTGTTATAAAGATTAACATAAGTTACTTTTGAAGTTTACGAAGCTTTGTACAAACACTAAAATATTTTAAGATTACTTTCTGATTTGACAGCCTTACCACCAACTTCACTAAAATTTCTGGCTTACAGCAGCAGTGCTGAAATACCTCGGAAAAATATGTCTCCTTTACCACACCCTTCAAACCAGAACACAGCAGCGCTTAACACTGCTGTTATAACAGAAATAGATGTGGCGGTGGTGCCGCCGGAGTCGAACCACAAGTGTTCTATGACATTAAACAATGAACAAATATCATCAGTTGGTCATGTAGTTTCTCCAATTTCATAACAACTAGTTGGAAACCCAATTACCGAAGGTTTCCTGTCATGCCGTATAGTTTGGATTCGCGCCAACATGTAAACGGAGACAGGACCGTTGCATGGTAATGCTGCTATTTATAAAAATAGAGGTTCTATCGATGACTTAAGATGCAGCCCACCTGATTTCAAATAATCGATGCATTTTGGACATCTGTAATCGACGCCGAATGCTAATTATTCAAGATAAGTTGCTAAAATTATTGAGATACGTCGGTAATAGAGAGCAGTGTGCAGTGATAACCAAGTGGGTTAAACTCGGCCTCTCAATCGAAGGGTCTGAGGTTCAAATTCTAAGCACGCACCTCTGATTTGCAAAGTTATGTGCGTATTATAAATTAATTATCACTTGCTACGAGTAAAACGGTGACGGAAAACATCATGAGGAAACTAGCATACTTGAAAATCTTAAAAACAAAGAAGTTTTTAAAGGTTATTGAAGTCTAACAATTCGCACTTGGCCAGCGCGGTGGACTATGACCTAACCTTTCACCCTGAGAGAAGACCCGTTCCCAGCAGTGGGACAGTAGTGAGTAGACGATGATGATGTTTTATACGAAGCTGTATACAGTTCACCTGATTTTAAATAATCAATACGGTTTGAAATCTGCAATATGTAATTCTTAATTTGGCCAGCTGTGGACCACTAACTAACTCTGAGAGAGGACCTGTGCCCAGTAAAACAATAATGGGTTGATCATTACTTACAGTAATATAAAGATAAATGCAAGGAATCTCGTAATTTGCAGTCAGCAACAAATCTTTACATTGCATGCATATGCGTGGAGCATATGTAAACAGGCGTAAGGTTAGAGCAACAAGGTTTGATAAACATCTCATGCGTTCCTATTTGTTCGTTATTGTTATGATTATCTATAATCTATCTATATTACGTATAAGAGTTATAAGATTGAATTTGTATTTACTTATTATTTATGTTAAATTTAAGAAACAAGAACTACCTACATACTATTTTTTTTTATTTAAAGTAAAAAGTAGATCTGTTGGAAATAAAAAAAATATATATTATGTACATACATTTTTAACTATTGGAGCCCTACTTGCGTTTGGCTACAAATGCATTGCTATCCCTAAGAACTAAGTTGCAAAGTCCCCATAAGTATACCCCCCTTCACACTTCAAAACGAAACACAGGGCTAAACGTAACTCCCATATAAGTATACCTCCCCTACAAAACCCTTCAAACCAAAACACAGCAACGCTAAACACTGTTGCAGCGCTAAACACTGCTGTTATTAGACAAAAATACTTCATAATTTATTTAAAATAATGAAAAACACACACAAACGAAAGCAAAATCATACTGAAGAGTTCAAGCATAATAATTTACGCGTAAAAATAACTTGACCCAAATCAAACGATGCACTTTTAAATTGTTGATGCAAGATTTCTTCCGATGCAATTTTTCATACGAATCCGCTGACAGACGGCAGCCATCTTGTGCGCTGTACACAGAATATAAAATAACACAGAAATGGCGTGTTTTGATTTTGCCCCGGTTTTAAAAATCATTTCAGATAGTCTGAGTAAAGTGTGTGTTTCAGATTTAATTTTAGTTATCAACATACAACATACATCATACATACAAATATGTGATTTGCAAAATAAGTGTTATACTTTTAATAATGTATATGAACTAATTTTACAGCTTACTTTTACTAACACTAGTCTACACTAATATTATAAAGAGGAAAACTTTTTTTGTTTGTTTGGTTGTAATAAATAGGCTCAAAAACTACTGGACCGATTTTAAAAATTCTTTTAACATTCGAAAGCTACATTATCCACGAGTAACATAGGCTATATTTTATATGAAATATATTTGATAAATAGATTGTGAGGCGGTACAAAGTTGGCCGGGTCAGCTAGTGAATAATAAAATTTCTAACTATATCTAAAAAAATGTTTTCTACACTCATAGCCCTGGGATTCCCTGTGACGAGTAGGTACAAAACCCTCCACAACCACACGTATTCTGCCTATGAACAGTAAGTGTTAAGAGTTGCTGTGGTCTGGTTTGAAGGGTGTGGTAAGAGACATACTTTGCCGAGGCTTTCCAGTTTAGTCCTCAGGGGTAGCGGCGCATCTGTGGTCGACCTCAGGTAGGGATATCTAATCCTATCTGGGGTTAGTTACAGATGTCCATGGGCAGCAGTAGCCACTTGCCATCAGGTGTAGCATGCTCATCATGATCATATGTTACTCCTATATTATAAAAAAAAATATATTTTATAATGAACATTTTCGTTCCATAATTGAATCACCACGGATTCTACCAATCCCAACAAAATCGGCATTCAAGCCCATCTGAAGCTCTGAACCTTGAAGCTCAACAATCAGAACCCTATGACTAACAGCGTCACTGAAGCTCATATCCTGAAATAATTCACACCGCACCGCATATGTGCGTAACTTCATACGACTTGCGTAAGCGTACGTGGTTCCATTGTTCGCATATTACACCAACAATGTTTTGAGCTTTTAAAAATCTGAAGTGACTGAAATTAGAGAGTTATAAAAGGATCAAAAACTCGAGTTAAAAATATGGTTACTTACTAACACAATCTAGACGAATTCAACGACATCTCATTTAAAGGTGGTAGAACCCTTTGTGGTTCGACTCCGGCACCACCACCGCCACACCTATTTCTACCTAATAACAGCAGTGTTATGCGCTGCTGTGTTCCGGTTTGAAGGGTGTGGTAAGGGAGACATACTTTTCCGAGGAGTTCCAGCTTAGTCCTCAGGGGTAGCAGCGCATCTGTGACTGACCTCAGATAGGAATATCTAATCCTATCTGGGGTTGATTACATATGTCCATGGGCGGCAGTAGCCACTTGCCATCAGGTGGACTGCATGCTCGTCTACTACTATAATATAAAAAAAAAATGTTATAATCCGTCAAGTTATTTGGACTGTAGGGCATGCCAAATAATGATACGTACACACGCTTAAAATACATTACCGTCTGGAGTCAGGTAAAAATATGGAGTCCACCGACATTCCTACAATCTCATCTTACTTATAATTAAGAAGGGTTTAGTTATTGTCTATGTTTCTGAGTTGGTACGACCAATTTTCGACGAATGATGATTCGACCAATGAAGGTACGATTTATCAGTTATATGTACATCATGTTATTTTTTTTAAACGCGGGCAAAGCCACGGTCACTACAAGTATTAAAATAAATATTTATACACTATCTAAACTCAAACGTAAAGTATAATATTAACATTTGACAATTACTGCCTATTAGAAATTTCTTCTTTGGTAAGCAAAAATTGGACAGATTGATAACTGTCATTTGTATTGATAATTTCTGCCTACTACCAATAAATGTTTTGGCAGGCGAAAATTGTACAGATCGGTTATTAAAACCGGACATCAGACAACACTGCTTTTCTAAACCATGATTTCGTATGCCGTATCGTGTTTCAATGGACACGCGCCCCGAGAGATAAACTGTGAAAATGGGTCATCGTATGTTTGTGCGGACGTTTGTTTCATTTTACGTCTTTTTTAACACGTTTCAGCTCTGACGGCTTATTAATTACTGGTTTAACTGTTAACTGGTTTAAAAATACGTCTAAATTGCGGAAACTAATAGTTAAGTTTCGTTTTAGGGCTTTTGCGAGCTTTTTAATAATGTAAGTTAAGTTTTTTTAAACGTAATTAAATTTGAAGATATTAATTTTTGAATAACCAATGCTCATAGTATATTTTTTGTGAAATTTGCAGACATTAATTTACAAATCGCCGATGTTTATAATGTCATTCCTAATAGGGTCCAAAAGCTGCTTCACTTTTTCGCGGCATGCAGTCCACCTGATGGTAAGTGGCTACTGCCGTCGTTGGGCATTTTTAATCAACCTTTGATAGGATTTTATTTTTACTAGAGATTGGCAACAGATATGTTGCTTCCCTACAAACCAGAACCCAGCAGCGCTTAACACTGCTGTTATTAGGTCAAATAGGTGACGGTGGCGCCGCCGGAGTCGAACCATTCCAGGAGGTGGTTCCACCGCCTTCAAAAAACTGCTTCACGCTAGAAATAGTAATGGCGGTACGCGTCATTCTACCACTTTTTCATTGTTCATTTTTGGATTTTTTTGATTTTGATTTTCAACCTATTATTTATAACTAGATATTTATTACGATGATGTAAAGACGTTTTAATTTCGATTCGATACACAAGTCAAACAACGATCCTTCATTAAGATAAGTTTGAGGAAGTGACCTCAATGGGCTGATAAGGGCGTTCCATTGATCGAAAGTTTATCTGAGGCCTGTTTCTGCGTTTTGTAATATATGCGTGACCACACGTCTTGGTATCTGGATGTCCCGGAACAAAGTAAAACATCCGATTTGGGTGAAAAACCGGTTTAATACTCAATACTTTATTGCAATCATGGTTTACAATTGTTCTATAAAAATCATTTACAATTCTAGGAACACATGAACCCACAATGGGTGTAGCAATGAATATGAGAGCGGCCGATTTATATTAACAATTAAACATTGATATCAGATTTACAAAATTATTTAATTTGATTAGCATTTATTTCTTTGTTAATTATTATTATTTTATTTTTCATATATTAGTTTTCCAAATATTCGCTTAATTTGTAATATGCATTTTTTATTAAAATTTCCTTTAGGTTGGCGTAGAACTCCTTGTCGTTTTGGCTGATCTAATTAGTATTATGTAGTAATATCCGGTTTAATGCAAACATGACCAGTTTCAAGCAGAAATATCCGGTGTAGCGCAGTATTAGGTATTTGTCTTTGGGCGAATATTGCTATCGCAGTGATCGTTAACACGCTTTTATTAGCTTGGGTTGTATGTATGTATGTATGTATGTGTGTAGGTATGTATGTAACTAAGTAACGGAATCTTTGAACCCCATTTCTATCCACTTTGAACGTTCAGTTTAATTCAAAATTTTGAAGAATTATCGAAAACCGATAACAATACACGATTTTAATATTTTTTTATAGTCATCGATTATCTTGTATTCTTTATCTATAATACCAACTTGTATTATTTATCGAAGTTTATAGTGCATAGTTGTAAATTCAGCCAGGGGTCTGAGGTTCAAATCCCAGGCACACATGCACATGCTTATTACAAATTAATTAACACTTACTAAAACAGTGAAATAAAATATCGCGTGGAAACATGCACTCCAGCATTTTTAAGGATTTTATTAAGAATGTGTGAAGTCTACCAATCCGCACTTGGCCAGCACGGTGGACTTTGCCCTAAGCCTTTCTCAATTGGAGACCTTTGCCCAGCACTGGGACAGTAAACCACGACAAAAATAATCTTTTTTATATATTTAAAAATAAAATTTAATAAACAGTCACCTTATCACTGACCAAGTAATTTAAGGCCGTCTCCGAAGGTAGGTACATGCTTTCTACGAAATGGGTCTCGTACACAATAAAATGGGGGCGATTACCGATAATTGTGCATAATGTGACCGCACCTTGATGTGCCGCCCGTGACGAATGGTGTGAAGTAAGTGGGGTAACCATGATTTTATTTAAAAAAAAAATGAAAAATTATGAAAATGAAAAATTGGTTGAAACGTGTTTGGTTGTTGGGATATATAAGATATCGAAGGTGGTAGAGCCCTTTGTGGTTCGACTCCAGCGCACCACCGCCACACCTATTTTTACCTAATAACAGCAGTGTTAGGCGCTGCTGTGTTCCGGTTTGAAGGGTGTTGTAAGGGAGACAGACTTTTCCGAGGCGTTCCAGCTTAGTCCTCAGGGGTAACGGCGCATCTGTGGCCGACCTCAGGTAGGAATATCTAATCCTATCTGGGGTTGATTATAGATGTCCATGGGCGGCAGTAGCCACTTACCATTAGGTGGACTGCATGCTCGTGTATCACTCCTACATTATAAAAAAAATCTTATGATAAGAAGGTCCATAGTATATGCATGCTTATTCGCTACAATAAGAAGAGAAAAGTTTTAACTTAAACTTTAACTATGTCGCCTTTAGAACAATTCATATGGCACTTACATGTTTTAAAACCGTCACATTTTAGGTTTAACTGATAAAAACTTTGAATCACTCTAATGCAATGAGTAGCCACTAGCGGTCACCCATCCAGTAGCCGTAGCGATCTAGACAAGCTGTAGGGGTAATCGAACTCCAGTAATTACCTGTAACAAAAAGAAAATAATTAGGTTAGTTATCATGAAAAAATAACTTGCGTTAAAACAAATATTATATAGGCCAACTTAGATAGATTTTTAAACTATCCGATAGGTAGATTTCCTCCTTGTCCCTGTAGTCTCGGGAATAGAATAGGGCTACGGTATCCCCTACCTGTCGTAAGAGGCGACTAAAAGGGGACTTCCGGGGTTGCGGGCGGCAAGAGTGGGAGCTCGAACCGTCCAGCAAGCAACCCCGGGAAGGACGGCGGTATGTGTGGTCGCATACCGTCGTAAACACTACATGGTGTGGGAGGAGCCAAAAGTGCTCCCCCAGGGCAGAGCCCGATCGGGGCATCGCGCTTGGAGGACTCCGGTTGTATTCCGTCGGAGATCCCGGAGTTCTCCAACAAGCGCTGAGGACGGCCACCGGGGGTGTTTTAGTGCAGTAAAAATCCCAGATAACCCGGCGTCGCTCCCTTTTGAAGGTTCCCCCTCGTAAACAAAAAATAAAAAAGAGGTAGATTTCCTCCTGATATTTTCCTTTACCGGTAAATGAGTGCCATATAATTTCTAATACGCACATAACTTTGAAAATCAGGGGTGGGTTTGACTCCCCGGAATCCCGATTGATACGCTAAATTTCAACCGCAATGCTACCACTGCTATAAAATTACTTCATAATAATATTACAACCGAAAATAGTTACTAAAATATAACCCTTTCTTGCAATCAGCTAAAACGTAAAGAAAGTAAAGAGATGATCACTTAAGTGTTACAATTCAAACCACAACAGTGTTTCAGTAATAAATTAATCAGATCGATCGTTAAGCCTCAGTCAATAAATTATTCTATAGCGGCAAATTGTAAATCAATTACACTTAATTGACGCAAAAAGTTTAATGGTAATGAAGTGGGTAAACATTTCATTCCTTTTATTTCCTTTTTTCGTTTTTTATTATTTCTGCCTAATAGCACAGTGTTAAGCGCTGCTGTGTTCTGGTTTGAAGGACGTAGAAAAGGAGACACACATTCTCGAGGCGTTCCCGCTTAGTCCTCAGGAGTAGCGACGCATGTGGCCGAACTCTGATAGGAATCTGAACGTATATGGGCCTGATTACAGATGTCCATGGGCGCCAGTAGCTATCTTTTTTTTATAAAGAGTAGAAAAAATATTAAATATTATTTAGGACACAGGATAACATAATTCATTTTTTTATGACGGAAATGTCCCATAAAGCTCTGAGACGTGGTTTTGCTTTTTTTAACAGCAGATGGCGTTCCGCGCGCTGAGCACATACTTTGACCTCTTTATGGGGTCAAGTTTAAGCGCCAAAATTTATATATTTTTTTTATAATATAGGAGTAACAGACGAGCATGCAGTCCACCTGATGGTAAGTGGCTACTGCCGCCCATGGACACCTGTAATCAATCCCAGATACAATTAGATATTCCTACCTGAGGTCGGCCACAGATAGCAGCTACCCCTGAGGACTAAGCTGGAACGCCTCGGAAAAGTCTATCTCCCTCACCACACCCTTCAAACCGGAACACAGCAGCGCCTAACACTACTGTTATTAGGTAGAAATTGGTGTGGCGGTGGTGCCGCCGGAGTCGAACCACAAAGGATTCTACCACCTTCGATAAATAAATATAAATTGGTTTTTACATAATTACGATAAATCAGATAGTCCTAACTTGAAAAGTTTTTTTAAATGTAGGAGTAGCAGACTAGCATGTAGTCCACCCGATGTTAAGTGACTACTGCCGCCCATGGATATCTCTAATCAACCCCAGATAGGACATTACTGTTTGAGGTCGGCCAAAGTTGCGCCCTTGAGAGCTGGAACACCTCGGAAACGAATGTCTCTCTTTACCATACCATGCAAACCAGAACACAGCAGCGCTTAACACTGCTGTTATAACAGAAATAGGTGTGGCGGTGGTGCCGCCGGAGTCGAACTACAAAGGGTTCTACCACCTTCAAGTATAGTTGAGTTGGTTACAAGTGTCTATGGGTGGCATAGATTAGTAAAGATTACTCACTCCTAACAAGAAAATGTACCCAGTTTTGAGAATTGAAATAGTTGCGTAAAAAAGTTTTTCCACGTCTCCGTGCTAAAATGTCCCTAAAATATTTGAAATAATTATTTATTTATTATGTAAATTACGCAGTTATTTATTCGTAAATTTTATCTAAAAATGTTTTTATTTGTCAAGCAAGAATTAAAAAAAGAACTTACTAATAAGCCGTTTGTAGCTTCATTCAATTTCAAGGCGGCGAAGTATCTTTACTAATCTACGGCAGTTACTTACCATCAAATGGACTGCATAGTCATTTGTCACTTCAATCTATAATAAAAAAAGCTTCCCAAATTGAAAGTAAAACAGAGCTTTAAAAACTAAATTTAAACAAATAACGAGAATGCACGAAATTGGACCAAAGACCGTCGAAAAAAATTTGGCACTCTCACGTAGTATACAAATATTTACATTAGATAATTTGTTTATAGAAACCAGATTCTCGGGTCATTGACTTCCACTTAATATTGACCGAAAAACTAAATTGAGTTTCGTTATGCACATTTTTAAGCTGTGGAGGCGTTTTGTCTATGACGCTCTGTTGAGCTTTTTAATCTGTGCGTTTTTGATTTGGCGGGAACGGAATCTGACAGAAAATATTTATTGGATAACACAAGTTTGGATATTTTCACTTTAAATTAAATCTGCCCTATTAGAAAATAAAAAAATATATTTTAAATCTTTATATATATATGTCGGAGGAAGAGTCAGAGTTATTTAATATAGCCTTAGCTATACCGTTACTTTAGTATTTTAGTAATGTTATTGGTACTTGAGCAATCGAAGGGTTAATTGCTTTAAATTATAATCAACAGTCATTGTATAACTTTCGTATTAGATTCAGAGCAGAGACTTTAAGAGGTCTCTAGTGGAGTCGAGGTATGTGGCGGCGCGGTGGGGAAACGTGGATAAGAACTGATGTGAGTGATCGAGGTGGATCATTATTTCGTTGTGCTTTGGAGCGTGTAGTCACTACCTTGAACCTGCTGCTCAAATCCTTTGTTTGTAAAGTAATAGTAGTATTATAGTATAGTTATTTTGTAAATCCGAAGTTATCATGTAAAGAGAACAATAAATACTGTGATTACTGTATTTGTGCCTGCATCTACCCTATGACAACGCCCACAAAACCCATAGATTCTATCAATGATGTCGATGAGAGCCGTCCTTCTCCGACATCAGAAGTGGGATCTGTGCAGGCACAAAAGACTTAAGTGAATTGAGTGTAACAAATAACGGCGGCGGTGTTCAACGAGAAATAGTAAAATAACAAATTACTTGTGGAGGAGCTGCGCAACTTGCGAAAGTTGGTCTAAAGACATCACCTGAGTTTCATCCTGAGGAGGTGCAACCTGTGATTGTTTGGTTGATGAACAGCTGAAGTCAGGGGAGTATTTCTTTTCTCTCTTTTATTTTTTGAGTGTTACTATGAAAGATTCTGTCATAAAGATTGTAAAATTTTAAGATTTTTTTTTTCTCTCGGTTATATGTGATATTTTACAATGTTGCGAGTGTTTCGTTGTCCATATGTTTATGCGATATGGGTTATATGATATAATTACTACAGTATAGATCATTTTAGATAAAATAAAATAATTTAGTCCATTCAGGACAAATTATATGTTATTAGTTCGTTCCTTTGTAACGTGACATTTTATTTGTAGAAAAATATGAAAGTCTACAATACAGGACCTTAATCTTATCCCAGATTTTACATTTTTTATTAGCTTGTGGACAATTTGTTATTTGTTGTCATAGCTGTTATAAATGTTTCAGTTAAACCAACGGAAAACTACAGTATGTTCGAAATTCCAAGTGCCTCAATACGACGATGGCTATGACGAGGCTACAAGTCACCTGATGATATAACCGTGCTGCTGAAATTCACATAGGAACGTGCTGTTCGATTATGGTCAACTATAAACAGTAAAACTTTTCAACTAACGGTATGGAGAAACGAGTGGACGTGTGATGTAAAAAGCCTGGATTCTTCACATAATTTGGTGAGCAGTATTCATTTTGTTATCTGATTATTAGTGAGTACCATAAAGGGAAAGAAATAACGTATTTTTCTAATTGGGATACATAAATGAAGTATTTTTCAATAAATTTTTTTCTCTATTTTCAAGTAACTTGTGGTTATGATATTGTAATTGTACTTGACGATAAAACTCAAGAATGTTGAAATAACCACATCATGATTGAATGTTAAAAATTAATTTGATTTTTAAAATTAGATAGTAATATTTCCATCAATATTAATGGTATGTGTATTATTTGCTGAATTTCACGTGAGGATGATGATACCACAGGTACTACCTGTTATTCATTCATGTAATAATTAGATTATTCATGTTATCCAAAAATTAGATTTTTAAATCTTAGCAAAATTATAAGCTTCGGCGAACGAACAGATTATGCAATAAAAGTAATTGTAGGAAAGTAAACTTTGTGAACTAATGTTACTAGGAATAAATGTGAATAGAGAGTGAATGTATGTAGCTCAAAAAAAAAAAAAAAAAAATATCCTCTTTTAAAGTTTTGTAGACATAGCTAGTGGATTTTACAGTTCGTCTTTAAACATAGAGTTGAATTTAAGAGATGACAGTTTTCATAAGAATTATTTCTATAAACATTATGACTTTACGAGCATGATTTGTGAATTTAACTGTGATTAAAGCAACAACACGAGTTATTACCAATTATTAATAAATACGTATTAATAAATAATATTACAGTCATGTGAAACAGGATAAACATTATTATATGAAACTTTTGACAACGTTTTTAATCTCTTTAAGTTTGTGCATTACGAGACGCTTCTATAGATTTTTGAAAAACCCATCCATATGGTTTCGGCGTTGGTGACATATTTATGACATAATGATTTACTTATTATCGTTTGGAGGAAATTAGCAAGAGGATTTTTTTTTATTTAATAATTTAATTACAGAGTTTAGTTTTTGCCATGAGTAATGTCATACAATAGATGTAAAATAACTTTATTGTAACAACTGGTAACTGACTGATTTTCGTTACCTTAAAGTTGAGATACGTTGTTTTAAATTGGGGTGTAGTTGATTACAAAATTTTGGGGCAGTTTCTACACATTTATTAGTAAAATCAAGATGCGGGAATCAAGTGGCTAGAGTTCGCACGGCTTGCTGTGTGTGAACTGTCAGTTGTTAAAAGTAATAGGAAACAGTCATTAATTAAGTGTTAGTATAAAGTGGCTAGTTATGCCCAGTCATTGATTAAGTATAAGTGTAAAGTGGCTAGGTATGCATCGTCACAACACAACATTCTTTATTTTATAATGTTGAGGGCCATAGAGAGCAAATTTATAACCACTTATGTCTTGAAAGGAAAGAAATTCCCAAGAATTTTTAACACATTGGCATTTGACACCTCATAATACAGAAATGCCACTTGAAAACCAAGTTGGATTTAGTTTATGACTTAGCCATGACAGATTTCGAGTGATATGGCGTCCTGTTTTTAACGTTTGAGACTTTAATCATTAACATTTTGAGACGGCACTTAAGATTGCACTTTAACTGCAATATTTTTGTTTTTAAGATTGGTTAAATGGTTAAATGTATAGATGCCACTAAATCAACAAAGGGTGAAGGGTGAAAGCAATACTTAATGTGACTGAGTGTCGTGGGACTCGTTATTTAATATCTAACCATACAACTTTCCAACCATCCATCTAATCAGCCTTAAAAGTCCACTGCTGGACGTAAACCTACCCAAATCTGCGCGGCCTGGTCGGGGGATACTCTGAGCTCCTTTTGCTCAGATGTGGTCCCTGTTCGAGGTCAATTCTACCATACAGTTTTACCAAAATAAATATGTTTCATTTCAGATAACAATTGCATTCATCCTTCAAGGTCACACGAGGACGTGTGAAGCGTCAGGATGGCCGTGTCGGAGGAAGAGTCAGAGTTATTTAATATAGCCTTAGCTATACCGTTACTTTAGTATTTTAGTAATGTTATTGGTACTTGAGCAATCGAAGGGTTAATTGCTTTAAATTATAATCAACAGTCATTGTATAGCTTTCGTATTAGATTCAGAGCAGAGACTTTAAGAGGTCTCTAGTGGAGTCGAGGTATGTGGCGGCGCGGTGGGGAAACGTGGATAAGAACTGATGTGAGTGATCGAGGTGGATCATTATTTCGTTGTGCTTTGGAGCGTGTAGTCACTACCTTGAACCTGCTGCTCAAATCCTTTGTTTGTAAAGTAATAGTAGTATTATAGTATAGTTATTTTGTAAATCCGAAGTTATCATGTAAAGAGAACAATAAATACTGTGATTACTGTATTTGTGCCTGCATCTACCCTATGACAACGCCCACAAAACCCATAGATTCTATCAATGATGTCGATGAGAGCCGTCCTTCTCCGACATATATTTCTTATGTGCGTGTGTATGTTACTGAACTCCTCCTAAACGACTGGACTGATTTTGATGAAATTTGTTGTGTGTGTTCAAGGGGACTTGAGAATGGTTTAGATTCACAATTTAGTCCGTGGGAAAAGATTTTTTAGTTAATTTTTAATTCGTAAGTAGTTGTTGATTTTGGAATGTTTCACATTGGATTCGACAGACTTTGCCACCATCGCAGTTTCAAATATTCTATCTATTTTTCAAACCCGTAAGTGATAAGGGTTGTTCACCCTTAACATTTTTTTTATTTATACGGCAACACAACGTTTGCTGGGTCAGCTAGTATTTCTATAAATCTTTCGAAGTCGTTTTTACAATGAATCACTTTTTTTCTGGAAACAAATATTTCTGGAGTGTTTTTTATTTTTTGTTAAAATAATCGTTCTAAGGCCTAGAAAATGACAATTATTTTAAAATTAGAAGCTTTACATATGATTCCTGTTTAGTTTATATTTGTAAATTTGTAAAAAGTAAAATAAAGACTATTTAAAATATTAATAATATTTTCAAAGCCATTTTAGAATATACGCTAAATACCCAACACTCGCGTTACGGTTTATTGCTGAAAAACTAGTTTCAGACAATTTACCACCTAGATCGCTTAGATCTAATTCTAGGTTATTGCCCGGAAAAGATTTATTGCGGAAGAAATAGCTACATGTGGTGAGATTTCACAAATATTTAGGTTTTTGTTTTTATTTTTAAAAACACTCGGTCTGTTTGGGTAAAGTGGTCGGATTTGAGTAAATTGACGCTGAGGGTCCTGGGTTCGATTCCCAAACGTCTACTTAGTAGGGATCCGTACTCACAGGTACCCTACTTTTTTAATAATATGGAGTAGCAGACGAGCATGCAGTCCACCTGATGGGAAGTGTCTACTGCCGCTCACGAACATCTGTAATCAACAGATAACATTAGATTCTTATCTAAGGACTAAGCTAGAATGCCTCTGAAAAAAAATCTTCCTTACCCCACCGTGCAAACCAGAACAAAGCAGCGTTTAAAACTGCTGTTAGGAGGCAGAAATAGATGTGGCGGTGGTGCCGCCCGAGTTGAACCACAAAGGGTTGTACCACCTTCACTGGTAAACCTTCCAAAATTCTATTTATTATTGCACTCTAGTGTTACCATAAATTAAAATTCTAATGTCACCAACGTAAATAAACTTAAACAAAAATCAATAGAAAATCCCATGAATGAAATACAAAAAGATAACCTAAAAATCCAAACTCCCACGCAAAGACCCATAATTTACCACCATTTAGTTCAGGTGCGAATAAACTGGCAACCCAGATAGCTAATAGCGCGGAGTGTTTACGTCTCAATATATCAACTGGCAACATTGCAGGAAATTGGTTTCAACGCTATCTAGTTTAGAGACGAACTAATGGTATAGACTCCGAATTTAGGAAATTAAGATAAGAGACAAAAAATAGACTTAGATTGTAACATAATACGAGTATATGCGGGGTTTAGTCAATATTATAAGTATTCTTTGTCTTTTTGGATGTAGCAGATGAGCATGTAGTTCACCGGATGGTATAGTCCGCGTAAAACTACTAGTCCGCTCTGAATATAGTAAGGAATCGCGTCGCGTAGAAAATTGTATGACTACACCTGCTCGCAACAACTTCAGAGCGGACTAGCAGTTTGACACGAACTATACCTTAATAGATGCGACTGCCATAAACAATTTATTTTAACTATTTCACCTGTTCATTGTAATGCGGAGACAGATTTACAACCGGATATATATAACAACAGCATTACAGCAAAGAGTCGTTGTTGTTGTTGTTGTTGTTGTTGTTTCAAACAACAGTTGTGAATAGCGAGTGTTTTACTACGAATTTATTTATTCTTTAAATAATGGAGAGAAATGTTAACTGTTCGGGCTATTACCTGTAAGCGCATTGTCCGTGGTTAATAGCCCGGCAAATGTGGACACATTACTGACTTTTGGGCTAGGGTGACCAATACATTTGAATACCTTTCTTCTTAAAATTACCATCTATTATAGTCAATTTTTTCTCAATCTACGGGCCGTGAATCGAATCCTAGGCAGTAATTCTGATTTTTAGGGTTGCGTACCAAAAGGTAAAAACCCTATTACAAAGCCTCCGTTGTCTCCCCGTTAACAGAGCGCTATCTCTTGAATCGTAATAGACAGACGATTGATTTTTTTACAGAGTTTGTATAATAGTGGCAAATATTATAAAAACTCTGTAAAATTGACCGTTTGATTGACCGTTCAAATTTGCACTATGCATTTTTATGGCTGCTATAATAAAAAATACAAAAAATAAAAAAATAAAATGTCCAGTGTGCGAGTTCGACTCGCACTTTGTTAATTTTTGGAATATAAGTGTAATAAACACATTACTTTACAGCAGAAGCAGCAAGCAGTGATAGCCTAGTGGTTAAGAAACTCGGCCTCTTGATCGAGGGGTCCGAGGTTCAAATCCCAGGCGCGCACCTCTGATTTTTTCAAAATTATGTGCGTATTAGAAATTAGAAATTAATTATCACTTGCTTAAACGGTGAAGGAAAACATCGTGAGGAAACCTGCATACCAAAGAGATTTATAAAAAAAAAACTCAAAGGTATGTGAAGTCTACCAATACGAACTTGTCCAGCGCGGTGGACTATGGCCTAATCCTTCTCATTATGGGAGGAGACCCGTGCCCAGCAGTGGGACAGTAAAGGATTGTTGATGATTGATGAAACACATTAGTTTACAAATGAATTGTCACTTCCTTTCACGGTGAAGGGAAACATCGTAACGAAACTTACACTCCCGAAAATTCTATAAAAAGTTCTCAAAGTTGTATGAAGTCTACCTACCCACTTGGCTATATGGAGTCCGTACTCCTAAGCCTCACTTACTCCGAGACCCGTACCCAGCAGTGGGACATTACTTGGAACGGCATAATCATGGTCACCCGAGTTGCATTACCACCGTTTCCTATGCAACAATTTCATTGTTTAGGTGATCGAACTTACACTCTCACTCACACATACGTATTATAAATAAATGTGTGCACACATTAATGTTCTATACTATTTGTCGCCACTTCCGCCGGTTTCAACAAAAATGAATTAATGCATTTTAAATTGATAAATTCGCTTTTGAGAATTAATTTGGATGATAAACACATTATAGGATGTACAGATTATGTTATGTAAATACTAGTTTTTGCCCGCGGCTTCGCCCGCGTTTAAAAGAAAATAATATGACAATAACATACTTAAAACTGAAAATTCGTACCTTCATTGGAATGACAGTGGCGCCGTCTGGCGAAAATTGGTTGTACCAACTCTGTAACCTTCATGGGCTCATGGACAACAACTTTGCTAAAGATCACTTGATCAAATGCATAGTTAAGATTCAATCCTTACTAATATCGATTAAAACAATCGACTTTTTGGTCCAAAAGATCGATTCTCCGATTAATCGATCTTAGATCGCCATCCCTAGTTCCCGTGGGATTTCCGGGATAAAAACTATCATATGTCCGTTCTCGGGTTTTAGACTATCTTTGTACAAAATTTCATTAAAATCGGTTCAGTGGTTTAGACGTGAAGAAGAGACAACCAGACAGACAGACAGACAGACAGACAGAGTTACTTTCGGATTTATAATATTAGTAAGGATATATAACTCAAAGGTGACTGACTGACATAGCGATCTATCAACGCACAGCCCAAACCACTGGACGGATCGGGCTGATATGTGGCATGCATGTAGATGTTATGACGTAGGCATCCGCTAAGAAAGGATTTTGACCAATTCTACCCCCAAGGGGATAAAATAGGGGATGAAAATATTACTTCGTAACGCGAGCGAAGCCGCGGGCAAAAGCTCGTATTTCATAAATATGGCGGATGTCATCATTGTCTGTGATTTGTCTGTATGATCTGTGGTTTACATATAGGGATCTCTTCATATGGTGAAGAAAATTTGGAAAAAAAGCTTTTTACATAGTTTTAAAAAAATAGTAACTTTTTAAATCGATTTAAATAGTCTGCTTCAGCGATTTTCAATATTCAATCTATGTTTTGTCTACCAAAGCTCTCCACAATTTCTTCATACTAACCAATGTCATTCGATCTTTGATAGATAAACATTGGTAGATTGATTATTGATACTGGACTATAGACAACCCGCTTCTTTTAAAATAAATAATTAAAAATAAACACTAAAATACGTATATTGGTTTGTGCGCTTACGAAAACTGGTTCATCATCATCATCAATCCATTATTGTCCCACTGCTGGGCACGGGTCTCCTCTCAGAATGAGAAGGATTAGGCCGTAGTCCACCGCGCTGGCCAAGTGCGTATTGGTAGACTTCACATACCGTTTAAAACTTTTATTTAAGATCTCTCAGCTGTGTAGGTTTCCGTCACCGTTGAAGCAAGTGATATTTCATTTATAATTTGCACATATTTTAAGAAAATCTGAGATTTGAACCTGTGACCCCTCGATTGTAAGGCCGCATTTCAACTACTAGGCTATCACTGCTTAATAACTGATTACCGTATAAATATTGCAATTATGCTTATCAAAATAAAATACTCTGAGATAGGTCATGTTCGTAATCTTATAGCAACAAATAACAAACTACGTCTTATTGCAATAATTAAAATAAATTATTCTGTTTGAATCGACATATATTGATTTATTACGTGGTGCATGTTAAAGGTCTCGGATTCATTAGAAATAGTGCTTTTTGGTAAAAAAAAAAACAATACGTGAAATAGGAAGATGGTAAATAAAATGTAATAGTTTTACGTTTGTAATTTTAATTGTCTATCTACTACGGTTCAAGAGGCGGAGGCTTAGTAATAGAGCTCCGTTTTTATCCCTTAGGTACGGAACCCTAAAAATCACAAATTCGTTGAAATCTGTTAAAGCACTTTCGGAGAACAAGCGAATTTTTAAGGTGGTAGAACCCTTTGTGGTTCGACTCCGGCGGCACCACCGCCACACCTAAATCTGCCTAATAACAGCAGTGTTCGGCGCTGCTGTGTTCCGGTTTGAAGGGTGTGGTAAGGGAGACATACTTTTCTGAGGCGTTCCAGCTTAGTCCTCAGGGGTAGCGGCGCGTGTGGCCGACCTCGGGTAGGAATATCTAATCCTATCTGGGGTTAATTACAGATGCCCATGGGCAGCAGCCTCTTACCATCAGCTGGACTGCATGCTTGTCTGCTATTCCTATATTATAAAAAATTCAATCCCACATCATTTATATTAATACTAGCTGACCCGGCAAACCTTGTGTTGCCACATCAATAAAAAATGTTAAGGGAGAACAACCCTTATCACTTAGGGGTATGAAAAATAAATAGTAGCCGATTCTCAAACCTACTGGATATAGGTACATATAAAATTTGCTGAAAATCGGTAAGGCCGTTTCGGAAGAGTACAGTAACTAAAATTGTGGCACAAGAATTTTATATATAAGAACCTTTTTCCACGGACTAAATTGTGAATCTAAACCATTCTCAAGTCATGTTCAAGGGAACACACACAACAAATTTCATCAAAATCAGTCCAGTCGTTTAGGAGGAGTTCATACACACGCATATAAGAAGTATATATATAAAGATAGATAAAACGAATGTCAACATCGTAACAACTCAATACATTAATCCAACCTATTTGTGCACCCCCATTAATCTAAGTAAATCGCTGCAGCCTGTGAACTAGGCCACCGCAAGCCACCGGAACCGCTCACCTTTGTACCACCGGCCTAATTACTTCGCCGCAATGAAGACAACCTACTCTATTGCTATTATTTAACTACTTTAAAATGTTCTTCTTTACACGATAGAGGGTAATGATTTTAAGCCTTTTTACCCAACGGAGGGTGATTTTAACTGCCAATAGAATGATTGTAAAGTGCAGTGATAGCCTAGTGGTTAAGCAACTCGACCTCTCGATCGAGAGGTCTGAGGTTCAAATCCCAGGCACGCACCTCTGATTTTTCGAAGTTATGTGCGTATTAGAAATTGATTATCACTTGCTAAAACGGTGAAGGAAAACATCGTGAAGAAACCTGCATACCAATACGCACTTGGCCAGCGCGGTGGACTATGGCCTAATCCTTCTCATTCTGAGAGGAGACCTGTGCCCAGGAGTGGGACAGTAATGGGATGATGATGAGAATGATTGTAACATTTAAAATATTAATCACCCCACGCTTTTTACCCTGAATTGATTTTTTATTTTAATAACTTAAATTTTATTTTATTTTTATTTTGAGGCGATTCATTATGATTGATTTATTTTCTAGTTTTTAGTTTGATTAGCAATAAAAGGGTGTTTTTAGTTTTTTTAACTACTTATTATTTATTTAATTTTTTATTTGTCGGGACATATTTTAAAAACTGAACTGGGGCAAGAATATCATTAAAAATTCATCTTCACATATCTTAACTGTGGAAGGTGGTAGAACCCTGTGTGGTTCGACTCCGGCGGCACCACCGCCACACCTATTTCTGCCTAATAACAGTAGTGTTAGGCGCTGCTGTGTTCCGGTTTGAAAGGTGTGGTAAGGGAGACAGACTTTTCCGAGGCGTTCCAGCTTAGTCCTCAGGGGTAGCGGCGCATCTGTGGCCGCACTCAGGTAGGAATATCTAATCCTATCTGGGGTCGATTACAGATGTCCATGGGCGGCAGTAGCCACTTACCATCAGGTGGACTGCATGCTCGTCTGCTACTCTTATGTTATAAAAAAAAATCTTAACTATATTTTACGTAATAAAATTAGTATATCAGCATAAAAATGAAAAGTTCAACATAAAGATTCACGTCGTACGTGAACAACAACTGAAATAAAAACATACATAATAAAGAAAATAACGCATTAGAATGCAATTTAATAAAAAAACACGTTTTTCATTCTACAAAAAACAATCAATATAAAATATGCAGCCGTCATAGAATTAATAAGACTTATAGTTTTATCCATCGGGAAATTCCAAAATAAACGGTTGCGTAATGTATGGAACGTGGCCAAAAATGCATCAAAATTAGGGATGGTGATCTCAGATCGAAGAATCGATTATTGGACCAAAAAAATCAATTCTATTAGTCGATTCCGTGAATCGGTCTTTCCTCCTCAAAATCGAAAATCGATTTTTTTGAAGTTGATTGATCAATAACCAATATGATATAGACATTTTTAGCTGATGGATACATATTGATCGATTTTTCGAGAATCGGTTCTTAGGGCCTCGATTTTTTTGTAAATCGATTTACCAATATATATAATATCGATTCGAATAGATTCAAGAATCTTCGGTTCAAGATCTCTTTCGGGAAGCATCGCCATCCTTAATCAAACTGGCACGCTCGGCATTCCGACTTTTATGGTGTATGATAAATGACTGCTTTAAACAGATGTTTTTCGTCGAACCCAATTATGTGGCTAAAGCTGTCTGGTTTTGTCACGTCTGGGCAAATAGACTAAATATAGTTTTTCTGGGATATGTCTTATGAAATAGCGAAAAGGTATGTATGTTTTTCTATAGTATAAAGGGAGAACCCTCTGTAATTCGACTCCGGCACCACCACCACACCTATTTCTGCCTAATAACAGTGTTATGCGCTGCTGCATTCTGGTTTGAAGGGTGTGGTTACGAAGACATACTTTTCCGACACGTTCCGACTTAGTTCTCAGGAGTAGCAACCATAGCCAACCTCAGGTAGTACTCTGATCTTACTGGGGTTGACTACAGAGGTCCACGGGTGGCAGTGGTCACTTACCATCAGATGGACTTCAATAAAATATTTTAAAGTCTGCCATAAAACAGCAATTTAGTGCTACTGTGTTCTGGTTCGAAGGGTGTAAAGAGTAGACGTTCCTATTGGTGCCTTCGTTTAATAATATTCATAAAATTAAAATATCAGAGGTACCTATATATAGTCCGCGTAAAACTGTTAGTCCGCTCTGAATACCTGCTCGCAACACCTTCAGAGCGGACTAGCACTTTGGCGCGGACTATACCTATTAAAAATTTGAACCTAGGACCTCCGACAGGATCCAATTTCTAAGTTTTTACAGCATAGGTACATTGACCATTTAACAGGTGGCCAATAACGTTACTACTTGAACAGCATAAATTAAATTTGGATGTCGGCATCTTAACCAGCGGTTTCAACACACACTTCCCGGAATGAGATGCTATCAATGATAATTTGAATGCAGGGTTGAAATATTAAAAATAAATAGTTTGAGTATTAAATCCCAGCCAAATATGAACTTAAAATAGGAGTACGTACGGTGAACTCACACCGTAAACCTTTTTTATATTGACAGGTCTCCTGTGCCCAGGAGGACAGAATTTAGTTGATTTAAAAAGACATTTTTTTGATTCTTTTAGCGTACTTTTAGCGACTTATTTATATGAGCTCGTCATCTTACTCTTCAAGAGTAAGTAGTAAAGCGTACGTATTCAGCTTTAGGTAGGACCCCTGTTCTATATCATCATCATCATCATCACCATCAACCCATTACTGTCCCGCTGCTGGACACGGGTCTCCTCTCATAATGAGAAGGATTAGGCCATAGTCCACCGCGCTGGCCAAGTGTGTATTGGTAGACTTCACATGCTTTTGCGATTTTTTTATAAATCTCTCAGGTATGCAGGTTTCCTCACGATGTTTACCTTCACCGTTAAGCAAGTGTTAATTAATTTCTATATTGAGTTGGTAAGTAGTGTAAGTAGTAATGATATCCATACGTGGCAGTAAACACTCACATATTGGCTGCATACTCATTTACTTTAATTATAGAAAATTAAAATTAAAAAAAAAAAACAGAGAACAAATAGTCAACCCTATGAGTCGGTATGGTCCTTTGAACCAGCTTGAATACTGTGCGGTAACCCTTACGGAAGTATCGCCGTCCCTTTTTAGGATGTACGTCATGTTTTGATAAAGCTCTACTCAGAAAGGGCTTTAACTTTTCCTACGAACTTAAGAACATTAGTTAAGTACTTGAGAAAGAATTTAATTTTAGTTAAAAACTAAAAGTTAAAAAAATTTTAAGCGATATAAATGAGTACCTACATAAATGTAGATAATGAATATGAGTGATGATGGTAAGTGGCTACTACCGCCCGTGAATCATTAATCAACCCCAGATAAGATCAGATTCCTACTTCGGTCGGCCACAGATGCGCCGCTACCTATGAAGACTAAGCTGGAATGCCTAGGAAAATATGTCTCCTTTACCACTACTGCCACTCATGAACATCGGTAATCAATCCTAGATAAGATCAGTTTCCTACTTCGGTCGGCCACAGGTGCATCGCTACCCGAGAACTTCGCTGGAACGCATCAGAAAAGTATGTCTCCACCACACCCTTCAAGTCAGAACACAGCAGCGCTTAACACTGCTGTTATAACAGAAATAGGTATGGCGGTGATGGCGCCGGAGTCAAACAACAAAGAGTTTTAAGCAAAATACTGCATGATAAATAAGCCCTAAGTTCCTCAATAAAACAATATTTTTCATTTTTATAACATACATAATTTAAGTACACTATGTTTTTAGTATTTTATTTTCAAAACGCAATTAAAACATAATGCTACCGCGGATATAAGAAGATATCTACTTCATTCATAATTATAATAAACTAATGAGAAGTGACGTCATGCCGGCGTCTACAAAGATACTCGAATATCAAATAATATCAGTTTCAAAACTAAAGATATGTTTAGACAGGAAGTATTTTGTACCAGTATTGAAATACAACACTATTAAAGCATTTTGCTTTTTATAGTAGAGGCTAGAGCTCGCAGCTTCGCCCGCGTTTTTAAATATAACATGACATACATATAACTGAAAATTTATACCTTCATTAGATGACAGTGGCGCCATCTGTCGCAAATTGGTCGTACCAATTCAGAAACCTTCGTGGGCTCGTGCACAACAACCTTTCTATAAAAGACTTACAGACACACATTTATTTTTAATATAGATAGTCTCATGGTTTGAAATTTATGAGGGTCCGAAGTTAGAGTCCAGTACACTTACCAGGAGTTTTTACGTTTCGACAAATATGACTGTTTTGGTATTTGTTTACGTATTGGCCCATATGATTTCCTAGTTCTGACACAATCCGCTAGGGGCGCTGATTGGAATTTGTATGGACAAATACGTAAACAAATACCAAAACAGTCATATTTGTCGAAACGTAAAAACTCCTGGTAAGGGTACAAGCCACGTTTAATTTGTATATGTTGTGTGACTTTTAGAAATGAATTATAATTTGTTTAAAAGGTGAAGTTAAATACGAGTAATGTGACGAAACTTATATGCCTGAGGGTTCTCTAAAAAAGTTATTAACTAAACTAGTAAACCTACTCCACTAGATACCTCCCACGAACCATACTAGTTCCACAATTACGCTTAGTTCTTTAAGATTTGATCAGAAAATTGATTATTAAGATTATAAAAGGCCTCTCGTATAAGAAAACAAAACTAATAATGAGTGCACGAGACAGATGGATACGTAAGAAAGAGACAAAAGAAGCTGATTGCAGTTTGATTACAGCTTAGGCTATCGCTTTTTTAATTTGAAAATTAATTTTACGTTACAAACAGGATTGATAAAGGTGTGTTATACTAGTTAAATGACAAATCAAATCAAATCAATTTTTTTTATTCAAAATAGGTTCTTTACAGAGCACTTTTTGAATGCCAAACTACCACCATTTCACAAGGTGTTTCGTTATGGAGAAGAAGCGGCGAAAGAAACTCCATAACACACATCTTTTAAAAAGATGTTTTTTACAATGTTAAACTTAACCTAATGGTACATGTGGAGCTGGAACTACTTCAGACCGTTTTGTCAGTCAAATAATCACTTAGTTTATAGTACGCTTTTGACATTTTTTCACGACAGAGGAGGGTAATGTTTTTCGGGCGTAAGTAGGTAGGTATGTCTCTCTCTTTGTCCCTGTAGTTCCGGGACTAGAATAGGGCTACGGTATCCCCTGCCTGTCGTAAGAGGCGACTACAAGGGGGCTTCCGAGGTTGCGGGCGGCAAGAGTGGGAGCTCGAACCGTCCAGTAAGCGACCCCGGGAAGGACGGCGGTATGTGTGGTCGCATACCGTCGTGAACACCAGATGGTGTGGAAGGAGCGAACGCTCCCCCAGGGCAGAGCCCGTGGCATCGCGCTTGGAGGACTCCGGTTGCGTTCCGTCGGAGATCCCGGAGTTCTCCAACAAGCGTTGAGGACGGCCACCGGGGGGTTTTAGTGCGGTAAAAATCCCACATAACCCGGCGTCGCTCCCATGTCGTCGGGTACCTTTTGAAGGTTTCCGCCTCATTAAAAAAATAAAAAAAGGACTTTCTATCTGAGATTAATTATTGATGACCATGAACGGCAGGGGTCAAATATCATCACATGAACTGCATGTTTATTTATTTATTTATGTCAATTTGGTACTTCTGTTATATATCACAAAAATCACGCGAATAACTTTATATCGAAATTCAAAATGATTCATAGAAATTGGATAAATAAAATACCAAATCGCTATCAGTATGAAGAAATCTTAACGTTGCGACGTTCATTGCATTTTAATAGCTGGGTAGGCTCGGGTAGCCGGTTCAAGGCCAGCTCGGGTAAACCTTACGATGCAATAGACCTGTCTTATGCAACAGTTAGATCATTAGGTTCATTGAAATAAATTGTTGCTATGAAGTGTAAGATAATGGCAATCGTTTTATAGCCCACTGCTGGGCACTGATCCTCAACAATGGACAACCAAGACTAAACTTGACCAAGTAATTATAATCAGAACAAAAAACCCGACTGTTTAAAAATAGAGCTTAAGTCGCTCCCGCAAGTTCCGTTCAGACAAATTTAACATATTCAGACAAATTAACAATTCCTAAACATAGATTATGTAAGGTGGCTAGATCTTTCATGGGTAACTGTATTCGCTACTACAATAAAATACTAAATATTTTTTTCAAGTTCAAAAAAGTTCAAACATGTCGTTAAACAAACACTATGTAAAAAAGCGTACTATAAACTAAATGATTATTTGACTGACAAAACGGTGTGGTCTGAAGTAGTTCCAGCTCCATATGTACCATTAGGTTAAGTTTAACATTGTAAAAACCATTTTTTTAAAAAGATGTGTGTTATGGAGTTTCTTTCGCCGCTTCTTCTCCATAACAAAACACCTTGTGAAGTGGTGGTAGTTGTATTGACATTCAAAAAGTGCTCTGTATAGAACCTATTTTGAATAAAAAAAATTGATTTGATTTGATTTGATTTAACGACACCTCATATGTTAAAATCCGTTTGAACTGTAGGACATGCCAAAGCGTTCATTGCGTTCCTTTGGAGATCTCGGAGTCCTCTACGCAGCGCTGAGGACGGCCACCGGGGGGGTTTTAGTGCGGTAAGAGTCCCACATAACCCTGTGTCGCTCCCAAGGCATCGGGTACCTTTTGAAGGTTTCCCCCTCGTCAACAAAAAAAAAAAAAAAAAAAAAAAAAAAAAAAGGACATGCCAAAGAATGAGAGAAACATTACCCTCTACAGTCATGTAAAATACACAAAACCATTGGGTAACAAAAAAAAGCTAAATTCAAAATTAAAAATTCATCGGAGCCTAAAATTGGATGTATCTTTGACTCACAGGACCATAAATCAATATATTCTAATTCGTCAAGCAATACCATGTAAGGCAAAGTAATAAATAGTGTAATATTCAAATATGGTACACACATCGAGGTACCTACAAGGTTCGAAACTCAGCTATACCTATCTACCTATAAATCATTTGTCACTTACTTTAGGTAGAGGAAAACATCGTGAGGAAACCTGCACGCCTGAGTTATTAAAAAAAGTTCTCGAAGGTGTATAAAGTCTACCAATACGCACTTGACCAGCGCGGTGAACTATGGCCTAATCCTTCTCATTCTGAGAGGAGACCCGTGCCCAGCAGTGGGACAGTAGTGGGTTGTTGATGATGAATAGACTTGTTGACTGTCTTATGCAATAGTTAGGTTCATTGAAGATTCCATACATACATACATACATACATACATACATACATACATACAGGCATACTCTTCCGAGGCGTTCCACCTTAGTCCTCAGGAGTAGCGGCGCATCTGTGGCCGACCTCAGGTAGGAATATCTAATCCTGTCGGGTTGATTACAGATGTTCATGGGCAGTAGCCACTTAGCATCAGGTAGGCCGCATACTTGTCTGTTACTCCTATATTATAAAAAAAAAATTAAAAAAAAATAAAACTTAATTTAATCATATAACATCGTACAATAAATTTCCATACTTTGAGACGTATTGTATTACAAAATATCTTTATAGGTTAAATGCAATACAAAATAAGATCAAGTGGGTGAATTATGGTGTTTATGGGGTTCGAATCCCGGTGCGCCCACGCGACATAAACCAGTTCAGACCACCAAGCAGGCGTCCAATAGTATGGTACTTGACCATCGTATCGAATTGTATAAATTATAAATTTTATAAGTCGACATTTTTGTGTGGACAAACAAGTCACTATTGTTTTCAATGAAGGAAGTTATGACAAAATGGAGGTAATTCAAAATGGCGATTTAAAAAAATATATTTTTATACTTACTTAATATATGTTTTTATAGGTAGATTAGTAAAGATTACTCACTCCTAACAAGAAAATGTAACCTTTTGACAATTAAAACTGTCACTGTCATCTATTTTCGTGTTTGAAAAATATTAAAAAAATATAGTTTTTACATCATTTACGAATGAAACGATATTTATTCGCACTTTTTCTTCGATTTCGTGGCTTAACTGCGCATGTCGGCATTGTTCCGCGTAAATTACACCATGAAAGCCATTAAACGGCTGACAGAAATTTAAGTCATTTAATGGCTTCCTTCAATTACAAGGCGGTGAGATATCTATACTTATCTATGTTTTATATACTTACAGCAGTAGCAGACAAGCGGGCAGTCCAACTGACAGTAAGTGGCAACAGCCATCCATGGACGGTAATTATACCACATTGGATTGTAGGCCTATCTGAGATCAGCCACATGAGTTGCTACCTCTGAGGACCAAGGTGAAACTCGAAGCTCCTCGTATAAGCATATCTCGCTTGTCACAACCTTCACACTAGAACACAGTAGCTACTACCATTAAATAAAGGCAGAAATTGCTGTGACAGTGGTACCTACGGGGTCGATGAAGAGTTCTAACTTTAAACGGCAGTTGTAAACAGCGATTCCATGACAAAAAATGTACCTACAACTTTCTATCTATTTGTTTTATTAGGATTATAACAGTAATAAGATACTACAGACAAACATACCTAGTTATCATATTACATAATGCGCAAACAAACTGGATAGCCCACGTATGTAGATTGACAGTGAAAACACTTGTGACACCGGTTTTCATACTATTCTTTGTTTACGAGAAAGTGATTCTACGACTTCGGCTATCTCCGGCTTTTGTCGGCTTTTTTCGGAAAAATCATATTTATATTGATTCGAATGCTCAATTACATTTTATTTTTTTCTCCCGTGGTATTTCTCACATTACATTTATTGGCCAGTTTTTAATTAATAAAGTCAGAAAAAATTCTTAAAATTTAAGCCGAGATAAATAATAATTTATTTTATTTCCTTGAACTTACATGTTCACCTTCATTTGAATAATTTAATAATTACCTGGAAATAAAAAAAAATCACGATTAAATGACAAGCCTTGACATATTTATTTTTTAAATAGAATCATAGATTAGTGAAGATACTTTGCCGCCTTGAAATTGAATGAAGCCACAAACAGCTTATTAGTAAGTTCTTTTTTTGAATTCTTGACAAACAAAAACATTTTTAGAGAAAATTTACGAATAAATAACTAATACTGCGTAATTTACATAATAAATAAATAATTATTTCAAATATTTTAGGGACATTTTAACACGGAGACGTGGCAAAACTTTTTTACGCAACTATTTCAATTCTCAAAACTGGATACATTTTCTTGTTAGGAGTGAGTAATCTTTACTAATCTATGAATAGAATAGCGTCAGTATAAAAAATATAAGTTTTTTAAGAGACGTATTATAAATTATGTTCATTATGTTCTGTAATATATTAGCGTAATCAAACTATTTAATGACACATTCAGTATAATTTGTGTAAGAATTTTAATATTGTTATACAATTTAAGTAAATTTATTGTAAACGAAGAATTTATTGTGCTAATAAAAATCCACAATTATAATATTTAATAATAATGTATTTCTTGTAATTAATGTGACAGTCGTGATGTTGCAAATGGCCTCAATAATATTTCAAACCAGTAGCGACATCTATGGGTAATTCTAGGTACTTTCCATAAATAATTTTCAATTAAATATTCATTTATTCGTGAGATAGCGGTCGCAATTTTTTTAAACTGTAGCCATAAAATATTGTAACAAATTAATAAATTATATAAGTTTAAAAATAAAATATTAAGTAATTGTATTTTTTTAATTTATTTTTTACAACCACATCACACATTTATGTTTTTAGTTTTCATTGTAAAGTTACCTATACGTTTTTAAAAATGTTCACACTTACAGATATAATAATCATCAACCCATTACTGTCCCACTGCTGGGCACGGGTCTCCTCTCAGAATGAGAAGGATTAGGCCATAGTCCACCGCGCTGGACAAGTGTGTATTGGTAGACTTCACATGCTTTTGAGATTTTTTTTTATAAATCTCTCAGGTATGCAGGTTTCCTCACGATGTTTTCCTTCACCGTTTAGCAAGTGATAATTAATTTCTAATACGCACATAACTTTGAAAAATCAAATGCCTGAGATGTGAACCTCGGACCCTCGATCAAGAGGTTTCTTAGCCACTAGGCTATCACTGCTATAAAAACCCTAACAATGCTAATTAAGACCTCCAAGAACCTTATCGTTTTTATCAAGGGTCCATTATCCAATTTATCAGTAAATAGCCGTTTCACACGTTATAAACCTCTTATCTCCCTAATAAGACCATCAATAGCACCTTTGTTTTTCATTTATGTCTTCTGGGGAATAATTTATCGTTTACTAAAAGCGAGAATGCACTAATTTGTAAGAGACAGAGTATATCCATTTTGTATTAATAACATTAACTATTTTCTAGGTCCAATTTACAACTTTTATTATTACCGCGTAAAACACAAGTCTCGCGCCAAGCGCGTTCTTTTTCTTTTTTATGCTAATGCAGACAATCGTATAACCCATACAGCCAGTGACTATATAAATGGACACTTATTATTATAAAAATAAGATATCATGAATAAATATAACACAAAATAATTAATTAAAATAATACTATACTTCAATAATCTGAACATATTGCTAACTAGTATATTTTATTTCGTATTAATAAATCCGGTTTGAAGGGTGGGGTAAAGGAGACATATCCGAGATGTTCCAGCTTAGTCCTCAGGGGTAGCGGCGCATCTGTGGCTGAACTGAGGTAGGAATTGCTTTTCTTGCCACAGACGTGCTAGATGTGGAATGAACTTCCTCCTGAGGTATTCCCGGGGCGCTATGACATGGGGCTCTTTAAAAAAAGGTGCAAAATAAGCTCTCCTTTAAGGCCGGCGATGCATTGGCGACTCCTCTAGTGTTGCAAATGTTCAGAGGCGACGTTAACTACTTTCCATCAAGTAGCACGTCTGCTTTATCGTTAGGCTCAATTAAAAAAAATGTTCCAGCTTAGTCCTCAGGGGTAGCGGCGCATCTGTGGGCGACCACAGGTCGACTAATCCTATCTGGGGTTGGTTACAGCCGTCCATTAGTGGTAGTGGCGTACCAGTAGCTGGACTGCATGCTCGTTTGCTACGTCTTGTAAAAATGATCAAAGCAAAGGACGCTGACCCATTAATTCTTCATCTTAAAACTTTGTCTTCAAGTAATAATAATTTTGAAAATGATTCTGATGCGGCATTCAATGGGTTCAATGGGATACGTGAATGGATCTTTTGAATCACTTTTACGTCGGAGCCGCGGGCTAGTTTCTTTTTTTAAACTGCAGAGGGTAATGTGTTTCGAGCGATTGTTTCCCAAAAACACACACACACAAAATCACAAGAACTGATACACAGATTTTAACATATGAGGTGTTGTTAAAACTGTCTAAAATCTGTAGAAATATTAACATTAATTAAATAAACATAAAGTCTTTAAATTCGGTAATAACTTTGTATACGCTTTTTTCGAAATTATTTTTTTTGTGGTAGTCGCATAGTGCCTACATTCAACATTTTGTGTCATCACATCAGTATCAGATTTATCAAAAGATTTTGTCCAAGTTTTTTTTTTATAATATAGGAGTTGCAGACGAGCATGCAGTCCACCTGGTGGTAAGTGGTTACTGCTGCCCATGGACATCTGTAATCAACCCCAGATAGGATTAGATGTTCCTACCTGAAGGATACAGGTGCGCCGCTACCCCTGAGGACTAAGCTGGAACGCCTCGGAAAAGTATGTCTTCCTTAACACACCCTTCAAAATAGAACACAACAGCGTTTAACTCAGTTGTTATGAGGCAGAATTAGGTGTGGCGATGTCACCGGAGTCGAATCACAAAGGGTTCTACCATCTTCAAAGTGAACAAGAAATTTCTTACTATCCCATAATTCTAAAATAAGCTACAGACAAGAATTTAAACAATGTTTTTGTTGTAAACAGCAAGCTTAGAAATCACGGGCACTTTAATATTGTTTTTATGTAGATTGTAGCTACGTTCTTGTCCGGCTACCTGGACATTCCTAGAACCGCATACCTCAAAACTTACCTTTGTTATGTACGTTGTAAGAATTGGCATTTGATTGTTTAGATCCTTGCAAAAGTATGTTGTGTTCTTCATTGGTCAAGAATCGAACAGGAATTTCCGAATTTTGGTTAAGTCTTGTATGTTCCGTGCATAGGTTAGTAAAGATACTTCGCCGCCTTGAAATTGAATGAAGCCACAAACGGCTTATTAGTAAGGTCTTTTTTTTAATTCTTGACAAATAAAAACATTTATAGAGAAAATTTACGAATAAATAACTAATACTGCATAATTTACGTAATAAATAAATAATAATTTCAAATATTTTACGGACATTTTAGCACGGAGACGTGGCAAAACTTTTTTACGCAACTATTTCAATTCTCAAAACTGGGTACATTTTCTTGTTAGGAGTGAGTAATCTTTACTAATCTATGGTTCCGTGATGCAAGATTACAAGCGAAATTACATAGACTTATCGGATAGTGTGCCCTCGTCCTAAATCGAGGTCCTATGATGATTAGAGATTAAATTATTTCTGCAGTGAAACACGAAACAAAGTATAAAAAAAAATGTGAATCAATTCATATGAAATTGAGAATATAATATTGGCATATTATTTATTATTTTCTCACAATATGGAAATACCGAAAAATAATGTTATTATATTAAGATTTTTTAATTAAGATAAAAGAAACAAAATCTTTAAAACGTAAAAGATATCAATGATGCCATTTGCTCTAATGGCGTTCAACCAAAATATAAAAATAAAACAAGCTTAAAATTTTAAGATGAACAAGCAATAAAGCAATATTAATATATTTCTTATAATTTCATAGACAATTAGATCGATACATCAATATTCGATTGTGACCATAGACAACCGTGTGTGGTCCGTCACTAATCATCGCTATCGTGTATTTTGAAAAATGTTTCCGACATACGAACCACAGATAATACAGGCATAACTCACTCGGACATGCATTAAAATATTAAAACAAAAGTGGTGTTACAACCGTATTATTATCTCAGGATGGATGTACAGACGTGAGGAAAATTTTATAAATGTCAAAATTTTGCATAAGGACAAAAAGTATTTTTAAATATTATTTTGTTTTTTGGTAAATGCTATGATATGACACAGTACGATACGATTAGATACGAACTATTAATTATCAAACTATTTCACTTTTTCACAAAATGCCAGTAACAAACGAGTATGCGGTCCACCTGATGGTAAGTGGCTCTTGCCACCCATGAACATCTGTAATCAATCCCAGATAGGATTAGATACCTACCTGACTTTGACCACAGATGCGCCGCTACCTTTAAGGACTAAACTGGGATGCCTCGGAAAAGTATGTCTCCCTTACCACACCCTTCAAACCAGAACACAGCAGCGCCTAACACTGCTGTTATTAGGCAGAAATGGGTGTGGCAACAATGTCGCTAGAGTCGAACTACAAAGGGCTCTACAACCTTCTTGCGTGTACACGCACCCTTTTATTTTTTTATTAAATACACCAAATATTTATAATTGACTAGCTGACCCGGCAAACGTTGTGTTGCCATATAAATAGAAAAATGTTAAGGGTGAATAGCCCTTATCACTTACGGGTTTGAAAAATAGATAGAATATTTGAAACTGCGTTGGTAGCGATGTCTGTCGAATCCAATTTGAAACATTCCAAAATCAACAACTACTTACGAATTAAAAATTAATTAAAAAAACCTTTTCCTACGGACTAAATTGTGAATCTAAGCCATTCTCAAGTCCCCTTGAACACACACAACAAATTTTATCAAAATCAGTCCAGTCGTTTAGGAGGAGTTCAGTGACATACATACGCAGATAAGAAATATATATAAAGATTACGCACATATAAAACACGACTTTTAATATATTTGTGATGCAACCCTTAACAGCCATTTAAATTAGTGACAGCAGTTGACAACATTTGGTGTTACGCGTGTTTTATATTCAAATAATTTCTAATGCACCCTTGCGTTTAGTAATAAATTTGGATCCCGACGACAGTTGTAAATGGGTTAAATGGTGGTTGACCATAACCATTATATAGATGTTAAGTATACTATATTTGGTTATTTACCGGATCTTTAAAAACTTTTCTAATTTTTTATAGAAGTTAAGAATTTTAGAATTGGTAACACTACTTCATGTTTCGACTCTGAAGGTACCACCGCCACACCTATTTCTGCCTTATAACAGCAGTGTTAGGCGCTGCTGTGTTTGGTTTGAAGGGTGTGGTAAGGGAGACATACTTATCCGAGGCGTTCCAACCTAGTTATCAGTGGTAGCAAAACATCTGTAACCGTGACAAAAAAGAAGTGTAATCTTATCTGGGATTGATTATAGAAGTCCATAGTGGGGGCCACCTAACATCATATGGACTGCATTTTAATTTGCTACTTGTAATAATAAAACATGACAAAAATCACCTTAGATTTTTTCAATCATTTGCCTAGTCATATCATTAATCCTCTTAAAACTTATGTACGCGACTGTCCCACCATATTGCTCCAGTAATACGTAATTTGGAGCCATTTTGTTTACGCATCAGTAATCCTATGCATAACAATCCTATCGATTTCCTGATATTAGATGCATCCAATCATGCTAGTTCCATGCATAGGCACTTCCGATGCATTTGCATTTACATGTATTTGGGTTATGTGAACATGCACAGAATCATTACGTTCTGAAGCCCTGTACCCTTACTATGAGTTTTTACGTTTTGACAAATATGACTGTTTTGGTATTTGTTTACCCCAAATTAAATGAAACTCTACCTTCAACCCACAAAGTACGTTTTACTCATTTTTTTGTTCTAAATATGCTAATAATAATACCGGCGCGTGTCTGTCCGTGCATCACCTGCGGGCGTGCCTTTTGAAAAATGATTGTACATCTTTCGTCGAAGCGTGCCTTTGTGAGTACTACGGTGACCATGCGGTTATGATTAATGAGACTTGAGAGTTAATGCTTAACGTTTTCTAGATTAAAAATGTTATACTACGTTCCTATATTAAAAGTGTCATGGATACAAAACTTGGTATACAAACCAGATACAGAATGTAAATAAATACGTTCGAGAAACATTACCTTCCGACTCCGCTTTCGGGTAATATAATTGCAATGCAAGTTTATCGCTAAGCTCGTGAATAATCAAAGTAACTTAAGTATTGGTTATAACTGCAATCTATTATTTATAAAGTACGTTTTCAAATAATACAAAATAGAGAAAAAATAACAATATACGTAATAATAAGTAACCTATTATTTAGAAGCATCGATCATCAATGCACAAAATTTGGTCAAATTTCAACAAGAGCTTATAAAAAATTAATATATTATTTGAAACGTTTTTCCTTTTACAACATTTTTGTTCTAAATATGCTAATAATAATACCGGCGCGTGTCTGTCCGTGCATCACCTGCGGGTGTGCCTTTTGAAAAATGATTGTACATCTTTCGTCGAAGCGTGCCTTTGTGAGTACTACGGTGTCCATGTGGTTATTATTAATGGGACTTGAGAGTTAATGCTTAACGTTTTCTAAATTAATTGTGCTATATAATGGGTCCCAATCGTGGGTGATATGGACACGAATATACAGCAAAGAAACCTAAATACACCATTTATGCCTAACCAGGGATCGAATACAGACACGAGACATTTTATTATGTGAGGAAACGCGTTTTTTTAAATTCTGTATTGCCTATATTTCAACCCAGCTGCATGGAGCGTGGTCACAGCGAAGCGGGAGGAGAAACCGTTGTCATATAAGACGTTGACAATGCAATACTTGCAATACCAAAGAATCTAGATCTATGGCTAGATTTTTCATGGGTAACTGTATTCGCTACTACAATAAAATACTAATTTTTTTTCTGTGAGATTCAAAATGTGGTTCAAAAAAAGTTCAAACATGTCGTTAAACAAACGCTATGTAAAAAAGCGTACTATAAACTAAGTGATTATTTGACTGACAAAACGGTGTGGTCTGAAGTAGTTCCAGCTCCACATGTGCATTAGGTTAAGTTTAACATTGTAAAAAACATTTTTTTTTAAAAGATGTGTGTTATGGAGTTTCTTTCGCCGCTTCTTATCCATAACGAAACACCTTGTGCAGTGGTGGTAGTTGTATTGACATTCAAAAAGTGCTCTGTAAAGAACCTATTTTGAATAAAAAAAAATGATTTTGATTTTTTTTATTTGAATGAGACATAAATAAATACGCTCGCCGGAGTCGAACCACAAAGAGTGCCCACCTTAGGTGACTAAGGCCTATGGTCTAAGTAACTACAGTAAATTTACGGGAACCTTTCCTTTTACTGACGGCGTACCAATTGTTCCTGTAATAAATCCTAAACTAAACCTGAAAACTTTATTGCTGTACCATAAACTCATTTCGACACAAGCTTCAAATTAACCCAAGCAGTCATTAGTGCCACCGAAAATGTATAATTCAAACAAAAGAATTGGGCCAACGATATTATGAAACTAATATGTTTACCGACTTTCCCTACTTTCGTTTAAAACCCTTTTGAAGTGTAAATTATTGCCTGAAACAAAACTGGCGTTGCAACAGAGGCATTTGTTGGCATTTTTATATTATTTTATTATATATTTTTTGATGGTTTCATAACGTTTTTGTGAGCATATTGCAAGGTAGATACCTACTGTATTTGCTTGTGAAGTTAAATATTATTATGACTACGTAATTAACCTATTTTTAAAACATTTAACTAACCTGCAACAGACTAAATAGAAAGATGGCATATATAATATCCAGTAAAGTAAATAGGAAGAAAATTGAGTAATTTTTATGTTTATGAATCTAAAACATGAAAAGAACATATAAGATTTCTATTTGCTGAAGGTGAAAGAACCTTTTGTGGTTCAACTCCTGCGGCACCATCGCTACACCTATTTCTGTGTTCTGGTTTGAAGGGTGTGATAAGGGAAATATCCGAGGCATTTCAGCTTAGTCCTCAGGGATAGCGGCGCATCAGCGGCCGACCTCAGGTAGAAATATCTAATCCTATCTGGGGTTGATTACATATGTCGATGGGCGGCGGTAGCCACTTACCATCAGGTGGACTGCATGCTGGTCTGCTACTTCTATATTATAAATAATTGCAACACGAGATATATTACGTGACCCTTATCATCAGATGACTGCAAGCTTATTTGTTCCTTTAATCTTATAAAAAACTACCATACAGTCGAAATGTGGAATTCTCTATGACACGACATATTTTTGTGTCATCAATAAAATGATAAACTTATTTGTCCATATTTACATAGCCGATATCGCTGATATATGTATTTATACACAAGTGCTATTATAGATTTTTGGCCCTGTTCCGAGACAGGCCAATGACCTCTCTTGTTTACAATATTCTCCGCTAATATTGTTCAAGGGGGACTACGCTCTTAGAGATTGAATTGTTTCGATGAAAAAGTGTGAGATCAAGAGGGGTCATTTACACGAATTTGATATATGATAGATAGAGCTAAGCTTTTGGTGATTGAAAGTCAGAAAAAAACAGTTAAGTTAATTTAATAATATATAGAATTAAGAAAAATTTAATGATTTCAAAGAATAAAATGGCTTTTTATTATTATTTTTTTATCACAAAATAAGAGTATCCCTAGCAAACCAGATGTTTGGTGTCCCTACAGTAACTGCACATGCACAGTAAGTCTTTGTTGTATCCCATTACTCTGAGCTCACCTTTAACAGATCTTTTGTGATTTACAATCTGCTCTCTTTAGAAGTAATGGCTTTTGGATACTTGCTTTTTACAGAAGGAAGGTTTTCGAGTGTATGTTTTTACAGATTGAAGTAGTTACCGAGCATGCAGTCTACTTCAGGCATGATCACTGCCATATGGATAGCTGTGACCAACTTTGTTTTTTATAATATGGGAGTAGCAGACGAGCATGCAGTCCACCTGATGGTAAGTGGCTACTGCCGCCCATGGACATCTATAATAAACCCCAGATAGGATTAGATATTCCTACCTGAGGTCGGCCACAGATGCGCCGCTACCCCTGAGGACTAAGCTGGAACGCCTCGGAAAAGTCTGTCTCCCTTACCACACCCTTCAAAATGGAACACAACAACACCTAAAACTGCTGGTATTAGGTAGAAATAGGTGTGGCGGTGGTGCCGCCGGAGTCGAACCACAAAGGGTTCTACCACCTTCAAACCTTCTACTTCAGCCATGATCACTGCCGCGTATCAAGCAAAAGTATCAAATTACGAAACGCCAAAAACAATTATGAAACATGGCGCCATCAAAATCGGAAGTATCAAATAAATAACGCCAAAATCAAAAATCGGACGATTTTGATCTATACCACTTAGTAGCAATTTTGAAAAAAAATGCAGGAATCCTATCCTATCCATAGATAAGTATTTGTAATTGAAAGAAGCTTAAATGGCTGTCATGGCGTAATTTACGCGGAACATATCGTTTCATTCGTAAATGCTCTAAAAACTACATTTTTTTAATATAACATGGCGCCATCAAAATCGGAAGTATAAAATAAATAACGCCAAAATACAAAATCGGACGATTTTGATCTTTACCACTTAGTAGCAATTTTGAAAAACGACAACCGCCAGGTAACATCGGAATGTGACAAAAAAGTTAACAAAAAAGATTAAATCACATCACAAAAACTAGCGGTTTCTTTTGTGGAAAAGATAAGGAAAGATTACATACAAAGGCAAACTTTACTGTTTGGTTCCATTTTTATCGGAACAATAAGGTTCTTGTGAAACCAATTTATATTTAACACATTTTGAGTGCGAAACTACGCAATTTTCGACTTTAATACCTTTTGAGAACGATTTGATTGTTTTTCGAAATGTCAGAAAGGTTTTGTTAAGAGATTTCTTTATCTCGAGTTAAGTACGAATTGTCTCGCTAAATGGTCATTTGAGTTGATGCCTTTTATTTTTTCTCAATATTACACACAATAAGTTTTGTTTTAATATAGGAGTAGCAAACGAGCATGCAATCCGCTGGTAAGTGGCTACTGCCGCCCGTGGACATTTATAATCCACCTTAGATAAGATTTCATTCCTACCTGAGGTCAGCCAAAGATGCGTTTTCTACCCCTGAGGACTAAGCTGGAACGCCTCGGAAAAGTATGTCTCCCTTACCACACCTTTCAAACCAGAACACAGCAGCGCTGTGTAAATAAATAAAAAATAAAATAAAAAAAGTAACAACAATAAATAAGTAAATAAAAAAAATGTAACAACATATCCTATATATTACATTTCCACCCTAAATCATATCGACAATGGGTTGACATTTACAATAACTTACAAAACGAAAAAACAATGGAATTTCGTTATCTGTGACAAAAACCAGAGATTTTACGGTTTGTCTTAAAACGCCCGCCGCAGGTGGCATTATAAAAACTACACCATTGTCTATGATTGTAAAACAATAAAGTTTGTTTTTACGGCATTTTATTAGCATTATCAAAATATGAGAGCGTGGAATTCGAATTTATGCCCTAATTTAAATTTTTGATATAGTAATGCAACACAAACTCTCCCTATTTTGAATTAGGATATAAGAAATCGAAATTTTATTGAGAGACATTCTATGAAAATAAAAGTTTCATTCTATGAAAAATTTGAAAAATAAAAGTTTTTTCATAAATTCTTAAACAGTTTTACTTCATTTTGTCTTAACATCAAATTATATTCCTTTCCCTTGTTGTTATTATAAATTGTAACAGCAGTCATAATAATAATCTTCATTTCATATCAGACTGCCCTGACCTCCCAATCTTGCCGCCCGCAACCCCGGAAGCCCCCTTTTAGTCGCATCTTACCAGGCAGGGGATACCGTAGGCCTATTCTAGTCCCGGAACTACACGAACAAGTTAGACATCTACCTAGACGGCTGTACGCTCATCTACTTCATTCGCATATAAATAACCAATTCCATTGCTATAACATCTCCATTTTCCCATACAATCCACTACAAATTTAAATACAATACTACAAATAGTGAATTACTTCATTCTGAATACAACTCAAGCAATAAATAGACCGTAGGGCTGGCTATCTGCGATCGATTAATCTATGAATCGATTTTGGACCAAATATATTTTAATCGATCTCCAGTAATGGATCGATTCGATGAATCGATCTTTCATCCTAGAAAATCGAAATTCGATTTTTTCGAAGTTGATTGAACAGATCGAAAATCGATTTCGGAAAATCGATTTTTTGGGCCTCAATTTTTTGTGAATCGCTTATTTGGGCCTTCGATTCGAATCGATTCAAGAATCGATCTTTTTCGAAAATCGCCATCCCTAATAAACCGGCTATAGAATTTCAAACCATTGAACATAAATTAGCTCAGATAGTCAAATACCGTTACAATATCGTAGACTATTAATAGTCCATTGATATGTTTACATCAATAGATAATTCGTTTATCTGTGCTCTGTGCATAAATAAAATTATGGTTTATTGTCTATGGTTCTGAAATATGTTGACCTATATCGCGTATATAGTAGCAGTCTGTATTTTTTATATTACTTGTGGGTGCATAAATAATTATATATATTTTATTAATATTTTTAAGCAAAACATACAAACAAACACATTACATTTAATTTTAATCTATACTCTGCACATAAAAATAATATTTTGTCGATGGTTTCCAAATATTATTCCTACTAATTGCTTTTCTATATAGACTTATCTTTCAAATTGTATACATTCTTAAATAACTATAATTGGAGTTCATGTTCAATTTGAATATTTATTAAAAAATCAATTAAGTTTCTTTTTTATTATTAAAATGTTAATCCCATTATTTGAGATTTTTTCTTTATTTTATATCTTTATTTTTTTAGTCGTACGTCTTGGTATTGAGGAAATAAGTAGGATCAACTTAAAAAATAAAATACTCCTTTTCATTATCATTACCAATTTCCATTACATCTATAACCAACATAATATCGTAACAGAAACAAATCGATAATTAGTCCAGCGGTCAAACCAATACCGTTATACCCGTAATGGGTTCATCCGTGCCACTGGGTCTATCGGGTTACAGTAACACTACACGCTTTCAGATGTGTGTTTATCTGTGGATTTGTCAAGGCATTGTAATGTGGTGGCATTTGCCGCTTGAACGGTAAAAAAAATAAGTGTCTATGGTATGACGAAAAATGAATATTTATCGTCATTCGCATCGTATTACCTTCATTGAAATAACTTCAATATATTTTTTATGAATTTATTTGTTCAAAGATAAATTTAGTAAAGGCTCAATTAGTTTGGTTACGTATGCTCGAAAGAAATTGAATTAAAAAGTATTGTCTATGGTACGGAGAAAAATGGAACAATATCATAGGACACAATCAATATCACATTTTCTACTGTAATAATAAAGATTGATAGCAGTTTAAATAGCAAAGTGTTCTTTATGGCTTTATCTTTAGAGATAAACTATTAAAGGCACTTCATTGTGATATTTGCCTCGAAGCGGTTGAATTAAAAACTTCTGTCTATGGTATTAAGAAAAATGGGACAATGTCATTATCCATAATTATTATCGCATTAGAGTTAACTTATATTGTCTATGGATCTCTATGCATAAGTTATCTGTCTCTTTCTGTCACAATGACATTTACTTTACCTTTAAATAGCCTTTCATTACGTTTCAAATTTTTACAACTAGTTGATCAATACTTTACATTTTAAATTACAAAAAAATGCATATAATTACGAAGAAGAACATTATATTTCTCCCCACAAATACGAAATTACCGCTTGTTAAATAAAAATCAAATGAAAATACATCAAAATACAGTTAATAAATCAAGTTACAACACTACCCACCCCAAACGGACTAATGAAGACATTGTAATAGCGATAAAATTGATACTAATCGCAAAATGCACGGCAGATGTCCATGCCATGTTACCGTGACGTCATGACATCATGACGTGAGTTGTTCTGTACCCTTAGTACATAGATTAGTAAAGATACTTCGCCGCCTTGAAATTGAATGAAGCCACAAACGGCTTATTTTAGTAAGTTCTTTTTTTTAATTCTTGACAAATAAAAACATTTTTAGAAAAAAATTACGAATAAATAACTAATTTACGTAATAATTACGTAATTTACGTAATAAATAAATAATTATTTCAAATATTTTAGGGACATTTTAGCACGGAGACGTGGCAAAACTTTTTTACGCAACTATTTCATTTCTCCAAACTGGGTACATTTTCTTGTTAGGAGTGAGTAATCTTTACTAATCTATGCCTTAGTATGAGTCTTTAGATTTTTACAAAAATGACTGTTTTTGTACTTGATTACGTATTTCCCATACATTTTCAATAAGTTCTAATACAGTCCGCTGGGGCACTGATGTATGTGCAAATACGTAAACAAATACAAAAACAGTAATTTTTTTTAAAGTCATACTCATACTAAGGGTACTATTATCAATTCGATATTAGAATACATACCGACTGCTGCTAAGTTTGTCCGAAAAATAGTGCGTGAATAGCTTAACATTATAAAAAAACGATTAAAATTATTAATTATTTTATCAAAATCAATTTGCAAAACTGGATCAAAAAGAGTATTGCGTTGCCAAAAACATGATTTTAAAGAGGTTATTTTTAATTAATGTATAATATAACAAAATATTCGTAAGTAACATGATATACTAACAGATCAACCATTATGTTGGTATAAAAAGTAGATTTTATTCTTATAGCTTTTCATTTTGTTCAAAAATAGCGAAAAATCGATTTAAACTATTCCATAAATATGGATTTCTTTTTTAATCATGCGTCAATATTTTGTTTATGCTATTAGTTGCCTTCATAGAAAAGAAAAGCTTTTTCTGTTCCATGAGTTGCCTTAGATAAACGCATTTATATTCATTTACAGACAGAAAACGTATACTTATTTGCTATAGATATTAAAAGTATTATATATCAACCATAATGCAAACGAAATCCGATACTTTTTTATCTGTACACATATTGTATTCGTTCAATACGCGCCATTATTCAGAATACAAATTGCTTAGAACGTAATTCATGCAACTATTGCATTATATTAAACTTATTCTAATGATGTAAGCAATATCATATTGCCAACTGGTTTAGTTTTTTTAGTTGTAGTACTTTTTATATGCGCATCGTGTTGCAAAGATATTGTTTCATAATATTACCGCCACACCTATTTCTACCAAATAACAGCAGTGTTAAGCGCTGCTGTGTTCTGGTTTGAAGGGTGTGATAAGGGAGACATACTTTAACCAGGCGTTCCAGCTTAGTCCTCAGGGGTAGCGGCGCATCTGTGGCCGACCTCAGGTAGGAATATCTAATCCTATCTGGGATTGATTACAGATGTCCATGGGCGGCAGTAGCCACTTACCATCAAGTGAACTGCATGCTCGTCTGCTACTCCTATGTTATAAAAAAAATGCCCATGAACGGCATTAGCTACTTACAATCTACTTACAATCTGATAAAATGCATGCTCGTCTGCTACTTCTATATTATTAAAAATTGTCTAGGATTTGAACCTCGGACCGACAGGATTGTCTAACCACAAGGCTATCAACAACATGACTATGGCAAATAGTTTATCAAAGTAAATGTGTAAGCCTTAGTTAGGGTGGCACCCACGTCCGGCGCCGGGATGCCGCCAACGGTTACTATGGTTACAATCTTATTTGCTTACAACGTGGGGTTGCCATGTTGTGTGTACAGATTCCCTACTTACAGGACTCTTGGCATAGATTATTGTTTATAACATAGGACTAGCAGACGAGTATGTAATCTGATGATAAGTGCCTACTGTAATCAACCCCAGATAGGATTAGATATTCCTATCTTAGGTCGGCCACAGATGCGCCGCTATCCCTGAGGACTAAGCTGGAACGCCTCGGAAAAGTCTGTGTCCCTTACCACACCCTTCGAACCAGAACACAACAGCGCTTAACACTGCTGTTATTATGTGGTGGATTAGTGGTGCTGCCGCCGGAGTTAAACCACAAAGGCTTCAACCACCGTTGTATGACAGAGGAATTGGATTTATTTAATAAAATCAATATTAAACCAACTTAAGTATATCCACATATTTAATAACGACGAATTCACGCAAGTAACTAACATGATTATTTTATCTTTACTTTATGCATAGATTAGTAAAGATTACTCACTCCTAACAAGAAAATGTAATCAGTTTTGACAATTGAAATAGTTGCGAAAAAAAGTTTTGCCACGTCTCCGTGCTAAAATGTCCCTAAAATATTTGATATAATTATTTATTTATTATGTAAATTGTACATTGTAATTGTAAATTACGCAGTATTAGTTATTTATTCGTAAATTTTCTCAAAAAATGTTTTTATTTGTCAAGAATTCAAAAAAAGAACTTACAGATAAGCCGTTTGTGGCTTCATTCAATTTCAAGGCGTCGAAGTATCTTTACTAATCTATGACTTTATGAATCAAAAACACCATTTAAAAGCAAAAGCAACAAAATATTTCACAAAAAAATATGCGTCTTAACTTTTAACCTTAAATCATAAATACTGAATTAACACAAAATATGGAAATATATTTTGTTTACTGTATAAATAAACCATATTTAAAAAATCTTCTTATTCACTAATAAATACGAGTCGATGCGTCTTTTCATTATATTTTAATTGTCTACCGAATTACCATAATATGGGGAAATTTCCTCATTGACCGTAAGCCGACGCTTAGCATGGTAACCCCGGTCTAACCTTAGGAGGGAAAGTAGGTCTATAGTTCTACACGATTTCGGCAGACGGTTGTAATATAGTGGTAATCTTTGTAATAAACTATCCTTGTGTTGATGTAATTGTCGAGAATTACATTTTATAGTCTATACTAATATTATAAAGAGGAAAACTTTGTTTGTTTGTTTGATTGTAATGAATAGGCTCAAAAGCTACTGGACCGATTTTAAAAATTCTTTCACCATTCGAAAGCTGCATTATCCACGAGTAACATAGGCTACATTTTATATGAAATATATTTGATAAATAGATTTTGAGGCTGTACAAAGTTTGCCGGGTGAGCTAGTATATAATAAACAAGTATAGGTAAACTTGAATCCACCTTTTTAATTATAAAAATCCAGGGTACTCGTAGATATATTAATACCTACTTAGGTACAACCTACTGGTAAGCGGTTTCTACTCCCGCTAATCAACCACAGATAGAGTCAGAATCTAAATTGAGGTCCGCCACAACGTTGCTTTAGCGTTGCAACGTCCCTGAAGACTAAGCTGGAACACCTCGGATAAGTATATCTTTGGCCAGCGCGGTGGACTATGACCTAATCCTTCTCATTATGAGAGGAGACCCGTGCCCAGCAGTGGGACAGTAATGGGTTGCTGGTGATGACACTCTTCAATCTAGAACACACCATTACAACCAGAGCACTCTGATATATTACACTGCAAGGAAAATAAGTGTGGCGATGGTACCGCCAGAGTCAAACCACAAAACTTATTATTCTAATCATCCTCTTAACTAAAGATTACTTTATCACTGAAGTCATTTCTAAGTAGAGGTATCTTCATGCAGATAATTATAGAGTTATGAATGAACATTCATATTCATGTATGCACAAAGGTGTTACTAATATGTGGTAATCGTACGAGTACGTATGTAAAACATTAGCTATTCGACTAGCATTTCTTCCTTTGAACGCATCATTAAAACTGTCACGCAAGCTTTAAGCAAAGCAGTACTGGGAATTTGTGTATGTGTGTGTGTGTGTGTGTGTGTGTATGTATATTGTATATGTATAGGTATGTGTGTGTATAACGACGTACAAATTAAATAAATGTAGCCCGCCGGCTATTTCGCAATGATAAAACTCATTGACTAAAGGAGAATGCCCATTCTTGGCACTGATTTTTCTCTTGCGTCAAAATGAAAGTAATATTATTTTTATTTTTTTTTTACATAATTTCTCGATCAGAAGAGTTTCTTTGAACAGGGGATTCCATTTGATGGGGGAAGATAAAATAAGACGAAATGTTGATTGTTGTTCTTAAAAATTAAAATGGCGGAATTTTATACTCGGAATTAATTATTTTAGGTTTTTAGGATTATTTTAGGTTTTTTTACCTACTACCTTTAAAAGTAAATGGAATATGTTAATCGAACTACATTATAGGTACCTACTATCAATTCAAACCGACCATCAATCTATCGTCGGATATTTTCGATTTTGAGGTTATGTAACATTTCGGTAAATAACTTCAGAACCCGGATGCTGATCTAAAAAATAATTATTGGTGGTAGTAATTGGTTAATTATACATCGTCCACAACAAGTTTCAATTTGACGCAACTCTGGACGGCGGTCCATACTTTCATGGGCATTGTCCTTTACATGAAAAGTATTGCCATGAAAAAATAATGAAAACAGTTTTTTTATGTTTATGCAAATTAATGATAAAAACGGCCGTATCTATATTTTGTATCTATTTATACTTAAATATAGATGATTTTATTGTAAATACATAGGACATAAATATATTTTTACTAAGTAATGTTTAAATTATGGGTAGACTTACGTAGAATTACTTAAAAAAAACTTGTTCAATTATTGTTTGAGAATTATTACGAAAACGGCTGAACCGACTTCGTTACTTCCACTGAAATATAAACGATATTATAAGGAGTAACAACCTCCTTTAATATTAAGAGTATGTAGAGTCCCTAGTCCCTACAGATGTAAAAGTTAAAAAAAAATACATCATGTCCACATACTTCACCTAACAGATTTTTAAAGTTTCTTATTAGAACTACAGGTTTAATAAAATATTTTAGACCATTATTAAATCTACCTGCTTAACGTAACAAAGATACTATTGTATTGGTTTTTGTGCCTAAGATCTGTCGACACCGTATGCTAATACGATTTTTGTCATTCAAAATAGGGTACACAAAAACTAGACAAAAACATTCCACATTTTTTATTCGAATTAAATATTTGATACAAAAAGACCATGTTATAGACATTGCAATAAAAACTAGGTATTAGTTACTGTAGCTATAGGCTACTTTTTTATTGTATACTAGTTGACCCGGCAAACGTGTTGGCATATAATAAAAAAAAATATTAAGGGTGAACAACCCTTATCACTTAGGGGTTATGAAAAATGGATAGTAGCCGATTCTCAGACCTACTGAATATGCATATAAAAATTGGTGAAAATCGGTAAAGCCGTGTCCGAGGAGTACGGTAACTAACATTGTAACACGAGAATTTTATATATAAGATTTATTTTTATCTGTGAAAAAATGTAACCCTGTATATTATTTATATATGACGTCTCGAAAAGGCGCCATATTTTGACAGCTCTCATTTGTCATGTCTGTTTCATTGAAATGAAATAAGAACTGTTAAATTTAATAACGAATTTAACTACTAATATATTAAAATAGAACTAAATAAATATCATCATTAAAAGTTGTTATTATTAAACCAGTTTCAAATTTTATATCTCGGAACAAATATTATATTACTTTTTCTCTGTGGCTTATATTCTTGGGTATACAAAGATGATAATATTTTTATCTGCACTGCATAAGAAGAGAATGACAGACAATAAAATGAATAATGACCAATAACGTCTTTTGCATGAGAATCGATTCGTGCCCAATAGAGCGGGGCCATCGATTGTAAGCTATCGTGATTAGGGATGTGAATCTGAGATCGATTATGGAAAAAACGATTTAATAAATATGTTGATCTTTTTTTTAATCTAAATATATATAACTCAAAGGTGACTGACTGACATAGTGATCTATCAACGCACAGCCAAACCACTGGACGGATCGGACTGAAATTTGGCATGCAGGTAGATGTTATGACGTAGGCATCCGCTAAGAAAGGATTTTGATTAGTTCCACTCCCAAGGGGATAAAATAGGGGATGAAAATATTACTTCGTAACGCGAGCGAAGCCGCGGGCAAAAGCTCGTAAGCAATAAATCTTGCTACTATTTTCCAGTTGATATTGTGTTTTATTTTTTCTTGAATTAATCTCAAAGCAGTAATAAAATAAATCGATCTTCTCCTTGTTAACTAGTCTTAGTCCTTGATGACTATTTAACGATTCTATAGACATTGAATCGGCAAGAAAATCGATATTTTGTGAGAATAAACCCATCCCTAATCGTGATAATATGATCGATGTAAATGTTGCCATTGATACTATTGTTGGCTGCTCAGTGTGCCACAGATTAGGCTGTTTGCATATTTCATGAATAATTGATGTTGCCAGTATTATTTTGTCGGAATAATTTATATTCGTTCCAATTTGGTAATCTTGGTATTAAGTAGTGTTAAGAAAGAAACTTTGCAATTAAAACAATGGTTTTATTACGTAACAGTATACTTCCGTATGTATTACAAGGTTTGAATTCGTTCGTTATTCAAATATAGAATAACGTTTTTTTTAAATAAGCTGTCAATGGCTTGACGTTGGCGTGGATGCCAGACATAAACAAAATAGTTACATCTTTAAACATAGACTCAGATAAATTCGCTACCTTGTAAGTGTCATATCTCTGGGCTTTATGTAAAAACATATAGGTACCTACAGATAAGAGATTTTGTCACCGTCTGTGAGGTCTCCTCTTGTATGAGAAGAAATATAATACCATACTTCGTTACCGTCACTTGATGGGTCGGTAGACTACATACACTTTGAGTTATTTGAGACATACTTTGAGAACATTATAGAAAACTCAGTTTATTAAAGCTAATTTATTCACTATATTTAGTTTTCCTTAAAAAGACGCTTATAATGAAGGCTACTTAAAATATGCCGTTTTACAAAACAAAGCTCTAAATAGCTATCTACTCTAAAGTTATCTTGATTACACAAAGAGAAAGCATATAAAACATTATTTATAAATGGTGATACTTAGTATAAGCATTTAATCTTGAAATCGTAACAAATATAACATTCCAGAATTATCTTTTTATGGCACCGAGTATATTTTATACCGAGATAAAAGTTTTTCAGCAGAAATTACGTAAGTACGTAGAATATCTTGTAATGTTTCCTTTACAACAGACAAAAGGTGCTATGTTTATTCTTGCAAAACATTTTACGATTGTTAACGTTACAAGTCTTAAATTGAACGCAGCGTGTCGGAAAGTCGGAAGTCGGCCATATATCTCTTGACCGGGAAAAGCGCGCGCAATGCATCCGCCATTTTGGACACATTCAATGGAATTTTAAAATGAATGGCGTTGTATTCACGCTTACTCTGAATTGTCTTATCGTAATTTTTGTTGGAGTTTAATATATAATAATATTTATTAAAAATGCAATTTGACAAACTTTGAATTTATATTTTTTAACCACAGATAGTATAGATTAGTAAAGATTACTCACTCCTAACAAGAAAATGTAATCAGTTTTGACAATTGAAATTGTCACTGCCATCTATTTTCGTGTTTGAAAAATATTAAAAAAATGTAGTTTGTAGAACATTTACGAATGAAACAATATTTCTCCACACTTTTGCTTCGATTTCGTGTTGTTTTTGCACCACTTAACTGCACATGTCGGCATTGTTCCGGGTAAATTACACCATGACAATCTGAGACTCAATGGGAAAACAGTCAGCCATTTTACGTATGTGTCTGCTATTTGTGACTTCCTTCAATTACAAGGCGGTGAGATATCTATACTAATCTATGACAGATACTTAAAAAGTACTTACTGAATTTTTCGACTTACATTAAAGTAACATAGACTGCTAAGGGACGTATGTGACGCCTTACCTGTGAAAAAGAAATAATTTATTAGAAAAGAGAAGCCATTTAAATTAATATAACATTTCAAAAATACTTAATACGTATTTTTATTAACTACAAAATATAAGCGATGGGCGGACGAAACAACGGCTACTACTAGGTACTGTCATTTCTTTCCTACTACTACTGTGTTTCCAGCTACTACTATTATATCGTCCCAAACCAAACGAAATAATTCGCCAAGTACGAGTCGAACTCGCGTGTGCAGGCTTCCGTACCACCATTCATTATTTTTGACTTATTTTTATTCATTTTATTATTTTCAACAATACTTAGTTATATGATGCAACAATAGATGGCGTTGGGGTGATGATGAATAATACGTAAACAATGTACAATTAAATTAAAATAACTGTATTAAATTATGTTTTATGGTTCTTATTTGTATTTATTATAACAACAGTTATAATATTAAACGATTTGTAAAAATTTCAACAGTCTTCTTAGTACGGTTTAAGAATTAGAAAAATACCGGTTTGTTGTATGGAGACCCCCTTTAATATTCAGCTTTATTTTATTTTTAGTATTTGTTGTTATAGCTGCCACTATTATGTATCCTCTGTAAAAGTTTCATGTGTCTATCTATTACGGTTCCGGAGATATAGCTCTGTGACAGACGGACAGACGGACAGACGGACAGACAGCTAAGTCTTAGTAATAGGGTTCCGTTTTTACCCTTTGGGCACGGAACCCTGAATATCAAACTAAAGCTGTAGATGAGTAAAATACAAAGTAAAAACGAAACTAAAATCTATTTCACTTATCAAAGACTAAAGCAAGTAAAACCGCAAAACAAAACTAGTTCAGTCGCAATCCAAGACGTATCACCGAACAATTACCAATTAGCAAATAGCAATGCGTAAAGGTTATAAAGGCACCGTTAACACAATTATGTGGAAACTGGAACACGGCGTATTTGTATTCTTAATTTTTGAAAGTTCACACATCTGATATCGGTATCATATCGGTGGTCCGATACGCGATATATTTTTTTTATAATATAGGAGTAGCAGACGAGCATGCAGTGCACCTGATGGTAATTGGCTACTGCCGCCAATAGACATCTGTAATTACTCCAGATAGATACATATTCCTACCTGAGCTCGGCCACAGATGCGCCGCTACCCCTGAGGACTAAGCTGGAACGCCTCGGAAAAGTATGTCTTGCGTCTGTAAAGTCTACCAATTCGCACTTGGCCAGCGCGGTGGACTATGGCCTAATCCTTCTCATTCAGAGAGGAGACCCGTGCCCAGTAGTGGGACAGTAATGGGTTGGTTATGATGATGATGTTGTATTTATGATATTATTGAGGAATTCCATCACCTAACAATTCTCTTAAAATATCTTATTTATATTAAACGAATCTCTTTGATCCAAGTAACATTTATATCCATCCAAACATATTTACCTTCATCAGTAAGGGCAGAGAAAGTAATTAATAAAAAAAGAAATTATCTTTATATTTCGAATACAAATGCAGATTGATGATACCTCTTGGTGAGTGAACGGAATGCGGAATCAATCATTCACCATTCATTTGTATTCATTTACGTTCGTTAAAGCATAACCGCAAATTGAGCGGGATTTCTGCCAAGTTCGTATGAAATTGCATTTTCAATGCAGATTTAAATTGCTTGTAAAGTGTATTTTTATGAATATTTAACGCGACCTAAATCCTGCAAAGTGATTAAAAAATATTATTTAATACTTCAAGTGCGATATTCGAATTGCGTATTAAAAAAACCGTTTATCTATTTGATAATTACTTCTTTTCTAGTCAAAGTCGAATTTTCTTTTTACCACGCTTTATTAGCTTGACCTGTATGTATGTAACGGAATCTTTGAACTCGATTTTTACCCACTTTAAATGATCCGATTAATTTAAAATTTTGAACAATTATCAAGAACCGACGACAATACACGATTTTAATAATTTTATCCCATTCTCCTAATAAGGATCGTCAGGAATCAGGATTAACGATTTTCCTTGCGAGATTTTTGAGTAGATTTTAGTTTTTAAACTATAATTATTATGAATATTTAACGTGACCTAAATCCTAGATGAGTTACTGCAAAGTAAGTAAAAATATTTTTAAATATTTCAATTGCGATAATCGAACTGCGTATTAAAAAAAAAACGTTAATTGACGATGCGCGTGGCGGAGCGGTCACCATACCGGTCTGACACGCAAAGAGACCCGCGTTCGATCTCCGGCCAGATTTCTAAAAATGGTGAATTTAGATTTCTGGGTCTGGGTGTTTGTGTATTTGTCTATGTGTGTCCATGGCACCCACGACACAGGGTATCCTAGTGTGGGCTGTGAGTGTAGAAAGCGTTTATTTATTTTCTAGTCAAAGTCGAATTTTATTTTTTAATTTTACTTTCATTTATTTTTTATATAATAATAGTTTATTTTTTATAGTAAATAGAAGACTATAATAGAAGAGATTATGCCATCAGGAACATATTTAAATCCATAAATTAAAAGCGAAAGCAATAAACAACAGAGTCTATATTTAGTGTTCCCTCCAAAACGGAACAAGATGGCGGTACTTCCTGTGACAGATTGATCGCTTTGTTGTACGCTTGTAATTTCTAATTATATTTAGTTTGGAAGCTGCTTATTTCAGTTTACTTTTGACATTAGTATTTTGCATGAGACCTGCTTCTATAATATACATACTACTTTTTTGGACCAAAAGATCGATTCTCCGATTAATCGATCTTAGATCGCCATCCCTAGTTCCCGTGGGATTTCCGGGATAAAAACTATCCTATGTCCTTTCTCGGGTCTCAGACTATCTTTATACAAAATTTCATTAAAATCGATTCAGTGGTTTAGGCGTGAAGAAGAGACAACCAAACAGACAGACAGACTTACTTTCGGATTTATAATATTAGTAAGGACATATAAGGGTATATAATTATTTTATGTTACTAAGATCTATTTAATTGCTGGTGAGTTGCAATCGATATAAAAGAAAGAAGGATATTATATTGTTTAGAGAATAAGTCACAGAATGGATTGTCAGAGAAAATAAATAATTTAGTTGTTATTGAATCTTTTATTATATAAAATAGTATTTCAGGAATAGTGAGTTTACATATACCTAAGTAGCAAGCATGCAGTCCTGATGGTAGAACCCACACCTATTTCTACCTAATAACAGCAGTGTTAAGCGCTGCTGTGTTCTGGTTTAAAGGGTATGGTAAGTGAGATATATTTTTCCGAAGCATTCCAGCTTAGTCCTCTGTTGTAGCGGTGCATCTGTGGTCGGCCACACATAGGAATATCTAATCCTATCGATGGTTGATAACAGATGTCCATGGGCGACAGTAGCCACTTACTATCAGGTGGACTGCATGCTCGTCAGCTACTTCTATAGATATTATAAAAAAAAAATCCAAAATACCTACGTAATTTAACGTATACTTATCATTTGACATGACAAGGTATATTTTATTTTATATCTTTTTACATACAAATTTAGTAATACATTGCCTACAGTGATTACTTGAAAAATACGTGTTAATAAGTTGAACTGCAGTCATTTGCAGCTTCTAAAGCTTTACCAATTTACACCATTCAATCAAAGTAATGTAACATATGGCGGTCTTACCATACGCAATCATTTAAATGTGTTTCATTGAATCCATTGAATATGGTTTCTACTGGTTACATATGGTACTTTTGGAAATCGTTTTAAAGTCACTTTCAACTCGAATTCGATTCGGCAATAAATTTACTAGAGTAAATTTTAGTCTTTTAACTCGAAAGCTGGCAATAAAGTTGATTTCAGTTAAAAACAAATTGCAATCCATTAAACTATTCCCTTTAAAGATAATACATTAAAATACATTATCTCAACAGATATTTACAATAACAACAGTTATATTTATATAACAACAACAGCTGATAACAATTGTATAAATAGATAAAATAACGAATACAGGTTTTTATTACGCCGACTACCGCATTCCGTATTATATCTTAGACTAAACAATATTTTCAACAAAATCAAATCTATATTTTAATGCGATCATAAAACCCGTCGATAAAACGAAGCGAATGAAAAAAAGCGCACAAAATGGCCGTTTCCATGTTAATCATAGTTTATCGGAACTATGCCCATAAAATGTGTACACCGTAATATCCGTAAAACATAAAATCGACCACCAAATTGGAATTTTCGAACAACTCCTAGGGGCATACTACCATCTTTTAAAAGCCATCATAGTTCAGGAAAGTTTTATTTCCTCCTTAAAACAGTAAAATATTCCGTCATACACAGTTGAACAAATTTAAACCCTTATTAATTTTTCGATTATCATTGTATAAAACCAACTGAAATTGTCATATTTTGGCTAAAGAGTTAAATTTTCTGCAAAAAAAGTAAAAGTATGATTAAAATATCTAATATTGTGTTGAGACATGGTAGTAACCCCCCTGGGATTCGATTCGTTTCACAAGTCTTTATTTAACTTGCCTTGTTAGCATGGTCGCGGCAAATGTTAAAAGTGAATTTGATAGCAGTTAATCTTAACCGATTGAGCTGAAATTTTGTGTGCCCACACGGTTTGTATGACAATGTATGATTAGTTTAGTAACGTCATTCTAAATCCACCACAAGATGGCGGCCCAATTATTTTTTTGTACCCGTATAATAAGAGTATCAAATGAAAGGATTTTGTATCAAGAAAACAAAAACAAAAATTTGTAACTATTACTTAATGCAAGATGGCTGTTGCACCAAAATGGCGCACAAATTATTTTTATATACCGTCTGTAGTGTTTGTATCATGACTATTAACTAAAGTACAGCACAGCTGTAAACATTGTCTCGTGCTCACGGTGTGGCGGGGCGCGCGGCGTCAGTATCGCGAGAGCCAAGGGCGAGAGTGGACGGCCGCCTGCGCACATAGTGAGTGGTCGAGCCAGTGCATCACGAGAGTAGCAGTACATATACTACAAGTGGCGACGAGGATAAAGGGAAGTAATAATGATAATAATATAAAAATAATAAAAAAAAAACATAATAGGGGGCAAAGATGTCCAAAAACAGCACTATCAATTTCAGTGAAATACTCGTAGGTATTAACGCACGAGTTTAGTGTTTACACTGTTAACGAAGTATAAAGTTATTAGTAAAGTGTAAGGTATTAGTTGGCACCTACTCGCACACGACAACGTAAAGTCAATTATCAAACCGTTTTCTTTCGAGTGTAATTTTGGTATACGATCGTACAGTGTGTGTATTTTGTTTCACTAAAAGGATTCAGACTTCAGTTACTAATAATCGATTTTGGAACTTATATTAACGTATTTTATTCCGCTTTGTTATTTGAAATTAATGCAAAATTATTAATTAAGCATTATGGCCTAATAGCTTAAATAAATAATATTATAGGTGTCGGTTTTGGTAATTAAAATGGAAAGATGTCCCGCCGCATCGAAATTGAGTGAGGCCGCAAAAGGGTGATTTTGTCATTTACTTTTGAATTCTTGACAAGTGAGCATTTTTGGAGGAAATTTACAAATAACTAAATTTTGGGAGTATCTCCAATGAAGGATTTGAGTCCGGCTAGTTGTTTTTAATTAATTTCAAGACATCCTTGACGTCTGCCGTTTCGCGCCATAATCACCTTTTGTTTTTTTTTAATCACGAATGCGGCGTTGCAGCCAATGAAATATACGGAAAGCCAATTAAATATGTTAACTATTTTTCGAGTGAAAGTTTTAAACTATTTTAATTTTATTTATTTTTATAATGTTGAACTGGCGCAATAAGGTATAATAGTAAATGTAATCTTACAGTAATAATTAATAGTGCGTGGTTAATGTAACAAACAAATGAGTGAATGATCAGGTATTTTGAGGATATTTTGCAACGGAGGCGTGGCGTTATTTTGTTTGGGTAACAATTTCGGTTCTCGGGGCTGGTTGCACTTTCTTGTTGGGGTGATCAATCTATAGATTTTACTTATCTAAGATACTTATCTAAGTGTGTAGTATGGTAAGTGTGTTGGATCCTACAAAATAATAAATTATGGAAATGCCAATAATATAATGCGGTTACACCTAGCATCGCACCACTCGCCGAAGGATGCGGTTCCGTCCATATCGATTGGACCCATGCGGTCCTCCACAGTTCAGGTTGCACGGTCGTTTTGCCGCGTGCGTGCGAAGTGTGGGATGAACTACCTGAGGTATTTCTTGAGCGTTGTGACATGGAGCTCTTCAAGAGGGGTGCGAAAGTTGCTCTCCTTCAGGCCGGCGGGGCATGGGCTACAGTGACTGTTTTCCACCGGGGGGGCCCGTCTGCCTAAATGTTAGGAACAAAAAAAAAAAAAAAAAAAAAAAAAAAAAACAATCGTAGTGATATGGTGAATATTGTGTTGCCTCTGTTCTGCAGTACAGCAGATATTTAAGACAAATATCTGAGTAACAACAAATTTTAAGTTACATACCTATTCCCATTGGTGATTACTATAAAAACGTCCATTAAATTGGAAAACTGTGGTACAAATGTACCTCCATTAAATTGGAAAACTGTGGTTCACATGACCGTCCATTAAATTGGAAAACTGTGGTTCAAAAGACCGTCCATTAAATTGGAAAACTGTGGTTCAAAAGACCGTCCATTAAATTGGAAAACTGTGGTTCAAAAGACCGTCCATTAAATTGGAAAACTGTGGTTCAAAAGACCGTCCATTAAATTGGAAAACTGTGGTTCAAAAGACCGTCCATTAAATTGGAAAACTGTGGTTCACATGACCGTCCATTAAATTGGAAAAATGTGGTACAAATGTACGTCCATTAAATTGGAAAACTGTGGTTCAAAAGACCGTCCATTAAATTGGAAAACTGTGGTTCAAAAGACCGTCCATTAAATTGGAAAACTGTGGTTCACATGACCGTCCATTAAATTGGAAAAATGTGGTACAAATGTACGTCCATTAAATTGGAAATGGTATATATAAATATATTCTCCAATCACCATTGTTAAAATGATATTAGAAAGTAATTAAGTGAGGACAGCTGTCAGTTGTAGTCAACATCTGCTCTGTAGAAATTATAGATTAGAAAATGTTAACAATATGTGTTTTGAAGTACTAAAATGTATACCTGCTGAATATTAAAGCAAATGAAATGTTCACATTACCTTATATCTCGGTAATGGCGATATTGAGTGTGTGGAATATGGACTATACGAATCAACATTTTTCAGAAAAAAACATATCAACATTGCAATCCGTATGTAGTTGTAGGAATAAAGGTGCTCTAAACCATTAAAACTTATTACAAAATGGACTAAATAAAAAATACGTAATGTGAAGGTGAATTGAAACTGAATTTTGTCATGTGTAGAACGGTATTCAGTTTATTTATGAGCTACGCTAACCTTCGCATCATCTGTGTGAAACAGAAATAAATATGGAAAATATAACCTTTAGGAGGAAATAACCTGATCAAAATCGGAATCAAACCTTTGTAATTAACACAAAGGTTAATCTAATGACACATCACTCAACTCAACGCTATTAGGATCGACATAAATAAGTTTTTCAGTTTGCCCAAAACAACCGACAATTCACTTGTATTAGAATTACAACATGAACTGGATAAGTTAAACAAACAATGCAAAACATGCTCAAAATGAAATTACGACTCTTGTGAGAGAATATTTATTCTGTTTACAACATTTGATAAAAAAAACAGAAACAGACATCTATAAGTACACCAATGTTAACAAGTCTATAAAATCCTTAATGAAACGAAAAAGGAAATTTAATTAATAATGTCAATAACTACAAATAGCCCAGAGTCATGAAATAACATACATAGAAGGATTAGTATTAAATTTTAAACTTAAATATGAGTTGTTGCAAAAAAGAAATTTCAGATCAGGTACAATCAACAAATAAGTGCCGGATTTGTGTAAACATACTGAAGCCCATTCTAAGTCAACAGTTATGTCCTTATGTAACCATCGAAATGTAAAAAAGATAAGTCTCCAGGTGGAAAATTGCTACCTACAAACATAGTGAGTCAGTTAAATTGTAATGGTTCTTTACTTACTTAATCACAGGTTACAACCTACACACCGCATAGAATTATCATGTTTTCTGATGGTATTGGAAAAGGCATGAGTTTCTTGTTACACAGGTATTTAGATGACACTGTTCTTAAAAAAATGTATTCCCGGTGTAACATTTGTTCAACTGGTTGGGACAATGCTGGCGTATGCCTGTAATAATAATAATCCTACTACTTTTCATAGTATTTGTTGGAGACTGTATGTATAATGAAAAAGGCATTGAGAGATTATCTGTATAAATTTTGAACATTGAATGTGAGAAAATTAATTATATGTGCATTTCCATATTCTACAAGTTTATCAATGCAATATAATAGTCACAATTATAAATTAAATTTAATAATGCATTATGACTGCTGTCACTGTAATAATATGTCTATATTGGACACAATAAAATTTTGTAAAAAGTTTGTTAAGACGGATCATGTTTTGTTTGTTTCATTTAAAGACAAAAGATTAATCGATGCTTTGTAAGGCAATACATACTGGGTCTATTGTAATTAATTATATAAATAAATCTTTATTGGCAAAGAAACTATCAGCCAGGACAACAAGAAAACCTACTCATGTGCTAAATGTTGTACATCAAAATATTCAAGGTTTTCTTGGCAAAACACTAGAAGTAGAATTAATTTGGAAGAATGTAGTGTGGATGTTCATTGACTGACTGAACACTGGCTTTCTAGAAGTGAAGTGGCTCTGCACATTCCGGGTTTCCAAATTGTTGGCAATTCCTGTTTAAAAGTGGCGTAGAAGCCAAGGAACGCAATGATATTGATTGAACGTTTAATTGAATTGTCTTGCATTGAATTATCAAGTTATGTATCTTCTACCATTAGCTGATTTCTCGTCCTTTGAATTAGTAATGAAGTATGTCTAGTTACACAGTAATGGTTACACAGTTAACCCAAAGTAAAATAATACTTAATAGTGACATGTGATTTTGAAATTGTTATAAATAACTTAAGTTCCGGTCACAGTGGTCTGCTAGCTAGATTTCCCTTTGGAAAAGAAATTGAGAAAACACTAATCTTGAAACGTTGTATAAGACACAGGAGTCTAAACGTGTTTAAAGAGTGGTTGTGTGCAAAGCTAGATACTTTTGAATATAATGATACCAACAATGTAAATTTAATATGTAATAAATTGTTTTATGCAATTAACAGTGACTTCATAAACATATTTAAAGCTAAAAGGGTTACCATACAAAATACATGCAACTTCAGTAAATGGAATGGGTAACTAAAGGCTTATATAAATTATAAGTAGGAACAGGTTATTAGAATAAAATGATGTAAGGAAAATGAGACTGAAAATCCTGAAAATAATGGGAGTAAATAACTTACTTCGATTTTGAATTATTACCTTTTTGTTAAATTAATAATTATTATTAGGAGTAAAGAATAGGGTATTCAGTATAGCTGATGGCCTAGAGGCTGAGAGGCACGGCCTCTTGGTCGGGCGTTCTGGGCCCGTCCCGGGCGCGCACCTCTGGTATTCGAGGTTATGTGCGTATCTCTCAAAAGAGTGCGAGGTGCCCATGTGCGTTGGGCCGGCGCGGTGGGCTGTGGCCGGATCCTTCTCATTCTGAGAGGGTTGATAATTTAGAAGTATGTCAGCAAAAATAAATAATAAAGATTTTGATAAGAAAGGGATGTAGTGTTTGTATCATGACTATTAACTAAAGTACAGCACAGCTGTAAACATTGTCTCGTGCTCACGGTGTGGCGGGGCGCGCGGCGTCAGTATCGCGAGAGCCAAGGGCGAGAGTGGACGGCCGCCTGCGCACATAGTGAGTGGTCGAGCCAGTGCATCACGAGAGTAGCAGTACATATACTACACCGTCTAATATAAGTTTAAAATAAAATAAATAATTTGAAAAGAATACTCATAAATTATACGAGCGTTACTAAAGAGCTTACTGTTTTTTTTTTAATTTAAATGAATCCTCGGGGAGTTGATCGAACAAACATATTTTCAATTTGAATTGTGTAACGTTTCACATACGAGTAACATTATTTCGTATGTAAAGTGAAATTCATTCGAGTTCAAATAGTACACCACACAACACCATTTGCAATTCTAAATAAAATAAATTGACATGTTGTAGGGGCCATTTTACCCGTGCAAGTCCCATTTATATTCATTAAAATGTTTACCCAAATATGGCGATCCATATTGTTACTCCATTTGACTCTGACCCGTATAAATATTCTAATTGGATTTCATTAAATTATTCGTGCGAACTCAATTTACTGTGTTATATCGATATTTTAAATCAAACAGATGTTTTGGATAAATGTTTGAAACGTGGAGCCCTTCGTGGGTTGACGCCGGCAACACCGCCACACCTCTACCTAATAACAGCAGTGTTAAACGCTGCTGTGTTCTGGTTTGAAGGGTGTGGTAATGGAGACATACTTTTCCGAGGCGTTCCAGCTTAGTCCTCAGGAGCAGCGGCGGATCTGTGGCCGACCTCAGGTAGGAATGTCTAATCCTATCTTGGGTTGATTACAGATGTCCATGGGCGGCAGTAGCCACTTACCATCAGGTGGGCTGCATGCTCGTCATGCTACTCCTATATTATAAAAGATGTACAAAAAATACTATAGGATTTTCTACACAATAAATTAATTACTCAACACCATTCTATAAACATTCGATTAGTAGGTTAAGTGAAAATCAACATAACACAGTAAGTGTGACTTCTTCAAGCCGAGGTCACACCCAAGTCAAGAGGGATTCAATGCCATGGAATCACATAAACTTTGAACTAAAGTCAATTTGCCAAAAATATACAAGGTACCTACTGTTGATGTGAGTTATGTATATAAAAGAAATTTGTTTATAACTACATAAAACCTATATACATCTATTTGTGACATCGTAGCCCCTAAAGCCATGAATCGTTTAATACCCCAGATAAGATTAGATTCCTACCTGAGATCGGCCTCAGATGCGCCGCTACCCTTGAGGACTAAGCTAGCATGGCTAGGAAAAGTATGTTTCCCCCATCACACTCTTCAAACCGGAACACAGCAGCGCTTAACACTGCTGTTATTATACAGAAATATGCATGGCGGTGGTGCCGCCGAATTAGAACCACAGAGAGTTTAACCACCTTTAGATTAATTGAAAATTTATTTTTTCTTGTATATTTCTTAAAGTGCACACGAAAAACGGTAGGCACAGCCCAAAACATTGAAATAAAACATAACTTTAACTTATAAAAAGGACTGAAAAGCTACTAAAATTTGTGAATAAACACAAATTTTACACAAAAAATATTCAAATCCAAAGATTATTCGAGTGAAAATATCAAAATATTACTTTAAAAAATTAAATTGTCTATGGATTTTAGAAAAGTAAAAAAATCGCTTCATTCATATTATTTAATAAACTTTGGTCTCAAATTCAAAGTTTGAGTGGTCCCCCGTGTTGCAATTCCAACGTTTTGTCATAAATGACTCGCTACTTTAACTTATGTAGTTAAATTATGTATGGTAGGTAGTTATACGTGTTTTAAAGTTAGTACTATATACTATTTCTTCTATTTTCTTAATCTTATACGTAAAACGAGCTTTTGCCCGCGGCTTCGCTCGCGTTACGAAGTAAATAATATTTTCATCCCCTAATTTATCCCCTTGGGGGTAGAATTGGTCAAAATCCTTTCTTAGCGGATGCCTAAGTCATAACATCTACCTGCATGCCAAATTTCAGCCCGATCCGTCCAGTGGTTTGGGCTGTGCGTCGATAGATCACTATGTCAGTCAGTCACCTTTGAGTTATATATATTTAGATTCTCGTGTCACAATGTTACTTACCGTACTCCTCCGAAACGGTTTTACCGATTTTCACGAAATTTTACATGCATATTCAGTAGGTCTAAGAATCGGCTACTATCTATGTTTCTTACCCCTAAGTGATAAGTGTTGTTCACCCTTAACATTTTTTTTATTTATATGGCCACACAAAGTTTGCCGGGTCAACTAATTTTGTATAAAATATGTTCGAGAAAAATAAATTTAATTAAAATTGTTTACTAGAAGTGATAAAGGATTGTGCAGTCCTCACGGTAAGTAGTCATAATAATCCATGGATATTTATAATCAACCCTAGGATACAGAATAATAAGAGTTAACTTATTATATTGTGCCTAGGAGGACTCATACCTAGCAATTTCACAGTTAGGAGTTGATAACAAATGCACTAGACAAATTCATAAGACTACGAGACGATTATTATTTCATACCAATAATAAATAGGAACCGAAAATAAAATTAATACATCAACCAACCCCTTGTCATAATAGAAGAGGGTGGCGTATCTAACTAATTGACTGGAGGGTGGATATCTCTATTTTCATTGCCGTCGATTCTATTCTATGGTTATTTATTGGCACATTACTCAATGTTAGGGGTAGTTTTCAAAAGAACAAATGAGTAGCAGCCATTTTTGTGGAAGCTCTTTGATAAGTCCCGACCATAAATATGGTTAATATGAGTCATGGTCAGGAGTCGTGAAGAACCCTTTGTGGTTCGAATCCGGCGGCACCACCACCACACCTATTTCTACCTCATAACAGTAGTGTTAAGCGCTGCTGTGTTCTGGTTTGAAGGGTGTGGTAAGGGAGACATACTTTTCCGAGGCGTTCCAGCTTAGTTCTCAGGTGTAGCGGCGCATCTGTGGCCGACCTCAGCTAGGAATATTTAATCCTATCTGGGGTTGATTACAGATGTTCATGACAGGAACCATCAGGTGGACTGCATGCTCGTTTGCTACTTCGAACTAAAAAAAAGATTCAAGAAAGAATATGAGGTGACACGCTTTATGTTAGATAGATTTGATAACTGCAGTGAGCTCAAAAAACGGTGTTAGTCTAATGCTCTGAAATTTAATTATCCACATTGAGGGTTCAGGGTTCGATGCCTAAGCAAATTTATGCAGGCAACCTCTGATTTATTTAAATATATATTCGAATAGGCTTAAGACCAGTACCCTTACCATGAGTTTTTACGTTTTGACAAATATGACTGTTTTGGTATTTGTTACGTATTTGCCCATACAAATTCCAATCAGCGCCCCTAGCGGATTGTGTCAGAACTTGAAAATAGTATGGACCAATACGTAAACAAATACCAAACAGTCATATTTGTCAAAACGTAAAAACTCATGGTAAGGGTTCAGAGGGAAAATAAAAGGGTTGGAGTGGACTTCCCAGCTTCTACAATAAAAAAAAAATAAAACGACAGTAATAACGTCACCAAAACCCAAAAATTTCACACCCTAGCACAATTAAAACGTGACGTCACTAACAATAACATAAACAAACCTAGTAATAAATACCAATGTTCCCACGTTGCACCCATCTCTTTCACTCCTATGTAAAACGGCAATTTGCTATCTCTTTCACACATGTAGATTCCTTAATAAGTGTGGCATAATTTAACTGGTTATCACGTGATCATGCGGGTCCCAATAAGTACTTAAGGTCTCGAAAACTTGATAAGCTATGGGAACTGTAAATTGAAATTTTAAGTGATGGTGGTAACAGCTGCGTATTTTGGGTGATTACAACATGAAATACGTGTTTTATAAATAATATTTGATACAAGTAGCCCATAGATTAGTAAAGATACTTCGCCGCCATGAAATTGAATGAAACCACAAACGGCTTATTAGTAAGTTCTTTTTTAAATTCTTGACAAATAAAAACATTTTTAGAGAAAATTTACGAATAAATTACTAATACTGCGTAATTTACATAATAAATAAATAATTATTTCAAATATTTTAGGGACATTTTAGCAAGGAGACGTGGCAAAACATTTTTACGCAACTATTTCAATTCTCAAAACTGGGTACATTTTCTTGTTAGGAGTGAGTAATCTTTACTAATCTATGAAGTAGCCATAGAAGCAGTCATAGATTAGTGATTAATACACCTCTCCATCGACGGGGCGAGGTTCAAATACCAGGCACATCTGATTTTTCAAAATTATGTGCGTATCCTTACTTCCTTACTAATATTATAAATCCGAAAATAACTCTGTCTGTCTGGCTGTCTGGTTGTCTCTTCTTCACGCCCAAACCACGGAACCGATTTTAATGAAATTTTGTACAAATGTAGTCTGAGACCCGAGAACGGACATAGGATAATTTTTATCCCAGATATCTGACGGGAACTAGAGATGGCGATCTAATATCGATTAATCGGAGAATCGATCTTTTGGACCAAAAGAATCGATTATTTTACTCGATATTAGTAAGGATTGAATCGTAAACTATACATTTGATCACGTGATGATTTTTAGCAAAGTTGTTGTCCATGAGCCCACGAAGGTTCCAGAGTTGGTACGACCAATTTTCGCCAGATGGGAGCCACTGTCGTTCCAATGAAGGTATGAATTTACAGTTTTATGTATGTTAGTATGTCATATTATTTTCTTTTAACGCGGGCGAAGCCGCGGGAAAAAAGTAGTTACATTATAAATGCATTATCACTTGCTCCAACGGTGAAGGAATACATCGTTAGGAAGCCTACATACCTAAGAAACTTTAAAAACAATTTTTAAAAGATATGTGACCAGAAAGTCTACCAATACGCACTGGCCAGCACGGTGGACTATGGTCTCGTCCTTGTCATTCTAGGGGAGACCTGTGCCCAGCATTGGCACAGTATTGGGATTTGAACCTTGGACTTTCCGATTAAGACGCTAAGTGTCCACAACTCTTACTGCTTATAAGTCCTATTAATTATTTCATCTAGTTTTCAGCTTAGAAAGCCAACGATATTATAAAAAAAATACGTATCTGTTATTAATCTATCGAACCTATCTACTACAATCTATCGAAGTTTTATCTACTAAAGATCGAAATTAAATAAAAAAAGAATGGATTCAATATTAATAATCATCTTGACATAAATATGTTTAATATAACTTTATTTTTATTTGATACAATACAAATAAATAATATCTCAACACAGCATCCGCTGTTTCCACAAGATAAGAAATATGTCGCAGATTTCTTAGAACTTACCTACCTACACGTCTTTGGCAAACATTTCTTGAGAACAGATAAAAATGCACTTACAGAGGTTATGGCCATTGCAAACAGTGTTCTGACTCATATCGTTGCAAAGTTTTATAAGATTGGTGTAGCAGACGAGCATGCAGTCCACCTGATGATAAGTGGCTACTGCCGCCCATGGACATATGTAATCAACACCAGATAAGATTAGATTCCTACCTGAGCTCGGCCACAGATTTATTTATTTATTTATTTTTATTAGTTGCACCAACAAAGTCTACACCATCTCCTCCAACACACAGGCTTGACTAAATAAGTTACAAACTAAGTGTCACCTCAATTATAGGCACAAATGTGTTGATGCGTTGCTATTCCTGAGAAGTTAGCTGGAATGTCTCGGAAAAGTATGTCTCCCTTACCACACCCTTCAAACCAGACCACAGCAGCGCTTAACACAGATGTTATTAGGCAGAAATAGGCGTAGAGGTGGTGTCTCCCGAATCGATGGGCATGCAGGTGAACTGCATGCCCGTTTGCTATAAAGACTTATATCAATAACGAAAAGAAACGCAGCAACCATCCAGAAGGCGACCCCGGGAAGGACAGCGGTTTATGTGGTCGCATATCGCTGTAATCACCAGGGGATGTGAGTGTAAACTACTTAGCTCCCCAAGACAGACCCCGATAGGGTAATGGCGTTAGGAGGACTCCGGTTGTGTTCCGTTGGAGATCCCGGAGCTCTCCACCAAACGCCGAGGACAGCCACCGGGGGAGTTTTAGTGCGGTAAAAGTCCCACATAACCCGGCGTCGCACCCAGAGCGTCGGGTAACTTTTGAAGGTTTCTCCCTCATAAAGAAAAAAAGCTTCGACTTTAGTAAGCTTGAGCTTATATAAAATATCTATGTACAGGGAATGAAAGCTTGTAATTCTTAAAAAAGTTAATTGTAGCCAAAATCACCCTTGATAGAACCCCGTGCAATCAGCCATGCATTCTTTAGCCATGAATCGACGCGAATTCAAAAACTACCCTCGAAGACCACCCTCTATGCACTAATAACTGAGCACCCCTAAATAAGGGTTTGTTATGCATCATTATCTTTTATCACCAGGCACAAGTTCGATTTTTTCGAAAAAATCAGGGGCAAAGTATCAATCTTTATTTTGAAGGGCGGTACGTCTCTTTGAAGTTTAACTGTTGCGGTATGGTGAAGCAGTGTGATACTGCTGTGTTCAGGTTTAAAGAGTATGGTCATGAGTATGGTCTAGGGTCTAGGTATGGTCAAGAGTATGGTCAAGGTTATTTACGGGGTTTAGAGGGTGAGAACCCCCTCTCAGCATACGGGACTATAACGAAGTCAGTTAAAAATTCTTCAAACAGGACAAACGTTTTAGTTTTTCGCCGACGAATTTTAGACAGCATTTACTTCACCCTCTCCACCCAACCCTGAGCATAAAGTAAAGAAGAAATAAAAAAGTCCAACATTAAAAAAATAAGTCACTTCACACTACATACCTACATTTTTTCAGTGATGCAAAAACACTTATTTAAAATTCCGCTCTTAAAAATAATCTTTACCACCTAATTTCACGGTAAAATACCTACTGTATTACCCTACACCACTTCCTTCCCAGATGTGGTTTAACAAAAAAGTTAAAGTTAATCAACCCTTCATTCCGGAACACAGACAAGATTAATTTGACGTTTATCCCCGTTAAAGGGTTAAGTGCCAAAATAGACGAATTTTGACTATTCAATTTTGAGTTATGTATTGTCATAAAAAGCAAAAAGTAGTTATGGGTAAGGCCACGAAAAAATGTTCATTTCAAAAATAAAACGTGGACCGTACTAAAATTGGGGGAAAAAAATACGTTATCATTATTGCTAATACCATTTACAGTTTTATAAATATTTAGAGCATTCTTGCCCAGCATGGCGTAATTTAAATTCAAAAATATCTTATCTATTTATGTAAATTTTGGATTAACATTTTAGGTTGTTTACTGCTTCCATACAAAATTAAAATGTCCCACGTCCATATAGCACCAAACTTTTGTGTTTTGTTTTTTTAATTATGTTAATATAATTACTAAGATATATTGTACCTATTTTATACTGCTATGGCCTTCTAATAAAATTAATAAATAATCGTTATTTGCTTATTACTAAAAAAAAACACGGTTTGAAAATATGGGCCGAATTTGATTCCCGTGTGTGACATAACACGAAATACACAGTAGTTTTTAATTTTAAAACCACAGCAACACTAAAAGTATTTTTTATGCTGGCAAACATCTCTAAGATCATAGAGAAATAAATGTCAAACATCTGTCAGCCATTTTAGTGTGGAATTCGTGAGGAGGTTGTGTGCGGAAATTTTGGTCACCTACTTTTAACCAGTTATTTAACGTGATTTGACAAGGTAAGTGTTGAAATTTAATCCGTTAATGTCAAAATTATTATAAAGAATGTTAATTTCTAGGGAATCGGCTAGTTCTCTGTGCATTTAGACTGTAATTAAAAGTTTTATTCTTAGAAAAAAGTTATATTTCCACGTGTGTTTGTTCCCGCATGTTACGTGTGTTATGTTTTGTGTTACGTAACACACGAGAAGATACGTTAAGCCTATTTCACATTGAATATGAATTGAAATGATAAACATTATGGCTAATTTGCGGTTTAGAGCTACCATCATTCCGTGTAACACCATAAACATAAATAGCGCATATTGTGTATATATTTTAAATATGCAACTGAATGGCGAAACGAGTGAACCGTTTGCATGATGGTGAATGTCACGCTTGTACATAACTAAATTTTACTTGCTAAGCTTAAGCCGGTGAAAGGTACAATTTACTTTTTTTTTCAGATGCCAATGACGCAAGCTGAAAGGCAGAAGTTGTACAGAGAAAGACTCAAAGAAAGGGATCCGGAAAAATTTTTAGCGCAGAAGAAATTGAACGCGGAAAGAACTAAAAAGAACAGAAAAAGAATAGCAGATTTTGACAGTTCTGAGCAGCAAATTATTAGGCAGCAATGGAGAGAAAAAAAGAGAAACAAAGAAAAACAAGCATTGCAAGAGACAACTAAAGAGATAACACCATCTGTATTATCCAAACATCCATTACAGAAATTGAACAGAAAAGTTATATATAAATTAAAAAAAGAAAATTTAGAACTCAAAGAAGAGCGAACAACATTGATGACATCTTTGAAAAATATGAAAAAGAAAATTAAAAGATATATGCAGAAGAATGAAAAAATGCTGAAATTGCTTGAAGAAAAAAATCAAACGATTAGTAAATTACAAAAAGAACTTGATACAAGGAAGACTGAAAACAGTACAAGTTTGACTCCTCAGACTAAAACTAATAACTTTATTGAAGACCAGTTGCCTAACATAACTAAAGAAGAAAAGGACACTGTGAAGAAAAAACTATTGCAACACGAAGTACTTTTACATACATTAAAAGAGTCTTACCAAAGTTCAAACAGTACAAAAGTAAAAACAATTTTGAAAAGTGTTTTATTAGGTGAAAAAGCACAAAAATATAAGTTGAAAAGGAAAATGGCTTCATTTTTAGGACTGAAAGGAAACATTCGTCATGGCACAAAGAAGAAACGGAACAATATTTTGGTAAACAACCTTAAAGTTTTTTTTGAAAGAGATGACGTAAGCAGAATGACAGCAGGAAAAAAAGAAATCAAAACAAAGAAAAATGAGAAGAGACAAAAAAGATACTTATTAGGAACCCTAAAAAAGCTTTATTCAAAATACAGACGTGACGGTGGAAAATTGGCTTTATCTACTTTTAAGAAATATAGACCATTCCATGTAATTCCACCCACAGTTGGAAGTCGAGACACTTGTGCTTGCAAAAAACATGATAATTTACTAATGAAGGCAAAAACTCTAAAATCTAAAGGAATCATTGCAACACAAAAAATTTAGATGAATTATTGGCTATGGTAATGTGTGATACAAAAAGAAGGGAATGTGCCTATGGAGAATGTGAGCTATGCGAAGAAAGTGCTATTGATTCTTTAGTTAATGAAGTAAATGTAGAAGACAATATTTCATGGTATGAATGGATACTCCAGTCCCATGAATACAAGGACAAGGATGTAACTAAAATTACCAAAAAAATGGTAAAGCAGAAAAAAACTGATACTTTTAAATCATTATGGGCCTCTTTTAAAGAAGAACTACATAACATGAAAAGGCACAGCTTCAACATCACCCACCAGTATAAAGAATATCGCCGTTGCATAGAAAGCTTAGATGAGCGCTCAGTTTTGTTGCACATCGATTTTTCTGAGAATTACATATGCAAACTTAGTAAGGAAATTCAATCGATGCACTTTGGTTCTTCTAGGCAGCAAGTTACTCTTCATACGGGTCTTTTGTATGCTTCAAATGACAAAATACCATTTGCATCTATTTCACCTAATAATGACCATGGACCGGATGCTATCTGGGCTCATCTTCAGCCAGTTTTGGAATGGATCAGAGAGAAATTCCCAACAGCAGATTCCATACATTTTTACTCCGATGGTCCTACAACGCAATACCGACAGAAGAAAAACTTTTATTATTTTTCTAAAGTCACAAAAGAGCTCGGTTTTCCTTACTCTACATGGAATTTTTTTGAAGCATCGCATGGGAAAGGAGCTGCTGACGGAGTTGGCGGTGCTCTGAAACGCAATCTGGATTCGATGGTTGCTTACGGCAATGATATTCCTGATGCAAAAACTGCGTTTGATCTATTGCTTAACGAAACAGACACGTCAATAAAGCTTTTCTATATTCCCAATGACGGAATTCAGAATACAACAGTTCAGCTGATACCAGTTCCGAATACTATGAAACTGCATCAGATAAGAAATACTGATTTGCCTCATACATTAATGTACCGCAGCCTAAGTTGCTTTTGTCCAGGGGATAGACCAGGATTTTGTCATTGTTTAGATTTAAAGCAGTGCAATTTGATAAAAAAAATAGTTTTAAGCGCAAATAAAGAAAACGAAACAGGCCAGAGGAAAGTAGAATTGTTAAAAACACCCGTAAAAATATTATCCGATATTAAATTATCTGCGGAAAACCAAAAATATTTTGACTTAACTAAATACGGCCCATTTACAGTCACAAATATTGACAAAACATTTGATGTAAGTTGTGCAACAAGACACTATGACAACGCCGAACAACCATCTACTTCAGGCACAATGACTTCACTAAAATCAAAGAAAAGAAAATTAGTAACACCGAAAAAACAATTGAAAAAGTGTAAAATTCAGCAAGACAGTAGCACAACTGACGATGAAGCATATTCTTTGAGAGAATCTGATGACGATGAGTATAATATTTTGGATGAAAACAGTAGCAATGACTCATTTTTAATAGATGAAAATTTGCAGATGGGATTAAATTTGTGTCCAACAAGAAACAAAGAGCTAAATGAGAATGAGGTAAAAGTGTTGAAATCCAAAAGAATTAGTGATATAGATATAATCGACTGCATTAAGAATTCCTCTAACATAGAGAAAGAAAGTGACTATAGGGATTGGGACAGTGAAGAAACAGTAAAAGAGAAAGACAAAAATGAAGTAAGAAAAACTGATAGGGTTCTGGTTAGATATTACCAAAGAGGTACTTGGAAATATTATATAGGATTCGTCGAAGATATAACAGAAAGGAATGGAGAAATGGACTACAAAATAAGTTTTCTAAAAAAAATAACACATCCAAAGTTAACATTTGTCGCAACAAAAAAGAAGGATTGGGATATTGTGAAATCAAACTTGATCATCAAGAAGATTGAATTAAAGCGTGATATACTACAACAGTCACAATATTACTTAATGAACAGTTGTGATGAGGTTTATTTTAATTGACTTTTTCTGCCGCCTAAATGATCTCATATAATTTTGATTAAGAGAAATTATGTAATACCAACGAAGACTGATTTGATTAAGAATTTTCTGAAATTAAGAATTAAGTTCTGTTTTGTTTTGTTTGAAGAGTTTTGTTTTGTTAAAAACTTTGTGCCTCTAAATTTCTATACGCGCCAGTTTCAAGCGTGAGAAAAATAAATAATACTCTTTCGTACACTGTAATTAAATTATTATAAGTGTTACCAAAAATTTTTGTCCCTATATTTGGAGTTTGTTACCGGTAGAGTCCTTAAATGAATCAAGTTTTTATAACTACATATGTATAAGTTATTATAAAGATTTTTAGTATTTGTTTGCGTTTTATTAACTTGTAAATTTTATTTTAAAATCTTACGGGCAAAGCCGCGAAAATAAAATAATTTTATTATATCATCCCCTATGCACTAGCCTTTACTATTTTCCAGTGTGTTATATTATTTCAAGTGTGTTATAGTGTGTTACGGTTTCCAGTGTGTTATTGAACAATTTTTCGTGGCTTTACCCTTATTCGATTTTTTTTAACAAATTATAGTAATATGTTAAAAAGATCTAATATGGTTGGGGCAATCCATTCTATTTGCTGCGGAGAGTACAGCAAACTGAACCGTTGACCGAACCTAATCCATTTTTTTATTTACAAAGTAACTTTTTTTTAAATGGCATGTTCAGGTGAAGTTACCCATGGTCCCTGTAGTTCTGGGACCAGAATAGGGCTGTTCGGGGGTTTAGTGCGCTAAAAATCCCACATAACCCGGCGTCACTCCCATGGCGTCGGGTACCTTTTGAAGGTTTCCCCCTCGTCAACAAAAAAAAGGTGAAGTTACCCATAAACAAGTAAAAAGCTAGTAACTTGCACCACAGACTAAAAATCCTTAACCCTTCCGTTGTCAGCGTCAACACTGTCACTAATGTGTTTATTCGATCGTGAAGTCTGTCGAAGCGTGTAATACTCGTCTCAGTTTTACGCCGGGGGTAATTAGTTTACTTAACTGACAGATCAGTCATTTTGAACTGGTTAAAGTTAAGCAAATAGTAGTATTGGTAAACGTTTAAAATAGATAAAAATACGCTTAAGGATAATAAATAATAAACGCTTTCTACATTCACAGCCCCACACTAGGATTCCCTGTGTCGTGGTTGCCATGGATACACACATAGACAAATACACAAGCACCCAACCTCAGAAACAGAAATCTAAATTCATCATTAAGATATCTGTCTGGCCGGAGATCGAACCCGGGACCCTTTGCGCGTCAGACCGGTATGGTGGCCGCTCCGCCACGCGGGTCGTCTGCTACTCCTTGGAGGATGTGTGAAGTTTACAGCTGGAGTCAACCAAACTCACACAAATTTCATTAACGATTGAATGACTGTGAGATCGGGTCAATGACCTTTATTTGATGTTTTCAAGCCGTCTCTGAGGTCTCCGACTAATTTTAAAGACTGCTATTCAACTATAACAATCAGGACCAGCTTACCATACTCCCAAAAGCAGCGCGCATGTTCAGCCTCTAGCGGTCTCAACAACTACCGACCATGTGACGTTATTACACGACATAGATTTTTTTTTATAATATGGAGTAACAGACGAGCATGCAGTCCACCTGATGGCAACTTGCCACTGCCGTCCATAATTATAATTTAATTGTTTATTTTAAGTAACAAAGATTTATTTTTTAATTACATTTAGTTACATTACAATTTTATATGTAGAAATCTGCAATGAGAGATAAATCTACAGTCTACTCTATTGCTTATCATCTTCAGGATGCTGTTGGTGCTATCACGGACACGGTACATCAGGGAGCTGCATCTTTTTCTCATTATCGTGTAAAAACAGTTTACATGAGCTTCTGCAAACATCCCTGATGCACTACAGTACCTTGGTAGTCCCATCAGCATCCTGAAACCATTATTATATTGAACTCTTAGAGCATTGTAAGTTTTTTGGGTGTAATTGGTCCAAAGGCTGTTGGTATAAAAAGACGTGGAATAAGCGTTAAATAATGTAATTTTAACTTTAGGCGTGCAGCGAGCAAACCTTCGAACTAACATGTTGACCCTCACTGACAATGCTCTTCTTTCCCTTTCAATGCCTTAATCGTCTTTAAGGTCAGTGGTAACTATATGCCCTAAATATTTGAATTGGTTAACTAGTTTTAAAGGTGTCCCATTTAAAAATTTTACAGGTACGTTATTCGGATATTTAATCCGCTTTAATCCGCTTTAATTCGCTTTAATTCGCTAATGTAATCAACTCAACGGTTACCAATGATTTTGTAATATTCTTTTTACTTAAGATGAACAGAGTCTTAAATAACATCTTAAGTATTAAATTGGTAATTTACTACCGCGGAAGTCTCCTGACTAACACTACAAGTATGTAATCTTAATAGATTGTTACCGAACAGTATTCATCGCGTTTAATCAATTGTGTTGCGAATTGTAAATTGCGAATTGTGAATTACAATTGTCGCGTATTGGCAATGACCTCGCATTCGCAAAGTTAAGGACACCTTTGCTTCTCCGATATTGTCAAAAAACACATCTATAATATGTTACTGGTGCAGAATTAGTGCCTTCTTTAGGGTTCCGTACCCAAAGGGTAAAGCGGAACCCTATTACTAAGACTTCGCTGTCTGTCCGTCTGTCACAAGGCTATATCTCCGGAACCGTAATAGATAGACACATGAAATTTTTACAGAGTATACATAACGGTGGCCGCTATAACAACAAATACTAAAAATAAAATAAAGTTGAATATTAAAGGGGGTCTCCATAAAACAAACCGGTATTTTTCAGCATTTTTCGATCTAACTCTTAAACCGTACTAAGAAGACGGTTGAAATATTTACATTCCGTTTATTATAATTGGTATTACCTATAATTACAAATAAGAACCATAAAACAAATTCAAATATAGATATTTTAATTTTATTATATGTTGTTTACCTATTATTCATCATCACCCCAACGCCATCTATTTTTCTGTTATATAACTAAGTATTGTTGAAAATAATAAAATGAATAAAAATAAGTAAAACTAATGAATGGTGGTACGGAAGCCTCCGTGTGCGAGTTCGCTCGTACTCGGAGAATTATTTCTTTTTCATCCCTTTATGCCTGTCTGAAGATAAACTTATTTAGCAGTCGCAATTAACTCTCATAATTTTGAACATGTGATTTGGCCGTCGGCGACGGCAAAGATCAAATATTGATGTTAACTATACAAGATAGATCAGTGGAGATCGTAATAAAATGGCTGTTATTATGATTGGCAATGTTGACGATTGGCAACACTCGTCATTACCTGGCTGCCTGTAATTGGCTTATTACGTTAATAACAGTACTGGCAACATAAATCTATATTACTGTTTTTGTTTCTAACAGAATTATTTCTAGTTTTCTAACTACAAATAATGTAATTTATACCCCATGAGTACATGTTGTTATTGTTTTCAAACTTCCGCTAGCATTTGTGTTCACATTTTCTAAAAAAAGGTAGATAAAGTTGGCTAAAAAGAAAGAATCCAAAGCCGTGAAACAAAGTAGCTATTTAAAAACTTCTGTAAGTTTGCGTAAAAGTTCTAAAAATACCTACAGCTATTTTTATGCGTTTAGACAAATAAAGCTAAGCCGAAAAAATGTTAAAAATATACGGGTCGAGTAGATAACTTCTTTGGAAAGTCGGTTAAAATCATAATTTTGATACTCTATTAATTTAAAGATTTACTTATTCTTTTTAAAACACCTTTATTTTTAACAAATATTGCATACACCGTTTACGCTGGCAACTGTAATCCTATTTAAACGCCAGATAAAAAATAATCAAACACTAAAAGGTGTGAGAATATTCATTAATTATTTCTAACTGCGACGCGTGGATCCTAACGTCTTTCCCTCACCCACCCCCACATCGTACGAACACGTATGTCGGCCATCTTGTCGTGACCTGTCAAACTGTACTAATTAGTTTTATCTCGAATACGGTAAGCTAGTTGAAAGGTTAACTGCTCTTTTTATCTGTGGCACAGTTGTTTTATTTCCTTTTTTATCTGTGGGTTCTTCCGCCTTTTGTTTAAGCAATCCAAGGGGACAAAGTTGTATAAACAATACACTTTTTAGCATAGATTAGTAAAGATACTTCGCCGCCTTGAAATTGAATGAAGCCACAAACGGCTTATTAGTAAGTTATTTTTTTTGTATTCTTGAGAAATAAAAACATTTTTAGAGAAATTTTTACGAATAAATAACTAATACTGCGTAATTTACATAATAAATAAATAATTACTTCAAATATTTTAGGGACATTTTAGCACGGAGACGTGGCAAAACTTTTTTACGCAACTATTTCAATTCTCAAAACTGGGTACATTTTCTTGTTAGGAGTGAGTAATCTTTACTGATCAGAGGCAGAAATAGGTGTGGCGGTGCTGCCGCCGGAGTCGAACCATAAGGGGTTCTGCCAATTCCTTAAGTTCTTAAAAAGTCTTCAAAATTTTATGAAGTCTACTAATCCGCACTCGGCCAGCTCGACTATGTACCTCATAGATTAGTAAAGATACTTCGCCGCCTTGAAATTGAATGAAGCCACAAACAGCTTATTATAGTAAGTTATTTTTTGAATTCTTGACAAATAAAAACATTTTTAGACAAAATTTACGAATAAATAACTAATACGGCGTAATTTACATACTAAATAAATAATTATTTCAAATATTTTAGAGACATTTTAGCACGGAAACGTGGCAAAACTTTTTTACGCAACTATTTCAATTCTCAAAACTGGGTACATTTTCTTGTTAGGAGTGAGTAATCTTTACTAATCTATGATGTACCCAGACAACTAATTCTGAAAAGAAACATGCTCATCACTGTGACAGAAATAACTAAACTATTATGAAACCCCTATTAAAACTAAAACTCAAACTCAAAATTTTGTCAACTCCCAACCCACACTACCCGGTTCTAATTAGACTGGTTAAGCCGGTTCGTTAGGCACATTGTTTATATTACACGCTCATAATTTATTTTTTAGTTACGATTAGTCATCTTGACGTTGTTTAGTCTGAACCAGCTGTAGCTGGCGTTTTGTTAAGCGTCTAATGTGTTGCACCTTTACGTTATTTTACGATTTTGAAGAATATTTTAGTCGTTTCAGTGACTTAGAATTTCTTTCGCGGCTTCTTCTCACATCAAATAAAATCAAATCTCATTTATTCAAAATCATTAATTTCAAATTGATTCGGTGAAAAAATCTCCGCGTAGAAATTATTAAACTTATTATTAAATTATTATTTATTTAATTATAAGAAAGTCTTATTTGAATAATATTTTAGTAATTTTTTCGCCGCTTCTTCTCAATACAGAAATTCCGAAGCGGTGGTAGATTGTTGACGTTCACAAAGAATATACGAATCAATTTTGACAAAATGATATTTTAATTGGAATTATTCACAAAGGTTTTCTACAGGCTTATGATTTCCTGTAGTGTGCGTGCCATTTCATGAAGATTACAGACGCCGAAACACTCATAACAGCGACACTACTGTTATACTGCAGAAATAGGTGTGGCGGTGGTATCGACTGCTGTTACATGGCAGAAATAAGTATGGCGGTGATATCGACTGGTGTATTATAAGGCAAAATTAAGTTTAGCAGTGGTATCGAAAGCTTTTTTAGGCAGAAATAGGGAAGGCGGTGGAATCGAATAGGTACTATTTTAAGACAGAAACTGATTTGGCGGTGGTATCAACTACTGTTACAAAGTACAAATAGGAGTGGCGATAATATCGACTGTTGTTATCAAGTATAATTAAGTAAGGCTGTGGTATTGACTGTTATAACAAGATAAAAATAGGTGTGGCGGTGATATCGACTACTGTTAGAAGGCAGAAATAGGAGTGGTGGTGGTATCGACTGCTGTTATTCGGCAGAAATAGGTGTGGCAGCAATATGGACTGCTGTTATACGGCAGAAATAGGCGTGGCGGTACTATCAACTGTTGTTGTAAGACAGAAATAGAGATGTCGGTGTTAGCCTCAAAGCAGAAAAGGTTCCCTCTGGTATTATTCCAAACCTCGTTTGCATTTCTCTGACGCAAGACATGTATACGGAGCTTAAACAAATGACGCACGGCTAAATACAGTCCTTTGAGTTTGGGCCATTAGGTTTATGTGTTCCTTACGTCACAATGTGGTGTAACTGTTACAATGTAACATAGGTTCATGTCTAAAAATAGTGGTCGTTACTGTCCCACTGCTGAGCACTGATTCTGTTGGGTCTCTCCAAAGGTAGAACCGTTTGTGGTTCGTCTCCAGGGGCTCTACCACTACACCTATTTCTGCCTCAAAACAGCAGTGTTAAGCGCTGCTGTGTTCTGATTTGAAGGATGTGGTATGGGAGACATACTTTTCCGAGGCGTTCCAGCTTAGTCCACAGGGGTAGCGGCGAATCTGTGGCCGACCTCAGGTAGGAATATATATGTAATCTTATCTGGAATTGATTACAGATGTCCATGGGCGGCAGTAGCCACTTACCAGTGGACTGCATGCTCGTCTGCTATTCCTATATTGTAAAAAAGAGTATAAAGAATTAAGTCATAGTCAAGCCAAGCCAAGCCTAGTAAGACTTTGTCGTAACCACGACGGTCTCACTGATGGGCACGGGTCTCCTCCCAGAATGAGAGAGATTAGACCATAGTCCACTGGCGCTGGTGCTGGCCAAGTGCATATTGCTAAACTTAATTTACCTTTGAGAACTTATTTATTTTTCAAATATCTCAAGGGAAGCAGGTTTCCTAATGAAGCAGACGTGCTACCTGATGGAAAGTGCTCATCACCGCCTATGGACATTTGCAACACCAGAGGAGTCGCCAATGCATCGCCGGCTTTCGATGAGACCTCTTTATGCACCTTTTTTATGACTAAAATAATTATTATTTTTATAAATAAGTATGCATGTCTTCATTTACACAGCCAAGCAACATATTTGCGGTTTATATTCCATTTCACAATATCGCATTACACTACGGTGTGAGTTGTGACTACTCACTTTCAGGTTTAAGACAAAAGAGTACAAAATGTATGTGCGAAATCTCTTTAACAGTATAACCAAGGAATTATATCCTTTATTTCTTAACACATAAGAATGATATTTCTGTGACAAAGTAGTGGTTATTTTTAGCATGTTTATGAAGGGAATTGAGACGACTTCACAGGATTTCGTTTTAATGGAATTGTGTTCCGTTTTTAAGTTCAATGTCTTGTTAACTGGTTAACTTAATTGATTTATTATACGTTAAATTAATTAACTTTCACTTTTTGAATTAATTTACTTTATATTAGTTTGTTCATTTGGTATGTTTTGTCTATCATCGTCAACCCATTATTGTCCCACTGCTGGGCACGGGTCTCCTCTCAGAATGAGAAGGATTAGGCCATAGTCCACCGTGCTGGCCAAGTGCGTATTGGTAGACTTCACATACCTTTCAGATTTGTTTTATCTTTTTTATAAATCTCTCAGGAGTGCAGGTTTCCTCACGATGTTTTCCTTCACCGTTTTGCAAGTGATAATTAATTTATGAATTATGAATCAGACTATAGTTCCTTTATTATGTTTTCAAAAAACTCGACTGCTTAAAAATATTGTCAATGTCACTCCCACAATTTAGACGAATCCAACGACACCTCATATGTTAAGGTGTAAGTAGTGCGTAGGGCGTAACAAAGAATGGTGTATACATACTCTCGATAAACATTACCTTCCGCAGTCGGGTAAAAAAGATATTATATTTTTTTCTTATAATATAGGAGTAAAAGACGAGCATGCAGTCCACCTGATGGTAAGTAGCTACTGATGGGCATCGGTAACTCCAGATAGGATTAGATATTCCTACCTGATCGGCCACAGATGCGCCGCTACCCCTGAGGACTAAGCTGGAACGCCTCGGAAAAGTATGTCTCCCTTACCACACCCTTCAAACCGGAACACAGCAGCGCCTAACACTGCTGTTATTAGGTAGAAATAGGTGTGACGGTGGTGCCGCCGGAGTCGAACCACAAAGGGTTCTACCACCTTCAAAGATAACCTTCCTTTTATTATAGTCGGTAAAATTTACTAAGGCAAAGTTGGGCAGTTACCGCTTTACAATATGTCTCTCAAAGCCATTAATATTAACAGTAATTACTAGTAATTACCAGCATGAGACCGGCCATACTTATAATTACCAGTCATAATGAAAGTTACCAGTAATGAATGTGGAAAGTGGTGAATGACCACTTACAATCAACATTAATTTATCAAGTTATTACTAGATTTTTAATTTATGTTGACGTATTGATAATAATGTATAATTTTTACCCGATTGCCAAAGAAGGGTTCTTTTCGCGCGTATCTTGTATGTTTGTAAATTTGTTTGTTACTTGAATTTCGACCGTTAAGGTATCGTTGTATTCGTCTGATAAACCCAAATGTCCATAGATAAATAGTTGTTTGAAAATAAAAAATAAAATAGCGGATTTTTGCAAAAATAGTAATACGTTACTAAAAGAAAAACAAAAATATCGAGTAGGGCATCAAAATAAAAGAGACTTACAAAAATATATACAAGTTATGCTTCGATCACTAATAAGAACTATGTGTTTAAATTCAATTCGGCATAATAAATTGGTTTTTTAATTTAATTAATAAAATATTATTTTATATTTTGTTTTATGTTAAATTTTGTAACATTTTTTAATGTCCATATTGTGAAATTACCATTTCGGGCATAATGATCAAAATTACCAAGTTATTTAGATGTTTTTTGCTGAATTTTTGTTTCAATTTTGGTGTGTGTTATAATAGGCACCGCACCTACCCATTATTTAGAATCGTTCTATTTACACAACATTAAATTATTTAAAACTATGTTTAAAATATTTTAAACAAGTCTGTTTAAACATATTATTCTAAACAAATTTAACCACATACACACATGATTCATAAACAAATCTACCGCTCAGTAAAATCAATATTGGTAAAATCGATTAAGTCCGATTATTTGACGCCTCATCGATATTTATGAGATGATTAATCGATATTCGCTGGGCTTCTGTTGCTTTAAGCTGAGGCACACACTAGGCACATCAAATTACTAAAATACCGATAATAATAATAAATAAATAAATAAATAATACGTAATTTTTTTTCTGATAATTTTTATTTCTATTTTATATTTTTTTAAAATGGCGTTATAGCCAAGATGTTTAGATAGTATTCTATGGGTAAATACAAATAACGATAAAATACAAATGCAAGAAATACCGTAAAAGCACTAATTACCTTAAAAATACTGTTCACAGATAATAAAACAAATTTCTTTTATTGAGATGAGACATCAGCAATCGTAAAGTGAACACGCATTTTTAATATCTTATATATCAAGAATGTTATTTAAAAAGAAAAAATAATGATATAAAATCGTGTTTTTTTTTTTATTTTTAATTAAAAGTTAGAAGACTTCTTAGCCAAGGTTTCATTATTCCTTCTTGTTCATTTATATAAAAAAACTAGCTGACCCGGCAAACTCTGTACTGCCTCAAAATCTATTTATCAAATATATGTCATATAAAATATAGCCTATGTTACTCGTGGATAATGTAGCTTTCGAATGGTGAAAGAATTTTTAAAATCGGTCCAGTAGTTTTTGAGCCTATTCATTACAATCAAACAAATAAACAAAGTTTTCCTCTTTATTACTATAGATATGTGAAATCTTACTTTTTAATACGATTATTGAAAAATCAAATGCAAATACCAAATAGCCACAGATGTGACCCCACGCTTACTTTAATATTTATTTTTCCAAGGCTATTTCGAACCTTAAAATAGCACAATAATATTTTGATATCATTACATATGGCTTATTCTATTTGTGCCGAATATGTTTAACTTTAAAAACAAATATTTACTTACACATAATTCCTTTTATATAGCTTGCCGAAATAGCTTATTACGTAAAAGTAAACAATAAAGTTATTTACGAGATAAAATAGACACAATCATCAGATAGGTATTTTTTATCATTATCAGCTATTTTATAATGATAAAAAAATGATTAAAAGGTTTTAATGCTTCTTCTCTAATTGTCATCGTCGTCAACCCACTACTGGGCACGGGTCTCCTCTCAGAATGAGAAGGATTAGGCCATAGTCCACTGCGCTGGTCGAGTGTGGATTGATAGACTTCCCACAGCCTACATATTTATTTCTGACGATGTTTTCCTATCGCAAGTGATAATTTATGATTAGAAAATTCAAAGTCTGGGATTCGAACTCGGACCTCCCGATTGTCGATATTGTAACCACTATACACCATCGCTGCTTTATTCACATATAGTTATTAAGATATCTTATTTCAGCGAGTCAGTTTCTTAGAAACATGTAATTATTTTACTAAGCGTTTCCTGTTATTAAACGCCACACCTACTTATACTGAAATCTTTTGATAAAATGCGTATATCATGTTATAGGAACATCCGGTGATTATCTAATTTAATTTCATTATTATATTATATTCTTATGGATCAAAAGAGGATTTTATTAAAAAAAAAAATCACTAACAATCTACCCGACTTATATTTATAAAACACAACTAATCAATTTGGAGCAATTACAATCAACCTGCACTAATCATTAAATATAACACTTAAATGAAATAACTGTCCCTAAGACAACCGTCACACTCGAACGCCACGCACAGAAAAAAACGAGACTCAGTTCGGTCTTGCTTTTATAGGTGCATACTAGGTACCGATGGAGGGGTACTTGGGTTCGGTAAGAATATTTATTATTATATTTCAAACCATTCGTCGAAAGAAAAAGTTCATATTTCTGCCTAATAACAGCAGTGTTAAGCGCTGCTGTGTTCTGGTTTGAAGGGTGTGGTAAGGGAGACATACTCGTACATTTTCAAGGCATTCCAGCTTGGGTAGTTCTCAGGTGTTGCGACGCATTTGTGGCCAATAGAACTCTAATCCTATCTGAGGTTAATTAAGGATGTTCAAGAGCAACAGAGGCTTACAATCAGATGGATTGCGTACACGTTTAAGGGAAACATACTTTTCCGAGGCGTTCCGGCTTAGTCCTCAGGGATAGCGACGTATTTATGGCCGACCTAAGGTAGGTATGTAATCCTATCTGGGATTGATTAAGTAGTCATGGGCAGCAGTAGCCACTTACCATCGGGTGGACTGCATGCTCTTCTACTATTCCTATATTATTCACTTCAAATTCTTAAAACAGGACTCACAGCGGTCCTCCTACGTAAATTTTGGAAAGAGTAGTCCTACGATCCTACCTGGTAGACTTAAAAATATGAAGTTTAAGATGGCTTCCCTCATACTAAGCCCGTGCAAACAAGACGAGAGACCACGCAACGTTTACCCGCCAGTTCAAACATTACGTAACTATGTTATTAATTAGGGTACCCTACTTTGAAAACTCGAAGTAAAGTCGAACTCGTAACTCCAAACCTCTAACTACTTGATTTAAGAAATTAAAAGCTACAAGTGCTTGCAAACCTTTATTTTTCTAGGGGGAAACCTTCAAAAGGTACCCGACGACGTGGGAGCGATGCCGGGTTATGTGGGATTTTTACCGCACTAAAACCCCCCCGGTGGCCGTCCTCAGCGCTTGTTGGAGAACTCCGGGATCTCGGACGGAACACAACCGGAGTCCTCCAAGCGCGTTGCACGGATCGGGCTCTGCCCTGGGGGAGCGTTCGCACCTCCAACATCTGGTGATTACGACGGTATCTGCCACACATTCCGCCATCCTTCCCGGGGTAGCATAAAGTGTTTTAAAACCTATAGAAATGATTGGAAAAACTATTCACAAGCAGGGAGATGCAGGGTATGATTTAACGACGAATAACTAATTGTTCTTGTCCCTTCGAGCGAAGTAATTTAACATTTTCGAATCTATGAAATCTTTCCAATTAGAATATTAGATAATTCTAAAATAGACGATAAATTCATACTAAAGAAGTATTAAACAAAAACCGACTACTTTAAAATATAGCCTATGAATCACCCACAATTTAGACGAATCATTATGTTAAAATTCATCCAACCGTACGGACTGTAATTGGTGTTAAATAAAGAGACATAGATACATTGAAGGTGGTATTTGAAGTGGTAGAACCCTTTGTGGTTCGACGGAACCACCGCCACACCTATTTCTGCCTAATAACAGCAGTGTTAGGCGCCGCCGTGTTCTGGTTTGAAGGGTTAAGGGAGATATACTGTTCCGAGACGATCCAGCTCAGTCCTCAGGGGTAGCGGTGCGTCTGTGGCCGAACTCAGGTAGAAATGTCTAATCCTATCTGGGGTTGATTACAGATATCCATGGGCGGCAGCAGCCACTTACTATCCGGTGGACTCCATGCTCGTCTGCTACTCCTATGTTATAAAAAAAAATCGTCACAGACGTATAAAAAAATAAAACTCGATCGTATCACTTTCTTCGACGTTCATAGTAGGGGCATCACTTTTATCAGTATTACAAAACTTGCTGATAAGAGCCCCGATAAACTCTTTTATCTCCTTTCTTCCGCGTTGAACAACCGCAAATACACGTAGACATCGGTTTAGTATGAGATTAGCTTGCGAAAAAGGTTCAATTTTATCTATGGCTCTCAAAAATGTGAAATCTACTAATCCACATTTTGCTAGAGGCGAACTATGGTCTAAATGCCCTATCATTCTGAAAGGAAACCGTCTTAGCAGTGAGACAATGTATGTAATATAGGAGTAGCAGACGAGCATACAGTTCATCTGATGGTAAGTAGCTTCTGCCGCCCATGGACTGGCCGCTAAATGATCTAAAAACTACATTTTTTTAAATATTTATCAAACACGAAAATAGATGACAGTGACAATTTCAATTGTCAAAACTGGTTACATTTTCTTGTTAGGAGTGAGTAATTTTTACTAATCTAAGATAAGTAATAACTATAGATTGAAGAATGTTATGAGGTACCTATACCTTATCACATGTTATCATAAGTATCGCGATAGTATCAACTTTTATTATCTAGAAATTACTTAAGAGCTAGATTTGATTTGAGTGGCCACTGAAGAGAGTAGGCTATTGAACTTCAATATGAAACATTGTAAAGATTTGTCATAATATAGAAGTAATACGACTATGCAGTCCACCTGATCATCATTATCAACCCATTACTGTCCCTGCTGGGCACGGGTCTCCTCTCAGAATGAGAAGGATTAGGCCATAGTCCACCGCGCTGGCCAAGTGCGTATTGGCAGACTTCACATACCTCTGAGATTTTTTTTTTATAAATCTCTCAGACATGCAGGTTTCCTCACGATGTTTTCCTTCACCGTTTAGCAAGTGATATTATTTTCTAATACGCACATAAGTTGGCAAAATCAGAGGTGCGTGCCTGGGATTTGAACCTCGGACCCCTCGATCGAGACGCCGAGTTTCTTAACCACTACGTCATTATAATTCTAAAGGTGCCATAAAAATATATGTTTAGGACGAATGTAATATGACGCTATCCTGATTGGTTTTGTATAGATAATCCGTTGCATCCACAATAAGCCAAAGTGCATCCATAAAGTGAACAATGCATTATGCAATTCTTTTGTTTCACGGTCTAGGTGCGATCAAGGTTAGCTACTTAGCATTGCAATGAATTACATAAATATTTTAGCAAGAATTTTTATTATTCCTTTAAATTTACAGACTTTTCCGAGGCGTTCCAGCTTAGTCCCCAGGGGTAGCGGCGCATCTGTGGCCGACCACAGGTGGGAATATCTAATCCTATCTGGGGTTGATTACAGATGTCCATGGGCGGCAGTAGCCACTTACCATCAGGTGGACTGCATGCTCGTCTGCTCCTCCTATAATATAAAAAAAAAATGTGAAGTCTACCTATACGCACTTGGCCAGCGCGGTGGACTATGGCCTAATCCTTCTCATTCTGAGAGGAGACCCGTGCCCAGCAGTGGGACAGTATTGGGTTGTTGATGATGATGATAATATAGCCTTTAAATCCGATTCAGTAATTTGTGACTCAAAAACGTACATAAGGTTTGAAATCAGAAAGGTTAGGTTGGGTTAGAAGATATAAAGTCGTTTGTTCCCATGTTTGTCAAACATGGATATATTGGATAATCGTTTGTCTATTCGGGCTCATTCTATAAACAGTCTATGATTTTAACAGGACCTTCATGTCGAAAATGAGGATTTTACGAAGCCTACCAAAATTTCTTTGAACTTGTAATCTAGGTTAACAATAGGTTGATAGACATCAGACTTTTGGGAAATTATCGAAAATTTCACCATACTTTTAGCATTAAAGTAAGTGATGATTATTTTGTAATGCACACAACTTTGTAAAATAGGAAATATCTTATAGGAACAACGAGAATGCATATTACTATCATAGGCAAGCTGGCAAATAAGTTCCTGCCGTTTTTCTTCAAAAAATCGGCGGAGACTTTGTTGCCAGCTTCATATGAATATTAACCTGTTTAGAAATAAGTATGACGGTAGCGCATGATTCGTACAGCAACGGATTGGTACAAAACAGTCATATATTTCGCATGCTTCAAATTTATTTCAACATTATTGCGTTTGGCGCATAACCAACAAGATGAAAACCAAGGCCACTTCATCTGTTACTCTAATGTAATACAACTGTAAATGCATCTAGAAATGCTACAATTCATCATCTGTTTAAAGGAATATAAATAAACGTTGCAAATTTAAAGAAACAAGCTATTGTATGGCTATTATTTAAATCGCAAAAAATACAGAAAAACTTAAATTGAACACAAAAACTTAAAATTAAAATTTAATTGTTAAAAAAGTGTTATCAAGTCACCTTTCAACAAACAAATTAATTTAAAATAAAATCCTCGTTTACCTAATTGCAGAAGACAATGTTTTTCGATCGTATGTATGTACGAGCTTTTTCCCGCGACTTCGCTCGCGTTACGACGTAATTCATCCCCTATTTTATCCCCTTGGGGTAGAATTGATCAAAATCCTTTCTTAGCGGATGCCTACGTCATAACATCTACCTGCATGCCAAATTTCAGCCCGATCCGTCCAGTGGTTTGGGCAGTGCGTTGATAGATCACTATGTCAGTCAGTCACCTTTGAGATATATATATTTAGATGTATGCATCATGTCGTTGGATTCGTCTAAATTGTGAGAATAACAAATTTTGATAAACTTAACCTCTGCTATAACACATCTAATCGAAATGTGGTGTATGTTCAGTTGTAATCTTCTTGTTAACGAAAGTTAACAAGAAGATTACAACAGTTAATTTTACGCTTAAAAATGTTATGGCCACTGTAAATTATTTTTACGAGTTTTCCGTTTATAAATCATAGAGATCGAAAACTGGTTTTAATCTACAATGTTATAGGCTTGTATTAGCAACTACATTGGAATGCTGCCTAGCTACATAACATTTAACTATGATACAAGCATAGATACTTATTTATCTGTCTACTTAATAAAACTAACAGATTGAAAAAATACCGTTTAGAAAAAATATATAAAAGAAGACGTACTTTTTTACCACGCTTTTATTAACTTGCGCTGTATCTATGTATGTATGTATGTATGTATGTATGTATGTATGTATGTATGTAAGTATGTAACGGAATCTATGAACTCGATTTTTACCCACTTTGAACGGTCCGATTGATTAAAAATTTTGAACAATTATCGAGAACCGATGACAATACACGATTTTAAGAATTTTATCTCATTCTCCTCATCAGGATTCAAGAATAAGGATTACCGATTTTCCTTGTGTGATTTTAGCGTGGTTTTTAGTTTTTAAGCTATAATTATTATTATAAGAATGAATGCAAGCGAGCATGCAGGCCACCTGATGGTAAGTAGCCACTTCAGTCCATGAATATCTGTCATCAATAGATAAGATTAGAATTCTACGTCAGATCGGTCACAGGTGCGATATAATACAAAAGGAAACTAATCTACAATGATAGCCATATACTTACTTAAGGGAACGTACCCATACTACGTGACCCATTTAGGGGGGGGGGGGGGGGGGGGGAGGTCTTTAAAATGTTACTCTAAATCGCAGCACCGGGGGGCTTAGATTTTTGTCACGTAGTAAAATTCATCGAGAGAAATCTCGCAAGCAAGCAAGTCGACGAGAATCCGTGCTACAGGCGTATACAATAATGTCGTTGTACGATCGGCTGCTTTTGCTCGTCGCGCCGACTCATGACATGGTTCCCGTATTTTTTTTTTGCTCGTCGCACCATTTCATGACACGTTTAAGACGTACCTAATCCCAAATTTACCTAGTACAACCCTCACAATTTCTAATACTACGTAACAATTTGAGGGGGGGGGGGGGTCTTAGCATATACTACGGGTGGTCACAGGAGGGGGGGAGGGATCGAAAAATATTAAAAAAATAGGTCACGTAGTATGGGTACGTTCCCTAAATAACTTTTCCACAATGAAATGCAAAATAATGGCCACTTGCCCTAAGTGGCCATTATACTTACAAGCTACTTAACAAGTTTTCCATAATGATATATAAATAAGATATTTAATGACAACTGAATCACGATCTATGAATCATTCACTCTATTGAATGATGAACGAGTGGATAGCATTGTGTATGAACAAAATTGAGATATCTATTTGTAGTTTAGTATTAAAAAAAGAATTTAAATTATCAAAAGACCACTTCAATTTTTTTAGTTGACTCGGGTACGTATGTACGTTTGAAAATCATTGTCTCATTCGCTAGTTTTGTATGTATCTATGTATGTATGTATGACTTATTATTTGGTACGCTCAAACTCCTTTACAAATATTAACATAATATAATGTCAAAAGTAGAGAATTATTATAAAAACAAAACGCTGGATGCTTGGAAATATAGTCTAAGTCACACCCACAATTTAGACGAATCCAACGACACCTGATATGTTAAAATCCGTCAAACCATTTGGGCTGTAGAGCATGCCAAAGAATGAGACATACACACATACATACATACATACATACATGCATACATACATACATACACACATACACACCTACATACACTCGAAAAACATAACTCTCCGGAATTCTTTTTTTTTTATAATATAGGAGTAGAAGACGAGCATGCAGTCCACCTGATGGTAAGTGGCTCCTGCCACCCATCGACATCTGTAATCAACCTCAGATAGGATTAGATATTCCTACCTGAGGTCGGTCCCCCTGCGCCGCTACCCCTGAGGACTATACCGTTCTATATGAATACATTTTCAACTTGAAAAAATGGTATTTGAAAATTTTAAGTATTGGTTATTAAATATCTTACACTATTTACCGATAACTTGTTGTAACTTAAAATTAATGTATTTAATATATGCAGTAATATCGACATTTTTAATACCAAAACTATTTCTTACAACAGTTAAAATATACATGTATATTTTGTATATTATACATGTAGCCTACATGTATAAGCTATATAAGCTTAACATCATTTCCCTTGTAAATTCCGATTCCCATACATTTCCTACACGCTATAAAAATAAAAACATTCAAAGTACAAGTCATTATGCGTGCTGATAACCGCTCCCCACCTGTTAGCCTCTTACCCAGCTCGGCAAGTTTCTTTAGGGATGTAGAATAAGTAGTAAATCGATTCGAAATAATCGATTAAATAATCGGTTTTTCTTATCCAAAATAAATAAAAGAAAATATCAATATCAAACCAAAGCAAGTGCTTTTTACTACATAATAAATGTAATAAAAAGACGTATATTGTTTAAACAATCGGCTAATAATAAGTTTATGATCTTATGCTCAATTTGATTAAAAAAAAGTCGTCAATAGTCCCTGAAATTAGACGGCGCAAAAAATCTTCCTTACGAAATTCACTCTCAAATTCATGGTAGATGGCCGACCGCTCATTTAAAATATTCAGACAAACAATCTATTTGTAAAAAGTAATAAATATCGCTTATTACTATTCTAAAAAATTTTTAATAGAAATTAATTAATAAATAAAACTTTTCAATTGTAAAAATCGATTATTTTTTCACATCCCTAGTTTACCTTCAACGGCAACACCTATAATGGATACGGCTTTTTGTGCGTACTTTCTTAAATTAAAATACCGCTTTTTTCCTTTTTGTGGCAAAATTTGTCTTTTGGTAAAGGTTGGTTACAGGAATTTTTATGACGATATAAGGATATCGTGATCAACATTTTTGGCGGTAATTTTGGTTCACAAAGTTGTAATTATTGTTACTAATTGCGAAGACAGATATGGTTTCAAATATGTAAAATGGCGGGAACTGTTGAATTCATTTTTTGTGGTGAAATATTTGGGTTACGATTATTATTTACCTTCAGTGGCATTATGTTTAAAAATGTTAAATATATTCGTACTTTTTTCGAAGAAATTCAATGTTTTAGCCTTATGTAAGAATAAATATTAAAAAAATATCTTAATGCGTAGATATTGAAATTTTTGTAAAAAGTATAATTGTTAAATTTTTTTACACCTCAAGTTTAAATATTTAATTTCATGAGTACCATTTTCAAAGTAAATCGACATTTATTTTTGTATCACTTTTAACACATTCATTTATCTTTGTTTAGATAAACTAAAATAAGCTTGTACATAAGTTTTCTAACACAAAAATTGGAATTAACATTTAAATAATATAAAATTCCTATTAAAATACTACTAGTAAAAAACATTTTTTATGATAGAAAATTTGTACGAGTAATACTATGATTATAATTATTTTTATTTCCAAAATCTACCACATCCAATTCTTGTGGTTCCTAGGTATGTAAATAATGTTTTTCGATAAACGCGCCATTAATTAATTAAAGTTTCTTGACCTGAGGTGTGCCTTATTGATTCATGTCTCCCATTTCGCGAACCTAGATTTAGTAGGGGATATCACGAAATCGAAATTCTGGAAATCGAATCGAAACTTCGAATAAACATCTATTGTAAGAGATAGATTGTTATAGTCCGCGTAAAACTGCTAGTCCATTCTGAATATAGAAATGAATCGCGTCGCCATAGCGAATTGTATGACATTCTAATCTATTTTTCATACCTCTAAGCATAGATTAGTAAAGATACTTCGCCGCCTTGAAATTGAATGAAGCCACAAACAGCTTATTAGTAAGTTCTTTTTTCGAATTCTTGACAAATAAAAACATGTTTAGAGAAAATTTACGAATAAATAACTAATACTGCGTAATTTACATAGTAAATAAATAATTATTTCAAATATATTAGGAACATTTTAGCACGGAGACGTGGCAAAACGTTTTTACGCAACTATTTCAATTCTCAAAACTGGGTACATTTTCTTGTTAGGACTGAGTAATCTTTACTAATCTATGCCTCGTGATAAGGGTTGTTCAGCCTTAACATTTTTTTATTTATATGGCAACACAACGTTTGCCGGGTCAGCTAGTATAAGGATACATAAATACCGCATATGTTATTACTTCTAGTACCTATTTTTCTAGAACTATTCTACATCCTTATCACTACAATCCATAACATAGGACTTATACTGTCAAATTCTATTGAACATTTCTATCCGATAGGCTAGTGACACAGATAAAATACGTGACATAGATAAAAAATACTATTTGTGTACATTCATATTCATAATCATTGTTTTTTATAAGACTCGAGTTTTGAATTGAAATTCGTCAAGCGTGAGTGGGGCTCACTCCTAATAGGCAAAGACTAATTACTTGAATAGCTTTTCTCTTTTGTTTTTCTAACGTTTTGATTTTAGGTAGCTATCTATTTTAAGTTTATCTAAATTAATTAATTTTAATTCGAGTCTGACAGAAATTTCCAGTACAAATGTAAAACTTGTATTAAAAGCTAAATTAAAACAACAAAGATATCTTTCGAGATATTTTATGTAATATTGTTTAAATCGAGAATTCATTTCAAAATCATAGATTTTTACTTTTCACTGTATGTGGGAGCAGAGAACACAAAACACAAAATCGGCCATTTTAATAATACGTTTTCAAATGTTTTTTTTGTATTAATTCTCCCATTCAACTTGTTAACTAATAATTATCATTTCCAAAATATATACAAATCCACAAAAAAACAGTAATATAATATGTTAACCCGTTCACGGTTTTTAATCTATCATGCGGAACTCTAAACATGAATAAGCAGGCTTATAAATATAACGGAGAACCTGATTTCCGGCTGTCATTGGAGGAGGCAACGATTTTTGACACCTGTCATGTTGACAGCTAGCTTTGAGCGCCTTTTCACTATTGTCGGGTGCATTTATAATCTGTTCATTTTATTTTACTGTACATATGATTGTAATAGAGTATAGCATTTGATTTATTTTACCATAGAACACGTTATTGTCATATAGTATGGCATTATAAACATTAGATTTAATATTAATTTTCGTAAGTATATTTTTATTCCACACTTTTTATTTTCCAAAATGGATCTACACGATTTTCCAGGATGCAAAAGATATATTTTTAAAAGCCTTAAGAATAATTGAACTTGTAATTAGACAGACTATTTTTTACTCTAATAGGAGACATATTATAGTGTGACTATATCATAACGTACTCACAATATACGCATAATTACAACTCTCACCCACACAGACACATGATTAGAGTTATATAACTTTCTTAACACATCAATGTACTAATGAGCCAATCTTTGCTTCTTTTACACAACATATCTAAATCAAATATTACGAAACACCTTTTGAACGAAAAACAATAATTGACCAAGTGCCAACCGAACTTGAATACGGTGGGTTCCGTACCATAACATTTTCATTAATTTATTATTTTTCATATTTATTGTTATAACTGCCATTAAGGAAATTCATTGTGAAAATTTAAAATATATACCTATTATTCTGTACAAAGCGAAAAACGCCGAAAAATAGAGATTTCTTGTATGGTGATTGGCGACCCCTATTCATTTTCAAGCTTTTTTTTATTTTAAGTATTGGTTGTTATAGTGGCCACCATTATACATATTCTGTATTTTTTTTAAATGTCTACCTATTACGGTTCAAGAGATAAGCCCTGAGCCGGACGGGCAGCGGCTTAGTAATTGCGTTTCTACCCTTTGAGTACGGAACCCTAAAAACCAAGCCTTATAAATTCAAACACACCGCCCTCTCTTCAATCAATCGTCCATTGTCTATTTCAATAAATTTGGCAACACTGAAACTATTAATTCATATAACAATACAACCCACTACCACCTACACACACACTTGCTTACAATCTTTATCATTGTAATCGATTGAGCTTTTGCTTGGTTTTATTTGGGTTATTTATTAACTAGCTTTATCATGTGGCGTGACATAAAATATATTTTTTTTTTGCTTGTGGAACACTTTCAAATTTTCAGATACAATATTTTTTTCTACTACCGGATCGGAACGCGACCTCAACTGAGATCCGGTAATAAAATTCAGTAGGTTTGTCTCTTCTTTTCTTTTTTAATAAATCATGATAAATTGTCATACAATCAACCTATATATTGATTATTGACTTAATCAAGATGATTATGATAATAGTTTTGTTAAGGGAGGAGTGGGGGTCCAAATAATTTGTGTAATAGATTGATGTCAGCAAAAAATAATATATATATTTAATAAGTATATATATATTTTATAATATATACTTATTAAATCATTTTAATATGTATTTTTTCTGACTTCTAATACATATTTATAATATCGGCTGTTTTCATTATTGTTTGTCGTTTTTTTTTTCTTTTCTTGCTTTGTAACACCTGCTGCAAATTCTCTACATCCACCCAGGGTTGACTGGTAGAGAATGCCATCAGGCATTATGTTTGCCCTTTTGTACATTTCTTTTTAGAGGTGATGCAATAAATTTTAAATAAATAAATAAAAATAAAAATAGTTCATCTAGATTGAAATTTGTTGTCACTATATGCTAAAGACCCTCTGGAATAAATAATTTCTGAAATTTATCTAGGAAAAAATGGTTCCATGTTTAGATATTTTTTTATTTTTCGCCTAGGCTATGGTTGTGATATGGGCGACATAATTATTGGAGGCGTTGCAAATTAGTACTCAGATGTAGCAACGCTTTTGACTTCAGATAAGACTTATTTTATCAGGGGTTTTTGACAGATTTCCATGAGTGGCAGTAGCCACTTAAGTACCATCAGGTGGACTGCATCCTCGTTTGCTATTTCAATATAGTAATATATGCAAAACGACATAATTTGGTATAGTCCGCGCCAAACTGCTCGTCCGCTTTGAAGTTGTTGCGAGCAGGTGTAATCATACAATTTGTTATGGCGACGCGATTCGTTTCTATATTCAGAGCGGACTAGCAGTTTCAATTTATCCCTTGGCTCACTCTTATGCGTGAAGACACGATTTTTTTCAATAATACTAGTCGCTTAGTTTTTTTTACCATAAAAGTGAATAAATGTTTACTTGTTTACCGAAAAAAGTATATCCACAAAAAGTACGGTACTTTTTCAGAAAAGTATATCCACAAAACGTAACTTTTTCCGGCCGTCACAGTAAATCAACTAACCACTTTTTGTTGTACTTAAATTGTTTTTATTGTAACAGAAAAGTAGTATTTGGTTAAAAAACGGGAAGTAGATTATTGTTATTGATTTTTGAATCGTTTCGATTTTTTAAAGGGTTTTTTTTGCTTATTAAATTTGGAAAGATTGTGTAAGCAATAAACGAGCCGACAATAATATTAAGTGGCCATGCACGTTTCTTCACCTAAAATAGAACAGTAGTCTTAGGTAAAGTTTACGACAAATGCTTAGCTGTTGAAAACTAATTTCAAATGTCTAAAGACTAAATTAGAACGTTTGAAGACTAAGTTGGAACGCCTGCAGACTAAATTGGCACGCCCGAAGACTAAGTCAGAACGCTTATAGACTAACTTGGAATGCCTCGTACTAGTTTCACTAGCCCATCCAACCACATCTTCCATTATTATTTAGCGCAAAATCGTAACTAGGAATATTTTATTTTTCGTTGCAATTGTTTTTTTCAGACTAATCTAGGTGACCTCGGTGTTTTTGTCAATATTTATAGATCGGTCGTGGCCTAGACTGGGTTGGAGCTAGATATCTATAATTATTTACGGAATTAGTCATCTCCTTGGCGTCGTTCTTCAGGTGATTCTAACTAAAGATTGTATTGTGAAATGAATGTGACAAAAATACTAGTACTCGTAGCTGCACGCTCGCAGCAACGCTGGCGTTTAATTTGAAAACCAAAAAACTTCTTAAAAATCGAAATATGTAAAAAAGCTATATAAAGCTATAACGTATTAAGTAAACCAAAAAATATTTCATTAAAAATACGAACCAAATGACTTATTTTTAATAAAAATTTCTAAATGATTTCAAACCTGCAATTCAAATCTTGTTATAGATGATATACATTTAGTTTTTTCAGTATTGTCATATCGAAATGCTGGAACAGGTAATAAACTGTGTCCATCTTACAATAACGTGGAACAAACGGGAAAAAGCATCGGTAATTTAACGTTTATGTCTTTTTAAAATCTAAGTCTGGATTGCAATGCAATATATCCGTTTTTAATTCATCTGTGCATTCTCGCGTCGAGAACTGTCGGTCTTTCTCGAGATATCTCGGTATAACTCACCTGTTCTCGATCCAATACAATATTTATGTTCAAAAGACGTCAATCAATCAAATCAAAATGCGTAAAAAAGTTTTGCCACGTCTCCGGGCTAAAATTTCCCTAAAATATTTGAAATAATTATTTATTTATTATGTAAATTACACAGTATTAGTCATTTATTCGTAAATTTTCTCTAAAAATGTTTTTATTTGTCAAGAATTAAAAATAGAACATACTAATAAGTTGTTTGTGGCTTTATTCAATTTCAAGGCGGCGAAGTATCTTTACTAATCTATGGATATTATGTAGTAAGATAGTATTTTTTTAATCTTACCTGAACATTGTGCGACAAAGGCCAACACGAAGAGAGCTATGAAAATCGACAGCCTCCGTAATTCCATGGTGTTGCTATCTTCTTTTTATCACTAAAACGCACTAGTAACACCGAATGAATATTTTTATCAAAAACTATATAAAAGTTAGGCACTTTCACTTCACTGAAGGCACATTCCTGTCTTCGGATTTCTTAGGCACTTCCGTTATTCTGTAAAAAAAAATATAATTACTTAGTATATTGTCTATGGTTTAGTTTGGATGTATGAAGAAATTATCTTTGTCTTAACACAAATGTCGATACGTTCCAATTTACGTTTACACTTTATATTATATAAAATAATTGTGCATTTTGTGTTGGTTTTAAACGATAATTTTCATATTCACTTAATAAATATTGCATTTTTATAAGTTTTCCGAAAAATAAATTACCTACATATTTTTATAGAATGTCAAAATATTGTATTATTATATTGCAATTTTATACGTTTTCCGAAAAAAAAAAACCTATTGTTATCGTCGTTAATAAGAAGCTTGGATATTAACGATATCACATTTTTATAACGTTACATTAAAGTAATAAGTGACTCATTTGATACTACAGTTTAAAAACAGATGCGGGTAGGTGAAGTGGGGACGACACCTTGGCGGCGCTCGAATTAACAGAGAGCGACATTCTGGTCGGAGACTTCAGCAAGAGCAGTCGAATAACGGAGATACTTGTGTAGTTATAATACTTCTAATCACTAGTGTGAACTTACTTACGTATAATTGTTATATCGTTACTCTGTACCGTTTATGTGACTATATTATTACATGACTTCAAGACCTACAAGATGAGTTTGATTTCATCAGAAGTGTACAAGAACCAGCTCACAATCATGGACGGCGATTCGTAAGTACGAACATACTTGACACAGGAATAAAAACCGTGAGTTAAAACATTATTATGTCATATGTGAATTCATCTTGGTAGAATAAGTAAAAATGGGGGTAGATAAATGTCGTTGATGTAAGGGAAAACTCATTTGAATTAAGAAAATGGATAGATTGAGACTAGTAATTCAATGAAATGTTAATACCCTCTGAAAATGATATACTTAAATTTTGTGAACAAACTTTACTCTTATCAAATTACTTGTTAACATTGTAAACTGAGGTGTTTACTTCAAAATAAGTGCATTTTCTGTGAAGAAGTGTCTAAAAGTAATTTTGCAAGGCAGTTCTTGTGGTAAATCTGTCCATTTGGTTAAATTCTGTGGTGTAAAAAGTAAATCCTAATTGTTCTAAAGTTACACCTACTTTGAAATATATAGAAATACACGTACTTATGAAAATATTTTAAGGATCTTTAATCTTAAATGTCAGGCTTTATAGATATGGGAACCTAATGGTTGTTAATATAGGCTAATGTACGCCAGAAATTGCATACAGGTTAGATTTGAATTTATTTTTGATAACTTTTAATGTTTCAAACGGGGTTTACGTATATGCGTTTGTTTTTATTGTATGGAAGGGACTATGCGGTAGCAACAAACGCAGTTACAGAGTACAGTATACCTACTTGATATAAGTGACACGTTTATTAAGTTGCAAAATTTTGATTATTCATAATTGTACAGAAATGTATAATATCTACGTGGTACATATTTAACTGCCTGCAAAAAAGTATCACGACCACGGTATTGAGTGGCTGAGTGTACCCAGGAGGGAAATGGTAAATGAGTTTAAGGTTATTGTTTTTTTTTTTTGGATATTAATTGACTATATTTAAAAATAAACTTGCATTCACATCTACATTGTTCACATTTTCATTTTATAAATCAATGAAAGTTTCCTTTTGATTTCATATACTTGATACGTAATTGTTATGAAAGAAGCATACGTACGTTGCCAAATTTAGATTTCCATCAATTCTAGGCGAATTCACGCAGTACTGTGTACTACTGTGTTTTGACTCCCATAAAGTATAAATGCACATTAGTTAATGATCTATAAGAAAACTGAGAAACTTATGCGCAGCGGTCTTTGGAATATTATATATAAAAATATCTCTCTTATCTCCCATTCTACTTCAGACTGACTCACTTATACATAATATTAAATGTCTGTTTTAAATTTAGTATGCAACGTTTCGTTTTGTATTAATATTTCTTTACATCTCGTAATTTTAAATCTTTAAATTTCAATTTGAATTTGACACATTACACGTCCTTTTGGTTTGAAAATTGGGCACTATCAAATACTGGTAAATGAAGTTTGTACCTTAAACGTTGAGACGCTTAGACTATCGATATTATTAATTATGTGAGCCATTTACGAAATGATAAACGGGATCCACTTTGTATAGGATTGAGAATAAATTATTTTAAGTAAAATAATAATAATAATAATAATAATAAATTGATGCTTTTATAACTTGAGCTTAGTTCTATTTACAAGTTACAGCAATTAAGTTATTATACGTATTAAGTGAGAAACGGTCACTGAAGCCTACATAAATTTAGATAGTCTCTTGTATACCATATTTAAAATGAGTCTTGCCTGCGACTTTGTTCATGTGGAGTCAGAATATAATTTGAATTGCATTTTTAAAACGAGTCTTGCCTGCGACTTTGTTCATGTGGATTCAAAATATAATTTGAATTGCATTTTTAAAACGAGTCTTGCCTGCGACTTTGTTCATGTGGATTCAAAATATAATTTGAATTATACAATGCCCTCTGTCAAGATCACGGAGTACGTTAGTAATTTGGAATTGTCCATTACCTGGTCATGTAATGTTTTTTAAAAAAAATGTATACTTTTGACATCGACTTCGTAGTTTTGGTTTTAATGCATTTTCAAATATACAAACCGACAGACAATTTTTCTTTTTCAAATATATTCGATGTAAACACGTGAAGATTTCATTCTTATTATATGTATATCATAGCCAAATGAATAATAATGTAATCAAATAAAAGCATAGGTACATTTCAATGGGATTTTCTTATACAATAATTTACTTTTCATATAAATTTCATACGGTTCACAATTGCGTCATGTCTAGGTTTTCTCTATAGAAACATCGAGCATCTCCTTGAGAGTGTTGGTTGTAAATGATACATATTATATTAATATAATCTATATAGATATTACGCACTAATATAATTTTTATTACAAACTATATAAAAGTCAGGTGAAGCCGAGGCGTTTGAAATATATATAATAAATATGAATTGTTCGGTAATAAGGTGTATCATAAGATAGTTTGACTAACTGTTTGTTTGGCTGGCTGGTATAAAATCATGATCAACTTTAATAGACCTTTTTCAGGTCATAGAAATTTTAGGTTGTGATTGATAAGGAGCCACATGTTATGTAAAACAGTTATAGTTTTAAATCTGACGATCGTGATGAGACAAAATTAGAATCGGACAAGATTATTAAAATCATGTCATGTCATAGGTATTTCAAAATTTTTAAATAAATCTGACCGTTCAAAGTAGGTAAAAATCGAATTCAAATATTCCGTTACATACATACAGGTCAAGTTAATAAAAGCGTGGCAAAAATAAAAGCGTGTTTAAAAAAAATCTTTTATCAGTTGTAGACACAAATAAGTATAGTTAAATAATGGCCGGTTTCTGAAGTCATTTTTCTTGGTAGGTAGTTTACGAGTGTGTATTCAATAACACTATCCGTTTGATAACTACCTACGGAAAAAAACAAATCCGCTTCCGAGGAACTCAATGTAAGACAAGGTCTGTTTAAACTCCGTTTAGATTAACGGACCATTTTAATGTGTTTATTCTTTCCATAACATTATTTGATTTTTTTTTAAAAACGACGTTTGCGTAAAGTCTAGCAAATCTTCCTTAGTATAATGCATAACTTTTACAGTAAAATAGCCCAAACTATAACTTCCTTATGGGAATCTTAATTTAAAACTTTTGGTGAAATAAAAAAAAAAAAAAGTTAAGTAGTTAAGCCATACACAATTGACAAGTATGTCGCTGACGTGAACGCATGGGTCCTTTGCTTTGTTAATTAAATTTTGAAATTCATGTAATAGTATGTATTATTATAACTGAATATAAATTCAATTTAATGTAATGAAATTTCTTTCTGACTTTCAAAAGTGGGTTATGTGGCCCTACTTTGAAAGAAATAATTTGAATTTGTGATAAATAACGTAAAAAAATTGGGTTCATACAACTTATACGTGTTATATTGTGTGAAATTCATGGTTAGTTTACCATTATTTAGTCTTTAACTTTGATATCATTCATTTCAAATATTCACGATATATTATTATTTTGATACTGCTTCATCAGTTGATAAAAGACGTACGTTGGAAAGGCAACTATTTGTATAAAATAACATTGTAATAATTAAAAGAAGTACTAAGTAGTAATAAAATAATTTTATAATAGTATTTTGAGTCGCACAGATTCATTTAGTGGCCAACTATAGATCTATCTATCTATCAGTATAACAGTTATTGAACAGGTTGTTGAGCATTCCGAAATGGACTAATAAGATAAACGTCGTTATTCTGATGCGTAACTTTATCGAATCAATAGTTGTTGGAGATTTAACTATTGGACTTAGAATCCAGACATAAGTAAAGTGGGCAGCTAGATGTTGTCATTACTGTAGGTGTAGGAAACTTTTTTTAGTTTGATTTTTATTTATCTGTAGTTAAGATGGATTAGTGCAGATGCCTCGAGCAGTGTAATGTTCGCGGGTGTCTCTTGGTGATGCATATGGTTGGGTGTATGTATGTATGTATGTTGGGTGGATGTATTACATTGAGTGAATATTGCATTTTTAGAGTAAATTTGAGTTGAGCACTGGCCGAATGTTATCGTAAACAAGGTATAAAAACTGCGGTGATACATGACTAGAGTGATCCTATATGAACATCACCTAGTTTAAACCGTGTGTTTTATTATTTAACAATGGTCTAATGCATTCGCTTCAATACCTGTCGCGCATATGACATTTATGTAAAGAGTCCTTATGAACTATGCCTGCAACAGAAATCCGTGGTGAACACTGTTGGGGCAGATTTATAACCTAGGTAATACACAACTAGTGTGATTCTATATGAACATCACCTAGTTTAAGCCTTGGTTCGGATCAACAGTTCGGGCTTTTTACATGCGAGTCGGTATTGCAAGAAAATGCGTAGAGTTTAAGCCATGTTTTTGATAAACAGTTCGGGCCTCTTACGTGCGAGTCGGTATTACAAGAAAATGTGTAACTCTTCTGGACTTAGGCATTAAACAACTGGTTTTCTTTTGCAGCTCTTGCATCAGACCATACACGATCGAGGACGAACGTGTGAGCAGGACGGCCGAATGTTATCGTCGTTAATAAGAAGCTTGGATATTAACGATATCACATTTTTATAACGTTACATTAAAGTAATAAGTGACTCATTTGATACTACAGTTTAAAAACAGATGCGGGTAGGTGAAGTGGGGACGACACCTTGGCGGCGCTCGAATTAACAGAGAGCGACATTCTGGTCGGAGACTTCAGCAAGAGCAGTCGAATAACGGAGATACTTGTGTAGTTATAATACTTCTAATCACTAGTGTGAACTTACTTACGTATAATTGTTATATCGTTACTCTGTACCGTTTATGTGACTATATTATTACATGACTTCAAGACCTACAAGATGAGTTTGATTTCACTATATATTTTCATAGAATGTCATAACATTCCTACTTAGGATAATATTACGTCATAACTCATAATGTAACTTCAATCCTATTATAATAAACTCAGTTTGAGGCGTTGCAATATTAATTCGCGTAAATTTTAAGCAAAAATAAAATGGATTTTTCGATATACACGTCATTTTATATACTACCTACTTTGATTTATCGAACTTTTTCGAAATTTTATCAAAAATAATACACAAATCGGACAAAACCTACACATTGATTACACATTCCTATTCATTGACACATATTCATGTAAACATTGTCTCAATTAATTACAAGAAGCCATTTCCAAAACGCTATCTTGCTCCTATTCGACGCCGTAAAGATAGTTGGGTCAACCACTACATGATAAGGCACGCCGGATTGCAAAACATGTATTTACTTACATTACATTTATAGGTCGTATAAAACATTAAATATAATAATTCTTTATTAGTAAGTCTGTAAAATCTTCGTAAGGAATACTTTTTTAACTTCTAGGTGTCAAGTTTTTTCCAAAATAGAAGTAGGAGAGAAGCATAAAGTTCATCTGATGGGAAGTGGCTACTGCCCCATTGGCAGTATCTATCTTCTCTCCCTTCCCTTATGTATAATCCATGTCATTCATGGACATCTGTTATCATCTTAATAGAACAGGGATTTTACCTAAAGTCAATAATATATGCGTTGTGACTTATAAGGGTTAAGATGGACGCTTCATATTATAATTCTAAAACTCCCAGAAACAGAATAAACTCTACCTGACCGGGGAATGAACTCGAAACCGTAACACGACACGTAACATATTATATATCCAAATAAAACAATAAGGAAAATGTATCTTCATGAATGTCTTCACAATAAAATAACTTTTTTATACGGATTAATATGTTAGCATAATTACACTTTTTCTACTAACTTGCCTTAAAAATATTATTTTTGACTCCGAATTTTTTTTACTACTGAAACTAAATATACGTATATTATTTCTGTCTAATAATGAGAAAATATGAAAATCCGTTCAGTAATCGCAAAGTTGCACCCAGTATTCATATTTAGTATACCCAAATTATGCGTACCAAAGACCGATTTGTAAATGTATTATATAAAGTATTTCTCACTCATTGTTATACAAAACATTGGATAGATTGATTATTAATACTGGGCATATCATTACAACCTACTCTATAATATTAGTACGCACGCCAATACAAGTGACCAAGTGTATCTTACATCTCCCTACCTTGTTAGACATCAAAGGAAGGAAGCCCGCTACATATAAATCTGTTTATTTTTACTCCACATCCCTCAAGCGCGTATTTCCGGGATCGATAGGGATAGATAGGTTATTATTGTATCTGGATGTTTCAATCTGTTCGTTTTTATTCCAAGGAATTGATTTGACAATCTCCGATAGTCTCGTCTCTTTCTAATTGACGATGATGCGTCGTGTATTTTCGTAACCATTTTATTAGTATTGTATATTTGTTTAAATAGCAAAGTAGGTATAAGTAGAAATAAACAATAAAAATGACTTAAAAATTATAAAAATAATCCCATTTCGAATTTACTATACTGGTGTAATATAGAAGTATATGAGCATGCAGTCCACCTGATGGTAAGTAGCTACTGCCGCCCATGGACATCTGTTATCAACCCCAGATGAGATTAGTGTCCCACCCGAGGTCGGCCACTGATGTATTGCTACAATTGAGGCCTAAGCTGTAATGTTTCGGAAAAGTATGTCTCCCTTCAAGTAAGAACACAGCAGCGCTTAACACTGCTGTTATTATCAGAAATAGGTGTGGCGGTGGTGCCGCCGGAGGCCATATTACCCATCAACAATCCCGAGTCTACCCCGGCTTCCCGGGTTTAAAAATATCCTAGATCGAATTCACTATTCGAGTATAATTCGAGTATTTAATGCTTTTTAACACTGATATAATAACACTAATAGCTTTATAATATATTTTAGTTAAACAAGTCGTTTATAATATTAATGATCATTTATCGATTTATGACTATAATAGTAGAGCACAGTTAAACAATTATGCATTCCGATCCAAAACAGTAAATTAATAAATTCTGGCTTAATTAATTTATTGAATAGTGTTAAGATGAACGCACACTGTTGACTTTTCGTTTAAAATTTGTTTTTACTACTTTTTACATAAGATTTGTAAGTACTAATTTTGTTGTCTACTTTCATGTTATTTAGAATATACAGAGTGATTTTTTTAAAGCGCTGAAGGAGGAAAAATGCTGAAAGAAGTTACGAGGCCGATTTTGACAAAAACTAAAACTGAATCATTACTTTTTTAAAATAACTTTTTCCCTAACCGGGAATCGAACGAGTTCATTTTGAAAAAAATAGACCCTATATATTATGAAACTATCTGATAGTGTTGCTTATAAGGATCAAAATCTAGGAAGTATAAAATGAATGCATGAGATGAATGTAAAAAATTGTTCGCTTAATAGTTCTTACATGTTTTTACGTGCCATGATGTTACCATAGATTAGTAAAGATACTTCGCCGCCTTGGAATTGAATGAAGCCACAAACGGCTTATTTTAGTAAGTTCTTTTTTTGAATTCTTGAGAAATAAAAACATTTTTAGAGAAAATTTACGAATAAATAACTAATTTACGTAATAATTACGTAATTTACGTAATAAATAAATAATTATTTCAAATATTTTAGGGACATTTTACCACGGAGACGTGGCAAAACTTTTTTACGCAACTATTTCAATTCTCAAAACTGGGTACATTTTCTTGTTAGGAGTGAGTAATCTTTACTAATCTATGGATGTTACATACAATTTTATAAAAATAAAACAGATTCATAGAAAACATTACCAGACAATTTAGTCTATTCCGTTTTAGACTTTCGAGTTTTGTCACTGATGTGCGTTCGGTCTTAGTCAATTTAAACTTTATAACCATTATATCAAGTTAATCGTTATAAAGTTTTGATCAATTTCACACCATGCCATGGAATTTGGACAACTTTTAAACCGTTAGTTATAATAAAAAAGTTAATTGTAGACAAACACGTCAGTAATTTAAAACTGATTGTGATTTATGACTGACCTAACCCAACTAACCTACATCATTGATTTGTATTCGTTTAATCAAACATGTTAACATCCTAACTAATATTATAAATACGAATGTGAGTTTGTTTCTTTGTTTGTGACACTCGCCTTTACTACACAACTGATTATCTTGAAATTTTGTACAAACATTGTCAAGGGTTTAGAAAAGGACATAGGGTAGCTTTTATCCAAAAAAAGTACCTTTCCCGAGGGATAGATAAAAACCTCTGACTGCGAGCGAAACCGTATTTAAAAGCTAGTTCATTATAAATGTAAATATTTCGATAAATCACAACACAATAAAAGAAAGAATGAGACTTTAGAATATAATCAGTATTGAAACAAGCTGTAATTAATAAAATTCTATAGTACATCCTCCTCCATACATAACTCCATATAAAAAAGGTTCTAACTGCCTAACTTTTCCGAGGCGTTCCAGTCCTCAGGGGTAGCGGCGCATCTGTGACCGACTTCGGGTAGGAATATCTAATCCTATCTGGGGTGGATTACAGATGTCCGTGAGCGGCAGTAGCCACTTACCATCAGGTGGACTGCATGATCTGCTACTCCTATATTATAAAAAATAGAAAGTGACGGTGGTACCTCCCGGTTCAACCTTAAGTTTAATCTAAACCGTTCCCTAATTAGGTCATTAACCTTGGATTTTGAAATCTCAAGGTACAAAGGGTCTTCAAGAACAAAGCCGTATTAACAAGTACTGGCTATCAAAGGTAATCGTGACCTTTTAGTACTGTAGGGTCAACATCTTTAGAAAAAAAACGGGATTTTGAATTTAATTTTTAAAAACTTGAAATTCTATTTTTATTTTATAAGTTTTATAAATTCGAATAACTGCGAAAGGCTCTTGTAACTGTCACGGTAAGTTTCTGTATCTGTTTTAAGGCATAGAGTCGGGTTCCGAGATAGACACCAAAATTACATTCTTTTAAATAAAATATAATCAAAATCCCGACCGCCTAAAAATGTAATCTATATCACGCACTATTTCGCTGAATATAACGACACCTCATATGTTAAAATCTGTCAAGCCGTTTGGGCTGCAGTGCCAAAGAATGAGACATACTCTCAAAAAACATTACTCTCCGGAGTCCGATATAAAATCTTAATTATAACATTCTTCTATTAAACGTCTTACTTAGAGTTTATAGATATTATCAAAATATCATTTTGGAAGTAAAGCCGCACTCATTTCTCATTCATAAATTAGGACAAATCCGGACAATCTCGGAGATATGTTCACCCTATGTACCCAACCAACCGTGGAACACACCTAGACCTTGTAACAATGTCAATAGAGCCAATTAGCGTGTGATATCGTACGGATCATCCTACGAGCTCGTGGAGATTTATAGCTCGGTACAATAGGTAGAACCCTTTGTGGTTCGACTCCGGCGGCACCACCGCCACACCTATTTCTGTTATCACATCAGTGTTAAGCGCTGTGTTCTGGTTTGAAGCGTGTGGTAAGGAAGACATAGTTTTTCGAGGCGTTCCAGCTTAGTCCTCAGGGGTAGCAAGACATCTCTTACCAATCTCAGGTGGCAATGCGATCTTATCTGAAGTTGATTGCAGATGTGGCCAACTGTAGCTACTAACCAGATGGACATCATACTAGTTTCCTACTTCTATGTTTTTTATAACATAAGAGTATCAGACGAGCATGCAGTCCACCTGACAGTAAGTAGCTACTGCCGCCCATGGACATGTGTAATCAACCCCAACTAGGATTAGATTCCTACCTCAGGCCGCTCAGAAATGCGCCGCTACCCCTGAAGACTAAGCTGGAACGCCTCGGAAAAGTATGTCTCCCTTACCACACCCTTCAGACTAGAACACAGCAGCGTTATAGTCCGCATAAAACTGCTAGTCCGCTCTGAATATATAAATGAATCGCGTCTCCATAGCAAATTGTATGACTACATCTGTTCGCAACAACTTCAGAGCGGACTAGCAGTTTAGCGCGGACTATACGTGTCTACTAATTCATTATAGAACATAAATTATTATGAAACGACATGTTACCATTTACTCTTCATCAATGAAAGGTGTTGATTATATCCGTTATCAGTATCATATCTGTATCAGTTAGTAAATATTTGTATCTTAAGTTTGTTTGGCTTCTTGGGTAACGTTCTTGATAATGACTAATATAAATAATAAACAAAACTTATCTAAATTATTTATATAAAATATGTACTTGTTTTAAAGAGACAACACTGTAAATGTAGTCCACTTGATGGTTGAGGACCATTGTCGCTCATAGACTCTTGTTATCGACGTAGAGTCCGTGTCAAACTGCTATGCTCCGAATATAGTAACGAGTCGCGTCGCAACAGCAAATTGTAGATATTAGAGGGACGAAGACAGCGCGGGACCCCCCGGCACCCTCCGCTGCCCGCTCTCGCCCGCGGGTACATAGTTGCGTTAGTGTGCCTTACGTTGCTACGGAGTATATGCTTATAGTTGTGTTCGACCGCATTGGCTCTCTGACTGACACCTGCACGCATTAACTTCAGAGCGGACTTGAAGTTTGGCGCGGACTATGCGGATGTTGGAGCGCCACCGAAAAGTATGTCTCCCTTACCACACCTTTCAAAGCGAACACTGCAGCGCTAAAAACTGCTGTTATAAGGCAGAAATAGGTGTGCCGTCCACAGAAAGTTCTAACAGATGATTACAAATGTCCTTGGGCAGTAATAAAAAAAACACTTACCATCATGAAAACTGCAATTTCGTTTACTACTTCGCGCGAAAAATGTTGGGAGATCGGTACTCCAAAGAAAAAAATACAAATATAGAAAATATAAAATTAAAATTTCAACCAATCATCATGATTCGTGACATGAATTCTCAACAGTACCCGAAATGTCTTACAATACCACTAATTTATAAGGGTGTGGTATCACTTTATTACTTGGGGTAGGAACCCATAAATTCATTTATGAGTTGCAAGGCTCGTCATTTTTTATCAACTTCCCAATGGTATTGTGCGTAGGTACTTTGTTATATTAAGAATACTAGATGACCCGGTGAACTTCGTACCACCTAATTATGAGTGACTATCTGTACCTCGTGGTTTCACTCGTGTAATTTATGTATTATGTCCATAAACTACTGGTAAATATTAGGAAATGGCCACAGGAGAACAGGAAAATAAAAAATACAATTAACAAAAATTAAACAAAATTCACTCTACCTCTCTGCACTCTGTTATTTTTTTACCGACTTCAAAAAGGAGGTGGTTATCAATTCGGCCGGTATCTTTTTTTTATGTATGTACACGAATTACTCCGCCGTTAGTGAACCGATTTTAATAATTATTTTTTTATTGTGTTATTTTTTATTGTAGGTTCTAATAAAATTGCAAAGTCAGTTCATCATTGACTATTTAAGGGTCTGATAATGTGGCTCGGAGACAAAATATGTAACTCCTCAACCGATGGGAATAATTGAGTCGTGTTTGAAGATATTTGGTGTAGGAGGTTCTAATGAAATTGCAAAGCCAGTTCATCATTGACTATTTAGTTAGGTTAGGTTGGAACACATAAGACAATATAAAACTAAGCGGGCAGGGCGCGGCAGCGCCCTGCGAGCGGGCGGTTCCAATCAATGTAAATTCAGACCGTACCTTAATTCATGATCACGTTTATACAATTTTATATTGTATTAATATAAATGTTATTATGTCATCACTAAAAAGGGTAAAAAAAATTTTAACAAAAAATACAACCGACTTCTATGTCACTACATAGTAAAAAATAATTCAAATAAATGTTGGTTTAGTACATATTTCTGAAGTCGGCGCTCAATATATTTCGTTCGAATTATTTTTTACTTTGTAGTGACATAGAAGTCGGTTGTATTTTTTGTTATTTTTTTTACAAACACGCGAAAAGAAGTACCTATAACTTCAATAACGGTTTTTTTTAAAGAAAGTTTATTTACTTATAGTACTCTAATCGGGTTGTTGAATAGCTAAAAATGCTGAAACAGGTGTGTAAATAGAAAGGCGGTTTATAACAGTCTTAAGGGTTGATCTAAAAAAACAAACAGTGACTCAGATGCTTCATTATGTCTTATGATAATTTTCTTAGTGCTCCAAATTAACGGATATTAAATTAAAGTTCCATACCCGATTAAACGACCCTAAAGGTTGATTTTCCAAAAACGGTGAAAAATGTGTTCTATTATTTTGAATCAAAAAGCTAAATTCCAATTTTCATAGACTTTGCTTCAAAATCTGCCGATTTCTAAACGAAGTGTCTTCTAAAGCCAAATGCAAATTTTTACAGTTTTTGCTTCCAAATTAACGGATTTTAACATAAAATTCCAACCCCTACTTAACCAACTTAAGGGTTGATTTTGCAAATATCGTAAAATAGATATGTAATTACTTTTTATCGAAATCCTATCAAATACCAATTTTCATATAGATTTGCATCAAAACTGGGGGACTTTAATACAAACTTTCAACTCTTATTTATTCACGGAAACGCGGTCGAACGGGATAAAAAGTATCCTATGTCCGTCTCCTGGTTTTAAGCTACCTCTCCACCAATTTTCAGTCAAATTGATTCAGCCGTTGTTGAGTTATAAAATGACTTCACGGAAACGCGGTCGAACGGGATAAAAAGTATCCTATGTCCGTTTCCTGGTTCTAATCTACCTCTTTACCAATTTTCAGCTAAATCGGTTCAACCGTTCTTGAGTTATAAAATGACTTCAAGGAAACGCGGTCGAACGGGATAAAAAGTAACCTATGTCCTTCTCCTGGCTCTAAACTACCTCCCTACCAATTTTCAGCTAAATCGGTTCAGCCGTTCTTGAGTTATAAGTGGAGTAACTAACACGACTTTCTTTTATATATATAGATTGAATGAAATATACGATTTATTGTTAAATTTGAACGCAATTTTAATTTCTTAAACAATATTGAACGGACGAAAATCGATTTTATTGTTAAATTTGAACGCAATTTCAATTACTTCGACAATATTGAACGGACGAAAATCGATTTTATTGATAAATTGAACGCAATTTTAAATACTTCGAAAATATTGAACGAACGAAAATCGATTTTATTGTTAAATTTGAACGCAGTCATAATTAATTCTTGTATCTAACGCCAGATGGTGTTATTTACAATGGTTAAAGGTTCTAAAATTAGAAAATTATAATTGAACGTTACCATAATTATCTTTTACTTAATTGTGTTAATTGTAGCGGTAACATCGTGAGAACTTATACACTTAAAAGTTATTCGCAAAATTCTAGAAAGTCTGGTAATTCTACAATTTCAAAAATTTCAACAAGGCAGGCATAATCACTACGTCGTTTTCTGCCTTTTAACAGCAGTGTACACAGATAAGTATAGATATCTCACCGCCTGGTAATTAAAGCCATTAAATGGCTTCAACGGTTGACAATTCTGTCAGCCATTTAATGGCTGTCATGGTGTGATTTATGCTGAACAATGCCGACATGCGCAGTTAATTGATGGAAAAACACGAAATCGAAGAAAAAGTGCGGAGAAATACCGTTTCATTCGTAAATGCTCTAAAAACTGCATTTTTTAAATACTTTTCAAAGACGAAAATATATGACAGTGACAATTTCAATTGTCAAAACTGCTTACGTTTTCTTGTTAGGAGTGAGTGATCTTTGCTAATCTATGGTTTCATCAATATTATTTAAATTTCATACGTCTATCCTTCTCCCACAAAAGCCATTGCCACCACACCAACTAACCAATAACCGAATATCACATATTTATTTAACAATTCACGCTTCTACTCAAGGATTTGGGTGCTGACAAGGTTACACAAACGTTGCTCTAAATCTTAATATGAATTATTTATACTTTTGCTAAATATTTAGAATTAAATGCTTTGGCGAGGGATATTCAGTGATTAGAAATTAAATTAGCTACCATAGATTAGTAAAGATTACTCATTCCTAACAAGAAAATGTACCCAGTTTTGAGAATTGAAATAGTTGCGTAAAAAAGTTTTGAGACGTCTCCGTACTAAAATGTCCCTAAAATATTTGAAATAATTATTTATTTATTACGTAAATTACACAGTATTAATTATTTATTCGTAAATTTTCTCTAAAAATGTTTTTATTTGTCAAGAATTCAAAAAAAGAACTTACTAATAAGCCGTTTGTGGCTTCATTCAATTTCAAGGTCGCGAAGTATCTTTACTAATCTATGGTTGACACATTACTTTTGCCTAAGCAGTGATAGCCTTTCTTGATCGAGGGTATCCAGAATCGATTCCCAGGCACCTCTGTGTTTTTTAAATTATGCACATAGTGTTAAAAATTAATCACTTGCTTTAACGGTGAAGGAAAACATCGTGAGGAAACCTGCATAACTAAGAGATCTAAAAAAAGATCATGAAGTTATGTGAAGTGCACCAATACGCACTTGGCCAGCGCGGTGGACAATGGCCTAATCGATCTCATACTGAAAGGAGACCCGTGCCCAGTGAGGCAGTAATGGGTTGAAGACGACCCATTACTAGTACTGGGAAAGGGGCTTCTCTCTCAGGTCTATATTTTTCAACGAACATGCAATCCACCTGATGGTAAGTAGCTACTGCCGCCCATAGACATCTATTATCAACCTCAGATATATTAGATTCCTACCTGAAGTCAGCCACAGATGTGCCCCTACCCCTGAGGCCAAGCTAGAATGCCTCGGAAAAGAATTTCGTCCTTACCACGCTTTCTTCTCTCTTGTTTTAGAAAAATCAATTAGGGTTCCGCGCAAAAACATTAAAACCCCCGTGTAGATATTTAGTTTTAAACGCAAGTAAAACCGCTGGGCACAACTCGTGTTAACTAAAATTATGATGAAATACGGGACGGGTCAGTGGGACTTTCTGATATAATATCGAGATAAAGTGCTTTCAACAAAGATTTATTGAATTTGAACATTTTATCGACAATTTACGAGACACAGAAAGATAGGATGGTTATTTGACAAAATGGCGCTTACTATTTGGAATTTGTTTTTGGTTCAATAGTTTAACAATCGTTATTAATAAACTATCCAATTTTTGGCAATCATAGATCAACATTTGACATTTTCTAGTATCGCCCGTATTTATATTCAATCGATCGTCATCTAAATCTTCAATTTTATGCTTATTAAAGATCAAAATTAGAGAATTAGTTCATAAAATAAATTGCCAAATTTCGGTGTTTGATAGGTATTTGGAAAGATTAAATACATATTAGTAAATAGTGTATAAGGAAATTGTCTTATGTCTTTCTTTAGAAGGCAAAACATTAAATAGATTATATCACAAATATTTCTGCAATAATAAATCTATGCAATCAGGATTTTATTGATTTCGAACAAATTACTGTACACACAAAGTACCAAGTACTCACACACTTAAGAAACACAATAAGAATGATAGAAATAAACAAAATAGGGGTGTACCGTACATTCCGGACACTAGAATAGATGTCCGGTTTTAGCGGCGCTTGCGCTTGCTAGCCGCATTCGATATCATTTCTCAGAAAGTGTTGGCACGATGTAATCTGCTTATGAGTTTTGAATATATTCTATACTAACTGACCCGGCAAACTTTGTACCGCCTCAAAATCTATTTATCAAATATATTTCATATAAAATATAGCCTATGTTACTCGTGGATAATGTAGCTTTCGAATGGTGAAAGAATTTTTAAAATAGATCCAGTAGTTTTTGATCCTATTCATTACAAACAAACAAACCTCTTTATAATATTAGTGTAGATTTGAAGGTGATAGAACCCTCCGTGGTTCGACTCCGGTAGCACCAGCGCTATAACTATTCCTGCCTTATAATAGCAAAGTTAAGCGCTGCTGTATTCTTGTTAGACGGGTAAGAAAACATGCTTTTCTGAGATATTCCACTGAGGATTAACCTCAGGGGTAGCGGCGCATCTGTGCCCGATCTCACGTCAAAATCTAATCTTAACTGGGGTTGATTTGTATGTACCTAAGGAGGGAGAATGTACCTAGGTAGGTGTGGTAAGGGAGACATACTTTTCGAGGCGTTCCAACTTAGTCCTTAGGGGTAGCGGCGCATCTGTGGCCGACCTCAGGTAGGAATATCTAATCCTATCTGGGGTTGATTACAGACGTCCATGGGCGACAGTACCATACCATCATGAAGACTGCTCCTTTATTACTTCTATACTAAAATACCCAGTCAAACAATGTTGACATTGCAAAACCAAGAACCATACTAAAGTGCCTCTCCCTATCAGAATATTTGCACGAACATAAAATCGATAGCATATCAGTTACGTCAATGTTAGCACAACGACACAGCTGGTAAAGCAATATTGCCAGGTGATTATTTTGTAGGCATTTGCTAAGAGAATTAATATAACAAAACACGTGACTGCTTAAGAATATAGCCAAGTCACAACCACAATTTAGTTGAATCCAACGACACCTCATTCGAATATCAATTTTATATGGAGTAGTAACTATGCAGTCCATCTGATGATAAGTGATAACAGACGCTCTTGGAATCTGTAATCAACTCCAAGTAGGATTAAAACCCTGTCAAAAATCTCATTCTAAGGGTCCAGAACAATGCGGGGCTTAACAGTATTCAAGACAGAAATAGGTGTGGCGATGGTACCTCCGAAATCAAATCATGGAGTTTTATCATCTTCAAACTGCATGCTCTTTTGCTACATACCTTTCATAAATAACTTCAACAGGAAAATTCTAACCATATTGACTAAGTTAGTTCAACTCAAGATAAGAAACAAATAAAAAACTCCCAACAGCATATTGCATCTTCCGTCGCTCTTATTAAAAAATCACAAGTCTTTCAAAATAAACAATTAAAGTTGGCATAACCACTTTCCATAGACAAGTTCAGGGTCATCCGTTAAAAAAATGTCTGCTATCTATGATACATAAAATGGCCGATCATGAATGGCGTTGACGACTGAAACCGGTTTAGAACCCGCTCGAGTCAATTGCGAATTGACGTTTAGCAATAAAGCAATGCGTTTTTTTATATAATCGACTTTTTATAGTCTATAAAAAGTCATGAGTTTATAATCTGTGTAAGGGCTAAGACTTAAGACAAATATACACGACACGACGTCGCATTGTGACACTTTACGAGACGTGCGGTGTCGTCTCGTAAAAATCGACAACATGCTTTGTGAAAAATCATGAAATTGAGATTTGACCTTGCTAACGCAATATTCCTATCTTTTGGCGGGAAGAATTAAGCGTATTCCACTAAACGACTATAAGCAATATTTTGTATTGTCGTATCCAATATACAAAAAAAACATAAATGAGACGAATTACGACGCTAGTTTCTATAAGGTTACCAAGTTACGAGCGTACAGTCCACCTACTGCCACCCATAGACATCTGTACTCAACCCCAGATAGGATTAGATATGTCTACCTGAGATCGGCCACAGATGTGCCGCTACTCCTGAGTACTAACCTGGAACGCCTCGGAAAAGTACGTCTCCCATACCGCACCTTTCAAACCAGAACACAGCAGCGCTTAACACTGATGTTATGAGGCAGAAATAGGTGTGGCGGTGGTGCCGCCGGAGCCGAACTACTAAGGGTTCTACCTTCAAAACTTATTCTAATATAAATCAACTTACGAGATTAAAATGCGTTTTCCTAATTTTTTAACAACCAATATGCAACCAATATTTTTTAATCTGTATCTAAAACTGTTACAAAATACAGATAACAATTATTTAGTCTATGGTCTCTATGGTATTGTAATATCGATCTGGCTAGCGTAAACCTCTTCCACACAAACCGGTCTCAAAACATGTTCTGACTCAATTCGCAACGCCGCCATGATGTTATATTAACAGTTATGTTAATTCCATCCGGAAATTATGCATGGTTTCATTCTTTTGAAGTTTTTTGTTAAGTAGATTGAATTTTATTTGCATACAGGTTTAATCGAGAATCGAAAGTATTGAATACTTTTCCCTTTTTTTAATAAATGAACAGGAAACGAGCATACAGTCAATTTAATGATGAGAAACTACTGCCGCCCATGGACATCTGACAATCCTAGATACAATTAAAGTCCTAGCTAAGGCTAGAAGCGTCGGTACCCCTGAGAACTAAGCTGGAACGCCTCGGAAAAGTATATCTCCCTTACCACACCCTTCAAACCAGAACACAGCAGCGCTTAACACTGCGGTTATTAGCAGAAATAGGTGTGGCGGTGGTGCCGCCGGAATCGAACTACACAGGGTTCTTCCATCTTCCAAAAATAATCTCATTGTCTTCAGAAATATCCCTTTAGCAAATAAGTCTCGGAATGTGTGATAATTACACAAATACATAAGTAAATCATATCTATTATGTGTGTGTAAAAACAAGTATGTTTTACATACATAATTCTATGGATAATAGTAAAAATACTTTGTAAATTATCAATACTACGTGGCAGAATGCAAGACAAATTCTTTGCCGATAAAACACGCTTTCCCGCCAATTGCTGTAAAAAATGGCCGACAATCGATTCGATGTAATTAGCACAACTGAACCTCCATTCATTTATTTTCCTTTGCAAACTAAAACGTGTTAATGGTTACAATTAAAATAAACACACGTTGCGATAGTAGAAGAAAATATGGGTATTAAAGGCGTTTTGTAACAATAGGTAATAATTGCGTGTTTTTAGTTTACCGCGAGTTTTAACCAACCGAAAGGCGTTAATTGACGTCAGTATTATGACATAGATCATAGATTAGTAAAGATTACTCACTCCTAACAATAAAATGTACCCAGTTTTGAGAATTGAAATAGTTGCGAAAAAAAGTTTTGCCACGTCTCCGTGCTAAAATGTCCCTAAAATATTTGAAATAATTATTTATTTATTACGTAAATTACGTAATTATTACGTAAATTAGTTATTTATTCGTAAATTTTCTCTAAAAATGTTTTTATTTGTCAAGTATGTAAATTACGCAGGATTAGTGATTTATTCGTAATTTTTTTCTAAAAATGTTTTATTTGTCAAGAATTCAAAAAAAGAACTGACTAAAATAAGCTGTTTGTGGCTTCCATAGATTAGTAAAGATATTTCGCCGCCTTGAAATTGAATGAAGCCACAAATGGCTTATTTTAGTAAGTTCTTTTTTTGAATCCTTGACAAATAAAAACATTTTTAGAGTAAATTTACGAATAAATAACTAATTTACGTAATAATTACGTAATTTACGTAATAAATAAATAATTATTCCAAATATTTTAGGGACATTTTAGCACGGAGACGTGGCAAAACTTTTTTACGCAACTATTTCAATTCTCAAAACTGGGTACATTTTCTTGTTAGGCGTGAGTAATCTTTACTAATCTATGACCGCGAGTTTTAACCAACTGAAAGACGTTAATTGATGTCAGTATTATGACATAGATATACAATAATAACTAAAAATATATTTATTACGATTATTCTGAAGAGAAACTACATTTAATTAAATCGATTTCGTGAAAAAATTCTCCCATTTAAGGGTAAATTGCAGCCTGAATTATAAGAAGATTTAGTGATGTTCTAATAAATATAGTTCAAAAAACTAAAAAACACGCTTTTATAATAAAATCAACTAAAAAGTAGAAAATAATTTTCAATCTAAGAATCAATTAAGGAACAGTAAATAGTATAATAGTGGAAAAAGTGTGGGGCGCTTTTCGAACCTGATAAATGGAGCACATACATACATACAACCAAAGCTAATAAAAGAGTGCTAAAAATAAGTTCTCTTTGCGTAAGAAATAGTGAAAGAATGTATTTACTTATGGGCAGGATATCATAAATTATTAAATATTCATAATAATTAATAATAAATTAAGCGTTCTCGCAAGAATTTAGGGATAAAATAATAACTACATATGTAAAAACACTCTTACATAGAAATGCAAGGTTATGTAAAAAAAATCAAGCCAAACCATAGACTAAGTTTTCAATTTTGAGAGCACAAACGTACCAAAACTGAATTTCTAAAGATTTATAATTTTATAAATTTATATTTATTACTATAATTCGTCAACCCTTTACTCACCGAGGTCATAAAAGAAGCAGTAATGTGTCAACATTACCTGCAACTTTCTCCAAATTAACCGTTCGAACGCTTTCTACCGTTCAACGACTGGTAACCGAATTTAGCAAACATTTTTTGTTTATGTCAAGTGTCTTCACTCTTCCGTATTATTGATTTAGTTATAAATGAGGCTGCTTACCTAGTAGCCTTTAGAGCAAATATATTAAATATACCATATTTTTACAGTAGATATAGTCATCGCCAAACTGCTAGTCCGCTCTGAAGTTGTTGCGAGCAGGTGTAATCATACAATTTGCTACGGCAACGCGATTCGTTTCTATATTCAGAGCGGACTAGCAGTTTTACGCGAACTATAGTATATTCGTAAATACCTACGTGACTATTTATTAATTGAAGAGATATAATATGATTTTAAATTACTTTTTTAAGTAATTCGATCTTTGAAATGATCATCGTAATTTTTATAAAATTAACTTAAATTAACTGCAAGATAAAAATATTATAAATTTCGAGAGACTTTGGTACGTTCTCGTTCTTAGATCACAAACATTTGATATTGAATTTAAAAAAACGGCGAGAACTTAGTTGCCAATGTAATATTTGAAATAATAAGGTGCACATAGACAGCATTGAACATTTAACATATCTATATACATCATTTAAAAGTGTAAATGATGAGTTCATACTCCTTTAGTTTTTAGCAGTATTATATGAAACATTCCAGCTTAATCCTCAAGAATAACAACGTTATAACGCAACATCTAAAAACATATACCTACTATGATTAATATTTTTATTATTACTCACTGTGCATAATTGTTAAAAATATTATCCGTGAAACCTGGAAATCATTGCAATAATAAATATTATACATTATAAATAAACATGGAACTAGCTGGTATAGATAAAAATACACGCAACTATTAGATAAATAAAATTGTCTGTGTGTATTCTAAAACTAGCAAATTTGTACCGCCTCAAAATCTATTTATCAAATATATTTCATATAAAATATAGCCTATGTTACTCCTGGATAATGTAGCTTTCGAATGGTGAAAGAATTTTTAAAATCGGTCCGGTAGTTTTTGAGGCTATTCATTACAAACAAACATACAACAAAGTTTTCCTCTTTATAATATTAGTGTAGATAACTTGTTTTTCAAAGTAATTGCTATTCAAACGTGTATTACCAGTTTTTTTTATCTTTTTTTTAGAAATATCTAAAGTTTAAATTAATATTATGGTAAATAATACCATAATTTAATTTTTACGTATTTAAATTGATATAAATATTACAAAAATAACGCAATACTATTATTATGTGGAATGCAAATAAATTATTTTTATGTAAAAATAATCTTATCTTAAGGAAAATATTCAAAACTATATTATTTCCGTATAAAGATAATATGATATTATGTCAATTATACATATACGCTACCATGATGTAATAAAAATTATAATTGTATATGTATTTTTAGTTCTAGTTAATCTTTTATACATGATTTTCCTTATCTTTTAAAAAAAAACTAATTATTATGTAAATTATACTTGTTGAAGATCCAAATGTTAGAACTGTTAAATTTGCCTGATCCGAGTTATTCCTGCTTAGTCCACAGGGATATCATCTGTGGTCGACGTCAGGTAAGCATCTAATCTAATCTGGAGTTACAAGGTAGTAGAACCCTTTGTTGTTCGACTCTGGCGGCACCACCGCCTCACCTATTTCTGCCTCATAACAGCAGTGTTAAGCGCTGCTGTGTTCTGGTTTGAAGGGTGTGGTAAGGGAGATATACTTTTCCGAGGCGTTCCAGCTTAGTCCTCAGGAGTAGCGGCGCATAATGGCCGACCTCAGGTAGAAATCTAATCTAATCTGGGGTCGGTTACTCCATGGGCGGCAGTAGCCACTTACAATCAAGTGGATTGCATGTTCGTCTGATTCCAATATTATTCGTCTGCATCCAATAATATAAAAATACATTTTGAAACAAATAAGCGGTAAAGTCTAACACAGATACGACAAACAATAATGGCATGTGTTTACTGATAAATGATATTGACGCGGTGTCTTATCACGTTTGATAGTTGAATACTAAATATTGTACTACGATTGTAAATTGTATACAGGCTTAGTACTGACGTCAAAAACGATTTAATATTCATACAAGTGTAATATACAGACATGTTTTTAGAAGATTGAAGTGATGAGCATGCAGTCCAGGGCCGGATTTAAAGGAGCAACCGGGGCGGCAGCCCCAGGGCCTCCACAAAAGAGGGCCCCCCACAATAGAGACGTCGGATTTTTTTTAATGCCGGCTAGTAAACACTAGTAAAACAATATCTTTTCCTTTGATATATTTTTTCGCTGTTTTACCTTTATCTACAGTACTTTGAACAAACATGAATACTAGAAGAATCTACCTGCGTTTCACAATAAAATATTTATTGAAAAACTCAACTGAAAAAATTGATCATTTTATTCGGAAAATAATTTGGGGCCAGGGGGCCTCCATTCCTTTGTTGCCCCAATGCCTCTAGACCTCTAAATCCGGCCCTGGTAATGAGCACGTAGTCCACCTGATTTGAAGGTCCCTGTCGTATGAACATTTGTAATCCATTCCATATAGAAGGATTCTATCTAAAGCCAGGTGCATTAGTCCTCAGCAGTGGCTCCTGAGGGCTAAGATAGTCGCCTATGCAAGTCTGCTGGCATGCACATCATCCCACCGAAACGCACTAATTGGTTCTTTGTAAAGATAGATAAGGCAGTGGTACCTCTTTGCTTAAACTATTTTATACTATTGAATAGCACACGACCATGCAGTCCATCTGATGGTAAGTGACTACTGCCATGAACATCTGTAAGCAATCCCCGATAAGAGTAGAATCCTACCTGAGGTTAGCCACAGATGCTATCACTGAGGACCAAGTTGGAATGCGTTGGATAAGTATGTCTCCCTCACAACACCCTCCAAACCAGAATACAGCAGCACTTGACACTGTTATTAAGCACAAATAGGTGTGGCAGTGGTGGCACAGAGTATGTTCTAGTTCTACAATTTTTCAAAATATTTTATTTTATTTAACACTGTTGATATAAGGCAAAAGTATGGTGGTAGTGCTTTCAAAGTCGACTGTCAGATACTTCTTCTTTACAAAATTATGCATAAAATTTGTATTAAGGATTCGACGACACGCCTCGTATATTAATAAAAGTTTAATAAAGGATTCGCTTAGCATATAATTAGATATTATTTTTAACACACAGCTGTCAACCGTGGGATATTAACCTTGAAATTTGATACAAAAAGGCATTTAGCAAACATTAGGGGCTCGAACAATAAAGGATGCGTTTGATAAAAAATAAAGGTGTTAGAAATTATTGAAGGGGACCTTGAATATTTAGAAGGGTTCTTGGGGTATATGTCTCACTGATAGAGGATGAGCGATGAGCGATAGCGAGAAATTCTGTGTAAACATTTATAGAAGTTAATATTTTTATGTAAAATTTAAGTAGCAAAGAGCATGCAGTCAAATTAGAAGATATGATTGTCCATTGATTTTTGTAATGAACTGTAAATAAGATAAAAGTTTTACATGAAATCGATCACAAATACGTTATCTCTCGGGACTAAATTGGAATGGTTTGTCTAGGCTTTACTGTTGTGGTAAGACAGAAATAGACTGACAAACAAAAATACTGTTCAGTAGCACTACCATGAGTTGGCATAGAAACGCCACTATAGAAATGGTAAATAGAAAACTATTGTCATTTTGCTAGTGAATAACATAACTACTATCGTTACGGTATTTCTTGACAACGTCTGTCAAATTAATGACTCATGGGACCGAATTTGTATGGCAATAGATCATAATGACATTCGCTAGCGATTTGATTTCGATAGGTTTTTTACGTATCGAGTTACTTCACTACGGATTTTAGTTCTACGAGTAACCACCAGAGGCGCTGTACAATTTTTCATACATTTATTTTACGCAGTCGCTAGCGAGTAATACTTTTGTAAACTCATGGTAGTGCTACTGTATAGTTATATGAAATTGATTATAGTGTAGTATTATGATCTAACTTTTTATTTTCATTTCATTATTATCATCTAACCACGGAGAGTTCTGCCACCTTCTATTAATTTCAATAATAAATGATTTTAATCGCATAAAATAAAGGTACATAATGTAAGTAATAACCAGAAAATATTTTTTTAAATTTATATTCCATTAAAATTTAATAATAATGTATTATTTTAGGACCTATGTGACATCAAACGTTGTACCTAACTAGTGATCGTCAAAAAGTACTATTTTCGATGTGACCAAATAAAATTCGTAAATTCCTCGCTTGAGTCGTATCGTTATTAGCCGTTCGTGAGACACCTAACAATACCTGACTACGTGGGCCTAATATGAATAATAATAAGAATAGGTGTGCTAAATCATTTCGTAACGGCACATGTCGAAAGTGTTAGGAAATTTTAAATATATTATTTATCAAAGGAGTGTTCATTTTTCGCTTGTTATTAAGTAGAGCAGACATTTTTTATCTGTGGGTAGCATTACTATTTTCGACCTAAGTTTTTATCTGTGGGCGATACAAAAATTAATCTATTTTAGCTAGCTATAACAACGGTAAATTTTAAAGTGTGGGTGGCATAACACTTCCGAATTTTATTTCTTTGTGGGTGATGCAAAAATATAGTTCGCTCCTCGATAGGAAGTAGATAATTATTTTTTTATCTGTGTCTATAACTATATTCAAGCTAGGTGTTTTTTATCTGTGAATGACATCAAAATCCTTCTACGTACAGTAGGTAGCCAAAAAAAGTAAACTATTGATGGAACCGTAATTTTTTATCTGTGATATATCATATATAGCTATATTTAGCCTAAGTATCTTATATTGTATGTATTTGTATGAATAACACAAAAAACCCTCCTTAAATTAAGTAGGTAGCGATTAGAAAGGTAAAATTGTAGGTGGCATATCCATATTGCCAACCTTTGCGTTTTTAATCTATGATGCAAAAATATTGTTCCTCCATGTTATGATCTTAGAGCAAACAATTTAATCCGTAGGTAGTATAATAATCTTTTAATACTTTTGGCCTCTGAATCTTTTATCTGTGCTTTGTACAAACATGTTTGTATTACAAATTATTAATTAATATTTTTATGAAATACATATCTCTTGACGCACTTTGGGGCACTGATTTGTATGTCGTTACGGTAAACGGTGTGACGCTCCTGCCCTCATGCTCATTAGCTCTTTATCACTAATGATACTCTGTTTTTTATTTATTTGACTCCACATATCGATATCTTAATTCGCAAATCAGCCAACTCTACTTTTCGTCAAAATGATTTTTTTTATTTATTTTCATAGTAAATGGCGTTGAACGATATCTAAATAAATAAAAAAAAAACATTTTGACAAAAAGTGGAGTTGGCTGATTTGCGAATTAAGGTATCGATTATATTTAATTTTCAAATAATAACCAATAACTATAAACGTACTTTCACATTTGCTAGGCGTCCTGATGGAAACGTTTTATTGTTTTTCCTCCACTCTATTAATCTATGTCATATTTTTTTGGCTTTGAAACCCAAACGATTTTAACATGGTGTCCTGTGGTCTAAATCGTGTGCTATAATAATAATAATGTAGTACCGATATAATGATTATAACGTTTTTTTGTGAAAATAAATATGTAAGCTGTATTTACCTGTAATTGCAAGAACACGATTGAAGAACAAATTATATGTTAGAAATTAAGGAGCGATGGTGTTTCTTGTGTTGGTGAACCTTAAAATAAATCAATATATTTTAAAAGAAACGATTTTTTTTACATTGTTTATGTGAATTTCATTATATCGCATCACATACCTATTTCCACCTAATAACAGCAGTGTTAAGCGCTGCTGTGTTCCGTTTTGAAGGGTGTGGTACGGGAGGCAGACTTTTCCGAGGCGTTCCAGCTTAGTCCTCAGGGGTAGCGGCGCATCTGTGGCCGACCTCAGGTAGGAATATCTAATCCTATCTGGGGATGATTACAGATGTACATGGGCGGCAGTAGCCACTTACCATCAGGTGGACTGCATGCTCGTCTGCTACTCCTATATTATTAAAAAAAAAATGTTTTGTCCTCCACTCTATTTATCTCTGTCATATTTTTTGGCTTTGAAACCGAAATGATAACATGGTGTCATGTGGTCTAAATCGTGTGCTATATAATAAAAAAGACGATTTATTTTACAATGATTATGTGAATTTCATTATATCGCATCACATCATCTCTCTCATTACTATCTAGTATTCTAGTATATAGTACTATTCTAGTAATTTAAGCGATCGGCAACAACTTGTTGCTCACCCAAAAATTGGATCAAATGCCGTAAAATCAGCTACAACGAACGCAGACACTTAGTTATCAGGTCTTATCGTGGGATAACGATAAGCATCGCAAGGTGAACAGTAGATAGTTCTACTAAATTGGGTAATATATGCTAGATAAACCCGGCCATGCTTCATTGACGCTTAGAGTCATATTTTCCACGATTTTTTTGAATAAAAAGTATATAAAAACACTTATGTATAGAAATGCAATGTTGTGTAAAAGTTTCTAGAAAATCCATCGATAGCTTTTTGAGTTTTGCGGATACAAACATCTGGTTACGGAATTTGTATACGTACAGGGTACTTTTTATGTGTGCGTGGAAATTATAAGGAATAACAAAAAATACCCAAGACAGTTATAGAGTAGATTTCGATATTAACTAAAGTGCATAATTAAATTCAAAATATCCCTTTCTCTAGCCGTGAATCGAAAGAGTAATTTTGAAAAAAAAAACACACTGTATTGCTCCATTGGTTAATATTGAAATGTCATGAAATAATATATACTGCTAATAAATATTACTTAACCCTATACTTGACATTGTGCACTTAAATGCATATTAGAATCAGATTTTTTTTCTCGGATAATGCGACATCGAATCTTACTAATAATAACTGAAAGCGAATTAGCAAACGTTTCTTTACGTCAGAAAATGAAATCAATATCTGTCTCGTTCACACATTGTAAATGGTAAACAAAATAGCGAGCCGTCATTCAGCGCCTGCGCAACGCTCTCTAAGAATCTTATTTTATCTGAATGAAATTAAGTTATATGTACGAAATTTATATAATATTACTTTCTGCAAGCTTTATGCAATGTTTTGGTGATATTTTTTTGAGATATAATGTTTTGAATATATAGTAATTCATGACTTTTGTTATGTGTGCATTAAAATGCACACTGCCAACGACATACAATATTACTGTTTGTCAATATTGTGTTTTTAAATGCACACTGCCAACTTTGCTACTATATACTAAGGTTCTGCACACAAGGTAGGGGGTTGGGTGAACAAAGTTCAGACAGAGTTTTTTTTTTATAATTCATGACTGAAATTAATATTTCCCCGTTTCCACTAAATTCCCAGTCCTTAGCTTGCAATATTGTTTTCAGATGACTGGAGGCCGAAAAATTCTAGCTTTGGTGTCTAAATTGCGTAATTAAATCGGATGTAGAATCCAGCAAATCCCTAGAAAGATGAATTCCAGATGTCTAGCTCTCATAAAAACGTCCCTGAACTCAAGTCCTGTCCAATCAATAGCGTCTTCTGTCAAAAATGTAAACATCTCCAATAAAGATGATTCCAGAACATCTGCAATATCAATCCCAGATAAGACCAAATTCCCACTTGAGGTCAGCTATAGATGCGCCACTAGCCCTGAAGACTAAGCTGGAATGCCTCAGAAAAGTATATCTTCTTACCACATCCTTCAAACAAGGGGAATAAAGTCCAATCATATGCTCAAATTTAATACAACATTCTAACGGAAACATGGATGCAGGTCTAAACAGACAAGTCGCTTTATAGCGTACAAATGTGATAGGCCATTGTAAGTATTGTCCTCACAGATCCTGGACATCTTCGTTTGTAATTCGTGGTTGCTGTTTCGTCATGGGAACAGCGGTAAACAAAAAATATTGCCACTCAAAAAGTTTCGAGTCGCTTTATGTGGGAACTGTGTTTTTTTTGGGAGGAGGTCTTCTAATCTCTCAACTCAACTAAAATATCTCAAAACTTGTTGACATGTCATAACTTCCGAGACTTTTATCTTTAGTATTTTCAAAATGTATGATATTTTTTATATTTTTTAATTATTCCTTAGTTTAGTGAGTACTTGGCGGTGTGCATTTAAAGACACAAACTATATTCTGAAAACTGAAATTCAGAGATTTTTTATTTTATTTTTCCTAATATCCTTATAACCCAATTAACGCAGGGAAGTAGCAAAAGTATAATTTTTTTAGGATAAAATTCTCTGCCAAGTATAGGGTTAAAAGGATCCAACTATGAAAAAACGATAGATGTTTATTTTTAAGGAAATACATTTTTTCATACATTCTCATACTAATCCTTACTAACCATTCTTCGATATTAAAGTTACGATAAATAAATTACAGTAGAGTATTACTTGAAGTTTTACCGTCTTCCCACAGTTTAAAATTAAACATTTTATAACTTCACTGCGTCCGTTTTGCACATGTGCTTGTTTGCACAAGTGCACATATTATACACAATATTCAGTATATTACAACATATTTATAAGTATTTTCTTCTAAGGGCTGAGAAATAAAGTGGGAGTATAAATTTTATGAAATACGAGTATATATACGACTAGCTGACCCGGCAAACTTTGTACCGACTCAAAATCTATTTATCAAATATATTTCATATAAAATATAGCCTATGTTACTCGTGGATAATGTAGCTTTCGAATGGTGAAAGAATTTTTAAAATCGGTCCAGTAGTTTTTGAGCCTATTCATTACAATCAAACAAACAAACAAAGTTTTCCTCTTTATAATATTAGTATAGATATACGAATACTTACCCATAACACTCGATTTCGATTCGATAAGAGCGTCGATCAACAATACCAAAAATAATAGTGTAAAGGTTGGAATTGTAATGTCTTAGTTTACTCCATAGATTAGTAAAGATACTTCGCCGCCTTGAAATTGAATGAAGCCACAAACGGCTTATTAGTAAGGTCTTTTTTTTGAATTCTTGACAAATAAAAACATTTTTAGAGAAAATATACGAATAAAGAACTAATACTGCGTAATTTACATAATAAATAAATAATTATTTCAAATATTTTGGGATATTTTAGCACGGAGACGTGGCAAAACTTTTTTACGCAACTATTTCAATTCTCAAAACTGGGTACATTTTCTTGTTAGGAGTGAGTAATCTTTACTAATCTATGGTTTAGTCAGATATACCTGTAGGCTATTAGAGATAGTTTTAAAGTATTTTTGTTGTATGGGAATGTGCATCTAGTTGGTATTGTTGATCGAAGGATGAGAGAGTGTATTTAAGCTATTAATAAATGTTCTTTTAAAACATTTGAATAATAATAAGTGACATTTAAAATTTTTGAATTACCATCTTTATTTCTTAAAGAAGTCAGTCTTTAATCTAACAGCCGTAAGTTAAGCAGAGTAGAAAAATCCCGAAATTTTTATTTCAAATTTGCTTTAAATACCGATACGTCAGAGTATAATATTTTTTTTTTATTTTTAAACTAGATGGCGCTGGTTTCAATCAAAAGCTAATAAAGTATGTTTCACATTTGCGCGCGCAACTTTCATCTATTTTCACATTTTTGCTATTTCCCATTTTTACCACGCCTTTATTAGCTTGACCTGTATGCATGTAACGGAATCTTTAAACACAATTTTTACCCACTTTGAACAGTCCGGTTAATTAAAAATTTTGAACACTTATCAAGAACCGATGACAATCCACGATTTTAATAATTTTATCCCATTCCTCTCATCAGGATCGTCAGGATTAACTATATATTTGTGCTATTTTAGCGTGATTTTTAGTTTTTAAAGTATAATTATTTTCCAAAATACACTATTAGGTACAACAGATAGATGATGTGGTAGAAAAAATAGCAATTTAATATTAATATGGCTATAATTAAAGTCATTAGGTGTCGCATTCAAATATAATTGAATGTCAAGGCCCCAACTTCGCAAATGCAGCTAATTTACATTTGCTAATTAGTAGCCTACTAGAATTGCAAATTAGCACCACACTGCAAACGGTGAAAAGTCATGGTTATATAATCGAAAAGGTAAATTTAATAATACGTATATAACGTTTTTGACGTTATATACGTAATAATAAATAATATATAAGGTATAACGTATTTGACGTTTGAATTTGGTTTTAATTTTTACATAAAAGTAAGGTATTAAGAATAACACCGTAATAACATAATCGAGATTTTAAATAACTATTTTTTTTAAATTTATAAACCTAATCGGACTTCTTTCTACCATTTTATTAGACAAATTTAAATTTTGCATAAACCATTGGCGTTAAAACGTAATTTTACCATTTACTTCTCATTATATTTTTTACTAGAAAATATTCGAATTATTTGATCCGAAATAAATCCGAAATAAAAATATTAAGTTGACAGGTAAAAAATAGGTCAACCTATTAGGGCATCCACAGAGGCTTTTTTTATATATTTGAACCTGACGATAAAGCAGACGTACTACCTGATGGAAAGGAACGTCGCCTATGGACATTTGCAACACCAGAGGAGTCGCCAATGCATCGCCGGCTTTGAAGGAGAGCTCTTTTTACACCTTTTTTGAAGAGCCCCAGGGGCCTACCATAGCCAATCTAATAATTACACACCTCAAATTACCCAAGTCAAATTTTCAGTTTATCCTACATGATTTGAATGCCGACAACATTGAACGGAGATATTTATCACCACACATCTGTTCAGTGAATTTAAGCTTGCATTTCGACATCAAGCGATTAGGCAGCTGTCTCATGGGCAAAGAAGTAAAAGGCTAATAAAATGTAATGTCACTTAGATAACTAAGTAAGTAAACTCATTAACTAAATTATCTAAGTAAAAGCAGTAATAGTCTAGTAGTTTAAATTTAAGCGTCTGATTACTTCTGATTTTGTGACGTTATGTCCGTATTATAAAATATTTATTAATTCATTTTTACAGTAAGTTACTTTCTGCGACGATGAAGAAATGTAGGAATTTTATACGCTTAAGAGTATTTGGGTATCCAGTACTCAAAAACATCATATATATTAACATAGATAAGTATAGATATCTCATCGCCTTGTAATTGAAGGAAGCCATAAATGGCTGACATATACGTAAAATGGCTGACTGAGATAGTGACAGATGATAGTCGGAGACGTAATGGGAAAACTCCCATTACGTCTCCGACTATCATGGTGTGTTTTAGTGTTGCAAAAACAAAACGAAATCGAAGAAAAATGCGGAGAAATCGTTTCATTCGTAAATGCTCTAAAAACTACATTTTTTTTAATTTTTCAAACACGAAAACTAGTTACATTTTCATGTTAGGAGTGAGTAATCTTTACTAATCTATGATTATTAAGTACATTTTCAACCTTCGCATAGGGAAGAGGTTAGGTACTTTAAAGCGATAAAATCCTTCATCTCTCATCGTTTATTCGCCGACAGTAGATACCTAGGCTAAGGTCCAAAATGCCTAATGCCTACATAATGAATGTAGGATGGAGTAACCTAGGTTTAACTTTCAAATGAGCTGGAGTTGTCTTTCTAATTAGTCAGACCTTTTAAGGTCCTGTTCTTAGAATTATAAGCTAAGTCTTGGTATTTCCGGTTTAAAATTGTTCCAATAAAGTTTTTTGAAAATTAAATATCTTTGATTTAAGTCTACGATTAATACAAGATATTTATAAGCCTACATTTTTATTTCCAAAAATAACTATTCTATTTACGTAATAATTTCAGGAAATAGCGTAAATTATATTGAAGTCTTGAATCAAAAGCGCCCCAAAATATTTTGTAGCAGATTTTTTTTAAGCCCCAATATGTGATATATTTCTGAAATCGTCACAGTTTAATTTAAAAATATATAGGTAAGTCAACTTTAAAAATATGTGTGTAAACTTTATCCTATTTTACAAAATAACGAATGCCTTAAGTTACAAATAAAATATTTTTATTCAAAACTCTAAAATTAAATATTGTTGTATATATCATAATAAAAAAAGAAACCATTACTTTGCAGCATTCTTTTACCGATTTCAAAAATGGAATTGGAACCATGTTTGACTGTATGTATATTTTTTAATCTATGCTCCGGCTATAAGCAATGTATTACGTCAGTCACTTGTCAGATAATCGGTCAATAATAAAAACAAAAATGTTCAATATCACGTACACACACGAAAATCTTGAATTATCTGTTATCTAACACAGATACACAGTAATTCGAGGTCAACGAAAGTGGCGCTCACTTACACAGCAAAAAAATATTTTGTTTTTTAAATTGTTAGTGATAAGTTTGTTCAAAGATTCATAGGAATTTATTTTATTTTACTTGTTTTTTTTTTTTATTTCGGTCAATTACACTGGTCTGCAAAAAATTCCTCCTTTAGATAAAAAATAGATTTCTATGAAGAGTTAAACGTGCTGAATCCAAATCTGATTTCCATTTTTTGCTGGCACGTATAGTTTTTTTTTAAAGGATTTTTTATTACTTCTTATAATTCCTGTTTTTCTCTCAGAGTTTCTGTACTAACACTGCTTATAACTCTGCTTCAATCAGCTTATATCGCATTTGTCCACGCAAAACTGGTTTACTGTGTTAGAGAGAGATAGAATGATATTGTCTCGCATTGTTTTTGAACAATTACACGCGCTTGCGCAGTTTGGAAAGCAACTTTGTGGCGCTCAGTTGGTTAAAAAAAAAATAAGTGATTGTTTTCGTTTTATTCAACGTATTTTGGTAAGTAACAAATTATATTCATATGTGTAGTGAAAATTAATAAGTATTCTAAAACATAGAGCTTATATATATTCACATTTTGAAATTAATTTAATTTTGTTGTAGGTACAAAATGCCAAGAACTTGCAAAAATTCACCAAACGTATTTTGCGACGTAAGTGGTGAATTTGTTGTAAAATCACAACAAAATAAAATATCAGGCCTAATCAAAACTGCGTACAAAGGTTATTTTGGGTTTCTAGTTGACGAAAGGAAAAAAAATTGGCTTCCGAAAATATGCTGCAACACTTGTTCAAGAACGCTACGAGGTTCGTGTGAAGGAAGTCCATGCCACTTAAAACACCTGTGGTTTGGAGTGAACCCCAGAATCAAGATAATGATGATTGTTATTTTTGTATGACAGAGATAAAGGGCTTTACGAGAAAAAATAGGAATAAAATAAATATTGTTCAAAAGACATATTATACATAGAGAGACGTTATAATGGTCAGAAGCAATGCTTACTGACCTTTGCTGGTTAATTCGCCGTGAAACACTGATGGAAAATATGAAAACTACGAAGTAAAATACTACATTATACTGCGTATTAGAATAAGATAGATTGTTTTTAAATATTTGATACCAATTATATGTAATATTCTCACAATTATTAAAGTTACGATTTCAATTACAAATAAAAAAGGAGTTTTCTTTATAAATTCCATTACAAAAAAACTGTACGTGATACATAATTTTCAAAACTATATTCCTTTTTAGCAGTATCAAATATATAATAAACCATCACAATAATAAGAAGGAGGGCAAAAAAAATTTTTTTTGCAGACCAGTGTTATTATTGACCGTGAATAATTATATAGTAATCTAATAATATTCTTTTACTTTGGATTTTTAACCTTTAATAAAATTACTCATGTATATTTATTTTTCTAATCCTAAAGAAGCTGTGACTAATTTTATTAATTGTTATTTGATGCAATAATAAACCAATAAAAAAACGGTCACGTGTTCATGTATCCTTAAAATACTTATTTTTTTTAACCTCGCATTAATCGCGCCTTTTTATTTTTATTTCGCGCTTATATTCAGCCAGTAACGCACGTGAATCCTGAAAACTTTCACAGTGTTGCGACATTCCACTCGAACTTCTGGTCCGATGCCACTGCATCTAGTCTAAAATAATTCCTTACCGCACCGCAGTTATTTCGGTTTCGCAATAAAACAACGCAGACACAAAAAGATAACTTAGCCGTCGTATTTATAAATAACCAACATGTTACCAACACAAAATGCACAGATATATTTTTTAAACACTTCACGAAACACAAAACAAATTAAAATAAATAAAAAAAAACTATTCATAATCACTGGAAGCAAAAAGAAAAAACTTTTTAAATTAAGAAACTATGACGCATAAATTGGAACGCATCGTTAATAAAAAAAAATGTTGGCCTATATAAATAGTGGCTCCGAATTTTTCATGTCACGTACCGGGCGGCGCTCGGACACGTCTGAACCGCGGCGCTCTCGAACTGTACTGACTTTCATTTCGTTTTTCCGTCGGACGCTTTGCTTTCTGAAGTACAAAGCATATACCATAGAATCTCTAGCGATAGAATTTGTTAATGTGGTTGTGTAAGGTTGGGAAATGTCGATAATGTTGTCGATGAAGTTTTTTTTTATATAATATAGAAGCATAGATAAGTAAAGATTACTCACAACAAGAAAATGTACCCAGTTTTGAGAATTGAAATAGTTGCGTAAACAAGTTTTGCCACGTCTCCGTGCTAAAATATCCCTAAAATATATGAAAGAATTATATATTTATTATGTAAATTACGCAGTATTAGTTATTTATTCGTAAATTTTCTCTAAAAATGTTTTTTTGTCAAGAATTCAAAAAAAGAACTTACGAATAAGCCGTCTGTGGCTTCATTCAATTTCAAGGCGGCGATGTATCTTTACTAATCTATGTATAGAAGTACTGACATGCAGCCCGTTTGATGGCAAGTAGCCACTACCGCCCATGGACAACTCCATATAGAAAAGTTTCTTCCTAAAGCTAAACACAGATGCTTCCTTACTTCTGAGCATTAAGATGGTAATTTCATATAAATGTCAGACTAAATCGATTGAGTTATTCGTTTTTTCATGTAAGTCAATGTCCAAAGAACCCAGGCAATAAACGCATTGCAACATTTACATCTAAAAACATTCGTTATCCCTAAAAACTAACTTAGAAAGCTTCATGCAACACCTAAAGACATGACACCTTTGAAGACTAATTTGGTACACTCCAGCGACAAATCCTCAACTAACTTTCGTCCACCAAAGAGCTTTTTAAACACTATTAATACTGCTAATAAAATTATTATACAACAATAAAACAAAATATAAAACAAATATATAAGAAAACTATATCTTCGTGACTACTGTACTCCAGATTGCAGAGATATTCAATGCAATATTATAAAATTATCTGTAAAACTATTTTCTCCCTACATCCAGAAGGTGGTAGAACCCTTTGTGGTTCGACTCCGGCGGTAACACCGCCACACCTATTTTTCTGCCTAATAACAGCAGTGTTAAGTGCTGCTGTGTTCCGGTTTGAAGGGTGTGGTAAGGGAGACAGACTTTTCCGAGGCGTTCCAGCTTAGTCCTCAGGGGTAGCAGCGGATCTGTGGCCAATCTTAGGTAGGAATATCTAATCCTATCTGGGGTTGATTACAGATGTCCATGGGCGGCAGTAGCCACTTACCATCAGATGGACTGCATGCTCGTCTGCTACTCCTATATTATAAAAAAAGGGAAATATTGCAAACAAAATAGCCTAAGCCTCTTACACTGCAGAGACTTGTGCCCAGCGGTGGGACAGTAATCGGTGAACAACGTAGGTAACTGTATTTAATTTCAATTTTAATCGGTTATTATCAATAAAACCGCCAAAATAAAAACTATCGACACAATAAGACTTATTAAAACTATCGACGAAATATTGCAACCCCACTTACTTATCTAAACACTAGCTGACCCAGCAACCTTTGTACCGCCTCAAAATCTATTTATCAAATATATTTCATATAAAATATAGCCTATGTTACTCGTGGATAATATAGCTTTCGAATGGTGAAAGAATTTTTATAATCGGTCCTGTAGTTTTTGAGCCTATTCATTACAATCAAACAAACAAACAAAGTTTTCCTCTTTATAATATTAGTATAAGCGTAATTTGAATCATTTTTCTTAACCACTTAAAATATCGATAAAACATCTTAACATAAACCAATAAAAATATCGACATAACACCCGTACCTCACTACACCGAACATTATCCCATAATACATGCACGCACACATACACACCGAGCTTTAAAGCTGCTTGTGGCTGCAAATGAAAATCACCCCTTTGCCACTACAATAAGGTCGAAATTTGTTTTATAGTGTTTCAAACTAGGTAAAGACGGTGACTTCACTCCAAGGTAGGATTGCCACCCGTATAGAATATAGTTTTGTACTACATTTTAGTCAATTGTTTGACCAATAGACTGAATTTTTTTAGAAAAATAATTGTATTTTATGCGTAGATAAGTATAGATGTCTCACCACCTTGTAATTGAAGGAAGCCATTAAATGGCTTAAACGGCTCACAATTCCATAGTGTAATTTACGCGGAACAATGCCGACATGCGTAGTTAAGTGTTGCAAAAACCCGAAATCGAAGAAAAAGTGCGGAGAAATATCGATTCATTCGTAAATGATCTAAAAAGTACTTTTTTTAAATATTTTACAAACACGAAAAAAGATGACAGTGACAATTTCAATTGTCAAAATTGATTACATTTTCTTGTTAGGAGTGAGTAATCTTTACTAATTTATGATTTTATGTCATAGTACGAAATAAACTATATTTTTATTTGGTAATTCAAATATCGTGGCCTTACCTAAAATCGCTAATAGATCAATGAAGGAAATGGTTGTGACAAAATAAAAACTCCCGTGAATAATTTAATCAATCCCAATCAATTTTCGTGTGAAATAACCGACTTTTGAAAATTAGTGTGAAAAAATCTGTTGAAATCGATGATAAGTAACGAGTATTGTCGCGTTAGTCTATATTATAGTAAGTCGGCAAAAAGGACATTAGCAAAAAAATCTAGGCAGTCCTAAGTCCGTTATTAATAATATATCTATCCAATTTTTGCCGACATAAGATAGAATTTCGGCAATTTCTACCTTACACATCGTCAAACTTTTTTTAACTGATTTGACAAAAAGTAAATATGAGCCGAGTACATTTTGTCCTATTTAAGATATTCTTGCAATGTTTTGTTTGTTATCTAAGAAATACTATATTTATCACGCTTTTATTAGTTGAAATTAGTTGAATGTATGAAACTGAATCTTTAAATTCGATTTTTACCCACTTTGAACGGTCCGATTAATTAAAAATTTTGAACAATTATCAAGAACCGATAACAAATACACGATTTTAATAATTTTATCCCTTTCTCAGTCAGGAATCAGGATTAGCGATTTTCCTTGTGCGATTTTAGCGTGGTTTTTAGTTTTTAAGCTATATATAATTCCTCCAAAGCTGGCAACCCTACACCAAACATTAGCACTTTATTGTCTCCTTGATACAGTTTTTTGCTTATCATCCGGTCGCTACAACGATTTTATGAAATGAACACCGTTTTATTGTTTTCATTTTATTGTTCAAGTTCAAGAAGAAGGCGGTAAGATCCTTTAAGGAATTCCGGTCAATAAATTGAACTGGCGGTCACCATATAGTCAAAATTCGACCATTATTACCTTTGGTCGATGATTTAGCTGCCTTTCGAAAGCTAGATGCAGCTGTTGAGCTATTTGAAAATGGTAGAACCCTTTGTGGTTCGACTCCGGCGGCACCACCGTGACACCTATTTCTACCTAACAGCAGTGTTAAGCGCTGCTGTGTTCTGGTTTGAAGGGTGTGGTAAGTCTCCCTTATACTTTTCCGATGCATTTGAAATGAAATGAAATGAAATATATTTATTTTTGTATAGGCCAACGGCGGCACTTACAAATTGTCAGTTACAATATTTTCTTAAACTACTACCGGATCGGAACGCGACCATTCTAGCTTAGTCCTCAGAAGTAGCGCATCCGTGACAGACTACATAGTAATCTAATCCTATCTTAGGTTAATTACAGATGTCACTGTAGTCCCGGGACTAGAATAGAACTTCGGTCCGGATGGTATGCGACCACACATACCGCCGTCCTTTCCGGGGCCGCTGGCTGGACGGTTCGAGCTCCCACTCTTGCCACCCGCAACCCCGGAAGCCCCCTTTTAGTCGCCTCTTACCGGCAGGGGATACCGTAACCCTATTCTGGTCCCGAAACTACAGGGACAAAAGGGTCCTACCCAGTGTCGGACTAAGCCCTCAGAGGCCCGGGGCGGAAAGTTGAATGCGGGCCCCCAGTGATTTTTTCGCTGACTTATACACATTTCATAGATTGTTTAGTTCTGACGATCTTATTTTTAGTAACTATGTTTGGAGGCCCCCCAGGATCGGAGGCCCGGGGCGGACCGCCCCTTCCATCCCTTCCTTAAGCCGCTAGAGGTCTTACCACATTCAAATCTGAGACTGCATATTTGTGAGTTGAAATAAAATAATTTGAATAATACACGAAACAGATTTAGGTTATCTGTATTATAAATTCCCGCTTAAAATTACGATTTTTCGTTTATCTGTACATCGAAATAACCAGTAATAAGTATAAAACTTGGCTGTACAAATCATTACCCAATAAGAACAATGCCCAAAAATACGCGTGTTCATGGCGTTGTTTTTTTCTTTATTAACAGAACGTGACTCAGGCGCTGTCTGGAAAGTATTATGTTATACTTGAATGAATGAACGCTTAAAACTAAAATGACAATAATATAAGAAACAGAAACAGAATCAGAAATTAAAATTCTCGCTGAAGTGGTAAACTTGTGATTATATTGTGGTGGCACCACTTAAGCCACTGACACACTATTTCTGAGTATTATGCGCTGTATGGTAAGACTGCATAATTATAAATTTGCTTTTAGTTAAATTACCATAATTATAACTTATACATTTATAATTAGTGTAATATATATGTAAGGATATCTATGCATATATTGTGTTGGCGATGCAGGCTGCTGGCTGAAAATAGAAATAGGTTTTTATATATTTTTACCTTTTTTATACTTTACTAGCAGAACCCCGCGGCTTCGCCCGCGTAAAAAAAATATGATATAACAGACAAATACTCGTAACTGTAATCGTAAATTTGTACCTTTAACAATTTTAACGATAAAATAGCATTAATATTTAATTAATAAAAGCTTTTTTCTTCACTGTGTAACTAAATTGGTCAAGCTTTCTTCAGAAACATACACTAAAATTCTAATTAGTGGACTGTAATGAAACTTTCTTTAAAATATAAGTTTCATGTAGGATACAATAATTATTATTTACTCTATTCTATAGGAACCGTCCATGTTATATGTGGCCTTACATACAGTGGTTCTTTCCAGGGTAGCTGGCTGGGCGGTTAGAGCTCCCATTCTTGCTGCCCGCAAATCCTGAAGTCCCCCTTTAGTCTCGTACGACAGGCAGGGGATACTGTAGCCCTGTTCTAGCCCAAAATTTTAATCCAAGGTCTATGTGTCTATCACATAACCATCACTAATCCACGCATAACCACAACCATACCCCACGGCAGGACAAAATGTTGGCACGCAGTGTGTCCAAAGTAGTTGCGATGTACCTAATCAGTATACCAAAATTACGCATTATCATATATGAAATTTGCACCCGTCCACGTTGTCGTGTATTCGTCTAATTAGACGTTATCTGAAATTTTACGTTTCTAACTTCGAACCTAAAAGATTCCCGTATATATACATATAACACTTCTTTTACCTCCTTAGTAGAATTTCAAAAACATTCCTATGTACATATGTATCAATAAATACTTTATCATCAAATTTCTGAAAGCTAATTCAACACCTGCGGTCGGCAAGCCGACACCCACGGGTGGTGTATGGCCCGCGACTTTTCCTTGTGGCCCGCGGGTCTGCGCGTTACTAATAATTTACCAAGTGCAAGTCCAACCCGCACCTTGAGCATTCCGTACAACTAAAATTTTTATTTACACATTTTGTGAAAATTTCAACTGTCTACCTCTAACGGTTTAAAAGTTAGTTGGAAATATATCGAATAGCAGTTTGTTGTATGGGGACCCCTTTTTGTTTTCAACTTTTTTATTTTTAGTATTTGTTGTTATAGCGGCCACCATTATGCATCCTCTGTAAGAATTTCAAATGTCTATCTATTACGGTTTCAGAGATAGAGCCCTGTGACACACGGACAGACGGACAGACAGTGAAGTCTTAGTAATAGAGTTCCGTTTTTATCCTTTATGTACGGAACCCTAAAAAACCTTCGATGTGCACTTCAACACGCGTAATACATTCCCATGTTAAAAATATATGTTACGATGGCCCGTGGAATTTCACCCTACACTAAACCTCTCTGCACTCTGTTCTTTTTCCAGACACGCCAAAGGAAGTAACTTCAACAACGGTTTTTAAAGAATCTTCCTTTACTTATAGGTTTCTAAAGGTGGTAGAACCCTTTGTGGTTCGACTCCGGCGGCACCACCGCCACACCTATTTCTACCTAATAACAGCAGTGTTAGGCGCTGCTGTGTTCCGTTTTTAAGGGTGTGGTAAGGGAGACAGACTTTTCCGAGGCGTTCCAACTTAGTCCTCAGGGGTAGCGGCGCATCTGTGGCTGACCTCAGGTAGGAATATCTAATCCTATCTGGGGTTGATTACAGATGTCCATGGGCGGCAGTAGCCACTTACCATCAGGTGGACTGCATGCTCGTCTTCTACTTCTATAGTATAAAAAAAAATAGTACCCTAATGGTGGTTGATTGTTGAGTTGCTAAAATGCTGAAACAGATGTGTAAACAGAAAGGCATAATGCATACACCCTTCTATAGCAGTCTTAAGGGTTGATCTAAAAATCTAAAAAAAAACTGTGACTCAGATGCTTCATTGCTTGTAATGATAATTTTTCATAGTGGTCGCTCCCGCATTAACGGAGTTTGAAATAAAATTCCAACCCCCATTTAACGACCTTAAGGGATGATTTTCCAAAAATAATGGTATAGGTGTTTAATTATTTTCTATCGAAAACCCAAATACCGATTTTTATACAGTTTACATTAAAACTGGAGGACTTTCATACAAACTTACATCCCCTTTTTTACCCTCTTGAGGGTAGATTTTCCATAAATGGTGTTAAAAAGTTCTATTATTTCTAACAGGAAAACCAAATGCAAGTTTTTATAGTCCTTGCTTCCGAATTAACGGAGTTTGGAATAAAATTCCAACCCCCAATTAACGACCTTAAGGGATGATTTTCCAAAAAAAAATGAAATAAGTGTTTAATTATTTTCTATTGAAAACCCAAATACCGATTTTTATACAGTTTACTTCAAAACTGGTGGACTTTCATACAAACTTACAACCCCTATTTAACCCTCTTGAGGATAGATTTTCCATAAATGGTGTTAAAAAAGTTCTATTATTTCCAACAGGAAGCCAAATGCAAGTTTTTATAGTCCTTGCTTCCGAATTAACGGAGTTTGAAATAAAATTCCAACCCCCATTTAACGAACTTAAGGGATGATTTTCCAAAAACAATGAAATAGATGATTAATTATTTTCTATCGAAACCCAGATACCGATTTGTATACAGTTTACATCAAAACTGGGGGACGCTCATACAAACTTACAACCCTTATTTAACCCAAATGAGGGTTCATTTTCTAAACGGTAGAATTATAGTTCCACTGTATCTAACCAGTGAGCCAATGGCTAACTTACATAGTGCTGGCTTTCAAATTGGCAAATTTTAAAATAAGCTGTTAACCCTTATTTTACCAACTTAAGGGTTGATTTTCCAAAAATGGTGAAATAGGTATTTAATTATTTTTAATCGAAAACCTAAATACCGATTTTGATAGCGTTTACATCAAAACTGGGGGAATTCTATACAAACTTACAACCCTTATTTAACCCACATAGGGGTTGATTTTCCAAAAACGGTAGAACTAAAGTTATTTTATATCTAACCAGCAAAGCAATGGCTAACTTTCATAGTGCTGGCTTCCAAAATGGCAAAATTTAAAATAACCTGTCAACCCCTATTTAACCACCTTTAGGGTTGATTTTGGAAAAACCCTTAGATTAGATTTTTATTACTTTAAATCAGAAAGCTAAATACCAATTTTCATCTAGTTTGCTTTAAAACTGACGGACTTTCATATTAACTTCCAACCCCCATTTAACCCCCTTAACGGTGGAATTTCGTAAAATCCGTTCTTAGCTGACCTCTACTCGGTGAAAAGAATATTCCTACCAAATTTCAAGTCTTTAGCTCTAATGGTTCCAGAGATATCGTGATGAGTGACTATATACGTGGAAATCTCTTTTATATATATAGATTTGTATTTTTAAAAAGAAAATATATGTGACTACTTCACTACTCAAGAAAGAAAAGAACGTTGTTTTTCTCCGATTCCCAATATAATCATAAAACCTCGATTTAATTCGACAAGCCTTCACCTAAGCATCGCTGCGAGCCCCGGAGCCCTACAAAATTGGTCCTTCGAGCCGGATCATATTGTATTTTTTTACTCTTACATTTTTATAAGGATTCTGTCTTATTTATATACTTATTATATATACTGTCTTATTTATTAGTAACTAGTTTTATAACCGTGCTTTTTTTAATTATTTTGTCTATTTGCAATTGTACTGTGTGTTGCAGTATTTCTGAATAAAGTATTTTCTTATTTCTTTCTTTCTTTCATATACCTAAGATGCATTAAAAATATAACACGTTCCTAGGCCTTCAATGCACTCATCATTTAGATCATTTATCTATTTGGCCGGAGATGGATCTCTTATAAGTTGCCATGACCACCATTATTTCTCATGAGTGATCAAAATATACTTTAATAGACCTATTTCTTATCCGCCAATTCTTTCAAATTCAAACACCCTACACACAGTAAATATTGCACTTGTACTTGGCTGTACACACACATTCATGGCCTTAAAAACAAAACAAAAAACAACCAGAAACATTCCCGCGCTTTTTATTTTTACTTTTTTCAACGAACATGACTCAGGCGTTGGACTCCGGTGAATTTGCCGCCATCCTTTCGAAAGCAGTGTGACAGCTATATCGGTCACGATCTCCGAATACGTATATTGATGGAGGCTTCATATCTACGTGAATAGATCCTATATTACCGCTTGCCTTAATAGGCTATTGTTGTTGTTATCAATTTGAACGCAGTTTGTATTCCCGCTATTGTGGGTTTAGGTAGCTTCAAAGGAATGAATTAATTTTATATACATAGCAATGTTGCCGTGTACTGATTCTAATGAAAAATGACTTGAATACTTATTAGTTCTGACGTAAGAAGAGCTTTATACGCCTGTGAAAGCGTGTTAGTAGTAGAAGCTTTATAGAATACTAGCTGACCCGGCAAACGTTGTGTTGCCATTTAAATAAAAAATATTAAGGGTGAACAACCCTTATCACTTAGGAGTATGAAAAATAAATAGTAGCCAATTCTCAGACCTACTGAATATATGCATATAAAATTTGGTGAAAATCGGTAAAGTCGTTTCGGAGGAGTACGGTAACTACTTTGAACTACTACTTTGAAGGTGGTAGAACCCTTTGTGGTTCGGCTCCGGCGGCACCACCGCCACACCTATTTCTACCTAATAACAGCAGTGTTAGGCGCTGCTATGTTCCGGTTTGAAGGGTGTGGTAAGGGAGACAGACTTTTCCAAGGCGTTCCAGCTTAGTCCTCAGAGGTAGCGGTGCATCTGTGGCCGACCTCAGGTAGGAATATCTAATCCTATCTGGGGTTGATTACAGATGTCCATGGGCGGCAGTAGCCACTTACCATCAGGTGGACTGCATGCTCGTCTTCTACTCGTATACTATATAAAAAAAATAACATTGTGACACTAGAATTTTCTATACAAGATATCATTAATTCCTAGAGTTAGATTAGATTGCTCAGGATGAGAATCCCAGACAAAACTGAAGGCAGAAAATAACATTAGACTATCACTGTTAATGTGTAATAAATTCTTATATTAATACATATTATAGGAATAAAAATAAAATTAATCATAGTCAAGGGTGTTGGATTTCTAATGCCTTTTTCTGAACCTATACCTGTTTTTAAATAAATACCTAGCTCAAACATAGATTAGTAAAGATTACTCACTCCTAACAAGAAAATATACCCAGTTTTGAGAATTGAAATAGTTGCGTAAAAAAGTTTTGCCACGTCTCCGTGCTAAAATGTCCCTAAAATATTTGAAATAATTATTTATGTATTACGTAAATTACGTAATTATTACGTAAATTAGTTGTTTATTCGTAAATTTTCTCTAAAAATGTTTTTATTTGTCAAGAATTCAAAAAAAGAACTTACTAATAAGCCGTTTGTGGCTTCATTCAATTTCAAGGCGGCGAAGTATCTTTACTAATCTTACTTACTAATACAATTTTTTTCTTTCTTTCTCACAAATTCTTAATTATTTACCATTTACTCGTTATTATAACACACTTATTTTTATTTCAATGACAACTTTACGCGGTATTTTCCGATGCAACTTACAATTTTAAAAATAAATTCAGGTCATCCTCATTTCTAAACTTAGTATGTATATGACCTAACTTGCGGTATTGTGGTAGTATTCATACGAAATAATACGTATTCATTAAAGGTATTGTAACTGAAATATAAAAATAATTTCTTATTACTAAGTATATTGGAAATTAGTCACAATAAATACGTCATGATTTTGCTAACTCATGGATTATTTTGCAAAATGATGACGAGGTTTTCATTATTTCTAGTGTATTGCAAAAACAATAAAGCAAGCAAGCAATATATTGTTAAACTAGCTGACCAGGCAAACTTTGTACCGCCTCAAAATCGATTTATCAAATATATTTCATATAAAATATAGCCTATGTTACTCGTCGATAATGTAGCTTTCGAATGGTGAAAGAATTTTTAAAATCGGTCCAGTAGTGTTTGAGTCTATTCATTACAACCAAACAAACAAACAAAGTTTTCCTCTTTATAATATTAGTGTAGACTATCACTATAGAAAAGAAATTATTAAATTTTAAATATACAACTTATAGATTCGTAACTAGAGAATTGTAAGATCAAAAACCCGACTACTTAAAAATATAGCCTTTATCACATTTACAATTTAGGCGAATCCAACGACACCTCATATGTTAAAATCCGTCAAGCCGTTTGTGCTGTAGGGCGTGCCAGAATGAAATAAATATACATAGGTATAAGTACGTATGTTCCATAAACATTATATTTGATGGTGGTAGGACCCTTTGTGGAATACCATAGAGACCATAGACTAAATAATTGTTATCTGTATTTGTAACAGTTTTAGATATAGATTAAAAAATATTGGTTGCATATTGGTTGTTAAAAAATTAGGAAAACGCATTTTAATCTCGTAAGTTGATTAAAATAAGTTTTGAAGGTAGAACCCTTAGTGGTTCGGCTCCGGCGGCACCACTGCCTCACCTATTTCTACCTAATAACAGTAGTGTTAGACGCTGCTGTGTCCCGGTTTGTGTGGCGTGGTAAGGGAGACAGACTTTACCAAGGCGTTCCAGCTTAGTCCTTACCCCTGAGGGTAGCGGCGCACCTGTGGCCTCAGGTAGGAATATCTAATCCTATCTGGGGTTGATTACAGATGTCCATGTACGCTAGCCACTTACCATCAGGTGGACAGCATGCTCATCTGCAACCTAATTGTAAAAAAATCCATCCATCAAATGCATTTGATTCCTTTAATGACACAATTTATGACAAATATAAATGTGCATATGCCTTTTATCGGACAATACACAAGCAATGAAGTAATTCATTATGTAATCGATATTTATAAACAATAGATTTGCAATATTGAAACATTTCATTCATATTCAATGGTTTCTTTGATGGACCGTTGGTGAACCTTATAGTATTATTATTGTATGATA